>OV121039.1:12720000-13920000 GCA_921293045.1 Aplocera efformata
TACAAAAATACAAAGAGTATTATTATTGAAAAGGGTCTACCAATTTCCGCCAAGCATGGCTAAGAATCAACTTCCAAATATAGCTTAAAAAGAAAATATGCTATGAAATCGGGCTTTACTTTTTAATCAATGCGGTCAAAGGAATTGACAACACATACCCGCAGACAGACTGGGTTAGCCATCAAAGTTTAGTACTTTAAAAATTACACCTGTTACGCGTATTTTGGGAAAGTAGACGAGGCAAGTGGTGAAATCCTTGCCACCCTTTTAAATTTCCCAACAATAGCTCGGCTAACACTTCTCCGTCAATTTTATTCATTGAATCGTCATACATACCTATATTTATTTAAAAATATCGTGCCAGGCAGATCTGTACAGGAACCAATACAAACCTGAAACAAAAGAAATAATCATTAAAAACAATCGTTGAATTCCCAAGAAAACAAATCTATATACAAGCATGTATTCATATATCTTTACTGGTTGCTGGCGCCCCGCTGTTGGCAGAGGTACACTGAACTTTTCTGGAATCAGAAGTCCAGGATATAAACCATCCTGGAACCAAATTTCAGCCAATTCCGTTGAGCCGTTTGAGCTTGAAGGAGCAACAATGTATGTTAGACGCCATGACTCGTTTCATTTCTATTTATGAGTTGATACCATATATAATCTGCGTCACTGGACCGAGGACCCAATTTGTTACTCCTCCATCATATATCTACCCCATGGAGGGTCGGATTGGGTTTGAATAAGCGCTAAACTTAGTAATAAGAGCAATTAAAACAATCGAAAAAAAAATTTTTCGTCCTCCGTTTGAAGGCATCCAACTCGGTACACAACGGGCGAAGAAATAAGACACAGGAATGCAAAATACGCACTCGTTAACTCAGATGTCATTTTTTTCCAGTTATTTTGATTTAACAACCAAACTATTGAACCTTTGGAAGTCATTTGAAAAGTGACGTAGTTCGTAGTATTTTTAAGGTTTCAACGAATATGTAAGAGTAATATCGCAAGTGACTTAGACTTAGAGTAATAACCAACTTTGCCGTGGAGCAGGCATCAATCAACGATCGACAGTCACCACATACCTGCACCGGTGAGTCGGCGCGTGTTGCAGGAATGCAAACAGTCCAGCGCCAACGGTCTTGTAATTGTTAATTGACAGACGTCTCGCGGAAGGAAAGTGTAATCAACGGAAAAGGAGACGAAGAGGCGAGTTCACACGCGTCGGGGCAATGCAACGGGCCGGCAATTAAAAAGGTGCAATTCACACTCGCAAACCGGAGAATCCCTACTCGTATGTTTATTTATCATCAGCTGCTTTGTCACTGTATGCGTGGAATTTATTTTTATTTTTGCGGGAATACGTAATATTTATTTTTAATAAAAGTTTCTCTTTATGGGTTCTTAATGGGTCTCGTAGGTAACATACTTCAGTAGGGAAGAACCTGGTTCTATGGGCGATGGTGATCACTTAACGTCAGGTGAACTGTACGGTTGTTCCGTCACATTTAACGCCTAAATTTTTATAGAGTTTTTTTTTTATTTTGCTTAAATTTCTAGATCCAAGGATCTACGATAAGGCTATGTGAAACAGCTCTTACTAAACGGAAAAGGAGACAGAGGCTAATTGGAGTCCATATGCAGTCGGGGTGCGGAGTGGTGGGGTGGGGTGAAGATGGCGGCGAGGCGATAACGAGGCGTACAAATTTGCACAGATCCGCAGATAACAATGGAACTGAATTAAGCTTTCAATTAAAATAGCTTCAAATGGAAAATAGAAGTCATGGAATGTAGAGAAAGGTTGATTACTTTGTACGCATTTGAAATTAAACGAAGAATTCGCGTGTATAAAAAACTACAATTTACTAGGTCCGCCCCCAGGTCTTTGTTACCCGCGGTTAGCGAAAGCGCGGAAAGCGGGAAGCGTACATTTTTCCGTTATAAAAAGCGTATGTGCTATTCCAGACTATAATCTATTTCTGTGCCAAATTTCATGCGGATCCGTTCAGCCGTTCCGGCGTGATTGAGTATATATAACACATCCAACCAACAATCCAATCACATTTACAATAGTAGTAAGATTTGTGTACGATTCAATTACCTATTCAAATACATACTTAGTGTTACAACCTCTATTTTTAAAAGGATGGCAATGCTACAATAAAATTCCAAGAAAGAAACACAAAATATCATCATTACAAATTATTGAATGGCCAAAGACCAAATTAATGTATCATGAATGGGGCACGAAAACGAATAAAAACATAACATTAAATGGACGTTACATTCCTCTGACCATAAAGGATCAAGCAGGTGGCCTCATCACACACTCCTAATGAACCGCCCTGCCAAGCCGAGCCATCATTTTCTTTGACCTACGCCTCGTTACAAAAACCTTCATCAATTCTAGACCACCTTCGCCACACGCTTATCATAAGAGCATTCCGTGGATATTTACGAGTATATCATTGGCAGGTGAACGTTGCGCCTTGCGACATTCCCGCGACGTCAGCTGCCGCGCGACATTACTGCGAATAAAAAGTGGAAAAATTTCATACTCTATAAGGCTTATTATGTGGCACGTGTGGAAGATTGATTGGTGATTGGTGAAACTCTACTCATAAGTCTACTTATCACCTTTAATAAAATGTATATTTGAGAATGACAATTTTAGACAGTTGTTTGATTGGCAAATTTGATACACAAGTAGTTTTTGAGTTTACACATTACAAACAAACATAAACAAAGTCAAATCTTTTCTTTGCATAATATTAATATGGTTTACATTATACGTATTTTAAACGAGTGGCCGCATTCGGATATCCTACAGAAACCGTATTTTTTGCCGGAATATAAAGTATCCTATGTACTATTCCAGACTATAATCTATCGCTGTGCCAAATTTCGTCCAGATCCGTTAAGCCGTTCTGGCGTGATTGAATAACAAACATCCATCCATCCAACCTTTCGCATTTCTAATAGTATTAAGATTCTACGGTTGCCTTCTCCATGACTTTTTTACGACTTTACGTACCCATATTTAGGAAGCACTGTGTCAAACCTCTTATTTCATAGGTTGTCACATAGCACGTTTTCGCACAGTAAATTATAGGCTGCGGAATTGCACTGCAGCTGTAGGCCAAGGTCCTGGGGCTAATTCATCAGCACAACAAAAGGTGGTGCTCGTTATAAGTCACTACTAATTACCTACAATTTTCACCAACCTATAAGTACAAAGTATGCATTACATAGACAAGCGACAGTGTTGTTCTCTTTCTATAGTTACTGTGTAAGTTTATAGTAGGGATATCCGGTTCGAAGGACCATGAAAGAACAGGAAGTAGGTTATGGTTGTTCAATTTAAAGACGCTAGAGCTTGGTAAAAGTATATTGAAGTATAGATAATGAGTGCATAATTTCAATATATTTATTTTCTCTTTGCAACTCAACAAATGTTTGGTAATACAGAAAACAATATACTCGTAAGTACAAGTCAATTTCTTATGCGGCTCGATTCCCAGTAATCACAGAGGATGCAAAATATTGAGCGGTACCTCTCTATAAATAAATAATGGTCTTAAGGTACATAAAACTTGGATATCCGCGCAACAAGTTATTAACATCGTGTAACTACATGGTAATTAATGCCGCCAGCAATTTACTAGGATTATTAATGGGTACGGTGTTTTGAGATCTTTTTTGTGCTGAGTTTGCGCGGGGAAGTGCCGCCGCAATTTATGCTGCAAAACGGGTTACCTATATGTTACATTGAAGGATAATAAACAAAATTACCTTTTCACTTTGTAACAAAATCAGCAGCGCACTTTTATGTGTGACCATAATGCTAGCATTATACTTAGCACTAGTGCTACGAAGAGAAATAAGCTACATCGATGGATAGGACCAAAAAAAAATACGATTTCGAAAATATCCATGAAAAATATGACCATAAAACACAGTTACCAAAAATGGTTATAGTGCCGAAAGTGTCAATAGAAAAGTAAGGTAGCGGCCAAAACGAATCTAGCAACAGTTAATATATTGCACGCACACAAAATAAAGCTGAGAACGCACAGGGAACACACGTCGACTTATAATGTTCTGAAATGTACAATGCGCTGAATTTCGTGGGTTTGAAAAAAACTATATACGTATTGTACCTACCTAATAATCTGGTTTCCATAGTATATGCTTAGTTACCAAGCTACGCTTAGTTTAGGCTAGATGGCGCTGTGTGAAATGTCCATGAATATTTATTTATGATCCTGTTACATCATAGAAAGGGTTAGAAAGTGTATGACACTCACCTTTATAATGCAAAGTGAAGGAAAGTGGTGTTTGAATTATTGTTAACCTTTTAAACAGAAAACGAATGAGGAACGTAGACGAGCAAAATCGCCGACAAATTCTCCAAGTTACAACATTCGTGACATTTCAAATGGAAAGTAGTTGACTTATGCACCGGCTGCTTGGATTAGTGAAGAATTCGCAAATCATCAGGATAAACTATCTACGTATTAAACATTCTATGCGTTGTAATTACCAGAAGTGGTAAACAGTGGCAACGGCGTCATCTCCTTATAAGCTTACGTAATATACGTTTATGATCTATGCATTCCCGGCGCCGTAGCTTAGTCGGTAGCAGCCCTGGCTTCGAAACGATGGGTCTTGGGTTCGATTCCTGGCCGGGGCATACTTTGTGTAATTCTGATGAGCGTAAAATTTTTTCATACCAACTATGACACAAGGAATCCCAGTGGGGTATGACTGTGTAAACGTTATTTAGCAAAACAAGAAAATAGAGATTTGGAATATAATCATAAGAATAAAAATAACTGGTATACCCAAATTTCATAGACATCATAAACATACCTGTTATTGAATATAAAACTGGGCCATTTACTGGTCGAATACAAAAAGAACATAATTTGAAAAAAAAAAAAAAAAAAAAAAAGCTCAAGACGTCATCTCCCGATAATTTCCTTTGAAGGACGCACAGGGTAATCATACTTTTTATCATAGCCTCGTCCTGTTCCCATCCCACGGCTAAGATTAACCCAGTCTAAATCAATCAAAGCTTGCGGCGCGGCGCATCTGTGCTCCCCTCCTAGCCCTATTAGGTATTAAAGATAAGAATGTACACACAAAAATATCGTTGTTTATTTTGTGCACACTGACAGGACAAGGCTAAACGACATAAACATTTATTTATTTACTAGAGTAGCAAACATATAATAACATTGTACGAAAATGACAAACTACAATATTTAAACGAAAAAAAAGACAAAAAATAATATTAAAACACTATAAAATTTGCATAAAACGAGACGATAATCAAGTAACTGATTAAAAAATCGACTTCAATACTTTCAAAATAGTAAAATACGCTCGTTTACTTGGATGACATATTTTTTCATGTTATTTTGATTTAACAACCAAATTATTGAACGGATTTTGATAAAAACTCTGTGGGATCAATCTAAAAGTAAATCTACAAATAAAAAATGAATTTTCCAAATCGGTTGATAAATGGCGGAGAAATCGATGAACATACATAAAAATACATATACAGTGAAACATAGAACCTCCATCTTTTTTTGAAGTCGTTTAAAAACAGAGTCATGAAAGAAGAAAAGATGCTTATAATGATGTATCTATCTTGTTCGTTTTAATGTGAAATATATTTCTAATCACTACATAGTATAAAACAAAGTCCTTTTCTCTGTCCCTATATCCCTATGTATGCTTAAATCTTTAAAACTACGCAACGGATTTTGATGCGGTTTGTTTTAATAGATAGAGTGATTCAAGAGGAATGTTTATACGTAGCAAGTCACCCCGGTTTCGCACGGGTAGTTTCTGATACGACACTGATGCTTTACTAATCGTGCGAAGCCGGGGCGGGTCGCTAGTTATACATATATCTACCTCTCTGTAAGTTTAAGAACTTTTTATTCAACTTTCATTTGGATGCATTAAATAGGTAAGTTTTCTTAAAAGTAATAACAGTGTTGCATGCCTAAAAAACAGAAAAAAACGTTGAGAAAACATTGCAACACATATATGCCCAATCGTATCGGTCACGTTTGCAATCAGCAAGTGTCCAGAGATATGCTTTTGATTGGGCGGCAGAACCGGTCGCGCGACCGTTAATGTTCGTTTGCAATCGAATGGTCTCCAGGTGCTAACGAATCGACATCGGTATTTGCGAAGCCTCAATTTTTTGTGTCTTTTTAACAGAAATATTAGCATGTTGAATCGAACACATGTGATTCGGTAGCTAGGCAATAAACACAAGAGCTTAATAAGTTGTGTCCAAATTATAGAGAAGTGACATTATAGACAACCTAAGTGGGATTATTTTATTGTAAAGTCGTATTTTATCGAGCTTCGGTCGTATTTTTCTTGTAATATAGCTTTCTATTGTTCATTGCATTTATTATAAACGAATTTCACATTGATTAACACAATAATTACATTGTTACTATTGGATGCGAGCCGAACATATATTCATACTACGTCAATAAAATTTTACAAGCTATTAAACAAATAAATACCACGCTAAAAGCTAGTAAGCAATATTTGTTAAATGGCTTTACAGAAAAAAAAAAACATATTTAAATGACATGAATTCCACACCACACCACACAAAGTTCGGAGTCATTAAAAGCAAAGACAGAGGTGCAAGTAAACATAACGCTGTCATATTTCCAACCGATGATCAATCATCAATGTAAACAGAATGCATCTCATTCACATATCGGTGGTAATGGTCAAACATTGACAGTCATCATTGAGAATGAGTGTTTGTTTTGTTCATTATTATTTGTTTGAACACAATAACGGGTAACTGTTACTCCCGAGACAGGCAATTATAACTAATTTGATTTCCTTATTAAACTTTTAATGCCTTTTTGAACTTAATATGCTACATAAATTTATGTTTTATAGGTAATGTTGGCTGGTTGAATCATTGTTTGCCGATAAAATCGCCCATTATGCAGGAACAAGTAGTTTTAATGTTGATATCTCTTTGTATTACAATGAAAAATTTTCATTCATGTTACGTTCAGTTGAGCCCTGAATAATGGTTAATGTAGATCATATTAATTAAAGTATTTTAAAGGTTTTCTGTTATCCCATAATTTACAAGTGTCCTACATAGATATAAAAAGGTAAAGTCGTGGTCCCAATCGACGGAAGCCTCCTATTTCAATTATATTTTTATTGTCTCAGAATAGGTATTCACTAAAATAATAAATGTATACTTAAATAGAAAATCGGTTTAAACGGTTCAAAAGAATGACGAAGAATCGAACGGCTTAGTTAGAGGTCCCGTTTTCGATTCCCGGTGTATTTTTCCTCGCCTGTGTCGCAACACAGGGAATTCTAGAGCATGGATTGAGTGTGTAAACGTTGTGATTATTATTGATCGAAAATTATTACGATTAATTAAAAAATAACTCAAGACTTCACCATTTCCTAGGCTAGGAAAATATAGATTCATTAAATTGCCGATGCGTATCACGTAACCAATGGATGAGAGCTAGGAAATCACAGGCATCTATCGCATTACATTCTAAGGAAACTGCCACTGTGGTCGGTAATGTCACACTATCTGCCGACCCTCGAACGGAGCGATTACGTCGAAGTGTTTCCTATGGCTGTGGTCAGAGGCGAGGCAAGACCGCAGAGTCCAGGCGATCTCGGTTTCATCACGTTTTGCATGTCCTTAGTCTGCATTATGAACATTACACTAACAGTTTTTAAACGAATAGAATAGTGCAATCTCCGAACGTCTGGCATTAGATTCCAATTGAAAATACATTCTCATAGCAAGCCGAATTCCCGTAAGGTTGTGATCATCTCTTAACTTAATTAGATTGTCAGATTCGGCAATCATTATTTCAAAACAAAATAATTTCAAATCCGTCAGTTGTCCGGTAGGAACTCTTTGCAACACGTCAAATTAAAATTCCCACGGGGTGAAAGGCTGGCGTAAGATATAGATAACTCTCACTTTATTCATTTAAAAACCAGCCGGTTTCCTACTACCGTGATACGGATGAGGATGTTATTAATTCAAAACCGTGCATTGAAACTAACATGTACTTTGACACACATTAATTACCTAATCACAAGCTTGCGTAAGTATCAATTGGTGTAAAAAATTGATCAATATTCACGACAGATTATAAATTTTGGCCTCTCAAAACGAGTTTGCACTTACCTATTTTGGTTTCAAATTTGATGAAACCGGTGCTGGTTTAAATAACGCATAAGGATTTGCTAATTTTCCTAATCTTCGTCCTCAGACATCGTAAAAACAAAACATGTAAAATTTAATTTACGACGAAACTAAAAATATGTTGCCCATTTATGTAAATCGCTGATCCAAAACATATCCTAATCGGATTTTTCGATGATAAAAGTTGTTATGATCTTGAAGTTATATATTTAAATATTCAACTACAAAATTTCAATGCATAGAGATTTTTACTTCTACCGAACGGGAGAGTCGCAAACATTTTCTTTTTTTAAATCACACAGAGAATCAGTTTCAGCAAAAGATTAAAAATATACCACGGTGTAGGAAATTTCGTAAGAAAACGTACCAGATTTTTTTATATACTTTTACATTGACGATGTTAAGTTGCCTCAGCCCATAACAACAGCATACGACTCAGGTCCCCGAACGAAGTATGAGAAGACCATACCCATCCAAGTACTGACCGGGTGGAAGGTTGCTTAACGTAGATGACCGGAAGCGTCAGATTAACCATGAGCGCTTTTTCCATTATTTTTTAAATCCTTCAGGGCCATCTGTCTAATGGAAATATCGGTTATACGTGAATTGAGGTCCGTGCGTGAGTCGTGAGACACCTATTGGACATGACTCGTCGCCGACAGCCGATGTGCCGATGACATAAAAACTCTTATCAACGCAGGGCGCGGCGAGCACCGTTACAAACGAGATGCAGCATCCGTAGATTATAAGAGAAAAGCTGATTCATTAAATATAAACTGGAAGTCAAATTTGTGTGATTCTGGTGTCGGAGTCTTAACGTGCCCTCCGAAGAAACGGACGGACCACAGTGAAACATTATTCACTTACTTTAAAAATAAGCATTTCCCCAACCCTTTCAAAAAATAAACCAAAATAATCTACTCCACTCTTGACGCAGAACCATATCCGCGGATATATTATACTGTCTCCGAGAGGTTTCTGTTAGCTTCTGTCGGGTTAGTTGAATTAGACATAAACTTGACAAACAAGATTAGCTAAAACATGAGAACTGACTGTAATTTGACATATCTGTGTGCATGTAATGTGCCTAAGAAGCTCCTGTGACACGTTACATTCTCGCAAATATGTTTACTTTTGTGTGTAAAACTTGACGTGTGCAAACGATACATGAGATATAGAGGAACAAAATGAATTTGAGTTTATATCCATAATTGATACACTCAGAATTGTACAACTCATACTCAACTCATACTGTTGAGAAATTTTCAAAGTGATATATACTCAATATCAGTGGTAAAAGAATAATCTTGAGTTTGAGTTCTAGTTTAATCCACAATTTGGGGCAATACATCCAGGCAGGGTTGATCCCATCGAGCCCGGCGGTGCCTCCCCGTGAACGGGCCAGTTGGGAAAAATTGTTTCATCGAACCCGGTAGTGCCGACCCCGACGTTTAACGGGGTGGATGGCACAAATCAAGTATCGGATGTTACTACGATACAAGTATAGATGGGATCGACTCGCTGTGAGCCAGCTATCCCAAAGATGCAACCTCGATCGGAAATATAGACATAGACAACCAACATAAACATAGACATAGACATAGGAAACCATGCTAAAGTCGTTCCCGAGTTGTTACGATCCAACTTATTGCCTGAGCCAAATGAGGCATCATAAAATGAATAGATCCTCCTGCTCATCCACGGTGCTGTTGGCTCAGTGCTCGAATATAAATCTGCAGATTGTGCTTGTTACACTACTGGCCTCGTAGCTCAGTCGGTAGTTGATCTGCCTTCGTGATTGATCTAGGTCATCGGTTCGATTTCCACTCAGGACAAACACTTGTGTGACAAATATAAATGTTAGTACAGAACTAAATCTGGGTGTTGATTGACACCCTGGTGTGATGACACTTATATTATAAAGGCAAAAGTTAGTATTTATGTCTGTCTGTCCTTCACGTTTATACGCCTCAACGGATTTGGATGGAAATTTGGCTTAAATATCCTGGAAACTAAGATATTGCTTGCCCAAACACTTCTTTTACCCTTTCTCGACTATGCTGATGTCTGTTTCTTAGATGCCACGGAGGAACTATTAAACAAATTGGAGCGTCTTCAGAACTTGTGCATCCGTTTTATTTTTGGCCTGCGCAAGTTCGATCATGTTTCCGCCTTTAGATCTCAACTTAAATGGCTCCCAATTCGCCGTCGTCGTGACCTTCACGTTCTTTCATTTCTTTTTAAAGTTCTTCACAACCCTTTATCCCCTTCTTACCTTCGTGAGCGCTTCGATTTTCTTATCCCGCGTGGCAAGCCGTGTAGATCTATTGTCTCCCTGCTTCTCAAAACTCCTGCTCATTCTTCTAGCCGTTATAGCGGTTCTTTTTGTGTTCATGCGGTCAGACTGTGGAATTCTCTTCCCCATGTAATCCGCGCCAGCCCCTCTCTTTTTATATTTAAAGCCAAAGTCAAAGAGCACTACCTCTCATCATAAGTTATTTATTATTATAATATATATAGTAGTTTATGTATATTTAAATATGTATGTATATAGGTATATATATCATGTAGGTATATGTTACAATATATTTAAATTCTTATTTATTAGTGTATTTTAATATTTGTAATTATTTTGTGTCATTTCTTCGCTTGTCTGTTATTTAATCTTTTAGCGTTTCTCCTCTTCATGTACACTTTCCTACCTTTTCTATCACATCTCTCTAGCACCCCAGGTTTACTGGAAGAAAACTCTTTTTAGGGTTAAGTTCGCCTGTGTACATACCTTTCTTCCTCTTCTTTGTATATCTTTGTTTTTGTGTACAATAAAGAATTATGAATTATAGACTGAAACATGAAATTAAAAAAAAAAGTTCTATATTATAATAGTACTCCATCAGTTATCTGGTTCCCATAGTACAGGCTTAGTTTGTACCATTTAGATAGCGCTACGTGAAATTTCCATGAATGTTTTTTATTACTATCTGCGCCCCGCGGTGTTACCCTCAGTTAAAAAGTCAACATGATACTATGAGAAAAAACTGACAAAAGGTGTGTTTTTTGCACATAAAACAAAACAAATGGCAAATTCCAAGACCGTACGCGACATCTCACGCCCGCTTCTAATCGGTAATCTGATTCTGTCGGGCTCATTGACAGAACTGGATTATAAACTTCACGAATTGTTTCTCTTCCGGGAAACATCCTTTTATGTATTTTTTTAAGCTACAAGATGTCCCAAAAATTTCCACGACCATAACATAAGTTTTGGAACTAAATGTAAGCAGAATCCATTTTTACCCTCTTTAAAAAAAAGGAGATACGCAAATCGTAAAACAAAGACGATTGTAGAACACTACATGAAGTTGATTTATTTTTTATTTACTAGCTGCGCCCCGCGGTTTTACCCGCGGTTCGACTTCCTACGGGAACCGTACATTATTTCGGGATAAAAAGTAGACTGTAATCTATCTCTGTGCCAAATTTCATCCAGGTCCGTTCAGCTGTTCTGGCGTGATTAAGTAACAGACATCCATCCATACTTACAAACTTTCGTGTTTATAATATTAGTAGGATTTACCAGTGATAGCCTCGAGCTTGCTGCCTTTAAGCTACCATTTGGCACATTAAGAGCACCCTGTTTGAGGTTCAATGACATTATTAAAATGAAGAGCATTACAAATGGCACATTCCGAGTATCCGTGCGCGTTCCATCTCACGCTATTCGTAATCGGTAATTTTACAGTTTACTCTTTATAGAGATGAATTTCTTCAGGGGAAGTCCTGATGCTGTGGAACCAAGGTTCAATTACAGAGGAAGCGAGCCTTAGGAATGGCACATTCCAAGTGTCTCACGGCTGTCTGCGGAGTAATCTATAATGAGCGGTCAGACCCATGGACAGTACCGTACCAGCCTCTAATATTCCCACTGCAGTGAATGGGCTTTAATCTACCATGGGAGCCCAATCCGGGTTGGTACATGTCACCATCAATTTTTTGGTTCTAAGATGTACATAAATTTTTCAAGTCAATTGGTGCAAATGTGGGTTTGAACCAGCGACCTTCAGATTGAAAGTCGGCGTTTGTGCCCCTGGTCCACCACGCTCTCATTGACAATGAATATTTGTAACAATCCAGTGATTTACAAAAATATTTGTGGTGAAACTTATATGTGCTTTACAGATCATATAGGTAAAGAAGCTCTATTCAAGTTTGTAGTTGGATTGTTGGCCGTTTAGTGGCCCGGCTACACTAGACGATAAGCTATGTCAGAGGCATAAAGATTCCAACACTACAGTTGGTCACTCGCACGAAAATAAGGATTGTAATTTTTAGTTTAAAATCGCAGTAAACGATCTTTCAACAAAAAAAATGAGACACATGACGTCATAAGAAGATTAGTTTGACTATTGTACATTATACCTACCGAAAGCTCAGGTGATTCTACGGCACATTTCCCGATAGATCCAGCACTTGATGTTCATTAGTACATTACCATCACCCCAAGTCGGGAGTATCTACATTTTCGAAAAATGAGCTATTATATTATATATGTCGCATCCAACACGAACGGAGGCGCTGCGATCGCTGCCTAACTTCACAGCGCGCGCGCCTGACAGAGTCGTGACGTCATCGGGCCGGGCGGCGACCGAGCGGGGTGCCCTAGCGACACTTCTCTCTCGGCGCTCGGTGGATACACATCACGGAACTGTCACCCCGTCCGTGCTGGGATATTCTTTGTTCGAGTGTACCTTATAGTCTATTCCTTGTAAAATAAAACTGATTTAGTGTGTCCGAATAAACCTGGTTTAATTGGCACGAGTGCCTGCGTCACGCCCAGCGGCTATGTCGACCGAAAACGGAACTCGACATCCTGACCACCATCAACACCAACCAACGCATCATCACACCACTACCACCTCATACTTTCCGACATCAGAAGTGGGATCTGAACGCACAAATAATTCCACAAGCACAAGCAGTGGGAATGAGTCACAATGGCAAGTACTTTTCGAGATGCAAAATCAACAAATTCAAGCGCTAATTCAAGCATTAAACCGGCCTACTGAGAAACGTGATGTTATTTTGCCGGAATTCAACCCAGATAAGCGCGAGGCAGACGCTCGATCGTGGTGCACTACAGCTGATTTATGCTTCGATGGAAAAAATGTGGAAGGAAGTCAGTTAATTATGACGATTAGTAAGGCTTTCAAGGGATCAGCTACTACATGGTTGTCGCAAATAACCTACCCAGGTATGACGTGGACACAGTTTAAAGACCTATTCACAGCCCGATTTGTCTGCGCGGAAACTTCTGCAGCTACCCTCATAAATTTAAATAGTGACAAACCAAATGAAAATGAGACTTATGCCGCGTATGCCAGCCGTATGGTTACGTCATTAATGAATCGATGGAAGAATTTAACGGTAGAACAGATAGCGGTCTCGACAGCAATCGCTCACTTGGCTCAAATCGACACCCGTCTACAACGGCTTGCTTTTACTACGGAGGTTACCACACGTCATCAGCTGCAACAAGAGCTTCAGGCCTTCTCGTACTTGAAACGGAAGCTACCTACAGACTCACGAAATGACTCCGGGAACGAGAAACGACAGAAGCTTGCATTATCGGAGATTAATTGCCATTACTGTGGAAAACTTGGACACAAGCAAATGGACTGTCGTAAGAAGATAGCGGAAGCGAAAAATCCACCAGCGAAGTCTACACCTGGTTCCGGACAGCAGCAGCAGACCAGCGGCGGTACCAGCTCAGTCGTGTGCTACAGATGCGGCGCGACGGGCCACATAGCGAGTCGCTGCACATCAGCGGGGACCAGCGCCTCGGCAACGCCGGCGGAGCGACGTGTCGACCAGTGTGTAATCGAGCCCTTTTGAGGAACTCTCACAATCGCAGGTATTTAAGATTTAATTATGATTCTGGTGCTGAATATTCCTTGATCAAAGACACTGTAGCGAGTAAATTTAGCGGTAGACAAAATTGATAAGGTAGTGTCCCTAGTAGATAGGTATAGGTAAAAACAATGTAAAAAGTGCTTTTCAATTATAGTAGACGGCTCCGTGGCTTAGTTGGTAGAAGCCCTGCCTTCGAAGCAAGGGGTCCCGGGTTCGATTCCCGGCCGAAGCATACTTTGTGTGGTGAGCATGAAGTTTGTTCTCGGGTCTTGCGTGTTTGTCTTGTGTTTCTGTGTTTGTCCATGCCATCTGCGACACGGAGAATCCTAGTGCAGAGGTGTGAGTGTCGTTGTTGTTGTGAGGTACAGAGATTCATGATTGAGGTTTTATTTCACTTTGGCCCAGTGTTAAACCTACGTAGTGATATCATGTTAGATCGTGTTAGGAAGATATCTGAGAGTGAAGTACCGATTGACATAGACGAGATTGTGACAGATCCAGATATTGAATAATGATCAGTAGAAGCAGACAGGTTCTAGGTTCGGTGGGTCGGAGACTGTACCAGAGTATCGTAGCTGTAGCTCGTTAGAAATCGGTGTCTGCTCCTAGAGTAGTCCGTGAGTACGCAGTAGGCGATAGCTCTGGGTGGTATAGTCGGGTCTAGCCTTGTAGCGAAGACCATAGAGTTATGAGACAACTCGACATCAGAGCAAACGCTGTTTGCTGGGGCTATGGGATAGCCAGAGACCACGAAATAGACACCTGAATGTAATTGAATTCAATTTGATTATTTTTGAAAATCTAAAAAGTGATTTTGTTTAGAAAATAATCTCTGTCAATGTTACTTTACCTCAGAATTCTTCCAAAATAGTTAGATGGTAGCATAGTACCAACATAGCTCCAGTAATTTCGTTTAGTTAGTTTTGATTAAAATTGGCTTGGATTAAACCAATTCCTTTGTTTAAATGACGTTAGTGTAAAAATAGGCCTCCTAGTTTACAGGTTTGGCCGAACGGAAATTGTGCTGGTTTCTCTTTTGTCACAGATTAACACACGAGGACGTGTGTCAGCGTAGGATGGCCGTGTCGCATCCAACACGAACGGAGGCGCTGCGATCGCTGCCTAACTTCACAGCGCGCGCGCCTGACAGAGTCGTGACGTCATCGGGCCGGGCGGCGACCGAGCGGGGTGCCCTAGCGACACTTCTCTCTCGGCGCTCGGTGGATACACATCACGGAACTGTCACCCCGTCCGTGCTGGGATATTCTTTGTTCGAGTGTACCTTATAGTCTATTCCTTGTAAAATAAAACTGATTTAGTGTGTCCGAATAAACCTGGTTTAATTGGCACGAGTGCCTGCGTCACGCCCAGCGGCTATGTCGACCGAAAACGGAACTCGACATCCTGACCACCATCAACACCAACCAACGCATCATCACACCACTACCACCTCATACTTTCCGACATATATTATTATTTGTATATTATTATTATATTTTATATTTGGAGTGAATTTATGCTGAATTGCAAAAAAATTCTGAATTGAAAAATACTGCATTCCAAGGCCCAGTAAATCATGTCCAAGTCGCATAATAGTTCGCAAAAAGACGAGAATCCGACCGGCGCGCGCGCAGCGGCGACGCGATTGCATCGCACGCGCACCTCGGTAGATTAGGTAACAGTGCGCATGGTCAAGGCTAACCGTTCGCTTTTTATTCGCAAAAGTTCAACGCACGATAGGTTCGACTTGCCAGTAAGCACGTACGGGTGATTATTCAATCTGAGACGTTTTGTGGGAATAATGAATGTGAATGATCGGAATAGCTGAATGCGCAGCAATGATCTTCAAATTAATTTCATTGCATTTCAATGAACATTGTTTTTTAGTAGCCCTGCCTTTGAAGCGAGGCGTCCCGGGTTCGATTCTCGGCTGGGGCACATTTTGTGTGGAGAGCATGAAATTTGTTCTCGAGTCTTGGGTGTGTGTGTGTGTTTGTTGATGCCATCTTCGACACAGGGAATCCTAGTGGGAATCCTATGAGTATGAGTGTGAAAACGTTTATTAATTTAAGTTATGTGTTTTCTGTTTTTACTTCCCCTTTGTTTTTGTTTTAATCAACTCACAATTTACTCTTATTCTTCTTTCTATGAGTCTCTTATGTTATCGTTCCGTACCACAGGTTGTATTTTTCAATCACGAGCCGTAACGCTTTTCTGATCGGGATATAATATATTTGAGATATATTGATATTCTTTTAATGTTTTTGAAAAGACTTATTTTCAATTGGGCTTGGCAAATTATTTTGATAAATATTTTTACATACAAAAAGCTTTCTTATAAGCGTTAATTAGAATACTTAAAAGGCCATCACAAAACAGATATCGAGGCAACATGAAGCCCATTAGCCTGAACATCTTTCGAATTAATAAGATTTCAGAGATAGCGATAAAGCGTAGACAACGCCATCAAATTAAATGAAAATCGTTATGAAAGGTCCACGAATTCCGTCGAAACTGATTACACTTAATAAGAAGAATACTATGTTATGTTAATACTTAATTTCTTTTTATTTCAATAAGGGGGTCGAGTTGCTCGCGTCCGTAAGTACCTACCCTTTGAGTATCCCTACACGTAATACCCGGGTGGTGCTAAAGTAGCAACAAAAAGTAGCAGAACAACTTGTGAACTCTGGTTATCTGCCGCCAAGTGCACTCGCATTGCCGTGGAAGGGTGTGGGGGCCGGCTAAATCACATGCGCATGAGCTGTGTCACCCACATCTCGGGTGACGGGCGCAACGAGATGTGCCTTGATCTTAAATAAAAGAGGCAATACTATTTAAACTGGACTACTACTAACCAAATTACTACTAATTAATTACTACTAATGAATGAATATGACATTCCTCAAATTATATATTTCCAAAGCGAAATAACACGAAAATTTAGAACAGGGTCAAGAATTATCTCCTGAATGTAGTATAAAGTATTGTCCGCGTATTCTCCGCGTATTCTCCGCCATGGACAATACTTCAGTCTCAAATGAATGAGAACGATCTTTGGGAACCACACACCGAAAACAATAGCAATAAAGTATAATATACACTTATAGAATATCTAATATATAAGTGTATATATAAGTATACACGACAAAATGTGAATGCTTTTGTAAAGCTCTATAGGGCTGGCAAAGTCGACGAAGACGTAATAGAAACGGCAATATGATAAAGATTGCAGTTTAAATATTCAAGTCAGTGGAGTATGAAGATGAGGACCTCATTACTGCGTTCGTGGCAAACGGAACAATAGGCAAATAGATCTACTTGATTATATGAACATGATCCATGTATCGAATGCAATGTTTCGTTTCGTAAATGGAGAGCCGAAATTCATTCCGAATAAACGATTAACCTCAATAGAGATTTATGAAAATCTGCGATGCTTTATTATCAATATGTCAGAGAAAGTTACATGTTGATAATCTATTATAACAATTAAACTTATATACTCAAAAGTAATTTAATCCATTTTTGATCAAATCTATTTACATGTTTTTTTTATATATAGAAGCATATACAGAAAAAGAAGCCTAAAATTTGAATGGCACACTCTTCCACCAGAACACAACAATGCTAGCTCGTTGGTGGTAGATTACCAGGCAGTAATGCTCCTAACGAATTTGGCCCAAGTTCTACTGCTCTGGGACTCTGGGGTCATCGATGGACTCGATCAACTTGGACCCCCCATAACAGTTAACTCTGCCCATAATTACAACTAACTAAATAACTGGAACTAATACCTTGGAAAATATATATGGTAATATGTTGTTGAACCAAGAAGAAGTGGGTAAATCTCATGTATCTTTCAATCGCCAGCGAACTAATGGGGTACCAGCCAATGAATATAAGCTATTATGTATTGATTATCTTCACAGCACTAACGGTCGCAGCTTTTTCATTGAACAGCGCATCAATACACCATAATTAAGGTGCACAAAAAATATTTATTACTTGACAGTATGTGAATAATTGCAGTTCGGTTGCTACTGGAGACTGGATATATATCGATGGCCGTAGCCGTAGCTAGGATTGATTTTGAAAGGGGGACTGCAAACCTGGGGTTAACGGGGCATATGTTAGTCACAAGGGCAAGAGAGAATGAATGAATTGAATCAGCTATAGCCATTGCCCCCAAAGCTCGAAGTTTATTATGATAAAATCAACAGAACATTCTAAGTCACTTTTTTAGAATCCGTACCCAAAGTTTGCAATAATATTACTAAGTAACAGGATTTCTTAGTAAAAGTTATCATGATATCCTTTTTAAGAGGATTTCTTATTTTAATTTTGGGACGGTTGTCTGTCTGTTTATCATACTTTTAAGGGGTGTCATTTCCACAGAATATTTGTTATTATAGCGAATATACTAACAAATAATGAAAAATACAAGTGGTGGGACAATTATCTCAGTGTGCCTTAATTAGTGCAATTAATTTAGGCACACCTCTTATAAAGCCGGCTGGCTTTATAAGAGGTGTGCCTAAATTAATTAAAATTCAATATATACCAATTATAAGACCGCCCATTCTACTAGATCTAAGCAGATTCGTTTAGTCGACTACTTTGTATTGATGTATGTATAATAAAGTGTTAACTAATTAATTTATTCATTCAATTACCGTAATCGCATCAAAACTTAGTCAATTTAGTAAAAATGTGAGAGAATATTGTGGGCTGTTAGACGAAATGGAATTATAATTACTGAAGCTAAAAGCCCTCTCGAACCAACTAAAACTGTCAACATAAAAAGGTCATTACTAATAGCATCTGAGTATATTATATAAATCAAAATACGAAGGTGCTAGACGGTAAAAATATTGTTTGCCCTTGTAACCCTTTTAACATATTTTAATATCGTCCTATGTATGTCCCAAATGAAATTCTATATGTTTTGCATTTGTTTTGACAAATTGATTTTAGGGGGGTCCTAGATACCACCCTGTACAGCCCTGGCCCCCAGCGTTGATGGTCTTGATGGATCGCTAGATGGAAGCAATCTAACTGTTCGCATGATTAGTGTACCCTGAGAGTCTACAGGGTTCCTATCAGGCGTAACGGTGTTTGTAACACCATTGCAGTACTCTAATAGAGGTTGCCTATCAGAAACAACTAATGGACCTGATGATGATCATCAGAAGTAGAATGTAGGTAAGTAGTGTGATATAGCACATTCAAAAGAATTTCACTCAAAATATACAATCAAACAGAATGAAATTATAATACAACATACATTCTTCAAGCTGTGTGATAGTAGAACAAGTATAAATGCACAAAGAAAAGTCTGAATAATGATACTATTTTGTCTGAAGATCTATATATATATGACCTGCATAGAAATTAATATCTCGTAACAGGTCTGCAGATTAAAGACTAATTTGATATATCATGATGATTTTAAGAATATCTCACTACATATAGTCTTCGCCAGTTTTAAGATGATCAAAACATATGATAGCAAACTGTCAAGCATTAGAATGAATACAATGCATGACTAAATCATACAATTAGAAGCCAATTTC
Organism: Aplocera efformata; assembly: GCA_921293045.1. NCBI lineage: Eukaryota > Metazoa > Arthropoda > Insecta > Lepidoptera > Geometridae > Aplocera > Aplocera efformata. Next base: position 12,739,741 of record OV121039.1, read on the forward strand.
GAAGACACGTTAATATACCCAATCTCGATTGGGCGTTAGATCACTACAACTTATCGAGAGTAGGCTGGTGTCCCTGCAATGAGAACATTGATACGAATGGTCTGAAACGAAAGATACGGGACGAGATATTCCATCAACGTAGTTCGAGTGGAAATAACAATTATGTTTAACAGCTCCTCTCATGACAACTGAAGCTATTCCAAACAAAAGCTTTAAAATAATTTGCCACGATGCTTGCAATATAACCTCTACAATGACACAACCTTAATTTAGCTTTGTTTATCGCAAATATCATCAACAAAATCCAATTTTTTTTTTGTTTTTGTAATTGTCGTATCACATTGAACATGCAATGTTCACTGAGCGAGACCCTAAAAGAGTCATTTTAGCATCATTGGGGCCAAAAATTCAAGCCGTGGGAGGTACCTAAGTTGTAGCATTGTCAAATTAGATTGAGTTTTACGTGGTCACATCAGTCGCACTTGAGAGATTGCGAGAGAGTTTTCATGTTCTCAGCGCCCGACAACCTCCACAGGAGGAATCAAGTCATAATAAAAATCGCCAAATACTTGTGTAAGATGGCTGGAATCGTATTCTTTTCATACTAAAAGAAAGAATCTTCTTTTTTCTATATTCCATTTTGGGAGGATCTATATTCTTCGCGTCCGTAGGGTAGGTGTAGTAGGTGTAGGGAATCAGGAGTATTCACCTGAATATCTACACCTACCCCCTGGGTGGAGCAAATAAAGTAGCAGTAGAACTTGTGCCAATGATGTTACATAACCGTCCCGGGTGACGGGACTTACAACTTGGCTACCTTGCTTCTCATACTCAGGTCAGGTCAGCACCGTCACTTCCGTGAAATAAAAAATAGATACGATAAAAATGGCAAACTCTCACATCCGCCAACTCCCATTAGGTTAACCTAAAAATGACACCAAGTAAAGTAAATTGTTTTGTGAATCGTTAAATGTGCAAACAGAGGCATGCCAGTTTGTAGCTGTTAAGAATAAATACTCATCGTTAAAACGAGCTATGTGCGAGACATTGGCCTAGTCGACGCGACTAACGAGAGTGAATAGATGAAGACGACGACGACGTAAACCTAAATGAATACCGTTCTATTCTACGACACAACTATCCTCCTAATATCATTAAGCCGTATAAAGTCAGTAGGTAGTAACAATAAAATTGATAATTTTTATATACAAAGGTAAAAAAGCAATTTTTCATTTTGTCACATGCCAATTAAGTATACAACGCGAGCTCTCGGCGAATTGGTTACTTATTACTTTTAGTACCTGAATGACCGTGTTTCGCTCGGTTTTTTTTTGTATAAGCGTTTTTATCTGAAATTATACATTTTTGAAGTAACAGTAGATTACCAAACAAGTACCACAAAAATGTACAAGATGGCGCTGTATTAAATTTTCAGCATATATTATTATAAAAAAACACTTGTTTTTAGTCAAAATATGAGTTTTCCAAGAAATACAACTTACAAAGAATACATGAACAAAGTACCTTTCCGTTAACCGTTCGAAATTCTAAATAACGAATCGAAGTTAAACGAAAATAACTATGCTTACTAATAATAATTACTAAAATTAATACAATTAGATTAAATTACTAATGTAATCTAAAATAAAAAATGTCTATGACTAATTTATAAGTTAACTTCTGGTACTTAAATCTACGTTTATCATAATATTTTAACTATGACCTTTTTGAGTACCTTAATAACCCTGAAAAAACCAATTTGCTAATGTTGCCAAAAACGTAAATATTCCGAAACGCACATTGTTAGCAGGAAGCAATTAGGGCCAGGAAATGGTCATCGTAACCGCCATTGGTCATTATCTCATCATCATTAGAGGCAATGTCAAAGTTAAACATAAAACAATAACATTATGTGACATCATCTCATAGACCTGGCTTTTAAAAGCTTCCTATCCCAACTATGAAAATGTAAACATGCTCTTTCCGGAACATTGTGCAATATATACATTTGTGTACACGAAAATACAAAGTAGCTGGGAATCAGGTTCTCGTTCTCAAAACGGTGACGGAAAAACATCGTGAGGAAACCGGCATGTTAGAACCAAAAATTCGACGACATGTGACATCTACCAATCCGGATTGGACTCACGTGGCAGATCAGAGCCCATTCACTCTCAATTATCGAGAGTAGTCCGGTGTCCCTGCAGTGGGAACATAAGAGGCTGGTACTGTAATGTGTTGTAAGTTCCTCGACCTACAAGCATGATATTGATTCATAATATCAGATACTAGAAAACATGGTTTTGACCATTGTTCAAATTATTAGAGTACCTTCGAGATGTAGATCGTACTCGTGTCGAGTGACGTGCGCAACGGGATGCGACTTGGGTCTTCTTATACGCAGATCGGGAATGACCTAAGTCGTAATACTGTTGTTGTGGGCGGAGTTACCTTTTTAACATCGGGTTAAAATCGGCCTTCAGTACGTTCCATCACTTTCATAACACGATAAAAAAAAACATTACTCAAAAAATTTTAAACACATGATATTGTTGTCAAAATCTGCCTTAAAAGTAAATAAGGTTAACATACTTTTGTTTTAAAATTGTGTGTCTTAAAAATGGTGAACTAGTTTAAGTTATTCACTTTATTTTCCTTATGTTTCAGACGTTTTTTGTTTAATCTCTTAATAAGGCTTCTATGTCAAAGCACAGAATAGTAATAAGGTGTTTTAGCTAATGTGTAAACAAGTCTCCGACGGGTTCATAATCTATGGACTTACCACGGGCACTGAATAAATAATATCGTTACTTACAAGAAGGAACACTAAATCAAATCTATATATATATATAAAAGAAAGTCGTGTTTGTTACAAAACTCGAGAACGGCTGGACCGATTGCCATGGTTTTTGATTTGTTGGATTTGTTTCTATCCCGAATAGCAGAATAACTATTAAAAACATTGGAAAATTAACGAAAAAATAAAATCAATATATCCCCGTATTCTCCACGGGAACGGGAACTATGCGGGTGAAACCGCGGGGCGCAGCTAGTTGGACATATGTAAAAAAAAATTCTTATTAGTTTCTTGTTTAATTATGAACTTTTTTAGTATCAAACACATTTACCGTTTTGTAGAACTAGAAAACCAACGTTTTGTAGTCTAGCATGTATAAGATTGACCTTTCTATTTATCCCATTATCTAATAATACAAGTATGGTTTCGATTTTAAGGTTCAATTGAATGCTCTTGAAAACTATTCTGTAATATGCGAGACACTGCCTTACGCCAACTGCCGATCAATTACTGGAACCGTAGTATTACCCGGCCAAACAGTTCGCAGCAACTGGAGTTTATCTGAACTCCAATATCCTGATAGTCATACACTCAACTAAAATTTGTTTTTATGTTAGGACATAGAATTAAAGATGAAGAAAGATAATGTCAAACAATATTCAGCTTATTGGTGAAGCCTAAACTTAACCATTCGTGCGCGAGTGCCATGTAATTACGTATGAGTATGTTGTATTAAACTACAATTTAGCCAAAAAAATTCAAGGGCATGACCTTGCACACTAGTCGCCTGATAGTCACCACAGAATTTTACGGGGCTAAGTCAATATACGTACAAGTAATAGGCTTCTAGTCTTATAATAATTCAATGTGTTCCAAGTACAAACACATAAGAATAAAAAAAATATTGTAACTTTAAATTAGGCGAAATAAAATCATTCATAATATCTTATTGTGAGAGCGCTTTCAATTTTTTTTTCCTAAAAGGGATCGCTTTTAGCTATCACCACTATAATTTTTTTTACTTCGTGATAATGTTTCTCTGCATAATTATTTCTGGTGCTAACAATAAAAAGTTAAACCATCTGGATACGGAGTGTCACTACTGCGTGTTAAGTCCATACCCATACCGTGGCTATAGGCCCGATAATTTCCACGGTAAAAGCCCATTTAATAATAACGGTGTCTGGTGTTAGATAGCACTGAATGGTTTATGTGGATGTTTTGCAGATGAATAGCCGATTTGACATACTCGTGCTTATCTGAATAGAGGACTCCTGGAAACCGAGAAATAATCATTGCTTTTAGTGATTCTTTCTTTAGGTAAACGGTATAGGCTATTATTATTCGTGTTACCGAGATATTTACCATGATTTGTGAGTTTTGTTGACTCCCGATATTTCAACGCAGTTACATGAGTCATGGTCACGACAAGCTGCAGCGTCCAGTCGCGATAAGTCGCGACCCCCGCCCATGACAACCGTAATGCGACTCAGTATAAGAGCGGACTCACACTAAGTCGCATTCATCCTGCTGCGTCCATAACCCAAGGCAGGGATGATAGGTCTCATGCGCATGTGATTTCACCGGCACCCACACCCTTCAACCGGAGCACAGCAATGCGAGCACTACTGCTTGGCAGCAGATTCCAGGTGTGGCAGTACCTCTCCGGACGAACTTGGCATAAGTTCCACCTTTAGCACCACCCAGGGGGTACGAGTACGGAATCAAAGGGTACACACCTACGGACGCGAGCAACTGAACTTCCCACTGAAGTAAGAAATACTATCTTTTGCATTCTTAGACTATTCTGATTTTACATACATTCCTAAAACGAGTAGTATCATTAAAAAATTATTACATTACGTACGTAAATGTAATAATTTCGAAGACGGCAATCTTTTCTATGCCATTAAATCTATGTTCACATCATGTAGAGTATATAGTAAAATGAGATATACCCTCTTAATATCATCCTTTGACAAGATACCGCGTATTCTAAGCTTCCGGCGCGGCGGTTGCATGATTTGCGACCAACAAACAGGTTTCAGTTGCTATTAATTAGAACAATTACCAGCGGACAAGCAACTCATCGATTACACTTGCGCCCGTATACACAAACTAAACGTAAGGCAATTTGGAAATGTAATGAATTAAAATGAACTTATTATGTCTTTAGGTGTGCAGCCTCCGACGCCGCAACATATTGAATCAACGCTCCTGAGGATACTTAATTGAGATGCGAAACACGTGTCGTTTCTACTGCTGAATATCTTCAATTTTCAAGTTTTTCGGAAGCTCATTTGTGAAAAGGTACGACCCGTCACTTTTGCTTCATAAAAAAAAATATTCGTCCCTACACATCTGCACGGAAAGTAGATTTTTTTGCTTGTGAATACGGTGCAAAATATAATTTTTATCGCGTTCCGTTAGAGTTATAAGCTTATGCAAATTCTCTAGTATCCGAGTTTATGATTGATCATGTGCTTTGTAAGTATTATAAAGCAGTTTGTGGAGGTACTTTGAAATAAATATAAAATTTATCTTGGCTTCATTAAAACTTCATCTTTCCCGGAAAGATATATAATATATAAATATTCAAATTAAGCATAGCTTGTACCATGATAGAATCACACTATTATAAAGGCGAAAGTTTGTATGTATGAGTGTCTCTGTGTGTATGTTTGTAACTCCTTCACGCTGAAACAGCTAGCGAACTTTATGGATGAGCATTCTTGGGTCTGAGATGTTTATCTCGTGATATGATTCGTGATATGATTCTATGAAATTATTTCCATGTCACAATGCGTAAGTATTTCGAAAAAATTCCATATATTGATAATTAATTTTGATAAAGTTAAACATCATTAAAATTCTATGTTCACTCTTCTACATTCCGCTGTATCATTTCTCATGCCAACAATGAAGCACTCGCAATATTAAGAGCAAACGTCGATTCACTTTCGCCGATTGCTTCTCACAGCAAAAATATACCTGGTTACCTTATGTCCAATGTTACTGTGCCTTTTTTCAAAAATTTATTGTTATGGTTATATTTTCTGTGGGTTTTTTATCCTCGTAACATATTCTCGAAGTTTCTATACCGCCCCAACACGGCAAGACATACCCGTAGGTATTGCTTAACTATAATAATGTAAGTAAATCCTTTTTCGTGGGAATTCCTTCTTCGGTGCGGTTGGACGGGTTATACGGGATTCCTACTTTACTTTAAAAACAAAATTATAATAAATAAATACATGGAAGATGGTTCTTAGCCATGTTTAACGTTAATCTGTGTAGCCGTTTTCAGGAACTTAAAACTTTAGTCTTACTTCTTACTTACAATTTCAATGAGATAAAATTAGAAATAGCAAAGAAAAAACAGACCAAAAGCTTTTGGTAAATTACTTATATAAAAAACCCCTTATTTAAATAATCACTTTTGTAAACAACGAAATACAATAATATTTCTCATTCATGTTAAAGAAATGTGACATTTTGAAAGAACTAATTCACTTTAAGACATCAAAATATATTACCTATTAGTAAGATGTGTAAAAACAATTCGGCATAGTTTGTTCAATTCCAACCGATAAGAATTTAGGCCAATGTTAACTTAATAGCAAATTATCTCTTGTGTGAACTTGTACTAATGAGTAACATGTAGGTAACGCATTCACATATGAGTATTTAACGTTCCTATAAAACCAAGTACTTATTTGTCTTCTCTCGTTGCCAGATAGAGATCGAGAACGTTCTCGAGAAAATATCTATCTGGTATACACGTAACTATCATGAATATTCTAATTTATAATTACAACAAAAACAGCATACCTGTTGTTCTGACGTAACCTCCTCTCTACTGCTGTCATCTGAAACAAGAAAGACATTTTGTAAAATTGCGTAGGTATCATGCGTAAATGGAAGTGACCTAATTTATTGCTTCGCATTTTCTGCACTAAAACACATCTCGATTACACTGTGGTCCATCCGAATGCACACCAATAGCGCCACAGTCTACTAACTGCAAGAAACAGACGAGACATCTTTAGATCTCACCTGTCACTGTCAGAATGTCATCGTGCATATCAGGGGTCGCCGACCTCGGGCCCAATTTCACGTTGCACACATTTTGCACGGTTGTGTAGGCACACAAGGTATGCGTAATGGGGTTGACACAAAAAGTGAACACTATTAAGATTCCGCTTAAATTGATTTCATGATGAATGGTCTTCAATCTCCGACGTGGAAGCAAAAACGGAACTTAATTAATCGGCAGCTGGAATTTCTCCACCTAAATAAAAAGCTTTCTGCTATCAACAGCGTACGAGACACAGGGAGCGCAAAACACTAACCATTGAAAGAGCATAATATGTACATAATTTAATTATTGATTATATTTTTTTTATAAATTATAAAAACTTATTAGGCTAAAAATAAAACAGCATGGGCAAATAGAAAATGTCATTCAGGTTGAATATGTCGGAGAAAGGAAAACATGAATATTGAAAACCACGAGAGCGACCGCGTGATTTCTGATTGTAACGAAGTCCACGGCAATTATCTTACATCTTAATACAATATAATAATTACGTACTCAGTAGAGGTCACGGGAGCTACAAACAAACGTATCTGAGGATAATTTTAGACACTGATAAAGCCATCGACAGGCAATTTACTAGATTGTATAAAATGTGTGGTAAAAACTAGATATAGTTGGAACTAGAAGTACCACACAATATTATATGAGTTTTCAAAAATATGCAGAGATTGAAATTAGCATATTTCTCGGGGAAAGAGATAAACGGAAAGTAATGCTCTACGAATATTCTTTGAGAAAACCGACAAGGAATCCTTTCTATTCGCCATAAAATCCTGGAGGGATTTAGTTCGCGCAATTCCTTAAATAGTAATAAGATTAAAGTGCCTAATATAGTTGGTACATAGGATGACCTGTAGTTACTGTCCCATTTCCGTTCGTGACCTTGCTTTTAATGATGCTGATCTTAAAATTCCCGGTGAGACCGATGTCGAGGCGATAAGAAATGAGAAAAGAACACGATATATCTTTTAGGATTAAGAATCGATTATTGAGCATCAAGGTTAATCCTTACTTCTTTATAGAGGGCAAATACGAATAGACATAAGTCAACTACTAGCGCCGTGTTAGAATGAGTAATATAATATCTGTCAAAGTACCAGCCAGGAATTGGGATGTAGTCCTTTTGAATTCCGTGTGCATTTGAATTCGCTGCATTGGCAGTTGGGTTGCATCCCAGGTATTCTATCTGCAAGGATTTTGCATCAACCGATACCCTTATCCGGTAAAAACATTAATATAGCCGTGCGAATGAAGATTTGACATAACGGGACGAATATTTGCCTAGTGCGTTCACCCCTGCCGAGCGTGACAAAGTCATCCTGGCGGAACTACATCACACATTAGATATAACTACCGAATCGTGTGCCACTTACAGCTACGGAATAAGGCCTAAATTCTCATTACAAACCCAGAGCAACAGATACTTAAACACATTCGGTTTTTGTATCAAATAAAATATAACAAATTTGAATTCCATGATTATGTAAAATTTTGATGTACGCGTGTACGAAACCGTTGCCTCAATTTATAGTTCAGTGCCTTCTTGTTATCTTCATGTGGAGTCGAAACACTGTTGGAACAATACACCGATATCAGGGTTAGTCCGTATTAATTAGTTTCCAACATTTACACTATGAAAAATATAGGCTTAGACTATGAACTGGTTTTGTAGAGACAAGTAGAAGTATTGTCAACTTGTACACTTATGTTGTGGTCGAATAAAGTACACGTATTTTCATCTTCGATATAGAGTAGATCTGCAGATGATCCCACACATTACTTTATTTTATCAAAACTTTGTTTTATGGCCGTGATCTTTACATATTGGTTTGGCGACCTCAAGCAATAAAATCTGTATATGACATCATTATGATTTTCTGCGGCTATAACTACACGCTCGTAGGTATCAGCTTACTAAGTTATCGGGTCCATTTTATCTGTTCGCCGAAATGTTTATGCTAATGTGTTTTATGATCTACAGCGTTTTCATATATCGTTGAAACTCCACAGCCATTTTTGTCAAAACATGGATTTCCGAATTCGTATCAAATTGATATCTATCTACATATCAATTACACGGGTATTTCCGTAGGAAGAGTTTTTTTAATGAGCTATTGATAATATAACTCATTCTAGAGGATTGTATTTTGTTGGGAAAACGTATTGCCTCTTTAGATGTGACGAAATTAAGTGAGAATTAATTCCTTCAGATGACGTGAATTACATTTTTCAATACCTTTACCTCTAGAGCTACATCATGTACTCGGACATCGACCTTATGTTCTTGATTCGTCACAAATATTATAATAGTATAATGTTTTACGTGAGTTTGTAAACTCAGTAGTGAGTCATTTAAATATCTACATTTAGAATGGTTTAAACCTTCTATCTCATATCTAGAGTACACGAGACACGTTACGATGTTATCAACATACTGCACTATATCCGACTTCACATTACTTTCTAATCCTTTCTTACCATCTGCCGGTTCCCCTTTAAGGATAATGCTACATGAATTTTTCATCAGCACTCCACATCATGAATGATCGACAAATACGTTGATAAAAGCTTAAAAGTAACAGAATTCATTATTCTTACAATCATTTTAAAGAAGTACAAAAGTAAAACTTTTATTTTTATTTCGTTTAAATTACTTTCACAGTCTGTTTCTAGGGCACACTCATCAAGACAGTGTACAAATATACTCAAATTTCTAACTATGCCACTGTGTCATAAGTTTTGCATCTGCCAACACTGGCCCGTAAACTGAGTATCACTTTATACCTTATCAGACGTTGCGTCCCAAATAAAACGGTTGTTACTGCATTTAATTTGTCTTTTGATAGCTTATCTGTTACTTACTTAGGTACCTGCGGTTACATTTGTAATTTTACTGCAGGTAATTTCTCACCTGTGTAATCTTCTCGCATCGTGAGTGATGAAGTTAGTAGATGGAGGTGACCAAAATATTTCATACATTTCAAACGACTTTTTACAAATAAATAATGTTATCTACCGACAGTAAATTATAATTTTTATTGGTCCACGCGCTCAAAAAGTCATCGTAATATATTATTCAATGGAGTTCATAGAATTTATTATATGTCTTGTAACAACATATCTGTTTAATTTAAATCATATAAAAGTAAAGTAATCATGAACACATTTTACACTGTGAAATTTCACCTGCACCCAAACTAAGCATAACTTGAACCACGTTATTGATACAAAATTTATTTCGCATTTTCTTTGTAAATACATACATATGATACCTACATATTAACACAGAACAAACATCTATGAGCGTCATACAATTTTCTTGTCTTAGATCGACATCGATCTCACGACCTACAGAAAGCAGAACTACCAAACTGTAAAGCAGTGAAATTCCTATAATGCGAACACAGGGTCTAATAAGACTAGCTCAGCAGATTTACCCTCAATGCCCTCTAAGATTACATTTACTGAAAATGTTTATCGGCCTATTCAATTCTCGAAACTGTTATGGTCACATAACACTGGTAAGCGATTTAAAAACAATGCCGTTTACTAATGTTTCGACTAGACGACAAATAGCTTGCACGGTTTGCTTGTAAACATTGCCATTGTGATGTAGAGTTGATATTTTACCGTCACGTGAAACTTTATTGAATTGTATATGACTTACCTCTATATTTACCTAAGAACTCTCTTGTAATTTAAATATCTCTCTAGCACAATATGTTCACGGAAAATCGATTAGTTACCATTTAGTCATGCTTGAATTGAACTGAGAAATAACTATTTAAGTATGACGTCTTTAAAAAGTACTAGCATATGTATATAATATAATATATTACCTTTTCCCGCAAACTTCCTTTCGCCAGTCATATGTTCGCTCTATATGACCACTACATTGCCTAGAGTGTTTCCATAGATTTAAAATAACATATAGACTATTTTACTCACTGATAATACCGTTTTCTAAAGGTGAAAAATTAAAATAATCGGCTGTTGTTTTAACTGCCGATCCATCACAAACATACAAACAAATCTATTCTCTTCATAATACCTAGACTAACCATGTCAAAACGATCAAACATCCATACGGTACATATTTTGCTCTGCCTCGGCTTTGACTCGCTGAAAGGATGATGGTTATATTGCATTTAAAATTATTATACTATCCTAATGACCCGCATCGGCTTCGCACGGGTGCAAAATATATTGGATTAATATCATGATACAAATGTCATCGTCATTCTATTCTACCCGTGTTTGATTGACCAATTTAAAAAAAAAACGGTTATGGTGACTTAACTATAATAGTTACATAGAATTGTCATAAAATTGCGAACTTTTTTGTGGTTAACAATGTGTACTATAAACATGTAGTACATTATTTTACTACCATCAATCGAAAAAAGCAACCGGAAGTAGCAGTAGAACCTGAGCCAGGTTTGTCCAGAAAATTCTACCACACCTGGTAATCCACCACCAAGCAATAGCGCTCTCGCGTTGCTGTGATCCGGTGGGATAGTGGGTGCCGGTGAAATTACAGACGCATGAGACTTTTCCCTCTCAAAGTGACGGTCGCAATGCGATGCAACTTGATTATTTTTATAGTTTGGTAGGGCAGTTTTGGATTTTGCTGCTGTATATGAGTATGGCTGTAAGTATGCCAACCAACAGCATCAAAAAAAAATGTAGTAGCTTGATGATAATATTATCATTCTTATATTGTGCTATTAAAACAAGCCCTAAGCTCAAGTAGGTCACTTATAATCAAATTGCGCTCAACTTAAGCTAAAACTATAGAGCCCATCATATTTCGTCACTCGACCCAATTGCAGTGATACTGATAAGATAGCGAACTCACGATGGTTTGTTTGTTTGTATTGATAGCGACTGCGCCAAGGTCGGTCCGTAATAGCCACTATTGATTTTCCACGTAGCTTCCGCTTTTCCATGCAATGAATCACTATGTGAATAAAGTGGTCAGTTGTTTTGATTGGACAGAACATTTAAAAACTGTTAACATGATTGAAATGTCAGCTGTAAAAAATTTACGTCTTTAGGGGTGGAATTTCTTCATGAAATTTCTATAGGACCACCTCGGAGGAACACCCTATCAAAGAACCAACGAAATCGGTTGATTTGAGAAGTTTAATTAGGAGAAAATTTAACAAGTTATCCACCACCATCGAGAGCGGTATCGAGGCACAACCGTCGATGCGTAATGTATCAGTCATTACTAGTTAGTAATTGCTAACATTACAACAGCAATAAACTAAATAACTGTGATAAATTAGCAATAAACATTTCGTGTTTGTTACTGTTACCTGGACGATAACGCTCTTTATAACTTTTTATTGAAAAAATCATTAAGTAAAGATGATGATATTAAGTATTTTTTGGAGTGACCTTTACTTATATTAAAACATAGATATTAAATATTTATGGACATTTCACACAACATCATCTAGCCCAAACTAAGAAACTAGCCTGTACTATGGGAACTAGATAACTGATAAACATATATATACAGACATAATATGATCTGAAATACTATTATAGGCATAACAAACTAAGTTGCAACCAATTAGACCGGCGCGTTCCAAGAAACCTACCTAGTTCACATGAGCAAAGAAACAGCTCGCATCATCCGTTGCCGAGACAATAGCCACAGTTAGACACACTGATCGTTTCCCGCTGTTACATTCAGTTACATATTCGATTCTAGTACCGCTATCGACAGTGTGATATCACCCTTACTTCTGGTGTAATAGTTAATGTGATGTTTTTAAACCTTTATATTCCCGGCTCACATTTTCCTAAATGTGCTTTTTGGGTTCCATTCCATTCCTCTGTTATTCTGTTATTGGTACCAGCTTATATCCTAACACATCCCAAAAAAACTGCGAGCTAGTATCCTACTAATATTATAAACGCGAAAGTTTGTATGTATGGATGGATGTTTATTACTCAATCACACCAGAACGGATGAGACCTGGATGAAATTTGGCACAGAGATAAATTATAGTCTGGAATAGCACATAGGATACTTTTTATCCCGGAAAAATGTACGGTCCCCGTAGAAAGTCCAACCGCGGGTACCACCTCGGGGCGCAGCTAGTATGATATAATTCGGCTTGCAGGCGCTATCCGTTATATCTCAAACGTGCGAATGATTTGGCAAGTTGGCGTTAAGCCCTCCGATATGCCCTATCTCTAGGTACAATTACAGCGAGCCAGCGCCGTGCAATCAAAATGCTTCAGTAGAGTGCGGGCACTCGACAGCAGTAAGCTAGACTTAGCTCGTTTATGATAAGCTAAAGTACTTCATGAGGAGTAGATGGTAATGTATGTAACTACGCAGATAATATTATAACATCAATGTATAGTTATTAACAATTACACAAACTATTTCATATAATAAAAGGCGAGACTGCGGCTAAATTGTAATTTCAAAAGTCTTCACAAATTTAAAATTTAAATTACATCGTTTACGTGTACAGGTGTACTGTGGGTAACATTTTTACAGTTAAATACCTATACCTTTTTAAATTCACAGCTATTCAGGAGATAAAATAATAAATATATATTAATAAAAAAAAAAAACAAAAGGCAGGCAAGGGACTTTATCGCAGTGTACCTAATAATAATAATCTTTGGAACAAAGAGGAAAAAAATGTGCCGCTAAACAATACCCACGAAGATCTTAGATAAAAAAAAACATTTAATACTTTATCAATAAAGTGAAAAAAATATATATCGCGTAATACTGGGTATATTTTAAATACAAGAAAGATACAATTCAGTATTCTGCATAGCCCGTGATAGATTTTCGCGAGCCGTAATAATTTGTAATTACAGGTGAAATGTGTCTCCGTAACAGCTTCTAATGTTTCCATTGCAGGGACACCGGCCTACTCTCGATAATTGAGAGTGAATGGGCTTTGATCTACCACGAGAGTCCAATTTGGGCAAAGATTGGCTGCATTTGGCTATCCTACAGAAACCCTATTTTTTTCCGTAATATAAAATATCTCTGTGCCAAATTTCAGAGCAGTTGCGCCGTTCTGGCATTGATTGTGTAACAAACATACATCCAAACTTTCGCATTTATAATAATAATAAAATACTCCTATCAAACGAATAATTTTATTTTCACAAAACTATTAAAACACGGCTATCCCACTAACGCCAAATAACGTTAACGTTTGATAACGTTTGCCCACGCACTCGGATTTGTAATAATCTGAATCATACAGCGCAAAATATTAGGCAATATGAGTTTTAATTTCAGTGCGTTTCAACTAAACGTTGTCATTGGGTACAGCAGTAGGTAGAACATCAAGCAAGTCATATTCGGTCATCTTTGAGTGTTAAGATGTTAGTACAAGGTTGCGAACTTAATAACATATGAAGTCATATCTCAAAGGCCATTTTTATAAGACGTTTTCAGCACTCGTAAAGACCATTTAAGATAGATGACAAAATTAATTATAGAAAAATGCAATTAAAAGTCAACTTTTTTTATGTAACAATAGTTGCAAGACAAGCTGAAGGCCCACATGATGTTAAGTAGTCACCTCGGCCCATAAAAACTTAGGTCCTCCCCGACCGAAGTATGAGCAGACCCAAATCACACCTCGTTGTGCCCGTCACCCGAATCGGGATGTAACGTCTCATGTGCATACAAACGTATCCATAATTATTGTGCGACATAATTTCACTAGCGGCAGTCATATCGACTGTGGCATAATAGCCTAACTAACAATTTTTCAAATCAGTGTTTGTAATTAAGACAGATTGCAACCTCCTCTTTATATCTCTGTTTACTACGGTATATTTTATTTCACTTTTTATTTTACTTGTCAACAAATTATACAATTACAAACTCCACTTAACAGCTTTTCTTCTCGAAAGGAAATAAATCCACCTCAACTACCAATTTACAAATAACAGTTTCCTTTGCAATTATCATCCGACTACCGACATTAATCCACAAATCACACTGCACATCAACGTCACCAGAACGTCACAATCTGCTAATCAATACGCGAGCCTATAATCATAGACTGAAAGCGTGCTTTCCCGCGTCAGGGAAAGCACAGAGCCTGGAGGCACTCTGAACAGATAAAATGAATCGGTAGAACCACTGTAAAATTAAATGAAACAAAACTACTGTTCATCTAATCGGAGAGAAGTCATATGCTTGTGTCTAAAATATGTCGTGACAAGAAAGTGGGATACAAATCCAATACGGCTTTTTTTTTTCATATACTTAATTTTTCGATTTCTCTTCATTTAATTTTTTGGCTCAATGAGCCGTAACATCTTACTTGGAACGTTTTCTGCTCAATGGTTTCAGTTTAACTACTGCGAGACAAAATACTGCGTAGCTCGCCGATCTGTGTTCATCGTATCTGTCATATAACAAATTAGCTTTCGAAGCTTCTGCTTATTGCATTAGAAAACATGATATCACAGATGCAGCGTGTTCACACGCATCAGAAAATGTTCTAGAAATGTTAATTCAAACATAATGAGAAGCTGTCACTTTGATTATAACAACATTTTAAACTATATTGATTACCTGTACTGTACCTGATTAACATTAGCTTTTAACTTGGCTAAATAATTAATATGCCTTAATTTAAATAATGCGACTGCAAACTACATAATTGCAATCTCTTGGATTCGTCACTAGTTTCATTTACAATTGGAAGATTTCGTGATTTGGAAGATTTAAATATAGTAGATATATGTTATATAATGTTGTCATACATTTTCAATGATTTAGAATCAGCTCTATATCTACAATAACAAACTCGAGAAAACCTTGTAAGTTTTTATCACCCATCAATTTTATTATGCAAGAAATCAAATGCCTATTTAATTATTGTCTTTAATGTCATGGCCAAAGATTATATCAGAGACGATGATTTTAGACGGCCAATTAATTTGTCATTGTGCCCATTTATTAACGTAGTAATTCTAATTGAATTTTCATTACAGATTACATGTGAGATGTTCAATGTCGATTTGAATTTTCGTGTCTTATTATCTCAGTCGAAACACAAACAAAATCAATCAATCAGCGCTCTTGATTGCTTGAAATTAGATTTTTCGTTATGATAATCACGATTGAATATTAATCATTAGCTTTTTAGAAAAGGGGAAAATAATAATGAGTAGTAATGGTCAAAAATCAATTGTTGCGATAACAGTCTAATAATAAATTAATGACTCGCTTGCGATTACGAGTGTTTAAACAAACATGTTGATAAGTTCATATAAAACATGTTCTATGTTCGTATTTATTTTCAGAGAATGTAAGTAAAGAATCGCAACATGCGAAAGCCAAAGGGCAAAAAAATATAGATTAATTTATATAAATATAAGAAACCTATAATCATTAAAGAACCCGAGGGTTATCCCACGAGTGTATTTTCGATTTCTATTAAAACACAAAAAGACAAACTAGTAAACGCTTATAACAATATAATGAACAAAAACAACAACACATTAACACGAGTACATCCCACGTTAGCCGGCGGCTTCACAACGAAAACGAATGTTGAACAATATCTGACCATTAATATTATAAGGACTTGGAGTGAAAGTGTAATCGCCCGCGCATAAAAAAACAGAACTATCTATGTATTAAAGTGAAGCGAAACTAGACGGACAAAGCGCCATCGGAAGAAAAACACCAAAATTAAATTTAAGATTAGATCTGAGTCATAACCTCATCAGATAAGCGTTAAAGGCGCAAAATACTGAGGATTGTGACAATTATTTTAAGAATTCGATGATGAATATTAATTTGTAATATTTTGGCGAGATTAGAATAGTCATTTACATCATAAGGATCCTTAAATTTCAAAGGCGTTGAAATATCTAATAGTTTCAATTCAAGAGCCTTACATACCACATCCCAAGCCATTGTAGGTACTGGGAAGAAGTGAGGTGAGAATTTCTGAAGATTATTAACAAAAATATGAAGACTAGTTAATAAACTGAGTTCAAAAGAGATCTAAAGTATACAAATGACGATACCATATAAGCATGTAGACGAATGAAACAGTTTGTTGTTATGTCACGCTAATATATTAGCTACTAATTCGGTGAGACAAACAAATTATGCAATTTAGAAACTCAACTATATAAAATCATTGCTACCAATTTAAGACAGCAGAAGTGGGTGCCATATAGTCGTCTGATCTTGTTTGAGGAACTCAGTGCCAGTTAGAAAGTCACAAAGTTGCGTTATTACCATTGAGAGCAATAATTTTGGGCTAGTGAGGTCAAAAGGTTCAATTCTGACGAGACTTCCGTGCGCAACTCCCATTAGTTACTATACAAACTTGCACAGACGCAATACAATAAGTAACTGCTAGAATTATGGTGCGTATAATATTGCAAATTCGTTTAATGCTCGCGTCAATATGCCTTATCAAATGACTACAAGCGAAGTGAATTATAGAAATGGGATCTTGACAAGTATCTCTAATAAATTTTAAGACATGTAATTAGACATAAGTTTTCTTGACATAGGTACCTACATGCTTTTAAAATTTAAAACCTCGTTATCTCTTATATAAACTAAAACTTTCTTTAGAATGACTCAGCGATTGAATAAGTTGACAAAGCTCATTATTTCCAAACCGCTCATATATGTAGAGGTTCATAATTCATCAAACCTTATATTTCGTGTCCACTCAACTATCAGTCGAAACGACTTAAGTCACTAACCGTACGTTACAACAAAGAAAGTAACATTATAGTTAATCACCACGATTGTGCTCTCCATCCAATTTCACCTATTAGTCTGAATGGTCAAATGTTCGGTGTTTCGAAGGTCATAATTTAAGATACGATAAGTCAAAATATTCCATCGGTGAACAATGCCGCGTAATGGTCGAATCTACTTGTAATTTGAGGGGTACAGGCGGAGGCAATGGGCCATTTGTGGCAATGCGATGCTATCTCATTCAATACTCGTGGTCTACGGTTATCTGTACCAATTTTATTTGTTGCTGTTTGGGCAGAAAGTTATGCTCACTCAATCAATCATCAGTGCTATGAAGATTACTACCATTCAAACATTGCATTTCAAATCAATAACGGAACATCAGGTAGAACTGTGTAATCCGGGGAATTCCGTGCTAACATACATACCAATATCTGCTGTTATGCAACCATATTATGAACAGTAGTTACCACTGGCCACTGACTATCAGTTGCCGCATTATTCTCATATAAACAACATGGATTCGTCGTGGGTGATAAACGTATCACAAAACCGTTTGAATTATCAATGGATAGTTCTGGTGAACGAGCTATTTCACACACGCCTTGTAGATATTTTATCTTCATTATGACCATACAGGTGTTCAACTAACAGAATAGGCTTCGTTCTGTAGTGAATGCTGCGATAATGCTTTCTAAGACTTGAGATACGACCTAAATTAATCACAGACCGCATAGGGCACGAAAGCATCTTTGAAATTAATCAAAAGACGTTACATCTAACGAGAAACATAAACATGGACCTTGCTAGAGGGCTTAGGACTTTACCTGGGAATAGAGGTACAATCTAGAGGATTAATAATTACGGGTACATGTTTTTACATGATCAGGTATTTATTCGATAGGCTGAATGGGATTAAGATGAATTTGAAACGCTATTGCAGACAATGTTCCCCTGATAATCCTATTAGTAATTATTACACGAAAGTTGCCTGTTTTAATTAATGGATGAATGTTTGTTACAACAGATAGATGACACATGTAGTACTTTTTATAATCACAGTACCAAGTTGGCGACGCCACCAAAGTATCCATGTTTCCAAAACAATGCACACAACCATGTGAAAAAAAAATAAAGCATTTGAAGAACATAAACATGGACTGAACCTTTCCTAACCTAAAACATAAATTGACAATGCTGTGCTGATGTTACACACTTAAAACGCATACAAAATTTTATTCCGATAGGAAAGTATAATGTGCAGGCATGGTGGCGTAGTTGGTAGTAGTCTTGTTTTCGAAGCGAGGGATCCCGGGTTCGATTCCCGGCCATGGTACGCTTTATGATGAGTATGAAGTGAATTCTCGGGTTTTATGTCCACAGGGAATCCTAGTACAGCGTACATTTATTATTTAAAAACTCTACTGTAATAAAATATACTGTAGAATACAAAATAACCTTCACCTTATAATTACCCAAAAGTAAACTACGCGCTTCACCCCACCTGACCGTAAAGTCGGACAATGGTATGAATAATGCAAGAGTCCAGGACAATAGCACCTGCTCCCAGGCGCGTCATGGGAGCGTTCGCGGACGGGCGGGGGCGTTCCGCATCAGCAGCGCCCGGGAACTCACGGTCATGCTTAATTGTTGGTGCGCGAGGAACAATTGCATGGAATGAACTTGAACCCGCTCGGTTTATTATCACTACAGATTACCTAGATCGTGTTTCTTAATATTACCATATCCGTAAAAAAACTCTAATTTTCCCACTGTAGGGACACCAGCCTCCTCTCTTAATTGAGAGTGATATGTTCCCACTGTAGGGACACTGGGCTCTTCTTGTTAATTCTTCTTGTTAAGAGTGAATGGGCTTTGTTCTACGGGAGCCTAATCAGGATTGGTACATGTCACATGTGTTCGAACATTCGGATCTAAGACATTGTTCTCGCAATGTTTTCCTTCGCCGTTTCGAGAACCTAGTTTAAGTATTCTATCAGTTATCTAGTTCCCATGTTTCAAGCTACGCTTACTTTAGATGGCGGTGTAAAATATCCATGAATACATAAATGAGAAAAGAAAAAAAAAATAACAAAACAAGGTAAAACAAAAAGTTACATCGACAAAGTACCTCAGTCGAAGGGTCTCGAACACTTCCTACACGACATTGAATAAGCCTCCGTGATTTACAACAGTTTCGAGTGAGGCCGATGCCATAAATTCGCATCATAACTGGTATTTGGGACGCGATGCGACGCCACGCGAGCATAAAAGCTGACCGCACACGACCAACACTGCTGTATAATACCAACAAATCGAAGCGACAGTTACATGGGGGGAAATGAAAGCTCAAGGGTTCGCGGCAATTCGGCCGCGTTACTTCGAGATCCCGAACAGTGTCAAGTGTGGAGGACCGTGAGAGCCTCATTGGTTTTGTTGTAGCCGAAGATAATAAATATTGTTAATAGCTGTGAATACTACTCGTATTTAAGTATAGATCAAAAATTCTCAATCGTCTCATACATGACTTTTATTTCCCATTAGATGCTCCCCGCGGTGTTACCAGCAGTTAAAAAGTCCACACGAGACGGGAAAAAACTATGTTCACTTTTTCGGGATAAAAAGTAGCCAGCGGATGAAATTTGTCATGAAGAGCGTGAAAGAGTAACAACAAACTACTAACTTAAACTAACCAAATAAAATACTAAAATACTAACAAACTTTTATAACATTTTTGTGATTTGTAACTCAGCTAATTGTGAGATTATTGTGAATTGGGAGAGAATATTTTTATTTTACGAAAAAGCTAAGAAAAGTTGTTTCTATCTATTTATCTGCGTAAGACTAATAAACCACAACAATTAGAGATGTGAACATTTTTAATGATATAAATATAATGAATGCATGACCAAGATGTTTGCAACATATCTGAGGATTTTAAGATGCTGAAGAGGAAATGCCCTTTACTTCAAAAGTTCTGTACCTACTCACTTGTACATAAGTGACAGAAGCTAGATGAAAAAAACTTCCACAAATCATCTGTTATTGGTATGTCAAAATATTTTTACCAACAGACAGCATTGCTTGTACCAACAAGATTCCTGATAGAATACTGACTCACATTTTTGTAAATACATACACCCAAACAGGACAAACATCTATGTAATACGTTAAACAAATGCCCGTTCTGGGTAGGAACCCACAACTTATAGAGCAGAAGGCAGAGCTACAACCAAAGAACTACCAACAGAAATACTACATTACAACAAAATACAGACTAGAAAATGTATATATTTAGTCATGCTACCATTGTCTAGTATAATAAAAATACCGATACAAGAGGAAGCGAAATTTCCTATTCACTTAACAGAGTAATATCGCTGGCGTACCAAATATCATCTATCATTATCATTCGCTTGTAATGAATAGAACACCAATTAACACATGAATATTATATTTCAGAGAAAACTATTGGCAAAGCCACAAGTTATTGCCAACGACATGCGCCAAAACAACGGTCCTTGATTAGAGAAAGTTTTACGAAATAATACCCATGTTTAGATACATCTGGGTTAAGAAGCTACTTAATAGCGACGGTACGAGCTGAAGGCCCATCTGATGTTAAGTGAATACCTCCACTCATAATAATAGTGATACGACTTTGATTCTCCTCAACCCGGTAAGAAAAAAAATGAAAAATGTTTTATTTCTAATTAATACTGTAATATAAAAGTTACATTAAAATATATTAGATGAGTAAGTAGATATTTTAGCCAATATATATTTACAATGATTCCCACACTAGGCTAGGCCTGTATCGTGGGAACCAACGCGCGATTAACAGATTTTGTATTGGGTGTGTGAATATGACTCCGCCCTTTCTCAACAGATGTCGTTTTTAGTATTGTTTACGTGTACTAATAAATGACCATACTTGTATTCGATAGTACTGAATGTCAGCTATCTAACGCATTTTATGATATTTGGTTGAAGTGTAAGCAACAATTGTTTTCACCTTTTCGAAAATGTCGGTTTTTATTCCAAATAAACGTCATTTGCGGGAAGTGTTTATTTTATTGCGAAGAAAACTGCAGCGGAAACTTATCGTTTGCTTGTGGAGATTTATGGTGAGCATGCTCCGTCTAATACAACTTGCAAGGAATGGTTTCGACGATTTCAAAATAACGATTTTAGTACTGAGGATAAAGAACATGGAAAACCACCAAAAAAATTTGAAGATGCTGAATTGGAAGCATTATTGGCGGAAGATTCTTGCCAAACTCAATCAGAATTAGCTGCAGCATTAAATGTTGATCGTTCAACTGTTGCAAAGCGTTTACAAATGATGGGAATGATTCAAAAAGCCGGTGACTGGGTTCCACATGATTTAAAAGAAAGAGACATGGAACGTCGGAAAACCATTTGTGAAATGCTGCTTCAAAGACAGCAAAGAAAAGGATTTTTGCATCGGATAGTCACAGGAGACGAAAAATGGATACACTACGAAAATCCTAAACGCAAAAAAGCTTGGGTGAAACCAGGCGAACCAGGCCCATCACAGCCAAAAATAAATATTCACTGTGCCAAGGTCATGCTCTGTATTTGGTGGGATCAGAAAGGTATTGTATATTATGAGTTGCTCAAACCCTCTGAAACTATTAATGGAGAAGTTTACCGACGACAACTAATGCGTTTGAAGCGAGCCATAGAAGAAAAACGACTAGAATGGGTGAATAGACATAACAAATTAGTTCTTCAGCATGACAATGCCAAACCGCATACCGCAGAAGTCGTAAAAAGATATTTAGAGGGACAGGACTGGGAAGTGTTACCCCACCCGCCATATTCACCAGACATAGCTCCTTCGGATTACCACCTATTCCGGACGATGCAGACAGACCTTACTGGAGAAAAGTTTACTTCATGTGAAAGTATCAAAATTTGGATTGACAACTGGATAAGCTCAAAAGACCAGGACTTCTTCCAGCAAGGAATACGAAAACTACCTGAACGATGGGCGAAGGTTGTAGCTGCAGATGGAGCATACTTTCAATAATTTTTTTTTTTAATTTTGTAAGCGAAATTAAGTAAACGCCTCACTTGACAAACAATAACCAAAATGAATCTAGTATACATGAACATGATCTAGTATTGTGCCAGGTTCATTCGGAGAAATACCACCACCAAACCTGGCAATCCGCTGTTTCGGTGGAAGTGTGTGCGCGTGAAATTACAGACATGACGCGACTTGCGACGCGTCTTGGGTCTTCTCATACTTCGGTAGGGGATGACCTGAGTCGAATTGTTGTTGACTACAGCGGCGGTAACCAAACAGCATCAGGTGAACTGCTAACTCGCTCGTTTTTTGTTTTTTGCAAAAAATATTTTTTCATGCGGTAACTATGACGGTAACTGATGAGTTTTTATGCTAAAAAACAATTTGGAAGTTGTAATAAAAAAGGTTTATGTTTTACAACAACAAAATTATGATTTCTGCGGTTGCAAACATCAGAGGATTATTCTTAGCTTTATACGAGAACATTGAAACATTGAAACATTTTTAATCCAACTCAGACTGTTTAAACATATAAAAGATATGAACATATGAAAAATTTTAAGCCATTTCGAAATGTGTTTTTTATACTATTTAGAGATGTGAGATCAGGTCGAGAATAGACATACTGCTTTTTTCTTAAGTATGTTTTTTCAAGTCTCCCGTAGGCCTCCGGCATGGCTTAACCACTAGTATATCCGGGATCGACACCTCAACGTGCCTTTCGAAGCATGCAAGCGCTCAGATCAAACGCCACGAAACGGTCACCCATGCAACTTTTGAACCGGCCGAAAGTTGCTTAACTGTAACTGTAAAGCAACAGCTAAGCTACATCACGAGAGGCAGCTACATTAAAAAACAGAAACATGGCGAGAGACTTGTAATTACCACCTGTCCCGAACAGTTACGTTGACAGCTCTAGAGAGAGCAGATGCAATTAACAGACAACGTTAATGTAGCCTTGATACCAAATTCGGATAGCTCAATGTTTATTGGTAGTCTATGGGTGACAGAGATATTGTTTTTGTGACTCAAACCGTTGATCTGAAACTTTTATTTGGAACTTTTGATATTAATCGGATCTAGTTAGTCAGACTAGTTTTTTACTAAGTTGAGCACCATGTATAGTATTAAAAAGGTATTTTAATTGTGATTTGTGTGTGTATAAGCTAGGTACGTATGCACGTGAAAACGTTCCCGTGTTCCCGCCTCTAAGCGGCAGAGGACGCCGTGAGATTTTAGTGGGTCTAGTCCCACATAACCGCTCTGTCTCCCCGTGGCAGGGCGGTATGCGAGTGCATTTCCCCACGAAAAAAAAGTTACACATCCTAGCTGAAATATATCTTATATAGGATTCTGAGGGATATACCTGCGTACGCGAGCAACATATTCCCATACAGTGGTAAATCCTCAAGACAAGAAGTCCGCTGAACAAGAACCAGCATTCTAAAGAGGGCGACAGGAACGCTGAAATATTATAACATCATCGCTACTGTTACATTCGTGGTTTAGCTGTGTAAATCGCTAAACGATTGCCATAAACCATCATGTCTTTTACATTTAGCGGAAACATGCGCTAAGACTGGAATTATTAGATATATGGACTTTATTTATAGCTTACAAAGAACTTACCTGGCTTCGTACGGGTAAGCTACTAGCAGGTATGTAGCAGTAGAACGTGTGCCAAGTTAGTTCGGTGGAGTACTGCCTTCACACCTGCTACTTCATCAATTATAAGTAACTGATTTAAAAATCGAATAAAACATATTTTTTTCCAGTTATTTTGATTTAACAACCAAACTATTGAACAGATTTTGGTAAAAAATTCTGTGGGACCAATTTGAAAGCACATTCCTTGAAATAAAAAAAAATCCAAATCCGTTGATAAATGGCGGAGAAATCGGTGACCTCATCCTTATTGAAGACGGTTAAAAAAAAATCGACAGACATGACGCAGTTTAGGTGATAGTTACAAAACCTAAGGGCCGAGGCAGACGGCATGAGACAAAGCTGAATACCGTTACTCGGAAAGTAACACAAGTGGAACGAGAGTTATCAGCGTTAATAGAGTCTGTTCGGATGAGTTCTTTATTACGAGATGGTGACGTAGTGGAACTGTCAGAGGCAGATTCAAATTGGTATTGGTATTTGGTGTCAATGGGTGAATTTTCTTGATGATGTAGCGACTACCTTCGTCATTTGCTATTCATAATATAGTGATATGTTTACGTTATAGACACATCAAGAATTAAATTTGTATTGTAATAGCTATGCTTATTGGTAGATTGTACCATATTCCATTTTACTAATGACATGATTAGCGCTGAAGCCGTAATTAAAATTGAAACAAGTATGTTTACCGAAACTTTTCCGATAATTAACAAATTGTCAATAAAACACATTTGAATAAAAACATTTCAGTTTCAAAATTATCTCGATATTTCATAATGATCTAGCTCCATATAGTAGTGTTTTTAATTGTCTAACAAGTAATTATTGTACTTATAAAATCATACTAATATTATAAATTTGAAAGTTTGTTGGTTTGTTTGTCACTCCTTCACGTCTCAACGGCGAAACAGATAAGGATGAAATTTGTTTTGGTAGCTCATACCTAGGATTAAGATATAGACTCAAAGAGCTAGTCCCAAAAAAGTGAAGTATTTTAAAAAGACACAACATTTCTCATCCTTTTCCTGTCGTCTCATATTGATTTTTTAATTGCGGGATGCGGCTAGTGATCTGGTAAACAAATCAAATAAAAATGAGCACACTCGTTCTATCGACAGACTAACTCATTCAATTAACTATCAAATTAAATTGCATCCCATTCACATGGCCACCTGTCTCGCTAAATAGCAATATTTCTGTGGGCAGATAATATTCCACTTCAAGCAGCTAATTCTTCTTTATTTCTATTATCTAGACATTACTTTGCTGTCCGATTTTCAATCCGCGAGATATCACTATCTCCGTTGACGTAGGCATTTACAAAAATACTCAATATTTAGGCATATTTAACACATCAGTAGATATTAATTTAATATCTACATATTATATCAGTCAAGTGACTGATTTAAGTATCGAAAAAAGACGACTTCAACATCTTCAATATACGAAGAAATTCAAAAGAAACATCCAAATCAGTATACAACGGGTGAAGAAAAAGTCACAGGAAAGCAAAATACGCAATATTGTTTACTTGGATGACATATTTTTTTCCAGTTATTTTGATCTAACAACCAAATTATTGAACGCATTTTGATAAAAAAAGCTATGGGACCATTGAAAGCATATTCAAATAAAACAAGAATTTTCCAATTCGGATGACAGATGACGGAGAACTGAGGTAAAAAAAAACATTAAAAAAAAAAGGTTTGATAACCTTCTCCGGAAGTAGGATGAAATACAATACAATCTTCATCTCAAATCTAGCTCGCTCTTTTGGAACCCTTTTGGAAATTTTCGTTTTCCCAGGAGCAGGGAATTTTTCTAAAATATCTTTTTCACAATCCAAATGTTAACCACCAACTGATCAGATTCGATAACCACAATAACATAAACAGATTATATATCTTGTTCGTAACGAGCGTGAAGTCTTAACTCTGAGCGCAAATTCGTCTGAACTTCACGGTTGATTTGAGACACCACAAAAACTGTCGGCAATCTCAATCGATGTGGTCAGTGAGCTTATGCTTTTTGATCTGGGTTTCGTAAAAAAAAATACGTTGCTTTTATTTTGTATAGGTACTACAAGTAACTTAACGTTACTTTAACGCAATATGTGTTAAAATAACATCTTTAAGCAAAACGTTGTTACTAGAATTGAATCCTTTCTGTATTGTAAAAACTGAAATATGCCATAACATGATTACGGGATAAAAAAAAACCTATTCCCCCAGTATTCATCCAAATCGGATTTTAATTTTACGTATTTTTTACTTTTTTATAGGCAGCAACACACACAACACAAACACCCAAAACCGAAAGTAAGCTCACCCCACAAACTTTGCCCCGGCCAGCAACCGAAGCCGGGTCCCCGGGTCTATTACCCACTTAGCCACAGCCTTAAAATTTCTATCTTGATATACATTCGCATTCAAAAATATATGGGATTACGTGATAAACAATCTTCAGAGAAAAATCTGTAACAAACCAATTGACAACTCTTAACTAACTAATCGTAAGACATACTCGTAATCCACTCGACACGCTGTGGAATCAAAAATAACCGCCTAACATTCATTCTGGAATTTTCCGAACCAACGGTCTAACGTTGTTCTAGAACAATGCTCTGCGTATGACCAAGCAATTACATAATAGAAGTCACATGGTGTCATAATTTTATTTTAAAAATAGAATAAACCAACTTCAATACTTACATGCATCTCTTAACTGTCGAATTTATTCATGAAATTTTTTTGGTATCGCCTCGGCGGTACAGCCTATCATCCAAATATCCATAATAATTGTCCAAATTACATACTTAGTCCAATTTACATGAGATCCAAATTTACAATTCTAATACACAATAGAGAAATGAAGAGTTCTATTGTAATAGTCAGATATTATTGCAAAAAGATTTACAAGCATCGTCAAAACCTATTTTTGATAATGGAAAGTGTAAGAAAGTTATCTGATAGTGAGTCAGTCACTGTCGCTGATTCTGATAACAAAATCTCTTCAAACAAGGTCAAAAACATGGAAAGATTGCATGATTAGACATGATGCATCTACTATACAATGAACTTGAAAACTGTCCAATCAAATCACCAAAATGGAGTATCCAAAAGAAATTGCGCAAGGGATAATAAGACATCAAGAATACACAGCACGTTCATACGAAACACTCCTCTCAGCCGGAGGCAGCTGCGTCAATAATTGGATAATCTTGTTGAGAGATTACACAAGCAAGGTTGTTGCCACCCCCCAAGGTCTTCCGGTAATCTTCCACCTACACAACAGTTGCATTTTTACTTTTCTTAAACGTTTAATAATAGTTCAGCATCAACCTTCCGAATGTTTGCAGTACAGCTAAAAGTATTTAATTTCCATAACCGTGTATTTGCTCCAAAACCTAAACGAGAGATCAATGTTTCAATCGGAATTGGTAGATCACATTTATTATATTCTTTTTAGTTGTTAAGAATATATTCTTCTTCTTCTACTTATTTTTGGGCTTTTGTGTCTTAAGCCACACCAATTCTGCCAATGTCCAAATTAAAGAATATATTCGTAAAGATGTTTTCCTTCATCCTAACTCCACAGATAACAAACAACAACGCGTGCGTGACATTGACACCTAAATTATGATGTGAACAGCTGAGTCACTGCATTCAAAAGATGTCTTGAATGGCTTTTTGCATTACGATGTAATTCTACAACAGCCGAAAGCCCGAATCATTCTGTCGCGGCTCTAAATTATAGGCTAGATGTAACGTCAACTTCAGACGTCAATTTCATATTGACGTCTGAAGTTAAGCCCAGTGCTTAAGGTTTACTAAATGAATGGTCTATTGATATTACATGAATGACCTCTCTCATATTTCTGCATAATAAGACATGATAGCCACTTATTAGATGCATCCTCCTATTTATTATTTTTAGTTTGAGAGCGGCGAATGATATCGGGCGTTTAGCCTTCCAAATGCATGTCGGCTTATTGGTTTAATAGCCAGTCATGTTAACATGTCCTCCGAAGCACGAAAGCGGCCAAATGACACTAAACTCATGCAACTGACCGAGTGAAAACACGACTAAACCAAAGTGCAAATAATACGTAAAGTTAATAAAACAATACCCGCTACACTCTGTTTTATTGACTAGCCTCATAGCTCACTCGGTAGTAACTCTGCTTTCTGCACTGTAGGTCGTGCATTCGATTCCCACCCTGGAAAATTTGTTTGACGAACACATATTTTTGTTCTGTATCTGGGTGTCAATATGTATGTTTAAAAAAAAAAGTATAAACTGTATGGGTATTGTATTAGCTATCTCGTTCACATATAAGAAGCTATGCTTAGTTTGGGGCTAAATAGCGCTGTGTGAAATGTCCATGAATATTCATTTAATCCATAAAATAGGCATATGAAAGCTTTAAACAGCGTTAATAGCAGAAACGATTCATAAAATATCTTTTAAGTACCCTCGCGCGATGCGCATTTTTCCGTCCTTGCGGTGCGATATCAAATATCTTTCATACGCAATTCCAGAGAACACAAGTACATAGTTAACCATAACCGCAGTTTGTCGGCTCGTTACAATATCAATTTCTAGACGAGACGCCGCGACCAGTCACGTCTTCAGATCTAATATCTCGGCTATGATATCGCATGCTCTTGAAGCGACTTTAAGGCCGTACACATGGTACTTGTGAAAGCGAGCAATAGCTAGTAGCTTACCTTGATAGGAAGTGTATTTGTGCGCGTGGTGATTGAATTTAGATATGTTTAACATAATTTTTTGCATACAAAGAACCCTAGGGAACATGATGAATTTTTTTTTACGTGTAAGTTTTAACTCACTTGGAGCATAAGATTCACTATTAAACTGTACTGCGCTATCCAGTGTAAAAGCTTAAATCTGACTATTTATCCTTAAACACTGCAGTAGAAGAAAATTGACTGTTTTCAGGAAGGCAATTTGACTAGCAATATGATTTCATGCTCGGGTCTCGAGAGGCTCTCCAGCAAACGCGATGTGTTTTCAAAATTTACCGGATATCTAGAATTAATTAATCTGAATCAGTCTGAATAAGTCACATAAAAATGTGTCTTGTACCATCAAGCAAATATGTATGGCATTTGCGGCAATGTTATATCTCCACGTAGCTTAGACGAAGCTTCACTTATTATTGAGAACAGGGTCTATAGGACCTGTCAGATATGTTTTTGCGCTATCTCATAAATGGTTGCAGAATTGAACGATTTGTCGAGTGATTTTGCCGCTTAAGCTTGCATAAGTAAGAATGGATTATCGTGATTACTTAGAAACTACTTCAGTCTTCGCTCTATCATTTTGCGATGTGATTGGAAATGATCTCCTTTGCATTTAGATTGGCATTTAATCTTTACTTTTAATACATGAAGGGATACCTACTTAAAAGTAAAAAGCGTCTAACAATATTAAACTATTGTCGTTTCCCAATTTGACCATTCACAAGCAACTAAGAATTCTAGGGGTTAAATTCCCTTGAAAATTACATCAGTTTTTAAAAGCAAATAAATAGTATTGATGAACGAAAATTAACGAACAGTTGTACTAAACTCGTATCACATCATATCTTGAACAATCCTATCGATATTTTACTATTAATGATTAGACACTTTCATAATAATTATGGCATTTAGGAAGATCCGTTGTAAAATAAGTTAAATATAGTTGTTATTGAAAATAAATTCCAATTTAATTGATTCATTAAAAATTATAATAAGTATTATCTCCACAAGCCATCTTTATTCCCTTTCTAATTAAGAAGTAATTAAAAACCATATCATTACCTTAAACTTCTTTAGAAAACTACCGTCTGTCATAAAACCAATAAAGTGTATGATTAAATAATGTAAATAAAGTGTATAATTATGTGTTTATGTATCTTAATCTACGTAACGGAAGTCATTAAAACAAATGAAGCGTAAAAGCAGATTCTACCATTTTAGTTTGACATTTGTCTATTAATAATTGTAATTAATAAACGTATATTTTTATGTGGGAAAGTTGTACGCATGAGAAAAGAAAAAGTATTAAAAATGCACTCGTTGTAAGCATTTCTAGTTTTGAAGCACAGCCTGTTTCAAGAAGCAACGCGTGGAAATTATTTCCTGCGGTACACTATAATGTGTATAGAAATATCGTTGTAGCAACAATTCGCATTACTGAAGCCATCACAACTTAATGTACACACACGTACACAACTTAAGAATAATGCATCTAATTCTTCAGAAATTGTTGTAACTTACAGCGTGAGATATATTGCATTGCAACAATTCACTAAACCAAACATTGCAGGCTAAATAGGCCTTTTGAATTCTATTAGTGTGTGAGCACAAAAGCTGAGTGTACAATATCCAAAACAGAATGTGCACACATCAAAATGTCAACTGTCCGCCTACAATCAGATTGTGATCCACGAGGATAGAGTGAAGATATTTATTTTGAATTCTCGTATTCCTAGTATACTAGAAATTATTTTTTTTGGACTTGCTATTAATACTTAACTTTAGTATAAAATGTAAATAAAGACCTTTACACACTCATATCCCTGCACTAGGATTCCCTGTGTCGCAGTTGGCATGGACAAAACCCCAAGACCCGAGAACAAACTTCATGCTCACCACACCTAACCTAACCCTAAAAGTCATGCTAACTTTTTTTTATTTTTTTTTTATTTTGATTAGTGACGGAACGTAACTAATCGAAGAATAAAAGAGACTGTAAGATGTTGATGATCTGTTTAGATGCCTGCTACTTGTACTATAGATACATCATATAATACTAATCACAGTAATATTATAAAAGCGAAAGTTTGTGTTTTTACTCCCTTACGCTTAAACAGCTCAACGGATTTTTATAAAATTTGGTAGCAGGATAGCTTATATCGTGGATTAACACATAGGCTACTTTTTATCGCGGAAAACCGGGTACCACTACGGGGCACAGCTAGTTTAAGAATAATTAAAAGTTGAAAACAACGCAAGGACTATTGGTCGCGTTTATATCTCGTAGCTGCCTGTGAGCACAGCCTCATAGGCTATCAAGGCCGTTCGTACACCTACGCTCTACTTAGGAGAAAGGACCGTATTCATATTGTGACGCCTCTGACGTCTGCATGTGCCATTAGGGCATTATTGTCGATTTGCATTGTCAGCTGTAATGCACATTGTAATGGAGACCGGTGAAGTAATCCATATAGAATAGCACATGCGTAATGGTATAATGTAGATCAGAGTACAAAGCGTTAGTGAATGAAGAGCAAGCGAGCGTAAACACTAGTTCCGTTTAAGGGTTTCAGTTGCTCCCGTCCGTAAATGTCCTGAGTGATGCTAAAGGAGCAACAAAAAGTAGCAGGAGAACTTGAGCAAAGTTTTCCCGGAAAAGTTATTCTCCATACCTGGTAAGCTGCCTCCAAACAGTGGTGCACTCGCATCGCTGTGGAAGGGTGTGGATGCCGGTAACATCACATGCGCGTGAGACGTAACATCCCCATGGACGGATTTTCATTTTTAATTTGCCTATGTAACTCCTACAGTTAAAAGTTTATGAATTCGGGATTAGATCATATTCCGTATTGTGCCATTAATCGGTACCCCAAATAACTACAAATATATCCAACTAAACAAATACATCTCCAATAAAAACTATTTCCAGTCAATAAACTAAGTATAGAAAACGAATAGTAAAAGCACGATCATCTCACGCTTGCGAAAGCATTTTCATTCCGTTATTGAACGTTTTGCAAAATCATGTTTCCCGTGCCATGATTTCAGCTTTCTTCGTTCCAGTTTCCATGTTTACAAAATCATTGAATATATCAATGTACCGTTTTTAACAAATAATGTTATGGTTTTGAGTGTTTTGCATGGATAATAAATTATGAAATGTTTTCTTAGAATTTTGGTTGGTTGTCCGGTCGGGGCACACTTTTTGTTGAGCATGAAGTTTATTATCGGGTCTTGGGTGTTTGTCCATTACATCTGCGAATTTACTTTATTTTAATTGAATTCTTAAAAAAATAGTAAACGTCACATTATTTAAAAATATGTATCTACAAAATCTTACTACACTTCAAACCCTTTACAACCCTCCATGGGGACACCTCCATGTATCATAATAGTAATGTCCTTGACATCATTGCTACTTGTATCATATTCAATGACAGTGCAGTCGGCCTTGAGTGGCGAATGTTGCGCACGCGCCGTTATGAAACACATGCTTTCGAGCATTTATTTAAATGCGTTCAATAGTGGAAGATCTATGCTATTGGTAATATAATAATAATCTAGGCTACTTGGTAAATTTCGAACACAAAATACCATTAAACATATTTGATTTTAATGATGATTTAAGGGATATACCATTACAGGAATAAGGAAATATAACATTATAAACAAAACACCAAACTATAATTTTTTTTAGGGACACGTACCTCAATAGAAAAAAGACGAAACCCTTATACGATCACTCATTGTCCGTCTGTCTGTCAACACCCTTATTCTCAGGAACGCGTGGAGGATTCAAGCTGAAATTAATAAATACACGAGGCTGCAATCCCTACGAGCTGTAAAAAAAGCAACCTTTTAAGTCAACGCAATCAAAAGATACGGCAGTTAATGACCATTATTTTGACTCTGTCAATGGAATAAAAACCTATAAGGTACCATGTTGTTAACCTAGAACCATGAAATTTGGCGAGAAGCAATGTCACAAGTAAAGGAATAAATTAAAAAACCGTAAAATTGTAGTTACATCACAAAAAATACATGAAAAAACCTACAAGTTACAAGATATACACAAGTTCGTGCGGAACCCTCGGTGCGCGAGTCCGAATCGCAAAGGCCGTGTTTTTTTTTTTTAAATTTTTTGTATATATGTTATTTATAGGCAAACAGGCTTTCGGCCCACCTGATGGTAAGTGGTCACCGTCGCCTATTGACATCTCCCTATTTCGAAACTGTTAATATTTCTGCTTCAATACTATATCTATCGTAATTCATTAGCAAAAGAACCTCCGTCCTTAGTCTAAATGCGGGCAAAAACTTCATTAACCGTAGAATAATATCACGGTCGTTATGCTGGCCTTGAAATGCATCCCACAGTAAATCAACTCGTCTCTTAAATTCTTTTAAATCCTTTTTACGGCTCAATAAAGTTTCATACAATACAAAGCTTCGTAACAAACACCTACATTGTCCACAGATTCAAAGTATCATTCAACTAGAGCCAAATGCCAAATGAGGAACAAAAGGAACTTATACCATAGTTTCGCCCACTTGCCAACTTTTGGCAGTTTTAAATCCGGCTCGTTATTACGTAAAAGGAGGGAACAAACGTATCATTTCGTAGGGGAACCGTTGATTTGAATCTCGCACTCGCAAAGAGTACTTATTTTAGACTGCAGTTTAACTTTTATCTGAGATCTGTGAGATTCGTCGTGGCTCAAATTTGCACTCATCGTCACGTTCCCACGGATGTGGATTCGCTTGTTATATCTCGTTACTAACGATATAAAATAGCTGAAACCACAGCGAATAATAGCGGAGTCTAAGGCTTGAATTAAGGATGTGCAATGGAGCATGGTCGGTCGACTTGGTTAATGATCGACAATTGTAGGTGATATTTTATCTATGCTAGTCATCTTGGCCAATTTTCGTCTGAATTGTGAAAATAGTGTGAAGAGATACCTATTAGCTTATCTTAGTTATAGTATATAGCCTTGCCTACCACCTAACATCAAGTGGTTGCCTCAGCCCATAAACAACAGAACAACTACTCAGGTATGTACACAAGTATGAAAAGACAAGTAGGATTATGCTGCTCGTCGCTCTGAGTCAACTGTCAAATTAATAAACCCATACAAATAAACAAAATTAAAGTTTCTGTTTATAATGTCAAAATAACAGCCTTTTATTAAATGCATTTGGAAGTATATACGGTACTTAAACAAAAAACAATATTCTTATTTTTGTTTGTTTGTTCCGGCTAATCCCCGAAACGGCTGGACCGATTTTGACGGGACTTTCACTGGCAGATAGCCTACTATTATTTTAGAAAATTAATTAAACCTACTCTTATTTTAGAAAAATAATCAGTACTTCGCGCAAAAAAAAATCCACGCAGATGAAGTCGCGCGGGACAGGTACTTTTCAACATAATTCGTTGTTCAACAGGGATATTATTTCTGAATCCCCGTAGATCCATACGAAAGGCCTTTAAATATAATTAATTTTAATCGCGGTCCGTCTTGCTGCGATAGTTTCCATAAGTTCCCATGAAAACCGTGGAGGTGGATAAGAACACGCCTTACCTAGACACAAAGTTATTACGAAACTCGACAATTTCATTAAATTATTACGTTCGCCCGAGATATGAAACGAGTTCCCGAAATTTATAACTACGCTCTAGGCCCATATTGTAATCTATTGATTAAAATATAAGTCTTGTATGGTGAAATTATGGGAGACTAGCTTGTTCACCCGCGACTTCGGACGCTATACGTCTTAATGTAAATGTAATTAATTGTTAGGTACTTCCTTAGAATTTTTGCTGCCATTGCTTTTCGATACATTATAGATGTAATAAAACCCTAATTAAAAATCTTGAAATCAAAACAGTTTTAAATTCTGATCACTCAGAGTACAGTACTAAAATCTGCCCTCAATTCTTTCATCCCTATTTCTCGCCATCAGGGAGTCCGCCGTACCATTTTTAAAAGATCCACAATATCATTTGAATAAAACATACAAATCCATACACAACGGGCGAAGAAAAAAGTCACATGAAAGCAAAATACGCGATTATGTTTACTTGGATGACATATTTACTCCAGTTATTTTCATTTAACAATCAAAATGCTGAAACGATTTCGATAAAAAGTTATGGTACCAATGTGAAAGCATATCCTTTCAAATAAAAAATAATTTTCCCTTGGTTCATTTTCCATATTTTGTTGCGTCGGAAATAAAAAAAAAACAAAATAAAAAAAAAGCCACTGATTTGATAACCACCTCCTTAACAAGGAGATTGATAAAAGAAAAAGCTAAACACGAGGCGAAAAGAAAAGTATTCACACCGCAAGCAAAAATGGAAAGGCATGTAACAATTGTGTTGCGGATCTCTAAACACTCAAAATAACCACAACCAATTTGATCTAATAGTTCACAATGAAATCGTCATTTGCAGACGCAACATCAGTAACAGTATTTACTATTAGTAAACTTGCCACAGTAAAAGTTGATGGGAAATAGTCCCATTACTCTTTGCACGTACGATTTCAGACACAATATAAATGTCATTGTTACAGTTCGAACATCACTCATTTTAATTCGGGTACGGGCATCGAGAAAGCACGTTCGTGGCTCATCAATTTAAATAAATGCCTCATTACATATCGTACACAAATACTTACGTAATTTTAGCTAGGGTTCAACGAACCATTTCCCAATATGTGCAGGGTGTAATTTTTTAATTTCGATGCGCGTGCTCTCGCTGCGATGCATCATGATAGTGAATCACTTAATAAAGTATCGACGAACACGATTATCTTAATCGTTTATTGCTCAACATACAATCTGTGTCATACCAAAATCTGTTTTGAAACTTTGAACCATTTACTTCCAAATCGTCAATGGCAACAATGCATGACATAACATGATGATTTTACATAATAATATGCATCTTTATGTTACTTAATCGCTGGGATGGAAAATTTCTCAATCGTCTAACCAAATAGTCAAATAGATTGACCATATAAATCATAAATAGTGAAATTATGCATAGATACTTAACCTTTGGTAGAAATTATAATTTTGATTTGCTGCTTTTGAACACAGCGATTGCAAAATGCTATTAAAAGACATGAAAGTAAATTTTCTTTAACAAAATAGCTATATATTCTAAGTACTATAGCATTATGTTGATGTACTAGAGTACTTCCCAGTACCTCGTACCCTATTCGTTCCCAGTCTGGGAAGACACTTTTTTGTGAAATTGAAATCCCAGTTAGTCCCAAAAAATCCCAGTCTTTATATGTAACCATAATGTGCCAAAGGAGAAAAATAATTTAATAAATATTATTATAAAAAAAGAACTGAGAAATATAATATTTGCGGCTTTTAATGAAATACCTGACACAGAATATTCATGTTATGTTTTCATAGTATGTTTTGTTCATAACATTTTATTCGAACGCTAACAATCAATGCAAAATAATATCAAGGTAACATGTTGACTGCGTTTAATGTTTACCCTCCGTCGCCAAAAAAATTGAATATAGTCTATACGACTACATTTGATGAAATGTCACAAAACCTAATAGAGCCCATTTTATATATTTATTTTCTGCCGGCTAACCAATAGGGTTCATTCCTCCCCTGAGGAGCGTCATATTTATTACAGAAATGTACCTACACACACAGAATATACCGTGACAAAATACCAATTACAATTACATTTGTTGGTTCATAATTTCCCCAGAGCTTTGTATTTTTGTCAATAGAGAATTAGGTAAGTACTGAAACACAAATTTAATATTTTTATAGGTTAGGTACATGCGAAGTGAAACGGGGATATCTTTTTTCGTCTTCATACTTGTGCGTGTAAATTTTGATTTGTCAATACTAATATATAAAACACAAAAATAGTTTCTACCTATGTCCGTTATGGACTTTGAAACCATCCAAGTGATGTGCACAAAACCTGTTTCATTAGAAAGGCAATAATGCGAAGATGGTTTTAGACTACTAAAACAATGCATTAGGCACAAAATGTATTTCTGTTTTTAGCATAGTAACACACCGAATATCCTCTAATATAATACGGCTATAATGAAAGAACCTCTTGATAAAGGTATAGAAACAGAATCCTGGTCTTCATGAACGGGCATCGCTCTGTCCGAACGACAAAACTGATATGAATGAAAAGTAAAAGTTGGGATTTAAATAAGCAAGTGCGATTGTAAAAGAAAGTGAAATTCGAGACGCAATGTATATCGATTTGAAAGCAATTGCTCTTTTGTATACGCAGGTATCTAGCATTACAATAACTAAAACAAAAACAAGAACGAACTTAATCTAGCATTGGTATGTTTACCAGCTTGCGCACTGAAGCATGAGAGATTGATGTTACCTGTTCACTGTTACCAAATACAACAGCGGAAACGTTATTTTGTGATGTTATCTCGCGAATGACTCTCGAATATTCTTTGTTGGTAAAATTACACTCAGGCTCAGTTATTACCGATTCCTGAATTCAAGAAGCTGTATTTGCCATCAAATTACTATAAGACAAGAAGCCTAATACTTGCTCATAAAGTGACACAGCCCTGTATAAATATATGGTGCCTTAGCGAATGAGCGATGGCAGTGTGCTAGGCCTTGAATAACAAAAACCAAAAAAAAATATTCTCGTTGCTTTTGGCGGAATTTTTTAACTGATATCAGATTCTATACTTGCCTGTAGAATGCATGGCAAGTGTGATTACTCTTTACAAATAACTCACGCACATAAGAAGTTATGTTTGACTTCAGTATTGAAGAGAATTTTGTTTGACATTCTTCTTTGTCTATAATAATTCTACGGTAATTTAATTCAGCAGTGGCAGAAAGTTAGAGTAATCAGAAAAGTTCTAAGTTCTACAGAGTGGCTGACAGGCAAAACATTGTCGTATTTATTTCGGATCTGTATCTGACGACGACTGTACAATATATGTCACGTGGTTTGCGGTCCCAGTCGACGGATTCAAAAATGACCCCAATCCTCCAAGTAGCGACTAAATTTCTTTAGTTTTTTGATAATCTCACAGCTACAGAACCTCGTAGACAATCGCGTAGGACTTCGTAGCGTGTTTAAGATAATTGTATTCAACATTATGTCATTGGAGTGTATTTACAAACACAGCTCATCGCGATTGTTCACGGCCCGCATCTCTTTTACTCTCGAAGTTTGCGAATAAATAAACAAACAAATTCTTACACACTCATACCCCTGCATTAGGATTCTATTGCGGTGACGCATGACTTTTGTTATTAATGCTTGAATGTGACAATTACAAGAGCGTGGTGGCCCAGAGGCACAGACGCCGACTTTCAATCTGAAGGTCGTTGGTTCAAACCCACACGTGCACCAAAGAGTTTTTTCACTTGAAAAATTTATGTGCGCAATATCACGTTCTCGAAACTGTGAAGGAAAACATCGTGAGGAAACCGGCATGTCTTAATACCATAAATTCGAAGCCATGTGACATCTACCTATCCGGATTGTCCTCCCGTGGTAGATCAAAGCCCATTCACTCTCAATTATCGAGAGAAGGCCGGTGTCCCTGCAGTGGGAACATTAGAGGCTGGTACGGTGACAATTACATCCAAGCAGCAATAACAAAATTCATATTCTTCAAAAATTTTAGCCCATTCGGAGTGTGCCTTTCTAACTATTACTAATCTATGGAGCTTAAGTTATTGAGACGGCGGAATAAATAGATAAGAGCCTTGACGTTATCACAAAAAAAATTGCGTAAAGGCACGTGTTTGAGCGTCCATTGTCAACTGATTTTCTTTTCGGTGTTGTGGCGAATTGAACAACCCACTAATTATCTAAATCAAAGGTCGAATCGATATCTTTAGATAATGACGCAAACACTCGGCTACTGCTATAAAATTAATATTCTGGTACTTCGCGGTGCTTCGATTATTCGTACTGTGCCCCGCGACTTCTGCGTAGAATTTAACAATTTTTAACAATTTTTAAACGCGGATCCCTATTTTTTTTTGTTTTTCTAAAAAAGTAGCCTCAGTTACTCCTTAAAACATCTGTCAGTGAAAGTCTCGTCAAAATCGGTACAGCCGTTTCGGATATTAGCGGAAACAAAAAGAAAGACAAAAATTTGATGTCTTTTTTTTTTATAAATCCGTATAATACATTCAAATGCATTTAGTAAAAAGCTGATATTTTGACGTAATGTCAAATGTCAGTTTTTTACTAAATGCAGACAGTTCAATTTTATTTAATTGTATTTATAACAATAAGCTGACACAACCGATGTTTTCCTGTCTTGATTCAAAATTTGACAATCAGCCGATACGTTGGCTGACAGATATGGCAAAAATATCATAGAAAAATGCCAATTTCCAAATAAAAAAAAATATTAAATAAACTTCGTTCTGCCAATTATGGACACAATTAAGTAGGTCAAATCCAAATCGGTCAAACCATTTTCGAGTTTCTGCGAGACTAACGCATGACAATTGATTTTTTGTATATGTATATAGGTAGATGTAAAATTTTATGAACGGATTATAATTATTGAGACATGTAACAAACATTATTTAATCTTTGCATGCAACAAGGTAATCCAAAATACATTAGCAGTAATAGATAAAAAGTACTAGTGAAATTGGAGTTCTGGCAGAAATCTAAGATGGCTGGTACTGTACTATTCCCGCAGTAGGGATACAGAACATTCTCAATAGTGAATGACTATTGATCTGCCTTGGGGGCCTCAATTCGAATTGGTAGATATTAAAATTTTAGAACAGTTTCCTCTCCTTACAGTGGTTTTCCTTTATTTATTTATAAGGAGTTTATTCACAATTAAATATTTCACCCTCAAGGGTACAACTTAATACTATTTCCCTTGACCAATAAGCCATTTGGGAATCATGGTGTTGCACGAACAAACTTTCCAGACATGCACCAGAGTTCAATTGGTGCATGTCTGGATTAGAACCAGACTACTTCGGTTGGGAAGTCTGCGTTTGTGCTACTGGGTAGTCACGCTCGCATGAAATAATAGCGAAAGGTGACAATAGAAAAGCAATAGAAACACAACGTGACTAAATTTTATCAATATCTTATCAGTAGGTACCTTATCAATTTTCATACAGTGAAAGAATTACTAGGCGATACTTTTCGCATTTATAAACAATATTACTCGTTATTTTACACAGAATACGCCTATATCCCTTAAGGGATATGCAGACATAATAATGGGACTGATGAGGTCGTCTCCTCCATGACTTCTATGAACCAATAGACTCATCCAATACAACATTTAAAAAAAACGTATTTAGACACCGAGGGATTTTTTCATGTATTTGTGCGCCATATTGACACAATTCAGTGACATCTTCAGCTTGATGAGATACAGTTAAAGTAGTACACATAGAAGCGTTTTTGAAGGCTTAGTTATACTTTTAAATAAATCCTCTTTGAACTATAAAGTAATTACATAATTAACCACACAATATCCTTACAGACATAATCAGCGGTTCATCTCATAACACCCTTATTTCTAGTCGGTGTGTCAAAAAGGAACCAGCTTTGGATTACTGCAACCGTATCACACGAGCACAGCGCTGCAGGGTGACGTCACGGCTGCGTGACGAGCGCCTACTACTCCCGCATCGATCGACCTTGGCCGGGCAGGACCTACCACCCCACACCCGCGGGCTCACCCCACGGCCACCCACAGCGCAAGGCACTGATATCGACCATTTACACACAAACCGAGTTGTAGTGTAATTGATAGATAACCTACTTTTCCTGTATAGTGGATGGAACTGGCACAAAACCCTGAACGAGCTCTCTGTTAAATAAATCAGAGAACTTCATATTCATGAATGAAATGTTAGTTACAGATCTGATACGATAAAATCTCTTTGTAATCTTTCGATTTATATTATATCTACGTAAGTACTAAATTTTATCTTAAGTCTAATCGTTTCATAAAGAGAACTACCTGAGAAAAACAAAAAACAGTCACCTCCCAAAGAAGAAACGTTCTCGCACGACACCTGATTTGAGGAGTCGAAACGTAGATCCCACGATACCAAATAAAAGCAACAAGTTGCTATTACCTAACTAGAAGACAAAGCTCCATTCAACACAATTGCATCCCTCTGCCCGGAGCATTTGCATTGTCTTAATAAATTGCATCTTCACGGATTCGTTGGCAGATGCAGTGAAAACAGGTGAACTGTATCATCCTCGGTTTCTACATTTTCTTTTACACAAGAAAATATATCGTAGTTTCGCTAATAAATTGGAATTACCGTGAAAGTGGTTCTATCATATGCTGATCTAAAAGTATTTTCAGAATATAGAACATAATTAAAAAAATACACTGTGTATACATATATAAAATCACGATAGAAGAAGCAATAAATATAACAACAATAAATATGTTCGGAAACTATGAGTGCCCAAGCATACAAAAAGATTGCTGCTACTTCAAGCTCGTTACTTCAATTCATTGCCGTATCAAGCCTGAGGAATCTGAGCTATTGTTCTTCCTATAATCTTAGTAACCGGTTGAGATCTACATTGTTCCAAGTAAAAAACGTATTGATATCCACACTAGTAGGTAAAGTCAACATGAGGCGCCCGTGTGAGGTCGGGTCACGAAAGTCGTGCGTCCACGTTCGTCTCACAAAGAAAACTACATGAATAATGTCTTTATTACAATGAACCATGCATTATGAAGATGGCTTTGTATGACGGATAGTAATTTAAAAAGGTAAGTGTTGAGCTGGAGAAATTTATTGTCAGAAATGGCGACCTATATGTATTGACAGGTCAA
Organism: Aplocera efformata; assembly: GCA_921293045.1. Classification (NCBI taxonomy): domain Eukaryota; kingdom Metazoa; phylum Arthropoda; class Insecta; order Lepidoptera; family Geometridae; genus Aplocera; species Aplocera efformata. The sequence goes on from OV121039.1 coordinate 12,781,719, forward strand.
AGGTTGAAGACTGAGCATGAGTATTGAAGAAATCTGAAAAGGTGACATCACGACTGTGACCGGGGCTTGATTTGATTAACAAAACTTTATATCAATAACAAATTATTATTAACTCTCTCTCTGATAGAATTTGGCTATTGTACGCATAGAAAATACTTAACATATTTGTATTTTCATTCACTACAGAAATCGTAAATAGGTTGACCGCAAAATATGATTCAAATAAATGTATTTGCGATCCCATACCCACGAAGCGTTCATTCATCTCGACGGCAACTTTTATCAATACTTGAGTAAGTTCGTGTTGTAATATTTATTTAGGCAAATCAGCCCATCGAGGTGGTAACTTTGTAAATACTTAGTTTAAAAGTAAATAAAGAGGTGTCATTCACATTAGATAAACTACCTGTTGGCAGCGAGCAGAACCCACAATTTCTAGGAAAAGCGCGCCAGGTAAGTATAAGCAGAATACGTATCTCGGTGGGATAAGGTATGAAATAGTCAACTTAAAAAAACTAGAATCTTCGAATCGATCCCTTTGTAATAACATTTTTTGTGATCGGAAGCCGTGGCGAGGAAGGCAAAGTCTATATATATTGACGTTTTAAAGGATTCCTATGTAAATTGGTTTTATACATTCAAGTCAAAGAACCCGCTTACATTTTTTGCGCATCGGTATGCTATGATTTATCGCCAATAAAAGTAGATGAATGATATCGAATAGGAAATAAATTATTTAATAAAATGGGCACAGTTATTGTTAAACGTTTCTACTTTACTACAAAATTGAATTAACCTACTCAGAATTATTTTAGGGTCATGCTGTTTAACAGCTATTTTTGTCAAAATCAAGACCGGTTCGTAAATGGTAATATCTAGTCTAAAACTTTAACTATCGATAAATACAGTTATTCGATCGTTTAAGACATCTCTGTTTAAAACGAGTTACAATTTCTCTGACATCTCGAGATTTAGAACATCAACATTAATATAACGTGATAATAACCAACCATAACATTTGATAAAGTCTAAATTTAATATCTAAATCCTGCAAATATTTATTGGTCATAGAGATCACATAGACGAAAAAGGAGAATGGCAAGCATAATTTAACTCCATTTGGTGAAGCCAAAACATAATCAATTTGTGCGTGAGAGTTACTTGTAATACAAGCGTACTGCCCAATATTATGTTGCCAGTCGAACAACATTTCCGCCAAAAGTAACAAAAATGAAAAATCTTGGCTTTAGACTCTAAAGGGATGGCCTTGCACACTAGATTCGCCCGTTCATCTAAGTCACCATAGACTTATACGGAGCTGCATCATTGCAAGTACTAGGCGTCAAGAATAATATTAATTCTACGTTATTACTACTGGAACCTTAAAACTAAAAGATTCTGGTTCATGATTATCGTCAAAAGCATCGTGCTTATGGCAAAATGTCAGAGGTTAAACCACGGAATACATTAGGGATAACTTGCAGTGTCCAAGTACTCGCCACCCCTCCCAACTTATTTGAACTTCCGTTAACCTTTTCTGTAATAAGGTTTTTCGGTCAAAAGATTAATTCATCTCGAATCGAACCCGGGACCTCTCTCTTCGCAGGCAGGCTACTACAACCAAGCTACGGAGTCGTCCAGTTAAGTTTTAAAAACTTTTATAAAAAGCTATTAGTATTGTAACATCAGAAACAATAATGAAATTTCTCCGCGCACTCTCCGATCATAACGCGATTCATGACGTTCCGGGACCGAGACCCGTTTTCCACGATACAGAGAGATACATGACAGAACAATCACGTGAATCAAGATTCGCATAAATATATATCTCGGCAAAAACTGCGGAATATAACAGAAGCTCTCAAGTTCTCAACATTGAGAAAGCATTATTGGGTCAATGACGCCGACTAGGTTACGCTCGTTGTACGCTACGATGGCTCGACACGGCCTTCGGCGTTTGTCGATTATTTCGATCTATCTACAGAATATAAATAAATTTAATAAACTGGCGTTTATACGTAGTTTTTAGCTGGATAGAATTAAATTTGAGAAGCTCTCAAAGATATATAATTATTATTATTGTTCCGTACCAAAACTAGAAGAACACTCACCTCGAGATAAAAGATAAGATTAGATAATAGATGCCCGAAAACACTTTCTACAATGATAGTGGTTCATAAGTAAAAATTAAATGGGAAATTATACCCATTGAATAGTGCTTTTTCATCTTGAGCAATTTAATAAGTTTTGAATCTTATATTTTAGCATTGTCATAACTGATTCAAGAATTAGGATGTTGCTTATATCATACCACAATTGGCCGTTGTTTATAAAAAAAATTATGCTATCCTTTGGTAATCATCACTTGAGAACGGCTGGACAAATTAAGCTGATGTTCTTCTTTTATTTGTTATTGTCCTAATAAGATTATTTAGGGTAAGAAGATTTAGAAAAGTTGCTTTGGATTTTGGGCAGAAACTAAAGGCGCATTTTGCTTTGGGATTATTTTTACTTATTCTATTTCACTTGTCAAATTATGAATCAAGACAGGACATCTGTTAGGTCAGCCAATATATACACTTGTTTCGCGAGTTTATACTTAACAGAACTTTACAGCTTTATTTATAGCGGTTTTGTATGTTAAAATATATTATAAGGAACCAGTAACCAGACCCAAGCTATAAAGAAAATCGTTTGACGAGGTATGTTATAACGATAAAACGACCGATCGATCTACGGACCGCTACTGCAAACAAGCAATAGTCTGTTATTTACTATCTCGCTGGTAGCAAGTGGCTAGCCCTCGGTATTTCCAATGATTCCTATTTTGTACCAATGATGGTATCTAGGAAAATGGACCGTTAGTGGTATGCAATGTAAACCTAATGTTGACAGTTTGTCGGACAAACTCAGCCTCCGAAATTGTAACTCTCTCTGTCAATATATACCATTGTCTTTAAGTTTTCCATCGTATTATTATTCCTTTCTTTCAGTCATCTTATGACAGCGGCTGTTGAGGTAGGTTAATTATGGTCTGCTAAATGCATAATCATAAACAATATTGTGAATAATGCATATCCACATCATAACATTTCAATGCAGGTTTCTTCAGATATATATAGTAGTGCTCGCGTTATTTGCTCAGGAATGTAAAATTGTATTATACGTGTCCAAACAATACTTGAGATCTAAAGGAATAAATGAGTTTGAGTGGTTAAACCATACTATACCTCCTACAAAACGAAAACCTTATTTGATAATTTGTTACGCGACATCGGAAATGACATTGGTATAACGTTTCAATGAATGATTTAACACTTTATCAAGCTCAGTTCTATTTAAGTAACAAATCAGCCTTGACTTTACTTCGCTGTTTACTTACATTTTACGAACTGAGAGCAGACCGTGAAATGTCCTCCCACACTACCACCCAAATTCGAACAATTGGTGACCAATTGTCTTAAAAGTATGTGCAACAAAAACATTCAGAGCTCGCCGGCGATTGGTATGACATACTAAATGGCACATTTGCAGCTGAAACAGGCATTGCGGCTTCCGCGTATTTTAGTTCCGCAAATATCAATAGGATTAATGTACCTTTTTTTTTTCGTGTGGGCATGCACTCGCATACCGCCCTGCCACGGGGAGACAGAGCGGTTATGTGGGACTAGACCCACTAAAACCCCACGGTGTCCTCCTCTGCCGCTTAGTGGCGGGAACACGGGAACGTTATCACACACATCCGTGAACCCGGCGCGGCTGTCCGTTTCCGGACCCCTCTCGATTTGGCAACGAGTGCCACGCCTTAGTTAGCGACACGCCAGAACACATAGCATGTCGGAGGATTAATGTACCTGTAATTTTACACCACAACAGGTCATGTCCAGTATATTTAATAAGTGAATATCATAATATATTTTTACTAAATAAGTAATAAATTAGCCGCTACAGTCTAGAGTATCATCTATGGCCGAGGTGGTCAAATCTACAAGTCATTACTTCCTTTCTTTTTTGCTTTTCTCCTTACTTATCGCCTAGTGTTAAATTAATAATTACTATTACTACAGTGCAATAACACCGCCATTACTGTGAAAAAGTACAGGGTTGGAAAAAGCGAATAAGACTGATTAAACACTAAAACCTGACTGAAACCTAAACAAATAAATAAAATTGAAATGTCTGTTTGTTTTTTTTTTTTACTTTCATGCATTTAGTAGAAAGCTGTTACTAAATGCATGAAAGTATAGGATACAAATAATAATGTTTTTATTATTCTTTGTATAATAATAAAAACATTATTATTATAATTTTTTTGTGTCTTTCTGTTTGTTCCAGCTATCTTCGAAATGGCTGGACCGATTTTGATGTGGCTTTCACTGGGAGATAGCTGTTGTTATTTAGAGTAACATAGGCTACTTTTATTTTAAATAAGAAAAAGCAATTATGGTACCGCGCAAAAAATATTGATATATTTCACGCGGACGAAGTCGCGGGAAACAGCTAGTGAGAAATACACTAATACACACGAATATGTACCTCTATACTTGGACGTGTAATACTGTAACTTGCCCAAATATATTTCTTTAGCAATATTATAAAGTATTGATATCTTTTTTTTTTGTATTAATTAGTTTAGTACGAGAGACTCTCGGGGCGTCAGGAGTTTGATGGGTGAATGTTTAGTGGCATTCGAGTTTCGTAGGGCACGTCAAGGTGTCGGTTATTCCAGTCAATAAGCCATGACGGAGGCCGGTAGGCGGATGAAAACTATGATACCAGGATTGGCCACACGAAAATAGAGAAGAGTACAATAGAAGTAAAACTTTTTAATGAAAATATACTAAGTCACTTAAAATAAATTAATGAAAAATATCGTTCTCGCGGTTGTAAGCGATACACTACGCCAGAAAACAATGAATAATTAATGCAATCTAATTCAAGACTTGAATAAAGTTCAGCGTCTGACACAGATCCGAGGAAATAGGTCGCCAATAACATCCATAGATGCATTTGAAATTGGCAGAAACTACAGGTCAATAGACAAGGCGAGGGTGACGATTCAATGATGATTGTCGTCACTACGGGGCTTCTGTTGCTATCAAGATGAGAATGCACTTAGATGAGTACCGCCTTTATTATGCAAAGAGGAAATACCCCCTTTTAAACACTCCGTCGGGCAAGGGGAAGTGGTTATGTCGGACTCGAACCTACTAAAACCTTCTGTTACCTACGCCTTTGCACGGTTCGAAACATGATGTTGAAACTCCACGGCTCCAGCTGAAGATGGAATAATCCCTAAAATATCAGGTATAATTTTCACGATATTCAAGGAATGAACTTGGGGTTAATTCCTTCATTATCGTGAAATCTATTTATAGTTAGATAAATCGCTAACTTGTAACAATAACAATGATCAAATATAAAGATTAGTCCCTATTTCCCTTGGTCAAGCATCACGCGTGAACGCCTGGACCTATTTTGTTAATTCTTTATTGTTGTGTTTTTATTATCAGGAGAAGGTTCTTGAGAGAAATAATTAAGAAAGTTGCGCAGAAATTTTCCGGAAAACCGCGAGGCGCAGTTATAGATAATAATTATTATACTAGCGATATGCAGATGGCATCTATATTAAAAAATATTAAGATACGCTGCAGCGAGTTTAACGAGACATGTTCAATATCGAATTCCAAGATAAGTCTATGCATTAGTGGATGAAAGAGAACATTTGTCGCAGAGCTATAACTCGATATACCTAATGCAATTCAAACATAAAAGACAAACGGCCGATGTAGCAAGTTGACCTAGGTGTATTTTGCAAGTTTGTCGCTTAATAGATTGAACAACTGATAAGGTTTTTATAAGGTTTCTGAGCGTCACGAAGATCAAGTTTCGCCAAAAATATATACGACTAGCGACCAGCTCCGGTTTCGCACGGGTGCCATTTAGAGTTGTCATTTTATCGTAAAACATAGTTCATTTCCACGGGTTACAGATAAAATGTGTAGAATAAGCCTAGGGCTGTTAGCGTACACCGCGGTACATTTCTTACGTTTAGCATTTTTATATCCGTCGTTACTTAAGAATGAACGATCTGATTCGATTTTTTAATGGGGAACATATAATTATAAGTCACATGCTGATAATGTAGCTAAAGGTAAAATATTTTTTATCGGTGCAGTAATTTTTGAGATTATCCACTACGAACATACAAACAAATCTTTCCTCTTTATTATTATTGTACACGACTTCATACAGACAAGCGATATTTTCGTTAATCTTACCATTTATACTGTCCCCAAACACAGTGACAACTTAGTTAACAAAAATGCAAAACAAAGAATTAGGAAGGAACCAATATAAACCCAATTGTTGTATGGTTAAGTTATTTACAGTTAGGTTGTTAGTTAAGAGACGACAAAAGCCATTTGAAAGTGTCGATTAAAATCTACGTAAAAATTTGTTCGCTTGAATGAGATATTTTCGAAGACGAACCAATAACTTTCTAATTGTTGTTATAGATAATAGCTATTATGTTTTATCGCTCACTAGATTATTGATGCATACGTAATACTCGAGGTCTAGTTTACCCATTTTCATTATTAATTTGCAGTTGATCTAGGCATTATTATATTTTAATTTCAAAGCTGTTTCATGGCTTTTAATAAGTCTAGTATACGCAAATAACCAGTTCGTATTTTTCCACTATCGTTTTAGCTGAAGATTATGTATATTTTTAATATTTCGATGCTGCTTATTTGAAATTCTTAGAAAAAGGAAAATAAAGCATTATGTCTGTTGGCCGAATATTATTAACGAAAATGACAAACATTTCACAGAATACAATGTCTTTACGGGAATTTAAGTGAATTCAGGTAAGTATAAAAAACAATGTTATTAGCTAATTAATGAACTTTAAAATCTTATCGGAAAACGAAAATATCAAAGATATCAGTATTATATTCTAATTACCTACCTGCTTTCATCCTTTCAATGATAACTCTTTAAGTGCGTGTTCGATATGGTGATTTGCACTGAAGATTAGTAAACATTTAATTGGAACTTAGGTCGACTACTCACGCCTAAGGAAAATTCATCATGATAAGAACGATTTCATTAAAAAACCTAAGGCTATTTAAGTTAGTCACTTACCTCCAGTATGCTGCAATGTCTTCGGGTGGACGCTCCCATCCTTATGCAGAAGCAAATGTCTCGGCTCCGAGATCGCATAGCAAGGGATCCCTTCGGCCAAGCACTTATGGAAGCACCTCGCGGCCTGGTAGAAGAGGGCCCAGGCGTGCTCCTCGCTGATCGTCGAGTTGAAGGCCTGGAGTATCTGCTGGAGATTGATGCACTCCGCGCCGTCCAGCGAGAACTCCGCCCCGCCCGGAACCCCGGTACAATCCTTGCGCATCATCGCGCTAACCACCCTGACCATCCATTTTTACGACACTCACAAAATTTGATTCACATAAAAAATATCACAAAAATCAAACAGTAAATTTGTTATTGTTGCATGGATCCCCCGAAACGTCACTGTCACTTTTGGCAAGTGGGTGGGTTGGTATCGTACGCGCGTGCGCGATCGTTCGAACGGGCGTGCGACGTGCGACGGCGACTACGGTCCCGGTCTGACTGCCGCTGCGGCCGGCGTCGCGCCGCCTACAGCCTCCCATCCGAACACCCCGGAACCAGGATCCGCTGGCCGCTTCCTGGGCCTCACGATCCTCACTTATGTTTCACTAGATGACAGGACAGGGGCTGTACTTTATCAGCGTAACTTCATTGCCAGTGCAGATAACATTGGAAAGTCATTTACGATTCATTTACCCCCGAAAACCTTATCTCGGTAATGAAACGACGATATCAGTCCAATTATTTATTAAACATTCAGATATAAATACAGTACTTAATGATTAATTAATAGGCTATTGTATTCGATAACATTAAATAAACTAGAATTAAAGCATCGCGATGGACCGTGATCTCGTGATGTATTTATCTACCTTACAATAATCTGCCAAACTAGATTGATGTTTATCGACACATTTGTTTGAAGATCACATAATGCTCAAATAGAAAGGCCGATAAAAAAAAATTACATGTGCAATATATATCTACGTTAAATATTGCCCATGTCAATTTTTTTTAATGTATTGACTCGGTGAAAATTACTCGTACCGAAAAGATGAAAAGTCACTTGATGCTGATATGATTAATCAAAAAATCCCTTGAATGTAATGGATATTAAAATGTTTCCGAGTGTATGGGGCGTTTGATATTTTAGTTGTCGAGTGGTCCCCAAGTGTTACAAGTTCACGTCCCACATAGCTCATCAAATAAACATCTCTTCCGGTCAGGTAGCCGTACAAACATCATTGACGACCCAAAGAACTAGAAATTTTACTTCAAATTCACTTTCAACCCACTTCGCGTGAACTTAGAACCACATTCTTGTGAATTTGTCATACATAAACATTGAATAAATTGGAATGTGAACCGCCAAACTTTATTGTAAAAAGATTTTCATTTCATAATAATTTAGAATCTGACCTTTAGAACGTATCTTAGCTTAAGATCTCAAATAATAAACATTTAAAATATTTTATAGTCACAATATGAACAATAATAAAATCTGCCGACTTTTTGACCTAATTAATTTTATTACCCCGCCATCACATTTGCATCACCAATCCAATTAAAATGCAATTAGTTGAAAACTTATGTTACAAGTTGATTTATTAGTGAGTACCCAGAAGAAGGTCATTCTACGCACTATTACTACTTGCATGGTAGAACAATTTTATAATACCAGTAGCTTTCGATACATAGGAAAATTTGGAATGCTTTGATACAAGCTCAAAACTAAACTAATTTGGTACAAACATTAAACATTAAAAGTGCGATTAAAAGCTAATATTTTGATGGAATATTTTCCACTATATTTATATTTTAGTTTGATGATGATTGTATTACCAAAAACAAAAAACTACCTAACGTTTTTGAAAAAAAAAACGTATCCTATAAGCTAATAATCCCACGTTGGATCCCAAATGCTACCCCTTTCAAGATTTTCACTCGTAAAATATGATGTACACAAGAATAAAATTTGCAATTTTAAAGTTTGACATAGTATCTGTGTATCCATGAGATAACAGCTTGGAATAACATCCATACTGCTAATATTCTTTTATAATAATTTGTTTAGAGCTATAGTGGGGCTGCCCAGATACTGTAGTGGGTCTGGCATGTTTCCGATGCACACGTTATTTTATTTATATGTGCCAATTTATTTGAATGAAATATTGTTGTTTTCTATTGTATTGACATTATGGATTAACAATCTGAAATATTATTTACGTTGATTATTAAAGTTATGCTGAAATGTTAATTATTATCATTTTAATAATAGTTATTATTATTTAAGGTATTGTTTGTTTATATCTCTCGTCTTTTGAAAACGAGGGGTTACAATTATCGCGGGCTTTTGGCCAAACGAAAATTAAAAGAATAAAAAAAAAATTTATAACGATAAAAACTTTCGGACAATGCGGCAGGTGTTCCGTATGGCCGCTTTTTGAAGCTGGATGTAAGTAAGCTTATGAATATCCAAGGTGTGCAGACTGGTGTGTAAGGTGTAGGGAATGATACCAGTAGACGAGATAATGATGGGTATGGTTTTCACTGTATCTACTTTCCACTGAGTTTTAAATTCTATTGCGAGATCTGAGTATTTCGTTAATTTTTCCGTGTGTATTTTTTTATTATTATAATTTTAATAATAATATTATAATTAACATTTCATTAGGACACTAAATTGCTGGCCTGGGAAAATGTGCACGTTTTTCGCGTGCACATTGGTCTAAAAAGCAGTTGTGGATCAAGCAAAAATTTGTGGATGAAAAGATCAATAAGCTATGTACAATTTTAAAGCGACGCGGCTCTTACTTCGATTTCACTTTGCCAATGTAAATTGACCCTTGGGAACGACTTATTCACGCGAATAAATCCGCAAATACTTTTCTTTTCTCTTCACTTTTTAAATAAACTGAACTTTCGAAGGCACCGATTTTTTTAGAAGATACTGTTAAATATGTATTTTATTTATTGCTTAGTCATTCTGTCTTAGCTTGTTCGTAATTTATTTGGTATTCACTGTCGGACTATGATGGAATTTATTTTACTGAAGGAAAGTATCAGCGAAGTTGTATATGTTCACAAGTGTATTCCAAACCTACCCCTTCGAGGATTACAGCGTTCATGCGAAACTTGCTTAGACGTTCTCTAAACATCTAAGTTAAGCAAATCTACACCCGCTCCGTTCTTGGGTGACCATTTAATGTCATTTGAACTGAGCGCTACCCCTTTACAGCAGCTATTAGGATTAAGACTCATTTTAACTTTATTTATTGACATATTATTACAATATTTTTTTTATTTTTCAATATAATGACATCTGTTTTGTATTACCAAATTATTTAATATACTACACCTTGACAATGCCCTTTTACAGCAGCATAACTTGATATGAATTTTATTGTATGCATAAAAGTAAGTTAAGACATTTTTGCATTGTAGTAATGTTTTTTTAACTAATTTTTTGTGTCGAATTTATAATATTTCGGCCCCAGCTATACTACTCCATAAGCCATGCTAGAAGCTATGGGGCGGCTTGAAAACTCAGACACCAGTTAGCCACTTACATAAAAAAACAGCATGAATTTATACATTATGTACGTAGTAAGTTTTGTAGAATGAGTCAATCCCAACAAGAATATCACTCAACCGCAGACAAGGCCACACACGATAACCAATAGCTGTATCAAACATGTGGTCACTCATTCTGACTGTGGCAAAGGATATGGCATTTACATTAGATAACAGCTAGATTCTTGTGGATTTACAATATTAGTCTCATATTCTGGTGGATTTACAATAGTAGCCTGACGAAGCCTCTCTACAGCTGTAATAATCTTTTAGTAAGCTATTTTAATTACCGACGTTGCGTTGATATTGTATTACTAGACTTAATCATGACATCTTGTCTGTTTCTAGAAGTATTTAAGATTTATCTTTAGGCTTTTGACGATACAGAGTGTTCTGGTTGGTACATAATATACCAAACTGTTGAAAATAAATCAAATGAAATTCAAACGTCAGTTAAAATCTATTAGTGTCGATCAAAGCCGAGCTCAAATAGAACATGGACATGTTTGCTGCATATTGTATGGGCCAAAAAAAATGCTGTAAAATGGCGGGACGAGCTCAATTTCTGTCTGACAAAATGTAAAGCGCTCCGTGCCCGGATGTTCTTTAAAGATCATTTGAGTTAAGCCACTCTCCTACCGCAATGCTTGGATGGGTGACCGTTTAGATTATTTAAATAAGTCAATAAGTCATGTCGGGGGCCTTGAAAACTCCGGCACCAGAGTTAGCCACACGTGGACAAGTGGAAGGAAAGACGCGAGGACTTTACCCTGCAATGGGATCCAACGGGCTTTAAGCTAAATAGATGAGAAAAACAAATTTTTTTAACTCATAAATAATATTATCCGCTTGCATTTGTCGTCTATAATTATTTATTAATACTGTTTATATAATTAAAATAACATTATAATATGATTAAACATAATAAAAACGGATAATTATTTTCAGAATCCATAAAATGCATGATACATAAGTTCAGTTATTTGGTTATTACAACTACAGTCTCAATTTTAATACCACTGGGAAACAAAGAATATTCAATCAGTCTATTATTACATGATTCACGGAAACCAATTAACAGTGATAAACAATTGATTAGCAATTATGAGTTGCGTTTTTTTCGGTGAATATGATTATTCGTAGCAGGACTGAACAATTGCAGCCAAACCCTAATCAACAAACGCTTGGATATATGCATGAGGTCTGTCAAAAGTGTATTGACCCTTTTGGAAAATAATAATGTGGCTATGGCATTCATCTTAGCCCGAGATTCGACTGCAAGCTTACTGCGTTCATGGATTTTTTATGGAGATCTATTTTTTATGTATTTATGAATGGAGGAAAATATTTTTACCGAGGTGCCTAAAAAAATGGCCGCTAGTATTTTTAATTAAAATAATATTAGTTGATTATTGTGAAAAAAAAATTGTTAATTTGTTTTTCAAATCGGTAATAATGCACTTCACAGCAATATTTACCTCTTCGCAGCCAGGCTAATATTGCAGTTTGATAGGCACCTCGACATTATGTTCCACCATTCATAATTATGAATAAAAAATATATTTCTAATAAAAACTCGATCAACGTAGTAAATTCGCAGCTGGATTTCGGGCGATCTCCACTAATCTGTTATTAACGTTTGACCGATAAGTTTACTGTTGAGCATTGTTGACAGAACTTGTCAACCCTAAAGATACCTGACATAAACAAAAAATATCGTCTTTTACCATGATAACTACAGATAGCATTCTACATCAGCTTTAGGGCAATAAACCAATGATTCCGGCACTCGCGAAGTTTACCACCACCATTTTGAGAACGTGATATTGAGCAGTTAATAACAGGCGAAAAACGCATTAGTGCATTTCTGGATTTGAAACAGCGACCTCCGGATTTAATCCGCGTCTTTACCGCTGGACACCACGCTCTCATATTATACGTATATAATTACTATTAATAACCAGTAGCAAATAATTAATACAAAATGCAGATGCTAATAACATTCTTACTATAATAGATTACAATATCATTCTTAATTTTTTGGTAAAGAATTATGTCATTGTTTGTATATTAATAGATTGTATATGTCAAGACGGTTATTCCCGTATATTTGTATTTTATCAATTTACCATCAGTCTAGACATCGACGCATGAATCAAACAGGGTTTGCTAGTAACCTCGGCTAAAGAAAGAACCGATTTTAAAGCGGTGTTGAAAGTTACGATTCAGCCTCCAAAATTATCACTAAACATTTATTTATTTATTTAAATATAATAGATTTATTATTTGTATAATTAAACTGATGTTATCCGCGAAGTTGTTCGATTACTTTTACATACATACTATATTCTTTTATATGCATGAAATTCTACTGTACAATTCATACAGGCGCGACTTAGGAGCCTAAACTGCGAGATCATGAAGATGAACAGAAAAAAGAATAACAATGTAGCAATATATTTGTGTGAACCATGGACATAGACTGAAGTACAAGACAAGCAATTTAGTACTGAGAACTTCCGCACAGCTACGGAACTGCAACACCTAGGCACTTTCCTATACCTTTTTCGCTTTATTTGCTGCGGGTTCTATTCAACAACGCGTTCGGGGCAATGTTGCAGTGTTTGATGGGGCCTATAAAAATTTCCTATGCTGTTTACAGCATTAATCGATCAACGAATGCATTTTAAATGCAACATGTTGCGGCTCCCACGTTTCTAGCGTGTATGTTGGCCGAGGCGCGCACTGACGCGTTTAACGCCATCTATCGTAAGATAGCCTCACTATTTCCATTATTTGACAAATAAGATAAGCTTAAACATGAAAACTGACTGTAATTTGACATATTTGTGTGCATGTAATGTGCCTCGGGAGTTCCTGTGACACGTTATATGCTCACGAATATGTGTACATGCATGTGTAAAATTTGACGTGTCCAAATGATACTTGAGATCTAATGGAATAAATGAGTTTGACTTTGACTTTGACAAACTGAATTGTCCCTTGATGTAAAAATTACGCAGAAAACTAGATCCGTTCTAAATATTAAGAAATAAAATCCCTAAATGTTAAGCTTTTACTAACCCCATGTTACACGAATAAAGAAATTAAATTATATAACAAATAAATAAAGATTGATGCGTCTGTTTGTTTTATTTTAAATGCATTTAGTAACAGCATTTTACTAAATGCATTTAAAATATACACGGTACTCATAACAAAAAAACTTTGGCTGTCTGTTTGTTCCGGCTGGACCGATTTTGACTTGGGACTTTCACTGGCAGATAGCTGATGTTATAAGGAGTAACTTAAGATACTTTTATTTTAGAAAAAGGAAAAATAACGTTTTTATTTTTAGTCAAAGTCGCGAACAGTCGCAAGAACAGCTAGTTTAGTTATACGTTTTGTTTCAATGTCATCTGTGACGTGGTTCGACTCACTCTCTCACTGCGACTTTGTGTAAATTCTCAGCACTAACTTGCTTATCTCTGCTTAAGTACATAGACATGACAAGGCTTTGACAAGAAAGTTAAGGCGCAAAACACTAATGGATACATACGTGTTTTACGCCTTAACTTTCTTGAGCGTTTCTTAGTGAGCACCGAGCGACTCCACTCACTAAGCGTGGCACCAAGCAAGCTACTTACGTGGCTTCGACTTAGATGCTAAGAGAAATTCATGATACAAATTTATGGCTTGACATCCGCGCCAGCTCCAGACGCCATTTCTGGTTTTTGCGCCTAGTGTCTGTATAAATTATAGATTGGTCTTAAGTAGTGGTATGTCAACTCAACCGCCCCATCACAACCGCACCTCATCCAAACCAGTGACACCTCACTTCTTCTTGAGGCTCCACAGCGGGTCGAGGAAATTGAGCGGGTCCCTCATATCGCCGCTCTTGAGGCCGGGAGATTGCTTCATGTCCTCGAAGGATTCCCGCGAAAACTTCTGCTTGGGGAGGGTATTGGCGGGGGTGGGGGTAACCGGCGGGAGGACAGAGGCCCCTGAGGCAGAAGACACTGCCTCACCATTGAAGTTCGTTGTACCTGGAGAAAAATATTTTAGCTATAGTTATAGTAAATAAATCACTACATAGTATAAAACAAGTCGATTTCTCTGTCCCTATATCCCTATGTATACTTAAATCTTTAAATCTACGCAACGGATTTTGATGCGGTTTTTTTTAATAGATAGAGTGTTTCAAGAGGAAGGTATAATACACTAGCAAGTCACCCCGGCTTCGCACGGGTAGTTTCTGATACGACACTGATGCTTTACTAACCGTGCGAAGCCGGGGCGGGTCGCTAGTAAATTATAAACGTTTATACACTCATACCTCTGCACTAGGATTCCCTGTGTCGCAGATGGCATGGACAAACACAGAAACACAAGACAAACACCCAAGACCCGAGAACAAACTTCATGCTCACCACACAAAGTGTGCCCCGGCCGGGAATCGAACCCGGGACCCCTCGCTTCGAAGGCAGGGCTACTAAACTAAGCCACGGAGCCGTCAAATGATTGGTAGTGATTGGTAAAGGAGCAAATTCTGACCAAGCTTAAATCAATTTGCCACACTAAGTATCTAGCGAGACCGGACGGTAACGGCAGAGCGCGAGCTGCTACGCATGATATCTAATGGCAGAATACGTAGGTATTGCCATTAAATAAAATAAATTAATACTTACCAGAACACAAAACTCCTTGAACGTAAAACAGCGCGGTTCTATACGCATCGGCTAAGTATTTGGTGTCTTCCAGCACGTTGCTGCGGTGCTTGCAAAGATTAATGCACCCCTCGTCCAACATATCTGAAAACATTACTCTCTTAGTAAAACTATCATTAAAAAGAAATATTGTATTATATTACACTAAAATTAAAATGGATGATTGTATGATATGTTCCCAATCTATTTCACTAGGTACGGGTCTCTATATCAACCAATACTGGTCTTAGCTTAGCAAAAACGCAACTGATTTTGTCAAGTTGCGTTGCATAGGTGCGAGCAAGACAACCTATAAATGACCAACTAAAACGCATTAGACACTGTCTATTCTTATTCTGGGTGGGGGGAGACTGGGTCTGCATTGACGTCTTGTGTAGTGTAGGGTTGTTTTCGGCATTATCACCCGTAACTAAGTAAACTTTACATGAAAAGGATATACCCAACCATTTAGTCCGGGGGAAGCTAAATGGTTATAGCCTCATATAACCATTTAGCTTCCCCCGGACCTGGCCAGGATTATGGACTACTATGATGGAACTAGATAGGATCCCGATCCTGCAACTAACTGAATCCTATCCTGTCCTGCCCAACTCCGGGGAAGGACTGTGAGTTGGCAGCACTGTTTCAGCTTTAGGTCGGTCTTAGGATATGTTCTTCATTTCCATGTATGACATGGCGCCCTTATCGATTTCCACTGGGTAGTAAGCACTTACCGCACAAACGCAGCTGTCCCGCTCGCACCTGACACATGATCATACAGAGCAGAGCGAAGACGGCGCTCCGTCCCGCTCCCACACTGCACTGAATCCACGCGCCGCCGAGTTGATCACCAAGTTGGTTCTCGTATGTGAGGCTGAGGACTTTGTCTACTAGTAGAACTAGAGGCGAACAGACAATCCTGAAAGATAGGAACTAGTTTAGTCAAAGTGAATGACAAATTGGAACAATGAAGAGCCAACTTCAATTCTATCATCCCTTATTATAAGCCCTTAGGACCTTGGAAGTACACCCTATCAAATAACATAACATCAAAATAGGTCCACAATTGACGAAGAAATTGTTTAACAAACATAGAACACATAGAACCGGACCCATTGTTATTTCAAATAAAGCGAAAAAAATAATACTCCGTAGGCACATTACATTCAGTTATGCAAATTACAGTCAGTTATAAAGTAGCTTAGCTACTTGTACTTAGCTAGTCTATCTTAACAAATAAAAATTGTAAAGTAAACTCACTTTGCTGGGAAAACATTGATCTGATAATGCGTAACGCCAAGCACTGTCTTTCCATTTGTCACAGTAAGTTTCCTCTCAGTCCAGTGCACGGTGCAGTTCACATCATCGAGAGTCACTTTCAATCCAGATAGGTCTAGTGATTGGCCCTTTGCCGTCGGCCAATAAGATTTTCCTTGCATCTGGAAACCATTTGTCAAACTACAGACAAGTGAATAGCGCAGCGCGCGCAGTTATTTCCCTACATCAGTTCTTTCTTACTCAACCATTAAAGGCCGCGCGAGAGCGAATAAGCAATAAACATTATTTCGGGGAATCCCTGAACATGATTTGTGCTTTCGAGCATAGACAAGAAGAATTGCCAAGTGTTTCAATCAGAATTTACAATATTTTACGAAACATAAGAAAAGTAAATAGTAGATAAAGTTGCGCTGTAACTTGTTGCAGTACGTACTTGTTGCATTTATTTCTTTTAATTTTTTATTTGTTGTTATTTTTTCCCTTTGTGTCTTAATGTGTTTTTCATTGTTGTGTACAGTCTATGTGAATAAATTTCTTCTTTCTTTCTTTTCTAGATAAATTGCGTAATGTTTTGCGATATCAAGGTATAGATAACACTAAACAAAAGCCTAACTTATTTAACAAAACTGTTAATATGAAACTCGCTATACCGGAGCTGTAGCAACAGTAGTACAGCTAGTTTTCAAGTAAATAAATAAATATTTCTGAAGCTATCATCACTTGATACTGTGTCATGCAAAACAATTATTTGGTGGTTACGTAATAAATACAAAATTCCTACCTCCATTTCGCTCAGTAGACAGACGATGCAGCAAATTTTGTTTTCTAATACCGCTTTCCAGAAAATGGTATACTCTTCCTCAACCGGGTTCTTAGAGATCACTAGTGGAATGCACCATGAAGCCAATTGCTAAAATGAAAAGATTATACAGTCAACTTTGCAAGCTAGACGTTACCGCCTTATCAGAGTTGGGCGGTATCTCCTGCTCGTAACAACAGCAATATAATGCTCAATGCGCAATGCGATGCTCATATTTATATATGCTGCTTACATATGCTCAGTTTTATGTAGATTAATTTAAATCGACGCAAAGTGTGAATCCGATATTGTTGAGCAGAGGAAAAAGCAAAATTCAAATTATGAGAATTCTGTCTGGATCTCTCGTAGTAAGTTTTAGGTCCGCTATGGCAAATTGTGGAAACTGACAGAATCAGGAATCGCGCTTAACTTGATGCCAACGATCTAATTTTCGGCATTCACACAGCGGCGATCGCGATAGGAAAATGAGTAACTGCTCTAAGGCAGTCGTAGGTACTCATTTTCCAGGGTCATCGTTGCATAACTAAACTACATCGTTTGCATATCTGAACTTATTCCAATCCGAAACAGGTACAGCAAAATATGCCCTCGCAATAAGTGATACGATACAAATAAATGCTAATACCCCTGAAGTAGGATTCCCTGTGTCGCAGGTGGTGTAGACACAGAAACTTTATTGCAGTGTCTAAAAGAGAAACTGCAATTAAGTTTGACTTGAACGTCTTCACGTTTAGATGAGATATCCTTCTGTATCTGTTACTTTAATTATTTCTATGATCAAAATATACCGTACCTTATAATAAGAAGCGTTGATGTACGCGTCGGGATCAGACTTGAGTGTCAGTCTTGAGTCGTCGTAGGGCACTACTTCAGTAACAATATTGCCGTGGGTATGCTGCATGGCTACTGTTTTCGATCTAGTCATGTTTTCTTTGTTCTAAAAAGAAAATTGTCATATTAAACATTTACGATTATATTGTTACGCTCTGGAAGATTCGAAATATCTTCAACACTAAAAGATATCTTATTTGTAAGTGACAGATCATCAATACAATATCGACCTTATTTCAGAACCGATTATTCAGATCGATTTCGATAACATTTATATGTAACCATCTATGAAGTATGATCTACCAAACAAAAAAATTGATTCATAATTGGCGGATTGACCGCGTAACATGCATACAAAAAAAACATACAGTCGAATTAGGAACCTCCTTCCTTTTTGAGTTGGTTAAAACCAGAGCTGAAGTTACGTAAGTCTAAAAATTTAATGAAATATAGAATATAGTTTATTTTTATGAAATTTTAATTTTTGTTCAAGAACCTTCTAATTTTGATATTGCTAAAAACGAATTTCTCCATGCGTTTTTCTCATAAGGACGTTGAAAGTTCACGAGACCAACCCTACCATTGTGACATACAATTGTGTATGGACTAATGTGTGTATGGACAATTGTGTATGGACTAATGGACTTGTGGAGCCTAGAGTAGGAATACAAATCAGATCAACTTTAACTCTATCCTTTAGATTGCATGCGAAATAGATCCGATTTCAAATCCAATACCAATGTCGTAAAGGGTTTTCAGATACTCACTTGTAAATCCTGGAAAGTCTTCCACTTGGAGTCCAAAACCGTCAAGCCCGATCCGGCCTTATTCGTCAGCGAGTCTGTAAATTTCTGCAATTTCTTAACTTCCTGCGTCAATAGATTTAACAGACCCGGATCCGAGAAGAGATCATTTTGCGCTGGTCGTTCTAACACCTCTTCTTTGACTACAGGTTTCTTAACCGGTTCGGGTTTAGATAGTGGCTTTTTGATGGCACTTTCGGAGATCTGCGGCACTTTGATCTCTGGCATTAGAGGTTTATGCTCCACTGTGAAGTCTATGTCTGATAGGAGGTCGAACACAGAGGGTTCTTTTGATTCTGGGATAGGCTCTAGTGGCTTTTCTAGTTCAGGCTGAGAATTTTGGTCAACGGATGGAGGTTGAAAGGTATTATGATCGTTTTCAGGCTGATGAGGTTCAGGGTTTTGAACTTGACCGGTGTTGGACTGGTCTTGATGATCATTTTGTTTATAATCAGAATTCTGTCCATGCGTGTGCCCGTTTGACTGATTATAAACATTTGATTGTGAATTTTGCTCAAAATTTGGTTCTGGCATATTTTCTGTTGGAGACACTGAAACGGAAAGAAATAATAAAAGAATTTGTCATTTTTAATTTACTTTATTCTAGTATAATAACAATTATTGCAAGTTAAATAGGGTATAATATACATGATTATTTACGACAGCAAGTCCACCTCACCTTGGTAGTTAGTACTGGTCGTACTAGTATTGTTCGCTTGACCAGACTGCATGTAAGTCGACTGATTCACGTTGGCCCCGTAGTTGGTAGGCAAAGTCTGATCTTGCACGATTTCTTGCGCCTGATTAGTGTTGGTAATATAGCCGTACGGCGTATTATAATAGATCTGATTGTTGCCTGTCTGATCGAACTGCCCTTGAGGCGTTTCGGACGGAGATTGCACCGTAGCTCCGTGCGCGCCAGCGTTGGTGTACGCTCCATGCGCAGGCAAATTTGGATTCTTTTCAGTCGACTGATGATTTTGAATCCCTTGATTGGCATCGTACGTGGTAGTGCTATAAGCGTTTTGCGACCCGTAGTTGTAATCATAGCCGCCCGAAACGCTATTGTAAGTGTAACCCGGATGATTCTGATATCCTTGGCTGTAGTTCACATTTGAATGGTCTGAATACTTATATGCGTTGGCAGGTTGATAGCCTTGATCGCTGGAAGAACTTGGTGCAGGTTGGATTACAGGTTGAACGTAGTTTTGGAAACCCTGTTGGTACAGGTTTGAGGGAAGGGCTTCTCTTTTCGCGTGGGACTTTATAGGCTGATCCAATTCATCTAAATGCGCTAATGACGGGTTCATATAAGGAGTGCCAGGTTCAGGGATCGGCTGATTGACTGTATTTATTGATTGATTGGTTATGTTTGTAGTCGAAGTAACTGCACTTTGTGCGTTTGTGTACACCTGGTAGCCTTGAGACATGTTGTAGGAGCTACTAGAGATGTACTGAGGATCTGAAGTATTGTATGCATGACTGTCCACTTGAAAGTGGCCCGTTTGAGGATTTGGCTGAGCTAGACTGGCTGGGTTGGTGTGAAAATTGCCCGTTTGGGGATTGCTAGGCTGAGCAAATCCCATTTGTGGATTATTCCTTTGAACATTAGCCATCTGAGGATGACTTCCTTGAGGAACTTGAGGATTGCCTTGAACGTTTCCCCCTTGATATCCCTGACCATGAGACGAATCACTCGCACTGCTATATGGATAGTTCAATGAACTGTAATCAGAGGATTGCGATGGCGCCATATTCGAAGATGTGTTCACTGAGTGACTGTACGTCGCGTAATTGGGAGTGGTTGCCACTGGATATTGAGCACTGAAGTATGTCTGAGTGTAGTCACCTCCAAAGTTAGCCTGTTCGGGTTTAGGTCCTGAAACTTGCATCTGAGAAAAGCTAGCATTTAAATCTGCTTGACTGTACGACACGTCTGGTAAAAAAGTGGCTTGGCTGGATAGTGTGCCTTGCGAATACTGATCGTATTGGTGTGGAGTAGGAGTCATATTTTGATTTTGGGGCTGTTTAATTGCTAATTGAGGGTTATTTGATTGGTTGTTTGCAAACTCAGCAGGGCTTTGATTTTGTTGATAATGCATACCGCCTTGCGAATCGGTCACGGCAGTAGTACTATTATGGGTGGCAGAATAATAAGGATTAGAGTAACTTTGCTGCGATGGATCGGCCATATTGTTGAATTGTTGGGGAGTGTACGGCGATGAGTATCCGTAATTGTCATCTGGTTTATCAAAAGCTTTGCCCGCGTAGGCGAACTTTTGTTGGGCGTAAGGGTCATTTTCGGTCGACGCGTAACCATAGCGATCGTACGGGTTCGGTTGTTGCATTTGAGGCATGACAACGCCATCTGGTAGTTGCATTTGCAGTTCTGTCGCTGGAACAAGAGTTTGAAGATAGAAAGACGACAGGTAATTTCATAATATAATGACGGCCTTGAGAACCAGAAACTACAGAAGAAACAGAAGCTAGAAACTTAACTTTTTGTTTATTTTTTATATTCAAAGCCCTTAGAAAAAGAACTTTCAAGTTGAAACTCAAGACACCAAATTGTGAGCTAAATTAATAGAAACTTGAGAAGATCATTGGCCATGAAGACTGCCTCGTGGCCAATAATCTTCTTAGTTAATATATTCACCTTCTGAACCCACCGGCGCAGGGCGTATAGACGTGGGGTATATTGATTCGGGATAGTACGCATCTGCTGGCATTTGGTCCGTTTGGGCTGGAATAAATGTTTTCAAGGATAACTAACATGTTATCAACGTAGCCTGCTTCTGTTAATAATATTTGAAGGTTGAATGATGATTATGTAATTAATGTAATGAAGTGATGTGTTGATGGATGATATAATGATGGTCTCAGGTAGATGGTTGATGGACGTGTAATCTTTGTTATGGATCCTTCTTCATAATAGGACCTATTTTTAGCAGTCTATATCTACGTCAATTCAGGTCTAGGTACAGATGCGAACTAATAAAGACAACAATTAAGTTTATTGATCAACAAAGTAAAGAAGAATTAAGTGACTGTTACCTTGCGAGGGGATGCCTCTGGCTGTCCTATTCTTCATATAAGGCAAGTAATCCTTCAGCTTAGCGCGCGGAGCAGTACCATCGCTGGGCTTAGGCGTTACGGAAGGCGATGGGATTGACGCTAAACGAACAAAAGTGGGCGAAATATATGATTATGTTACAGCTTGAACACTCTTCGGGCACAATGCCTCGCGAGGGAATTTTTATGACCAAAATGTGCCTTACCTTTTGAACTTTGTAACGTGCATATTGTATATTAGACTAAAGACGAGTAGCGCGAATTTTTGTCAACACTTTAAAACTTCTGGGGAGTTGTCGAGAATTCGCGAATTACATCGACAACCTTGCATTCACGTTACACAATGGAGATAAAAATCCAAACTTTTATGCACAATTTATATTCCCAACAAGCTGTACCCTGCGATTTCGTCCGCGTGAAATTTAACACATTTTTTTTGCGTTAAACCCTAATTATTTTTTCTTTATCTAAAGAAGGACCTGGACCACGCCACATAAGCCAAGGTACAAGCTAGTATAACAACAGTAATAGGTAAACTATACTAATAAATAATAATAATAGATATACTAAATAATAATATAATAGTAAATGACGCTAGTGACAGACAATCATGTTACTACAGGATACGTCACCCTTCTTAGGCGAAACACACTAAATTTTAGATAGATCATTCTAACATGAACGACAGCTAAGTAAGAAAGATAGGCATTTATCGCGCGACCATGAATGAGTGGCGGGTTCGTGAAACTTATTCAGTTCAGGTGGCTAAACAGTTAATTCAAATTGAAAATTAAAATTTAGATTTAGAACTGTAGCCGAAGTCCAAATCTAATGGCAGATGAACTCACGTTAGCTCGCAATGACTGCACTGGTAAAGGAGTATGACTGGTAAAAATTCACGCTTACTCAAGCTGTAGAGTATCCTTTACTAAAACTCTTCTACAGCCGAAGACCAGTTTACTGGAAGAGAATGCCTAGCAGTGGTTTAATGTGAGCTACTGAATACTCACGTTTGCTGTTCTTGGCTAGCAGCTGACATCTCTCTTCCTCATGCACTTGGCAGGTGCCCTTCAGCCGGGTGAGGAGTTGGTTCACATTGTGGAGCAACTTCTTGTAAAACTCTATGCCCCTCTGGGACTTAGTAAGGAGTTCTTCGTAAGCGTCGTACGATGTTATCAGAGCTGGAAATAACAATAAACTATGGTAGTTTATGAGCGTATTCAAGATATTTTTAATTACTAAGATTTTTGACTTATATCTAAACTATGTAGCTCGGGTGGCAGCTCAATGTTACAGACGCAAATTTTCAAAATACAGACCATCAAATGTTATTCGCTAAAAAAAATACGTACGCAATACCATGATCTCAAAACGGCGAAGGAAACCATCGTGAAACTGGCGTTAATTCCTACCAATCCGGACACTACCAGTGTCTTTAATGTCAGAGTGCTAATATCATTATTATTTATCATTCATTAGTCCACTACTGGCCCCCCAGTGGAACCATTACAGGCTGGTATGGTATGGTACGATAATATACCGATTAGTTGCATAGTGGATCTCTGTTACCATTAATAAGCGAGTCCCGTTTCCTCAGCACATCTGTGAGCAGTCGCCTTGACTCGCCGTACGAAGCGTATAATGACGTCAACTTATTGATAATATTCTCTTGCGCCGCTAGGTTCAGTTCGATTAATTTGACCTGCAAATAAAATAATATTGAATTTCTGATATGCAGCTTGACAAAAACTTTCTTGAACTTGGTGAGACACGTAGCTATTTTGCATAGGTGCGACAAGGACAGCATGTGAGCGAGAAAGTAGACTACTACGCCCTTTATAATTTCTGCCATACTATGCGAAGTTCAATCAAGAGGTACTCCTGATCCGCAGTAGCATAAGAAAATTTGGATGATTCTTACTCAATCGTAGTTGGCACGATTGTGTGTTTATGCTATCTGTACCACAAGCAATTCTTGAGTAGTGTTTAAGCAGTCTGTAGTATAATAACGACGATCTTTTTTTTTTTTTTAATAAAATTGACGGTACGTATGAGAGGACGTCCTCACCGTGTGAGAGGACACAAGTTACAACCCATTATGAGCAATAGAAGAACCAACTTGCGCCTGTTATTTCACCGGCGGCGATCCCCTTCCACCGAAAACTCAGCAATGCAAGTGCATTGCAACACTTCTTGGCGACAGTCCTTGGCGCAAGTTCCTATGCTACTTTCGCAAAACAAAGAGGGAACGCGTAGGGACCCCTCGCCTACAGTTGCGAGGAACATAAACCCCCCAACAATTACCTTAGGTGTATGTTTTTCAATCGCCTGCTTGAATATATCCTGCGCGGGTTCCGTGCCCCGCGCGAGTAACTGTGAGGTTATGTCGTCGTTCGTGATGTCCTCCCGGAGGCTCTGTATGAGCGAGTCGCGTTGGATTTGCATCTCGCGGGCTTTGGCGACCACGCGGCGCATTTCGCCCATTGTCTCACGGTCTAAGCCCTCTGTAAATGGATGATCAATGGATGATTTGTATCTCAGTAACACACTAAATCGCGTGACTAAATATAGCGTGGTGGAAATATTTTAAATGGAACTTAGTAGTGGTAGTAGTAGTAATGGCGGCATGAAGAGCCTGTGACACATATAGTTTTCAAAGGTACAACCAAAAATGAATCGAGATTCAAGGCCTTCCACGCGCAATTGAAATTTCAAAGCAGCGTCATTGCTTTGTCAAGCTATTGGTTGCTCTTAAGGTCGCAATGTTATAACACTTACAATATAATGCTGGGTATCTTAGCCTGTAGCTCATCCAACGGCTGCGCCAAAAGCTTCAAATTGACCATTTGCAGAAACATAGCTTTGTGAAGCTCTTGGGTGCAATTAAGGGTACCATATGTTCTCCTGGTACCATATATTTTATAAAGACTTACCAATATTATCAATGCTGGGTATCTTAGCCTGTAGCTCATCCAACGGCTGCGCCAAAAGCTTCAAATTGGCAATATGCAGTGTCATAGCTTTGTGGAGCACTTGGTTGCTCTCGTGGGTCCGTGTGTGGGCCTCGTGGTACTTATGGTACTCGCGAGACAGTTCCGTCTGGACTATGGACGGCGGCCGTGGGCCCATGGTCTTTTGGTACTCTTTCTCTTTGATCGTCTCTTCCTAGAATTTGAATAGTTTATAATGAAAAATTTGAAAAAGCCCATCAGAATGGCCTAGGTGATTATGGAAGGCATTATCGAGACATCGAATTAGTATTCGGTGTCGATTGGTTCGACTGGTTGTTATCTGTCTGTCTGCTGCTACGTAGGAAACACACCTGAATAAGAGTTTTGACGTCTGACAGTGAATGTTCCACATCGCTGATGATCTCAGCCAGGCTGTTCATAGAGTCGACCAAGGATTGAATGATTTCCGACTTGGCGTTCATAGCCGCACATCTATCCACTATTTCTTGAGGTATTCTGAAAAAACAAGAGTATATAAATTAATAAACATAAGTTTATAAGGTATAAAGTGTTTGCAGCTTACCCAATAACCTTTGCTGTATGATTGGTTGAGTAATTAGGGAGTGAAAGCGTAACAAACAATACGTAGTTAATCTTAGTTTGAGTTCATTTCAAGCTTACTCACATTCATATTTAAAATATTAGTTAGGGTACCGTATTTGTATTGAGCATTTTATCAAAACAAAACTCACTTTTGTTCTGCGTCAATGACCTCCAACTGATCCAATTGCAGTGAAGACATAAACTCTGTCAACTCTGTATTCTTGGACTCTGCCTGGGTAACGATTTGCCGCAGAATTTTGGCTTTCTCTTCGGAGTACAAAGACGAGGTTTCGTGCGCGCATATTGGGACGAGACGCGCAAATACGTCCGGGCCCGAAACCTGTAGGGAAACAGGGAAAAAGATATAGAACATCTATACAAATAAATAAAAGTGAAGCGTCTGTTTGTAACGTCAAAATAACAGCTTTTTTACTATATACATTTAAAAGTATATGTTTGTAGCATTTTTTTATTTCTACCTATTTGGGTTTTGCATTATTATGGTGGCAGTACACGAAGTTTACTACATAGTATATAGATAGATCAAACCACATATATGTAGATTTAATTTATTTATTTAAATTCTTTGTTTAGAGTTTAGTTTATTTTTTATCTTGATATATTTTTAAGCTCAATGAATTAAAAATGTAGGTAGATGTATTAACATGTGAGAATGTTTGCTAATAAAAGTTCTAACTGGAACTACAATAAACCGGAGAGTGCCCTGTTGTTTGGCCAGATGTAATTACAATGACTACTTACCTCAGGATCATTGAAGTTGATGGGAAGTGCCGACACAAGACAGACAGGCTTCATTTCAACATGCCAATCCTTGCCCGGAACTTCCTCATGGTATATGAACTCATTCTCATTCTTAGCTGCCTTCCTCTTGCCCTCGATCACGTCGTGAATGAAGGTTATCGCTTCTTGAGACACCTGGACTGGCTCTATGTATTTGGTCAGCTTTCTAGCATCAGCCAGCCTATTGATGGCTAGTTGGTAGAATGCCACACGCTCACCCATCTTTTGCTGTTCCTCAGCATTCATCCCTGTTGGAGGATATACCAGAATTCAAAACCAATGAAGATACAACAGAACACAACACCAAATTTGTTTACTACCCTGGATGTTTATGTTTAATGATATGATTTCTGTACATTTCTACAGATTGTATAGGCCCGGTGGTATGGATGCTGACTTTCTATCAAAAGGTTTCTATTACAAACACAATAAGCAATGTGATGCATCAATAAGTATTTCACTTGATTTATGTGAGCTATAACATATTCCTAAAACGGTAATAGGTAGCTATAGATTTCCTGATTTGGATCTTGTTACCTTGGGGAAATAAGCATATGTTTTTCTTACTATGGGAAAACATTGAGTATGTATTGTATTATACCAAAATGTGATTTAAAAAAAAAGGATAAATAATGATAAGAGACTGACTTTTCAGGAAAATTCAACTAAAAGTAAATCAATAATATATATGTTTAATATAGATAAGTAAATCGATAATAAATATGTTTTTATGCACATATATATTATGAAAAATTTTATTTAAAATTGTGTTATATGTTGCCAAAACAATATGGGACCTATCTAAATGCTACATTATTAATATTGATGTTTGTGTTATATGATTGCATCTGTACCACAGGGAACACAGGAAACTTAATGCAAGAGAGAACATGTTTGTTTGTTGTCTGTTTTATAGATAAGGTTATAATGTGAGTGAACTTTTAATATGTTTATCTTTCAAAGCCATTGTGAAAAATGCAAAACAATACTTGATTAAATAAAACTGTAGACAAGCATCCCAAAATACTCACCCTGATATAAACTAACAGTGGATCCGATGTATGCAGCTTTGAATAAGAGGTATCTGCTCCAGTAATGGTACAGCTTAGTTCCAATTATTTCATGGATATTGTCAGTGCCTGATGATGGCCCCAACGCTGACAAGGCACTCTTGTAGAATAGCAACACTTGCGTGGCTACAGCACCTGTCAAATATCAAAGCAGGTATTACAGACTCCATTTTCCAGACAAGTTTTGTGTCAACCCTGTCCGATAAAGAATCAGATATTCAAACTTTCCAAGCATTTTTTTCCTTGACTTCTTGACACAAAAAGTCATAAAGACTTTTTGTGTCTTTAGCCACACAAATTCTGCCAGAGTCTGTTTCAAGTGAGTTTCAATAATTATGCATGACCAAATAAGTATATGGCCGGTATAAAAGAATATGGCCGGTACAGAAAATGAGAATATAAAATATTTCCTTTATACAGAATGGCACTTAAGCAATACATGTGAAAAATGAGAAACAGTATGAAGCAGTTACTTATTAAAACATAATACATCATTTAATATCCAAAAGTGTATATAGAAATTACAGAATTATTTGTGGTTTTATTTATGAGCTTAAAAATTCTACATAATATTTTAATAACTTACCAACAACACTAGGTTTTCTCGTATCTTGAATACTCTTCTCCAATATACATTCCTGAGCCTGGGCAAAGCAGACCTTTTGCAAAAACCTCATAATCTCTGTAGACACATCAACACCAGGTGGTTGAGGATACTGCTCCTTCAAATATTGGAAAGCCCATATAGCATTCTGATAATGGGTGCAGGCAGCTTTGAGACTGTCTGCTGTTGTCCGAGGCTCAGATGCACCAAGGAAGGTGTGTAATGCACCAATGTTGTACAGTATGCAAGCCATTTCAAATCGTATGTCAGCGAGTGAACAACTCATGTTGGCATACAAGTCTTTCCTGAGAAAGTCAATATTTACATAGTAAGTTGTTACAAAGATGCTTACACACAATGTATTTATTGTGTGTAAGCATCTTGGTAAGAATCAAATAGTATACAAATAAAAATATAATCAGTGAAAATCTCAAAACAGTCTAATTGATAACGATTGAAGTAAGATAAACATCACCAACATGATAAATCTAAATTGGTTAATAAATCGATGGGCAATGGGACACACTAACGAGATTATCTTACCAAGAGAACGAGCAGGCGGCCGGCTGACCTTTAGCCATTGGAAATCGGCTTTGCAATGAACGTAACTGACAAAAATACTTGATAAGGCCACGGAGGCCCTCTTCATCCATAGTAGGCCTCACGGCGGCCGAACGGAGGCATTCCAACTGATGTATCTCATTGGTGTAGCTATCAGGGTCTTCTCTATAGGCTTCCGCGATGTACTTAAACAAAAACGAGATCAAACGTACTAGACAAAGAAATGGTGAAAGACATTTTATCGGAGAAAACCCACTAACCTGTTTCAATTTTGGAGCAAAATGAGTGTTTTCTGGACTTGTTTTCAGTTCAAAGCTGATGAGTGGCAATTTTGGAACGGCTTCCATAATTGCCGTAGCAATAAAATCGAGAAAAACTGAATTATCACTTGCTATCACAATTTAGCGTTTCTGTAAAACTGAACTGACATTTTGATTTTTTTTATTGTTGTCCTTTGGTGTCCACCACAGATAACTTTTGTTAAAATAGGGTTCGCCAAAGTTGTATGTCGATGTATTTATCACACCGACGCTACCGCACGCTAGAACTATCATTAGACAAGCAAGCACAAGCAAAAAGCAAATTAAAGAAAATATCTGTGGTGTGCGTTGAGTTTGAGTACTTTGAGTAGTTTGGGTAGGTTTAGAGCGGGCGGATAGCAAATAGCAAATGCATGGTGTGCGTTGCGGCCCTTTTAATGTGTAAATTCGCTAGAAAATCTGAGTTTGGTGAATGAATTCTACGTTTCGTTGTCTATAAAAATTCAAATATGAAGTTAAAGAAACCCAAGGAAGATACCGATGTAAGAATCAGCTGTACAGTAGTATGTTTACGTACCGCTCAATTGAGTACCCTTCGCATCTGATAAATAAACACTTTCAGGATGTGGCTGTCGTGGAAGATACTCCCCCCATGCCTCCTCAGGCGGAGATCATCGAAGCGGATCTCTACAAGCGGTCCTATTTTGGTCCTGATATACCCACTCTGGAGTTAGAATGTTGGGAGGAGCAACTTTCAGAAGCCCAATTACAAGCTTACAAGAATGCTGACGATGAATACAAAAGCATTCAAAACAAGCTTGATGAAATGGTGAAGGATACAGGTGGTCAAATTGTGTACAACGGTGACCAATTCACAGCTTACCAATTACTTGGAAAGTATGTTGTATATAATGTATGCATATTTCATGATCTGTTTATGCAAATTCACCAAAATCTAATATCAATTCTACATTTGTTTTTTAGGCAGCCAGTTCTTAAAGACCTTGAGCGGCAGAGTGCAGATATCATCAGATCTAGATCTCGGTCAATGTCTATAACTAAAGAAAAACCAACAGGGAAAAAAAGTAAGTTTGGTAAAAAGCATACCTCTGTTAGTCAACAGCATATTTTAACATCCATAATCTAAACTAGAACCATAAAAGCATGCTTAAATTAGCCATCTAAAAGAAATTATAGTTTAAAATAAAAAGAAACTAAACTATAACTCTTGTAGCACATTGCATTTAACTTCAATTATACTATTGTTGTGTAATTGGGAGCATCTCACCCCGCAAAATCATGGTCCCATTTTGTTTGTCAACTGATGAAAACTTTGAGCATGAAGTTTATTTTCCAGTCTTCAGTGTTTGTGTTGTGTAATTTTGACACAAAGAGTCCTAGTGCAGGGGAATAGTTTCTATTGTATCCACCCATTGTCCACTTGAATATAAACATATTTATACCATAAGCACCCCATTGGAATTTTGTGAGCTTTCCATTAAGTGTAGCACCCATAATAATAACATTGTAAATTTCCTTGCTTAAGGTAAAACCCGTAGAGGTCGTGAAGACAGAGATTACTCCCCATCTCCTGATAGATCATATTCGCCTGAGTCTCGTCCCTCTAAGAAGAAGAAGAAGGACAAAGAAAAGGACAAATATAAGGACAAAGAAAACAAGGAAAAGGAGACTAAAACCAAAGATAAGACTTTGGCGCCATCTAGTAAGTATATTCTATTAAATCGGAATAAAATAATGGTCCTAATGGCAGAGTCGTTGTAAGTGTACAGATCTTGATGAACAGCCTAGCTCATTCTAAATGAACATAAAATAATATTGTTTGTAGTATCATCCCACCTAACTAATATTATAAATGCGAAATTGAGTTTGTTTGTTATGCTTTTAGGCATAAACTGCTGAACCAATTATTTAAATTCTTTCACCATTAAAATTATCAGCAAGAAACATAGGCTATATTTTATCCCTGTATTCCCGCAGGAATGGGAACTACGTGGATTACACCATGGGGTGCAGCTAGTAAATAAATAAACTAAGCATAGCTTGTACTATAATAAATAGAATAACTCATACATTACTTAAATAGTTCTTGTTTTTGGGAATCTAACCCACAACCTACAACGTGGAAGGCAGCTTCAAACAAGTGAGCTATGAGGCCAGTCAGTAATTGGAAATTAAATGCTTATCGTCACCGTCATGTGTTAGCGCCACCGATGAGCTCGCCAAAATAGCGATGCGTAGTATAGCGGCCTGTGTGCATGTATTTCATTGTTTTGAGTTTCTATTTCTGTCAGCAGTCCTTATGACTGTTATGGTTTGTTTTTAACATTAGCCATTAGCATTTTGCTCCTATTA
Source organism: Aplocera efformata (assembly GCA_921293045.1). Lineage (NCBI taxonomy): Eukaryota > Metazoa > Arthropoda > Insecta > Lepidoptera > Geometridae > Aplocera > Aplocera efformata. Next base: position 12,813,156 of record OV121039.1, read on the forward strand.
AACAGGAAAGTTTGAATATCCAATTCACTGACCACAATGCTTGATTTTCACAGATGTCCACAGTGTCGTCACGAACGTGCGGCCGTCCGAAGCGACCGCCATCGGTGGTTTACTCACTGGCACCACAGCTAAGACCATCGCCACCGTCGACCTCACCAAGGAAGACGCCAGTGCTAACAAGAACCAGGCAGACTCGAGAGAGGTTTCATTCAACAAATTACAAGGTATATGACTCAAGAGTAAGTGTGACAAAGTTCTAACATGAGCCACACTGACTCGAGTCTCATTCAACCAGTTTTTTATGCCATTGCTATTACTGGGTACCGCCACTCATCGACAATGTATAATCAAGTATGAGTAGACCCGAGTATGTTACTCCGAGACCAGGATGTGACGTCTCACGCGCCTGTAAGCACCACTGCTTGGCGGTATATGTTGCACCCTGCGATTCCTAAGATATAGTGCTACGCTGAGCATTTCATTCTAAGGGTCAAGCGCTTGAAGTCCCGCCACAATAGAAACCTGTATTGCTTTCAATAGTAGAATAGGTACAGATAATTTATATCTACCATCATCTATCTACCTTCGTGAAAAAGTATATGTAGCTAAAACGAATCATGTTTCCGAGATCAAATTCAACTATTCCATTGTCGTATAAATAAATATACAAATATTCACACACACAAGAGTGTGTGAATATTTGTTAATCACACTTAGTTGGGTAATCTTTACAAATAAGAGACACGCCTGTGAGACATTATATGCACATGAATATGTTTAATTGTATATGTAAATTGTATATGTATGACGCGTCCTAACGATACCTGAGATTTAAACGAATAAATAAGATTAACACTACTAAAGTGATTAGGGTTTGTATCTCGAAACTAACTGAAAAACATTTAAGCCACAATCAATTAATTGCAATTAAAGATTTGCAATTGGTATTCAATATACTTATTTGTTCCTACAAGGCAAAACATTCCCGTCACTGGTGGTTGTGGCCCGTCCATACCTCAGATCTAAGGATGCACCGCCACCATCTGACCGCTCGGCCCTGGACAGCAAGGTCAAATCGGTACTGATGCATACTCCCATGAAGTTCACCGAGTGGCTCATACAGAATGGACTGGTGCGCTCTGAGCAGTGGTGCCTCATACATCCAGGGAACAAGTTGAAGCTTGGTGAGTCTAATCAGAGTCCTTATTATTTTTCTATGTAAATTCAAGTTCATTTACATATTCAGTTTCAGTTTAGATGATAGCTAAAAACAGGCAACACCTTGCTTTGATGGGTTGCTTTTTGTTTTTTTTTTTATATTTTGACATTATAAGTTATGATAGTACCTAAGTTGTAATGTTCAACTATTGTTGTGAATGTTGTTTGTGAAAACAATATAAAACAAGTTTGCAAAATCAAAAAATACTAAACCAAACTGTCCTTTCCAGGAATGTACTCTGACGTGACAAAGTTCCCCTACTCAGGGGGCTACGTATGGATATCAGAGTGCTGCCCCACTCGCTTCGTGTCCGTGTTCTCGAGTTCAATCTTCGAAGGCGCTACCTTCCCGCCCTCCGTTCTGCTCAAACTGATCTACCACTGGGCCTGCCAGACCAACGTGCAGAATGTCGTGCAATGGGTGAAGGTCGACAACCTCTATGTTAAAGGCAAGTATACATTATTGGAAATCACAGTCAGAATGCACTTTCATGCTCAAAATTAGCTCCAGCTTAGTTGGTAGCAGCCCTGCCTTCGAAGCGAGGGGTCCCGGGACAAACATTTATTTGTCCTGAGTGGTAATCAAATCCAGGACCTACAGCTCTGAAGGCGGAGCTACTACCAACTGAGCTGTAAAGTGAGTCGGATTACAATAAATAGTTGTCAATACAGATTCCATGAATTTAAACATCTCAATTTCCCAGGATTATTCACGTGGCTGCGTGCCGTATGCACATCCGCGATCCACCAGCATTTGGGCTTGATGGGGGGCTCCGGGAAGAAGGTGGAGGTGGGCGTCATATCCCTGGGCACCACCAGCCACGACGGCACTCAGCGACAGGTCAAAGTGGAGGTCCTAGGAGTGTTGGATACTACTGAGAAATGCGTAAGTTGCTATGGGCACAAGGCTTGAACTACACGGGTTTTTTACTTGTAATTCTAAAGCAGACATGAGGCATGAAGTTTGTTCCTAGGTCTTGTGTTTCTGCGGAACAGGGCATCCCAGTACAGAAGTATGAGAGTGTAACATGTTTATTTTTAATTAAAGCAGGAATTTTCTCTATAATTTTGTACTGTAATTGTACTTGTAACTGTAAAAATATAATATAAATGGACTAATTCTTTAAACAGATACGCCTGCGTGCCGTGGAGCCTTTGGCTGAGCACGAGAAAAACTACAAGAAACGCTTCCAAAAGATCTTAGAACCGCTCCATGGGTGGGTGAATCCTTCCTCCACTATACTGACTGATCTCACGGTCGACAAGGTAACTACAATTATATTTCCATTCTGTACCACCCTTTAAAATTCTGGCCGGCTACTGACAAAAAGTTAGAGTAAGACTTTGATTTACCACGGGAGCGCAATCTGTATTGGCATGTCACGTACAAATACATAAAAATTACAAAAATGTTAATTTATGAATGCCAAATTTCCCGGTTTTTTTTTTGTAAAGTCCTCTATTATATGAAATTATATATTTTTGAAGTAACTATAGATTTTACCAATCTAATACCTTACAAATATACGAGATGGCGCTGTATTAAATTTTCAGCATTACAAATAAAGTTTTATTATTAAAAAAAAATCTTTTTTTATAAGAAATACAATTATACAGATAAATTTCAACAACAAAACCCTATATAAACACACAATTTTATCCAAATCGTTATACCCGTTTCCGAGATATATTAATAAATATACAAATATGTATACAAGAGTTGCTAGTTTAAAGTAATTAGATTCAACTGTCTCTTAAACCCAATATTTATCTCCCAGGGGACATTGATCAGCATGGGCTTCAAAAACGTGCACCAATCATCGTCCCACACGGAGGGGAAGAACAGCAATGCGAACATAATGGAGTACCTGCGTCGCATCGTGCCAAGAATGTTCCAGAACACGCTTAGTCTGCTCTCGCGGCAGATTATACAGCAGTTCCTTGATGAACTCGTCTGGAGGGAGAAGTGAGTTGTGTTCAATTGTTTGTGGGTTCTGTGTTTCCCGCGTTATCTCTAACCTAAATCCTTCATTGTTCACAACATGTATATTCTGTGCTCTTATGATTTGAAAGATAAGGCATGGAAATAATAAAGAAACGTTTATACACTTATACCTCTGCACTAGGATTCTGTGTGTCGCAGATGGCACGGACAAACACAGAGACATAGACAAACATACAAGACCCTAGAACAAACTTGATGCTCACCACCCACAGTGTACCCGGCCGGGAATCGAACCCGGGACCCCTCGCTTCGAAGGCAGGGCTACTACCAACTAAGCCACGGAGCCGTCAAAATGATTATAATAATAATAAGTAATAATAAGTTTATTTGGAACAAAATAACAATGAAACACAAAATATTTTGAATAACGATGATACCTGCAGGAGTAAAATACTGTGTCGCAAGTATCAACGCCCTCTTCCAAATACAGTTATTTGCATCAAGTTATATTACATTGTGTAAGCATATTGTGTGCAGTTTTCTTTACCAAATTTTAAACCGACTCGTGTTTTAATTTTCATATTGTAATTGTGATATTTTAATAACTATGTTCTTTGTAGATTTGGAGTTTCGCCTGGGCAAGCGTTTGACCACATTGTCACCCACATAGCTGAACAAACCAAAGTGGAGTCTAAGGACGTGATCACTGTGCGACTCAACAAAATAGCCGCTAATCCCTTCAAGAACTGGAAATACCCTATCGCTGGAACCAAGGTAAGATTTTTTTGCTACTTTGGCTTACATTTTCATATAGCTAAGTTATTTAAGCTTAAAAGTAATTTATTTATTCATTGATATATTCAAAATTTATTACAAAAAAATATATAAGTAAAAAAATACATAACTAAAAAAATATTAAACAAGTAACAGTAAGGACAGCATTATGGGTTGAAAGAAGATAGTGATGATTGTGTCAGGTATGCATAGATGGTTTGGACATGTTGAGAGCATGAAGACTGACCAAGCATGTGAGCGCGAGTGTAAATGGGAATATTGGTGTTTGCGCACAAACATATCCCGTATACTCGTAACCGACGAACATGTATGAGGAATGCGATGAGAGTGAATGAAGCAAAAGAGGTATGGCAAGATGATAGCAAGTTGAAAGCCGTGGTCACTGTCTACTCCTCAGGAAACAGGCGTGATGTTATATGTATGTAAAAAAATGCGATAGAACAATAAAATAATATAATATCGTGGTTCAACAAATTGCCAAAAACACTTCTGTCATTAAGCTTTAGTGAAAATCAGCAATGTCTTTGCAGAAGAAAGCAGAAGAAGAGGAAACCCGCGGAAGACGCGGCCGCAAGAAGAAGGAAGCGACGCCGCCGCCGCCGCCTGCCAAGCGGAAGAGGAAAGAGAAGACGCTTTACGTCGACGACGATGACGAGGAAGAGGTAATACACTAGCCACTTTTTGCAGAAAGATAACTAAATATGTAAATATTCATGGACACATTTCACACAGCGCCATCTGGCCCCAAACTAAGCATAGCTTGTACTATGGGAACTAGATAATTGATAGAATATCAACAACAACAACGTTGACACACTCATACCTCTGCACTAGGGTTTCCTGTGTCGCAGGAATAGACAAACACAGAAACACAAGACAAACACCCAAGACCCGAGAACTAACTTCGGGCTCACCACACAAAGTGTGCCCCGGCCGAGAATCGCACCCAGGACCCCTCGCTTCGAAGGCAGGTCTACTACCAACTAAGCCACGGAGCCGTCCATGTACGTTGTACTTTTTTTTTTAAATTAATATATTTCAATAAATTATTTACCAATCCACAGGTCCCCCTCGCCCTCCGTCGGACCAAAATCAAGCAAGAAAAGGACAAGGACAACAAAGAGAAAGAGAAAATCATCAAGAAGGATAAAGATGAGGCGCCTCGCGGCAGACGCAAGCAGCCCAAGACCTATATGGACGATGACCCAGACTTGGACATACCGCTCAAGAGCATCAAGAAGGAAGCCAAGGCAAAGGAACCGGAGCCAATGGTGTCCCTCGAGAAGTTCTACTTCGGCAAGTGTGGCGGGGACACGCTTAGCGAGAAAACGCCTATTGCTGTTGACGTAAGTTTTGTTATTGAGTAACTGGGCGACGGAGCTTCGCTCGTTTTATATGAAATTGTGAATTTTTCAAGTAACAGTAGATTACCAATAAAGTATCACAAAAATTGACGAGCTGGCGCTGTATTCAATTTTAACAGTTTACTTTAAAAAAACGTTTTTTTGTTAAATATGTTAACTATGCGTTTTTATAAAATATACAATTAAACAAGTAAACTTATATAGCACAACCCAATTATATCTAAAAATAGCATATCTAAATTAAAAATTTCATCCAAATCGTTGGATCTGTATTCCAAGATAAACGAAATATATATACAAAAATTGCTCGTTTAAAGGTATTAGATTGAATATTTATTTAACTCATAGATACTACAGAATAGGCAAATAATACTTTAGCATAAGTTACATTTATCATGTGCAATAAATAATTAAATAAATCATTTCAGTGTCCCATCTGCCACACCGAGTTCAACGAAAACATAGCGCTATTAGACCACCTAGTGTCCCACATAGTACCGATACCGCCGACCACGCCGGCCGACGCGCCGGTCTACCAGTGCGTCTACTGCATATCCCGGTTCGCGTCCGACGGGGAACTCCAACTGCATCTCAAGCATTACCACCCGATGGACACCAAGTCGCCGGACCTATTCACATACGCCTGCCTTATCTGTGAGGTTAGTAATTATTAATTATTAATAGTAATTAGGAGTATCCTCGGCCCGGCCTCATGTGTTACTGTTCGAAGTGGGTCGAAAAACGTGGTTTTGTAATCGCTTATTCGGTAAAATTGTAATGTCTCAATTGTGAAAGCCGCAAACCAACCGCGAACCGTGCCTTCCATAAATCATATAGTACATACCAGCACCACACAGAAACACTACGACTTCTTTCATGGTCCTTCGAGCCGGATCTATATCAGTGACCTATGGAAACCATCTAGTGGCAAGATTTTTCAGACATCTTCAACAAACATCGCCATATTTCAGCGAATATACACAAAACTTGTGAGAATTATACACCTAAACATTCCTCGTGAATCACTCCGTCCATTGGCGAAAAGCTTATGAAAATCCGTTTGTTAATTTTTGAGTTTATCGCCAGACAAACAGGCAGACACGGCGGAGGGACTTTATTTTATAGTATTAGTGTTAATTGTTTGTATTTCAGGTCCGTTTCGCGGCAGTCCTGACCCTGGCGAGCCACATGCAAAAGTCTCACGCCCCGCTGGAGCTGCCGTACCGGTGCGGCGCAACGTCGTGCGACTACCGCGTGTCGTCGCACCGCGCGCTCGTGCGTCACTTCCGCACGCAACACGCGCGCACCGGGGAGATATTCTGTGTGCATTGTCTCAAGGTGAGCGCGGTGTCATGAGTTTTACACTTGAAAAATATATAAAGGTTTACACACTCATACCTCTGCACTAGGATTCCCTGTGTCGCAGATGGCATGGACAAACACCCAAGACCCGAGAACAAACTTTCATGCTCACCACACAGTGTTCCCCGGCCGGGAATCGAACCCGGGACCCCTCGTTTCGAAGGCAGGGCTTCTACTAACTAAGCCACGGAGTATCCCAAGCAACTTTCACTATGGCTCGTGCCGCTCTCTTCTGCATCCTGAATATTTATATATTTCCAGGTGATACCGGTGTATGTGGACGGCAACGAGATGATAACAAACGTGCGCATCTTCATGGACCACCTGAAACAGCATCGCGACAAAGAGCTGGAGCTCAAGTGCACCCGGTGCACGCTCAAGTTCGTACACCTCGGTAAGTATTTATTTTGGCACTTAATGTTATTTTAAACCCCCGACGAAGGAATCCATTAGGGGTTTCTTGCTTGTTCTTCCTATGGTGGGTCGGATAGGGTTATATCAAGCATAAAATCTAGTAATAAGAACGAGATCTTTAGTAGCTAAGTTCTTTTTTTTAAGGTGCATTTTCCAATTATATTTTAAGTATTGATGAAAAATATAGATTTCTGAATTTGACTTGATTTTCTTCAACTTCAGGTCAATTGAAGGAGCACCAGATACGCGACCACGTGACAGTTGAGAATGCGCAGCCGCTATGCCAGGAAGAGCACTTGATTGTCAAACCAAGAGTGAGTCCTACTGTCTTTATAAAAGCTGTTTCGAAAAGGTGTGACAAAACTTAAACAGCGCATGCATAGATCGCTCTAAAATTCACCCCACCAGGTTTTCCAATGCTCAGCATGTTTTTTGTGAAGTCATTTTGTATCACAAGTCAAAGTTACCTTCATACTCAACCTTAAAGCTGGCCAGTTGACATATGGTGACCTTTATTGATATATTGATGTAAGTGATTGTTATTTATTGATGTAATTGCATGCGTGTGTGAGTGCAGAATGATAAGCTCGATTAGTGACAGCTCATTAGGAAAAGAGTATTAAAAAATGCATATAAAATATTAAATAATATAAGATGTAAATAGTAATTCTTTATCTTGTACGGTAAATAACAAAATAGCGGCCCTCCGGGAGTGCCGACAGAAGTGAAAACAAAAGCAGACTATACTACAGATACTTATATACAGAGGTGTCGGTAACGGTAACAGTGACGCGAGTTTAATGGTTTTTTACCATCTCAAAAAATGCCCAACGCGTCTAAAGGAGTTTTCACTTCAAAACTTTGATTTGGATTCTGATTTTCAGATTCAAAATCTGATTTCTATGAAAACCTTTAAATAGTCACACCTTTTCAAAACACCTTGTATATGCAAAACTATCAGCTTTCACATTTTCCACTAATTTTTTTCTGTAGTTTTTACCTAAGACTTATAATTTCTAGATGGCTCATAACAATAATCTCATTGCAGCATTCAAGTGGCATTGTAGTCGCATGTATCGACCTCACGGATACTAAGTGCATCAATTAGTGGATCCTTCCTTTCCCATATCCTAAGTTCAACAAGATAGTCTTGCAAGCCCTCAAGATTTACTAAGTACAGTTCAATTTTATATTCCATCACATTCATCAACAATCATCGTGCGTCATTCTAGTGCGTCATTCATTGTTGTAGATAGTTTCTGAAATCGATTGCCTTATTCGGAATTGTATAGCCACGTTTATACTCTCTTATAAACAGGGATAGACTATGATTGAATTTTTAATTTCAATAAAATACCTGACTCCCTTTCAAGTAACTGATTTATTTTACCTTCTCTGATTGGTCAACATTGACATCGAGCACTTGCTCGATGTCTTAATCGATTTTAGATTAAATTCTAACGCTTTGTAGAATTAGTACCATAAATGTTCGCGGTCGATTCGAAACGTACTAATATATTATTGAAAACTCACACCTAGATAGAGGTTTTGTGTTTATTTTCGTGTATTTTTGTAGTTATCCGTAGGCGTAGATAGAAATTATAATCATTCATTGATTTTGCTACTTTTTTCTATACTTTCTTCTGGCGTTTCTAAGACTTGTATGTGTCTATGACTTCTGATTCTAGTGTTCAATACTACTAAACTTACAAAAACTTTAAAAAAAAATTACACTCTACAATAAACTTGAACAATATCGTATAATCCATCAATGTTCAAAAATCGGCAACAATATGTATTAAAATTTAACTGATTGATTTATGTTGATTCCAATTTAATATTAATTGTGAGGTTATATTAATGAAAATCCTGGTCAGAATCACACCTTATATCAGCTTGTAAATAAATGCAATATCCATTTCTTCTTTCACAGAACAAAGCTCGTCCCCCAGTTAAGGACTCCGCTAACCATGAAATAAGTGAGACATTCGAAGACCTCACCCTTATGTTACCGGATGGCATGATTTGCCGGGAGTGCGATACTCCTATGGGGAGCGACAGGCATTTCCTGTGAGTATGTTTCATATATTCCACCACTGAGCAAGGACGTAATGAAAATCAACTGAAATTGTCTATTTGCAACACCCGACGCAAAAAGAGGGGTTTATAAGTTTGACAGCTATGTGTGTGTCTGTGGCACCGTAGCTTTTAAACGAGTGAACCAATTTGGATGTGTTTTTTTTTTTCAATAGCGGGTTTTTAAGCGATGGTTCTTAGATGTTTTATCAAAATTGGTTTAGCCGTTTCAAAGTCATTTTTATAGTAGCGGCGGGAGTAGGGTGCATGTTAGGGGGGGAGAGATCGGGGAGGACCTAAGTATTGCTGTTGTTATGGGCGGAGGCAACAACTTAACAAGATGGGCCTTGAGCTCGTCCCCTCACTTTCGTTACATTACAAAAAAATGTTCATATGCGATGTCATGTTAGCAATCAATTGAATATTATTATCAATTGTACCAGGGGAAAAACGCGGTGCACAAAGTGTTCATACGCGACGTCGTGCTACCGCGGCATGCTGCAGCACAGCGGGTGCTGCGCGGGGCCGCTCTCCCTGGAGGACGCGCCGCGCCGCGCGCCCTACACGGCGCACTGCGTGTGCCAGTACAGCACCGACATCGGTGAGTCACACACACACTCTTTCAGAAACCACACACAAACATGGCCCAGGACTGGCCTTGTAGCCCAGTAGTCGCTCTGCCTTCTGCGCCATAGGTCGTGGCTTCAATTCCCATAGTCAACAAATTTCACAAATCATTGTAAATATCTCGCTAACTCGAAAAATATTCTGGTCTTCACACCACATTCAGGTTAGGTGGTGTTAAAGAAGCAATCAAAAGTAGCATTAGAACTTGTGCCAAGTTCGTCCGGAGAGGAACTGGAACCACACCTGGAATCTGCCGCCAAGCATTAGTGGTTGCATTACTGTGTTCCGATGGAAGGGTGTGGGTGCCGGTGAAATCACATGCGCATGAGACGTATCATCCCCGTCTCGGGTGATGGACGTAAGATCCAAGTCTTATACTGAGTCGCATAACTGTTGTCATGAAGGTCGCCACTGGTGGGCCCTCAGATCATTCCATTAATTAATTCGAATATATATTTTTACACTCTTGACAGAGGGGTCGTGATCACCTCAGGGATGGTCGCGCGTATTACGACTCGTCGATAGTGGAATGTCCAATGCAGACTTGAACAGAGTCCATCTTGTTACTCCAACATCAACTTAATATATTACTGCCTACAGGCACGGACATGTTGACGCATCTGCTGATGTGCGGGCACAAGACTGCTTACAGCTGCGAGGACGACGCCCGCGCCAACACCGTGCGCCCGCAGGACAGCTCCTTCAAGCTGAGCTCGGAAACGCCGCCAGAGCAACCGGTAACCCCCCCCCCCCCTTTTTTTGCCCAGGACGGAAATACCTACGTATACCGGTTATGTCAGGCGTGATCCGGCTAAAACTGGTGTTCCTGCTCGGGGCCTTTGTGCTGGGGCTATGGGCACACGAAAAGTAGCAGCAGAACTTGCCTAGTTCCCCTGGAGAAGTACTGCCTCCACATCTGGTAATCTATCGCCAAGTGCACTCGCATTGCTGTGTTCCGGTGGAAAGGTGTGGGTGCCGGATGAAATTACAGGCACATGAGACATCCCCATCTCCGGTGATCCCAGAACACCCATTAAAAAAATATTTTTCGTATTTATAATTAAAAGTGAACCTATCAATAAAGGTTGGTGGTCACAGCAGTCCGCTCAAAGGTCAATGCACGATCTCTAGGTATTTGAAACAGACTATAGCTGTAATGTTTGTGTGCTGTAGAGCCTAGCGGTGGACAGCGCTGCAGCTCTGGGTGACTACGCGCCGCCTTCTGTGCTCAACACGCAGCTCTCGCTCGATGACTTGGCACCACCTTCAGTCCTGCAAGCCGACCAGGTAAACAACCATATCACACTATTATTATAAAGTTTGTATGTGTCTGTGTGTTACACCTTGACGCTGAAATGGCTCAATGAGTTTGGATGAAATTTGGCACCAGGATGGCTTTACATCCTGGATAAACACAGGCTACTTTTGATCTCTCAGTAGGCCCGCTGCTATAGTAATATATAGGAACTATTGTAGAAGATAATGTTGTCTCTTTCCAGCACGAGCAGGAGCTCCTGAAGGATGCATACGACCGTCCGCTGGCCACCCCTCGCCACGAGGAGTCCTCCTACAGTCTGGGGGACTTTGAGCCGCTACCGCAGGAACCCCCTCCACAGCCAGACTTTGAGCAACTTTAAACTTTCCATGTGCAGTCTCTTTATGACTTTAAGTGTTGCCACCATAATAAAGGAAACCAGCAGTCAGATTTTATTAAGTGCTTGTTGAAATTTTGATGGACATACAATACTTCTTTTAAGATTATAATATGAGAAATTAATGCAATTAGGATAGGGAGGAACAATCATCTTGAATTGAAATCGGGACCAAAGTATCTGTTTACAGTCTTTTTATAATATTTGCATCATGTGAAATCTTGCAAAAGATTTCTAAATTTTGTGAAATGGGATGGGTGGCAATACATTTTAATGCATTTTATTTGGGGAAAGATGTAATTATTATTCTTCCTTGTTTTATCAATGGTTACTTGCATGTTTCTGGTGAAACTTTTCTTTATCACAACCATATTTTCATAAATTGAAATATTTTTTTTGAAAATGTTGGCCTTGATTTGATTCAATTTGAAAATCGTCTCTTAGAAAAAGTAGTATAAAATTGTGCTTTTTGGGTTATTAAGGTAGGGTAAAGTGTACTTCATAAAATAGTAGTATTGTTGTACTGAATTGAAAAAAAAAAAACAATAAAAATTGCATGTTTATAAATAATAGTTTATGTATACCATCAACAAACCAAATCAATCTATGATTTGGTTTGTTGATCAGATATTTTCTTTTAATGTCATAATTATGTTTTTGAGTTCAATAGAAAGATTATCTAATTTCAAGATTTATAACTTAGGATTAATAAATAAATATATGTTTAAGATTTATTTATTTTGTCTTTCTTTTTGATTCTTCTCTTCTTCTTAAATTGAAGAGTGACCCTATTCACAACACCATAATATTGAATGCAGTCATCATCGTTTTCCAACACAGTACTGTCATAACACAAATTGTAGGTCTTCCAAATGTACTTCCATGATATTTTCACTTTGCTCTTGTTTCTCTTTTGAAATATTTCGAAATGCCTTGCAACTGCCTTCTTCAAATCTCGAACCGAAGCATTTTGAGGGACCTGAAAATTCATACATACTTAATTTTATTTTGTTAACTTTTCATTGATACGCCAAGCTGTTCACCCATGATGTCAAAGATGGAATTGAAGAAGCCCATCACCCTCCGAGCTTTTTCAATCACAAATTCATGTTATAGCCAAGTTTTATTTGACAACTATCTGTTCAAAGCCTAACTGTTCATCTAAAGGTAAGTAAAGCATGGATATAGGAATTTACAAGTGACAAGTGGTGAACACTTGTTTAAGTAATCCAACAGCTTGAAGATTTGATCTTAAATTATAATATTCACTTTGAATTAGTTCCACTCCGCCTCATTTTGTACCCAGAAACTTACAATAACTTTCAAAACTGGCTCTTCCTCCCTGGATATGAAAAGTGTTATGGCCTGGCCGTGTTCAACAGCTATCTAAAACATGGAAAATTTTGCTGTTAGTAAAGATATACAAAGATTTGAATTTGACTAATAATGAACATAAATTTCTAAGAAATTAAGTGCTACTCAACCAATTATTACTTGTTAGAAATATTTCCCATATTAACATATTCAAACATTTTTATTGGACATCTATAAAGAAACGAAACCTTAGGTATGGCATATAGACAACTTTTATCAGGTACCTATTATGGTTGAATAATACATGAGACGTCGGTTTAGTAATGGGATTCCCTTTACCATAATTAATCAGTTTAACCAAATTCTTAAGGGACTGTAATGTAGGGCGTATTGGTAGAATAAACTTAACAAATACTAGTTTAGTACCTGTGACAATATCTCTTCAAGAATAATATCCGAGGGAAGATCGTGTAGCAAAGAATCGCTCTTTGTAAGCGTATAGAGTGAGGACTGAGTGATCTCAATTAACTCATCGTGTGTTAGCGTGCGAGCCAGGTCTTCAATTGGTTCGTTAGCAGGTAACAAATTATTTTTATCACACATGTCAATTCTATGAATCTCAAATAGAAAGTTATTTATATATTTTGTTAGTTATTAAAATTATTTAATTTTCTTATTTGTTTACAAACAAAGCGAGCTAACAAAGATAATATATTTACCAAATCACCACGGAGTGTTTGTTATCTTTGCTATGGACCGTCACAGATTATATAGAGCTTTATATATTTATCTCATTATTTAACAAGATTATATTCAAAGAAATTTATTTTACTGTCAAAATTAAATTACATCGTGCATCGTGTAATTTGACCAGCAAATAAAAATCATCGTATCTTCGAGTCGTTCAATAACGTCGGGAGACAACCGAACGAACAAAGGACGCACCAGAAGATAAAAAGAGTTAATAAATTAGAGATTGAGTATAAAGGATGTAATCACTAGGTACTTCAGTTATAATTCTAATGAACGACTCGCTAACAACTCAAGTGTCATCGGGACAGCGGTTATTGCCTGTGCACTTGATTCCTCTAAAATGTATGTAATACGGCAGTGTGAAAGTCCACCAAACCTTAAACCCGGAATTTGTCTACGGTATTATTCTATAATCCATGGGTATATTGTGTGACATTTAGTTGACATTTGAATGAAAATTTAAGGTTATTTTTTTGATTGATTGAATCGACCGACCGACGACTGTAAATTTGATAGAAATTGAATAATACTTGATTTCCAATTTTATCGCCATCATGGATTCACTTACTACTGGTTCCCTCAGTGGGGTTCAAAAAGAAGAGTTGATGGATCAGGTGAAACAACAAATCGCCATTGCAAACGCTCAAGAACTATTGACAAAAATGTCTGAGAAATGTTTCAAGAAGTGCATCAGTAAACCTGGCACATCCCTGGACAACTCCGAACAAAAATGTATAGCTATGTGTATGGATAGATATATGGATGCCTGGAACCTGGTCTCACGGACATACAGCACTCGAATTCAACGGGAGAGAAACAACATGTGAGGCTCACACCGCTTAGTTTGAAGATTAAAATTGTTTGAGAGTTCTGTGTAAATATACCTAGGTAGTGACAGCATGTCCGATTGCAAGTTGCAGCAAATTGTGTTCAATAAAAATAACTTAGGCTGTTACTAGTTTTTATTGCTTGAACACAAAAAAGAATCTACAGAAACCAATATATCTGTAGAAACAATATTTAGAAAGTGATAAATGTTTATGGAAATGTTACATTTATGTAGTTGAAGTGCTTGTATAATACAAGTACAATAATTAAATGAATTGGTTTATTTTTATTTCATAATAATACCTAACATTAAATCACCTACTATATTTCACCTTTCACTATTTTCTTTCTGTAGAGATACAGTTTCTTTATCCACATCTCTCTAAGTTCCTCTTCGCTCAGTAATTCCTGAAACATTTTCCTTTATAAGTTTTTGACAACACACCCCATTTGCCAAGTAGAGAATAAGTCACTAGGACTCACTGGAATTTATACAGATCACACAATACAAACAGCCAAGACCCGAGAACAAAATTCATATTTATCACACAAAGTTATCCCTGGCATCAAATCCAAGTCCCCTTGCTTCAAATTCAAAGATATTAAACAGCTTAGCTATGGTGTTATGGAGGTTGAATATTAATAAATAATACAAAATAAAAGCGGAAAAGGTCATGTTTGCATAAATTAGACAGATAAAATCAAGGGCTAGCTTTTAACATTAAAGTTATAAAACAAACTACCATACCCTTAGATCTAATGGTTCTCAATACTGAAATTTGTCCATAGCCACATGATCAAATAAAAAAATTGAATAAAAGAAATTGAACATTAATTTTATGAAACTGACAAATTCTAGGTGGCTGATGGGAATACCAATAACTAATATAATACATGCAGGAAACTCGTGCATATTTTCTGAACCAAGTCAGGGATTATTTTTAGTTGCATAGTACTATGTCAGTTTTTTTGGTCACTCCTTTAGGGAGATTCTAGAACCAGCATTAATGAAGACCTATAAAATATAGTCACATGGGAATTCTGTGCAGCTATACATCTACATCAAGCTGATTGGGGATACATCTACATCAAGCTGTTCATTTTCAACATTCTAAATGAAAGTGAAATTGGCCATAAAGGAATCCACTTTGTTTAAGTGGTCACATTCATATGTGATACTTACATTAAAATCAATTATAGAATCATCTCTCTCTTCTTTAACATCTGATTCTGGTATCTTTATAGTTTCCGCATTCAGGTCAATCAGTATATTTTTCTTGCTTCTTGATGATGTAAAGGACTTTTGTACAAATGCCTCTGAGTTCAGCTCGGCAAGGAGGTTACGATCATGAATTGTTGGCATGTCTTCTTTGACATCCACTTCTTTGTATTCATAGGATGGAAGCTTGGTCATGGTCAAGCCAACAGCTGCAGCAGCTTTGATAGCTTTCTCAATCTTTGTTTCTGTGTCATTAAGGTTGACCTTCTTGGTAGGCCTCTCTGGAAAATTTTCACTATTGATAAAAAAATATACACATTTTGTAACTTTGTAAATATCATAACCCTATCCTACTCTACAGATTCCAAATCAATGTTAAAGAAATTTTGAATATTAAGTTTCCAAAATTTTTTTTTTACTATGGTAATGAATACAAAAACCAATTGAAGAATGGCAATACACAAGTTGTGTGAAGCCAAGAGAAAAGAATATATATATATGAATATATATATATATATATATATAATTCTTTACTGTATATATATATATATATATATATATACAGTAAAGAATTGTAAATAATGAAATTGAAATATTAATATACGAGTAAATTAATGCACACCCCTAATCTTTATCAAGGCAGTATAAAATATGGTTGTTCATATATTACAATACTACAATTGATTGACTGGCCTCATAGCTCAGTTGGTAGATCTGCCTTTTGCACTGTGGGTTGTGGGTTTGATTCCCATCCAGGACAAGCATTTGTGTGGCAAACATAAATATTTGTTCTGTGTCTGGGTGTTATTCAAATAGTACTTTTTACAAAAAAAGTACTATTTAAGTAGGTATTCTATCAGTTATCTAGTTCCCATATTACAAGCTATGCTTATATTAAGGCTGAATGGCGCCAAAATATCCATGAACATTTATTTATATGGTCTCTGTATCACTGATTAAATTTCATCTACATTGTTATGGTTTTTCCAATTGATTATTATGCTAGGATTTAAGAAAGAATCTTACCTATTTCCAAGGAGCTAGACCGGCTGCTGGATGAGTGTGATCTCTTCGATTTTTTGCTACTTTTGCTATATTTGGACCTACTTCGAGATCTCGAGCAAGAACGATCCCTTTTGGACCGAGACCGCGACAGCGAACGCCGTCGAGACTTCTCGTATCGGTCCCTTGAGGCACTGCGAGAGTAGCTCCTTCGTTTAGTCCTCGTTCGGGAAGTAGAACGTCTTCTTTTAACACTAGACTCTGAACGATCTTTAGATTTTGAACGCCGTCGGTGTTTGCTTTTCGATTTCTTCCGATCATAAGAAGATTCAGAACTGTAAGAAGAGCTCCGTCTTTCGCGATAGCGGCTTCTCTCACGAGGCATTTGAATAGGTGTGTGATTTAAGACAGTATTTATTTGTAACTATATTTTTGGAAAATGGGCTTTGTAGGTTTGTTTTGATTGTCTTGTCACATCACATTACAGCACAGACTAAGAATACGACACATGTCATGAATATGTCTACGCACTATTGCACAGACTATACTCTGGTTTATTCATTTTAATTTTGTCACTTATTGCAACTGTCATAGAGTCAAGACAGTGGTAAACAACATTTTTTTAGCTTTGATCTAAATCTCTGTACTACGCCTCAGTCAGTCAGCCTATCAGACGATTTCAGACGCACATAAGATAAATATTCAGAGATGGGTATGTTATCTCGTGTATCAAGACCGTCATTTTTTACATTTGAAGTAATGTAACATTAATAAGTTTAGCTTTTATAAATATTACTTCAGCATAATTTAATAAAACTTGCCTAGAGTAACTTATTTCATCTTATTTCATTTAGAAAATTCCTACAAAGTATTAGAAAACATTGAAAAAAGACGAATGGAATCGGTTAAGTCGTTCTCAAGTTATGGCGTGACCAAGGCTAATAAAGATTCATTTTCAACAGACTTTTTTAAATTTTGTAAAGATCTCCATCATTTAAAATTTTTAAATTTATTTTTTATTTGGAAGTGTATAACTTCAGATTGATCCCATAAAAATATTAATATCGGTTAAATATTTTAGTTGTAAAATCAAAATAACTGGCAAAAATATTTTATCCTAGCAAACGGAATTGCGTATTTTGCTTTCCTGTGACTTTTTTCTTCGCATAGTGTATGTATCGTTTTGGATGTTTCTTTTATAAAATGGTAGGGTGTACCCCCTAAGGGCGAGAAATAACGGATGAAAGTATTGAAGTCGGTATTTTAGATTTTTTTAAATCAGCCACTTGTTAAAAAGCTATGATTTTGATGATTATGTGCTTTGTTGTTGGCTATAAATGTAGATATCTGTAGGATAAATCATAGCTTCCGATAATATTAAAATCCAACATGGAATATAATTATTTTAGAAATCAGTATATTACTATATTTCCCAGAAAAGTTATTTAAGTCAAAGAGACTTTAGAGCGTCTATTATTATTTTGCCAATTATTTACATAATTACAAGAAAATATTTGGAACCTCAAAGTTAATAAGACATACTAACTATAAACTAATCTATGTGCGCTTTCATCCCTCCTGGAACGAAATCCTTGGAATTAAACTCCTACTATAGTATAATTTCAATGGTTATGGTCGGCCCGCAGCGGTACAGCAGCAGTACTAATTTGATTACACCAACATTTTGCTTTTTGTCAATGTCAAAAGTTGCACAATTTGGACAACACGTGGCGCTACAATCGATAATTTCAAAATTCCGTTTCTTTACACATTTTAATTGATCCATAAATTTTATGAATGCATGAAAAATATTAGTTTCAGCTTTTTGTTATTTTCAAATACATTTTTCGATTAATTGAAAGACAGTAAATAATTTAATTTATGTAATATTTCTAGATTAAAATGAAAGATAAATGTTTACTTCTGCCAAACAATCTTGTAACGGAACGTTTATTAGGGCAGCGACCGACCGTCAGTCAGTCGGCCTGCTTAGGTGACGGAATTTGTGAAATTAAAAATTTTAAGATGGTGATCAACTGTGTAATTCTTGAACTGCTTGAAAAAATCTACTTTGGTGCTTAGTAACTCCATACAATTTTTATAAAAATGTTAATTAAAGGCCGTTCAATTACTATTTTCTTTTAGAAATAATAAATCAATCTCCCAAGTGCCTTTACGCGAGGTTCGATAAGTGACATTGTTTCGTTGAATTTCACTCACTGTGCCCATCGCGATTGTGTTGTTTATGCAGGGATTGTGTGGTTTTTACTAGTTCAGTGGGTGGTGAAAGAGATTCTAATGTTTCCGACGCCATGGAGCGGCTTGAGCGCAAACATAGTAACATGGAGGCTTCTGATTGTGTGGACACCAAACAGGTGAGCACTTTAGGGCTAATTGCCTGCCGGTTTTTCTGCAATTTCACCTTTGCCTTACTCATGTTACCTTGGTACTTGCCAAATTTGCATTGGAATGCAGCCACTGGTTATGGTTCAATGCAAATTTGCTGAGATTTTTATCATGCTGCAAGTGTACTGCTACTTCATGGAATGAAAACAAGTATTCCGTTTGTCACGAAAATGTGGTTAATTGCTTTCTAATGATATATTCTGACATCTAAGACCATTTTAATTTGTTGAAGCAACAAAGCAAGGCAAAAGGTGGGCGAAGTTAATCGCTACCCACACTCTTTTTGAATAAATTATTGACATTAGAACATTGTCATGAGGCATGTGTTCCTTATTGGGTTTAAATATAATTGTCTGTAAAATAAACTGTACATGACAACTCCTAATGTGTAATAGGTATTGAAAGGTGACTGTAGCATGAACATAGGAACAGAAATAGCATTGTGTTAAAGTCCTGTGACTGTAAACATTAATGTTCAACATACAAATAGGATTTATTATAAACTATTGTTGCTGAACTTCTAAAAGTTGTCACACAAATTATGGACCTTTAACTATTTTATTTGGTAAACCAAATAAAATATGACAGAAATCCTTTTGAGTTTTCTAGTTCCTTATTATCCGTGTGTCACTGTTATCATCTGTACCATCCTCTATTATTCTTACTCTCAATAATTAAGAGTAAATGGGCTCTGATCAGGAGCCCAAGCCAGATTGGTAGATGTCACATGTCTTAAAATTCCATAGTGGTTTCCTCACAATTTTTTTCCGTCTCTGTTTTGAGAATGTGGTGTTGCAGACATAAATTTTAAAAGTGAATAAACTCAGTGCCTCTTTGCATTTGAACCAGCAACTATCAGATTGAAAGTGCCCCTGAGCCACCACTGTCTCACTGTTATCATACTTTTATTAAATATTTATTTGATGCAACTGCACACATGTCATTCTATTCTGAGTATATCATTATATCATCACATTCTTGAAGACACACAGATATGGATTATAAAAGCATAACTTACAATATTCATGAGTGGTGGATTGATGTAAAGATTGTTGGAGTAGATGTAGGGTACCAAATTGATCATGTAACATGCACATGCACATGTTTTGCATTGAAATAATTTGTAGCGTAATATCTTATTGACTACTTTGAGCTTTAGTACTCAACTGAATTTTATCTGTTTTTAATGGTGTAAGTCTTGCTTAAATACTTTTATTTTATAATGAGGAGTTCATAATAATAAAAAAGTATTTATAAAATGTTTAAAGTATTTAAGATATTAAATTGATTGATTGATTGAATTGACATTGTGAGGCGCATAACGTCTGCCCCAGGGGAAAAACTCCATGACGATCACAATCGCTCTGTCAAGAGCTTAACAATGAAGAAGAAGAAGAAGAAGAAGAATTGATTGAATTATTTCTTCTGATGGAAAATTTTTGTCTAAGATCTGAAAATTGCAGTCATTACATTCAGTGTAGTTTCATGTAGAAATTATTTAAACACAAACATCATCAATATATATTATATATATATATATATATATATATATATGTATATTGAAATAAAAGCTATTGCTCTAGAACTGTCTCCGTGGTGGATAACGAAACCATATACTGGGTTACATAGTTGCATCTGTCCTGGTGGCGTGGCTCTGGTACCAGGAGAACTGGCAAATAATGCCATTGGTACCACCATATTTTCAACCTTAGGATGGTACCAAGCTATGGTTTTACTGAATGATATCAAGCACATTGAAGAATTGAAGTGTATGAGCACAAGTTCAGACAGATTGTAAGCAAAACTGCATTACCAACTTGACTGTTATAGCTCAGTAGCTTATACACTTGAATCCTGTTACCAGGATTAACCCTAGGTGGTATGGAAACCCACATAGACATACAAATACTAAAGAGCAAAATTCTTGTTACAAACTTATCTACTGAACAGTCATAATCTAGTTGTTTCCGTACTCTACTTTACGGCATTCTGGAGAGGAGACGAGTGAATCCTATTCATTGGAATACAAACCCTGAACATTCTATGTCTGTTCTATAACAATCCAGTGATTAAACATATTATGATAACACTGAATTATTAATCTCAAAACATCTTTATCTAAAGTGATATCCGACGTGATATCACTTTATAAATTGCTTACAAATTCCGATCATTTCAATTAGTTTTATAATTTAGTACCATGTTTTATGTAATGAAAGTGACTGGACGAACTCAGGCCCACACGATGGAAAGGGCTTACCCTTAAACAACAGCATTACATCTCAGTACGTGCTTACCGAAGTATGAGAAGACTCAAGTCGCAACTTGCCAAGTCTCAGGTCGCCCGTAACTTTGAGATGAGGATGTAACGTCTCATGCGCCCGTAATTTTACCGGGACCCATATCTTCTCATCGGAACACAGCAGCGCGAGTGCACCATTGCTTGGATTACCAGGCGTGATTTGGTTGCTAATTTTGGTTGCTACTTTCGCATCACCCGGGGAAATATGGGGACTCTGACCTACGGACGTGACCAACATGGACCCCCAATTTTAAGTACTTGTCGTATTGATGCCATAAAAATTATAAGAGTATATTACACCAATATCAAGCCACGTCTACAGTATTGTCTGAACAAGTCGTCAGATCTTGCACCGTCCCGTACTGTACCGTACAAGATGGCATGACGAGCATTCGAGGATGTGTAGGTATATACTAAGTACTATGTAGTACGGAACTAATACAAATAAAAAAAAAAACAATTGGCCAAATGATAAAAATATACCAAATGAGCTTAATAAATCTCCTCTTATATCATCGAGACACATCGAGGACTTGAGTTCCGATGGGAATGGGTTCGATATCTTATTGTCATAGGTATAACTAGCCACATCGAGTACCTCTTACACGTACCACATAGAGTACCTCTTACACGTAGGTACTCTTAACGTAAGGAGTATCATTGCTCGTTTGGAGCAGAGGGAATAAATAATACAAAAATTTAATTTCAGCATTTATCTGACTAAAACTTTAGTCTTACTTCAAAAATACAATTTGAATAAAATTAAACTATTATTCGCCAGAAATACTATGGGTTATTATTATTATTATTTTCTTATGACATATTAGAAATGTCATATTAAACACTCGTCACAAACTAAACAAACCTCATGGAAACGACCCAAAAGGACGTAGATGCTGGAGGAAGTAAAACAAAAAGTAAATGCTTGCTTAAGTTCGGCGTAGTGGGGGCGCGAGCGCAGGCAGTCGCTAGAGGCAGTATAGACGCGTCGGGCGCGCAGACCGCGCGACAAGCGAGCACGCGAACCGGAGTCCATGAACCCACGCCCGCGCGTGATGTCACCAGCACCAGTGGTTACCGTGTTGTGATTGTGCACTATGGTAGCGATGGTCGCCTCCGCGTCTGGATACGGCACCTTGCGCCGTTTTCTAAGTGCCCCGGAGGGTACCGAGGAGGCAATGCCCAGCGCCTCGGTTTCCGTCTCGGTAAGACCATCACCACCTACATACAGTTAACATTGAACGTTATTCGCCTGGAATGTTGATGATGCTATGCTTGCCTACTTGTCCGCAAGGTGTGCCGATGCACGCTTAGTAATGTTTGTTTGATAACGCCCCGATACGATAAACTTACAAATTTATTCAATCTAATTCCCCATTCATTAGTTTCCACGGTCAGCTTGGTGATTTACATCATCTCGTCTTGTTGACATCGTATTTTAATTAAACCAAGTAAGCTTGTGTGTTATGCTTATATACGTATGTCTTACAACAAATGATACCTATTTCTACCGCCAAGCAGTAATTAAACTTGTATCATTGGATGTCGATGAAATCACAGTCCCATCTAGTCCATTCATGTGCTTGAAAAAAATATTATTTATTGGGTATTTTTATTAAAGTATTATGTATTAATTATTATTGTTGTTGTCAATGATATCAGAGGGGTCATCTGCACATTAAGTTGCTATATTCACATAGACAAGCTTTTTAATCTAATGAACAATAATGAGAAACGACCTTTTTGATGTACGCAATCTGATAATGGATTAATCAAGTTATATAACTTGGTAATTGATATTTTTTATTTATCTCTAGAAAGTTTCATTGTAAAAGTTCTATTAGAACGTCTACGCGTATTAAAATTTTAAGCATGCGACCGCTGCGCGAAATAAAAGAGCAATTCCAATTACAGCGCTCCAGCAAAATAGTAATTTAGTTAAATAAACTCGGCCCGTGAAACTTTTTCTTTCACTGCAGCATTACCGTAAATCTCTGAATGTGGCGCGGCATTCCGCATTTCGACATCTATAAAAAGAATCCGGACGAATCCATCAGCAACTGCATCATCCACGAAGAGGTCGACGACCTTACTTTCCTTTTTGTCATTTCCATGTGTTATTGTCATTCAGACGCCGATAGAATAGTTCTTGTCGTTGATGATGTCACCGTGATCCGTGCGGGATCGCGCAGGAGGCATACGGCCAAGGTTAGGCCAACAGACCGTGGCCGTATCTCGAGAACTACGGCTCGTTGCTCCGCATCCGCGAAAGGAGCCCATGCTGCGTGGTGGCCGACCCAGATCAAACTGGCGCTTATTCGCTTTGTAACAGTAATAATTTATTATGACTGTTGTTACCAAAAATTATAAGTTTCTTTCTATATTCTCGAACGAGGAACCCCACAGTTTAAAATGATACAGCATTGAGAAACCTCTATGCTTCAACTGAGCAATATCTATTGTAACTGCCAATGCATAGAGAAAACACAAATCGAATATGACTTGGCTGTAATAATAGGCTGCCAATAGAAACGGAGTCGTAATTCACCGATTGTTCAGTACAGTTTCCTTTCCCACCCGTTATTTTTTGGCGATCAAATGAATTTGAATAACCCATTCATCACGCATGAACGCCTGCTTTCTCAAATTGTAACATTTGATCATATTATGTACGTAGCTCGAACGGACACATGCTATATCTTTTTATGCTCATGATAAATGCTATAAAAATCACAGGATGCGCGACGGTTTTGCTATAATTGACATGCCTTAAAATATCTTTGTAACTTGTCTGGCGGCCAGTTCTAAGAAATTTAAGTCTGCACCTGCATTCTATGATAATTACCGTAAAGTCGGCTTGAGTGACGTTAGTTTTTAATTGATCCATTGCGCTTTTGATAGCTAGCAAATCAAACAAAGTTTTCAAATGGTTGCTGGTTGGTACCGTATAATTATAGAAAAAGTGTGTAACACACTTTTGTAAATGTGACCAAACTGGTTGCGACATGGCACGATACTTGACTGTCATACCTCCGGTGCACACTTCCGCCCACCAGATCACTCAATAAGGAGAAGGCCTTGTTGCCATACATTGCCTTCAGCATAACACATTTTGCAATAAGAACATTTTGTATCATATCACCTTGCTTGATGCCGTTAAATTCGCCGCATCTCCACCCTACTCTAAGATCTGGCGTTGATTGTTTGATGCGTTTTTGATGTGTTGGTCCTTGGTTTAGTTCTATTCGGTGCAGTTGCTTCAAAGTCCCCAATTACACCATTTAGCCAATCGTCGAACTGAACCATGTAAACTGTTTTACGTATGTTTGTGTTTACCACAACAAACAGTTTACAATCAAATAGTTATAGAGATAGCTAATTCAATTAGATTGCTTAACCGAAATTGCTTTTAAAAAACTTATCACCGTTATTATTATGTCTGTTTGATAGCCCTATAAATCATAGGCGGTTGCAATGCTTGCAATATATTTACCGACTTCTTAATCAATTTAGAAATATACTCGAAAAATACGATTCCTTACTTTTTTCTCTTTATACACCTCTTTTATTTTGCCTTTGTGGTCATAGAAGACAAATTTATTTGGGCTTCTTGAATATCCCTGTGCAATTACATCGCTACGCTTCATATATTTGGTGATTTATATCACTTCTGTTCAATGTTCATCTAAATATAAACACATTACTTTATCATCCGCCGATCCTTATCTGACATCTTGATTCTTTTTCAAAAGACGTTTTTCCATGTCATTTCTGCCTGCCATCTGCTGGTATCTTATTAAGTAATATTTATTATGGCAACTTACCTAAAACATACATTCGTAAATTCATTATTTATATTCATTTACAGTGGGTGCTCTTAATCTTATGAATTTCATAATCGTGGTAACATAAACGTGACATGTGGTGAACTTATCACATTATGATTCAGTAACTTATAATACGATAAATACCAAAAGTCCTTACGAATCCTTAAAATTCTGTATTGTATGTCCATATCAAAGAACACCTTGTCAAGCCTATCATACGTACACACAAGATGATGAGTAATATTAAATCAGATGACGTCAACGAAATTGAATGATAGCGGCCCGTGCCATCCAATCCGGTTATTATAGGCCGTTACTGAATGTTTTAATACAATTGCAGTTTTATTACCTACGCCATTAATACTGGTATCGAGGCACTCAATAACAATGTCCGACGGAGGCTGCAGAGAAAGCTATAAGCGGAATACTCGGTGCGGTTACTTTCAGACGGCCGAGCTTTATATTGCCTGCTGACTGTCAGAAGAAATCGCTATTACTATCTGGTATGATGAAGTTGCGTTCATCTTTGAAGTAATTGAAAAATGACTGCGGTCGTATTGATCTGCGTGGTTTATTTCAGGTGCTGTAATATTCTAAGCACTGTAGTCAAGCCTAGCACAAGCAGGAAGTGCCTGGTGCTTGTGCCTAGCTGCTCAAACGATGAATGGTTGCGAATGGGTAGAAAATGGGGAAGGCATTTTTCTGACAAGAACTGGTGAAATTGAGTATCTCGGAATGTGTGTAACTTACAAATCGACCCAAGCTGTTACAATAAGAACATCAACTAGCTATCAATAGCTATCTCAAAGCGTAAGCTACAGCCTACGCCTTGAGAGAGCTGTGAGTATAAAAATAATAAAACTCGCGGCCATCTCGAAAAATACCGATGCAAGTATAAAAGTATAATTGTCTCTGTCAGTTTCCAGTTTCCATCCAACCTTTCAAGGTTGTCGTAAGTTCATATAATAAGTAAATACTCTTACAATTCACTTTCTCTCAAATAAAGTAGTTGTCATGAGAAGACAAGCCCGTTTTTTATCGTCTTATGTTTCTCTATCGCTTTATCGCGACGTTCTGTCATAGAATCTTTATAGTGCGAATTCTCAGAGATATCTTTATGCAAATTGGGATGTATGCAACGAGATTAGAACATGTGAATTGGTATTAGCTGAACAATGTAGGTTATATCTGGCAACAGTGCCAACTTTTTGACAATAATGTGCCTCAATATTCAACATGTTGCAGGAACAAGAAACCATGAATATCACAGTTGAAATAATATCAACATTATTAGCTTTTCTTGCTCGTTATTTACATAATCAAACGCTTAGATTACTTGATATGTACCTACTCCCGTTATCTGTTCAACTTACTGCTGTCCACTTCATTTCATTTAGAGCTAATGTATTTATAATAGCGTTAGCTGTGCTCTCAAACAATCAGCCTAGTCAACTGAAACTGGTTCAAGCGAACCACAGAAAAGTCTTTCTCCACAATTCCTTTTAAAGTAGATCATAAGAAATTCATTTTCAGTACAGTACCTATTCTTTCAACACCGCAGTGCCTGTCTGTTATTTGAATAAGAATGAGAGAAGGAGAAAATTACTTGGATTGTATTTGTAAAATTATGTTCGCGTATTCCTCACGTTGTTAGAAGGGTTTGCGTAATAGCCGTCTGTGGATTCCTCTCGGATTCCTCGGTCGGTGTCGTGCTACGCAAACTGGGACTATTGTGCTTCCAACGTGGGAAATCTCCAAAGTGGGCCGCGCATGCATAAGTTAATGTCCCGGCCCGAGTTGGCCGCAGTGTAGATATTAATATTGTTTCTCGAATCGATGGAATTTAATTATTGCCGCTAGTTATTAACCTCATCTACAGAAAAATATTGATGTGCCCGTTTTTAAGGTCAGTTAGTAATATTTTATTGACGACTGTATTGTAACTTCCCAAGTAAGTGTAAGGACAGTGTGTTAAATAATTTGCCCGTCTATGAATAAGCTTTGACAATTAATATGCTAGCCCGTAAGACTTGAAGTTGCTTAAAAGCTTAGAAAACGGCAGTGTCTGTCTAGTTGATTAAGATGATTTTGATATATAAGATCAACTGGGATTATTTAGATGTTACTTAGAAAATAGACTAGCGGCTTTCGATGATTTGCTTATGCATATTTTAATCGTTTCAAACATTGGACAACTGGTCTTAAATTACTTATTTTGTACGGCAATTAAAGCAGTATATTTGCAAATAAGCTCTGATAAACCCGTGGTTCATAATCCAATAATTTGATAACTTTTATATGGCTAGAACAGTTAAGTTTTCAATCGGCTGTGTTGCGTTCACTTGATTGGAAGGTGGTAATAATTGGCAATCACCTTCCTCTAAAATGGAAATTCAAACGTGTGAAATATTTGCGCTTTATTTCACAAGTGATTTCGATATAATAGGCGCTTGCTATTCACGAATAACCCCTATCAGATGCGGTCGGATCAATTCGGCGTTCGATTCGAATTCGAGATTGAACTCGGGGCTTATTCGTATTTCCATGATGAGGTTTTGATACCTAGTTTCACTTGTATAAAAATATTCGGAAGACCTTGGCTGTTTTGAACTGGCCTGAACGTAATTATCGGTCACGCCAGTCTAGAATTTAATAGCGTTCGCCGTAAATGCGATATGGCATGAAATTTGTTGGACTTCAAATATGTCACCAGTCACTGGACAGACACGTTTTTAGTATATAAGGAGAGGGATTCATGTCGATAGAAATGATGATAAACTTTCTCTTTATTCAAGAGGGTATGGCTTACGCTGAGCCCTGCGAAAGCGGAATATACACGTACACATTGCGTTACGCTATCCGTTGAAAGATGACGTTGAAATGATTATTCGCAAATCCAATACTCATAATTTAATTACCCGTTGCCTAATTATACAACTTAATCATATTTTATTGGGACACATGCCATGCTAGTTGTAGTGAGGGAGGGACAAAATATAAATTCTAGGCCAAATTTCTGTAGTAGCATGTAGTACACATTGCGTGCGCCAAGTAACTAAAACTAGTCAGTACCTACTTGGCAAAAAGCTCTTCAAACCAGCTGTTGTATCGGTTGGCTTGGCGCAGACGCTTCTATTGTTCCACAAACTATATTTACTTAATATTCCTATTATATACCTCCGCTGTGAAGAAAAAAGTACATGATTAGAATATTCTATCGTTTCCTTTAGAGGCGTAAAATATATTCAATGTACTAGGGGCCCGATCATTTCCGTTAAAGACCTTTGTATGACAGGTTTAATAACCAAGCGTAATAATAATAATTTGTAAGTCCATGTTGCTCGCGTCCATAGGTGAATACGTATCTGAGTGATCATAAATAAGCAACCTATAATAGCAGTAGAACTTGTGCCAAGTTCGCCCGAAGGTGCTGTGATCACACCTGGTAAACTGCCGCCAAGCAGTAGCGTTGCTCTGTTCGGGTGAACGGTGAGGGCACCGGTGAAATCACAGGCGCATGAGACATTAGATCCCCGTCTCGGGTGACGGGCGCAACAGTATGCGACTTGGGTCTTCTCATACTTAGGTCAGGGAGGATCTAACTCGTATTGCTGTTGTTACAAGTAACAGTTATGTAGTTGGTAATTTTAGTGACGTAATCAGTGATGCTAATAAATTGTCAGGCAAGCCATCGCGCTAATTTTATCGATCGAAAATAGTTTTGACTAGATATAATTGCGGTTACGAAATGTTTATATTACAAGGTGTCTAGCTGCTCGGGCAAACGTATCCCATCTCTCACTTTCACCAAGACGGCTCAGTCGGATACCAACTGGGTCACACGGCTGAGTTCTGATGATAGATAACTTAGGCTGTGAATCATTCAATTATTAATCGAAATACAGCTTTTAGTCGACACTTGAACTTTCACGACAATATTTTTTTTCGTGATCTTACCGCCTAATTAGATACCTACACAAAATATTTTACCCAAAGTTTCGAATAGGTTAATACGAAATAAAACCGCATTCATGTAATTAATATAAAAAACTGCTTTTAAAGGTTCTGTGATCAAATGGCAAAAGCGGAAGCTTAGGGTTCTGTCTTCTCTGACTGTTCATGTGTCCGTATGTCACAGCTATTTAGCTCGGAGACTATACGCACTATGGAGCGAAAAATTAAAACAATCATCTTTTGCGACTATTATTTTGTTTATTGTATAAATTTTGATTTATAAAATAAAACATACAATTGGTGGCATGGATGCCTTATAGCTAAATATGAATCGCCATTGCCCAGGTTTACAATAACAATGAGCCTTGTTTCTCTAACATCGTATCGTCGTTTTTCTAAGTTGATGTGTATAGTATGATTTGAAAAAAAGAACCCAATTACAAATACCAAGATACTAATATTAATATATCCTGGATACGTTATCACGATGTAAGGTATCGCGTGAGGATATTGATATTGTAAAGTGCCCATTTATTATCAGATATATTTCTACACACTAAGGAAGTTATGTAAGAAGAGTCTGTTATAGTTATTAATAAACTTATTTTCTTTCTTCTGTTAAAACTAGATTATTTTTGTATTTTGTTTGTCCAAAAATTAAATGAAGAACTTACTAGAACTCTTTAAATTTCTTTAATTTCAATTCTTTAACTGCCTTATCGGACAATCAAAACTTTCTGTCTTATCTTCGTGACGACAATACGTACTTACTTTTCACGATAAAGTATCACTACATATCATAAATATTAAAAAAAATCAATCGGAGGCACGGAACCATCAGTGTGCGAGTCCGAATCGCACAACCGAAAATAGCTCAAAATAATAATAAATATTTTTAAAGCGATCTATATAATTCTGCATTTTTTCTCCTATATAATATATCCGAATTTGTACGGTGAACCTTGAATGTTTAATAAGCGTGGGCTTTAATCAGGGTTGACCTTAGGGCCCACTGTAATTTTTATTGTTTAATGTTTGCGTGTCACTGATGATGGCACAAAATTCTAATGATCGGGAGACAGTCATCCGTGTAATTGACGTCAAGTATGAAATAATTGCAGCTACCGCAAAATTTCCGACCTTGTTTCCGTGGAGCAACGACAATTTAGCTTCATCCAAATAACAGTATCTGGACTACAATTCGTAGACCGCAGCTAAAGGAATTTATTTGAAATGTCTCACATCGTTTTAAGCCTTTAAAAGGATGTAGTACACAATGAAACCAATATGTTGTACCTTGTAGTAGCTGCGTGGGTCTGATGTATTTATAGTTGTCGTTAGTTATGACTTCATCACAGCCTCGCTTTGTTGACATTTCTGATACGATCTTGTGACCAATATTCTTTTAGGTATGCTTAATTCTAAGCAAATACAATCACCGGGGGACATTCTCAGATTAACTTTCAAGGTCTTCATTTGATGTTTTTGCTAAAGTGGTCAGTATCAAGGGTATTATGAGTAAACAGCATGCGGTCAGGTAAATCGAGCATCTTGCTGTGAGTCAGTGGTATGCTGGCTTATCATTTCTACTTCCTGTCTGACCGCAAACTAATTGTGTGTTCCATTAGTTCCGTTCACTAGACACCCAATCTCCAATAATGTTGATAGTTCCAATGATGTAGTTGTTCGTTTAATAACTCTTTTTCTGTTTCATTTTTCTTTCTTTTTTGTTAATCTCGATTGTAATTTTCCAATTATGCATTACTTCTTCAAGTTGCTTTACACATATCTACTTTGTTTAATTTATTCATTTCTAAGTACCTCAGTCTTTTATTTTTTCTTAGTTTGCCTATACTTCGACATCGTGATCTTAGGAATTTGTTTCCTTCATTCATATCCATAATAAGACAAGATCGTGTTTATTAAAAACCTTGCAAATTCCATTCAAAGTTGCTTGGAAATAACTCTATCGTTAAACCGTATTTGGTGCCTCCCATGAATTATGTATAATGTTCCAAGCAGCAATATTGAAACTATTTTTGCCGTCGCTTGTCTGTTTGACTTGTCTTCCTTGCTTGGTCACTGAATCATTTGATATACTTGTCGGATATAAACAAGTAAGTAAATTATAGATAGTGCGTTTGGAAGCTTCGTGTGATCGTGACGATCGCTTTTGGTGTTGACCAGTTTTGCAGATGAACTTCCTGTGTCCTTACAAAACAAACCATAAAAAATTAAAACCTGTTCCTGGTTTATTTACGAACGCAGCTGTTCACATAAAGATAGTCTTGACAGGTGAGTGGAATAAGCTTCATGAAAAAGTTGAATTATGTCGATCAATGGTGCAGCAGATGAATAACTTGAAACAATATTGTATAGTGTTTTTGTAACTCATCAATTTAAATGATTTAAGCCTCAGATGTGCCGTGTTGCTGCTCGGAAAGAATGATAATTTGTAATTAGAAATTTTTAATTACGTACGAGCTATCCAGTACGTTATAGTATGTTTTTAATCTTATTATCTTTTTACCTTGTTTTCTCTCTTAACCGTATGTAACTTTCGGAATACAATATATCCCCCAACTGCAAATAGAGCAACGTCATTTTTGATGAAAATTTAGATATACACTTTAAAGTATTATGCTTTTTATTTATTAAATAAACGTCCGTGTATGTTTGTTTGAAGTGTAAACTTGCGTAATCTGCATATTTACTTGACACGGTCATTAGCAACAAATATTGGCAATCACCGCAGCGCTTCTCCTATTGACGGAATGGCAATTATGTGCGAAAAACAGTTTGTCCTGCTTACGTACGTGTGTTTGAAGCAGGACTGCGAGATTTATAGGTTTCGGTTCGAGGCTGTGGAGGCGGTGCGGAGTCGTGGGCGCGACCTCATCGGCTCGACGGCGTGGGCTGCAGGTGCCAACGCACCTTTCCAGTTTCCACGCTCAGGCTCCGAACCATCGATTTGAGACTATAATCACAGTAACTGTCCACTATTGTTCACGAAAATTTACCTTTCTTTACCTGTGATTAATGCTCGTTAGATTCCTGTCGTATTTTAATGGTTACGATGTTTCATGCATTTGTGTTTGAATTCATATTGTGTGTCAGTACTAGTACTGACTGGCCTCACGGCTCAATTGGTAGTAGCTTTGCCTTCAGCGCTGTAGGTCGTAGGTTTGATCCCCACTTAGGACAAGAATTTGTGTGACGAACATAGATACACGTCGTAGATATAACGGGAGCTATTCTTTCTATATGGTTTTACTCTCCAGTACAGCCATTATTTGTACGTTATAAGGCGCGCTTTTGTATTGTGACATTGAACTACCGATACGATTTATAGTCATCGTCGTCATATCTTGTTAATCACTACATATTAATAAAACAAAGTCCGCGGCTGACTGTCTGTCTCAATACGATAAATCATAAACTACCAAACTGATTTTCGTAAGGTTTTCACCAATGGACGGAGTGTTTCATGAAGAAGTTTTAAGTGTATTATAAATCATTAAGGTTTTGTGTAAATTGACTGAAATATGACGATGAATGTTGAAGATGTCAAAACAAATCACGCCGGCTTTGCTGGCTTTACAGCTTTACTGCCGTGCCTCGTTAACCAATAGAGTTATAGAGCAACAGTTTCCCACCGACGCGACCGCCGCGCCGCCTGGTCGTGGAAATAAAATACATTACAAATACGCCAAGTAGGATAAATGTCACTCATATTTTAATCTAACCCACATGCTCGACGCGATAGGTTAATACGTGAATACGACATAAAGAAAATGTATATATATAATCTGATACCTGTGCGAAGCCGTAGCAGGTTGCTAGTTCTTTAATAATTTCGCTGCTTAGTTCCCTCTATTTATAGCTACATAAATGAGTAATTTTTCAATTAAAGGGTGTTAAAATTTCGTGAATTATTTCACTAACATCCCGCCCCGGCTTCACACGGTTGCTATTTTGTTGCTATAAAGAAAATGAAAATTGCACTTAGCAAAAAATTTTAGTTTGATTTTTCTTTCATACAAATCTTTTCGAACGCAACGAAAATATCGTTCGAGCCGTTTTCAAGTAATGATCTTTCATACCTATGGCAATTGGTTTTTATTTATAATGGAATCCAGTTCCACTTTAATTCAACCACTTCCGAATTTTAGGTTCTACAAAATATTTCAATTATTGTATATTCAAATCCTAGTCTAGATGTTCTTAGATCAAAAGCAGCAAGAAATATTTGCAGTGGCAAAGTTCTGCTTCAGTAACACGATTTGATAACGGCGCGATGGTCACAGTGGTCGGCTCAGGAAATGCCATCTTCCGGATGACGTTGACTTTAATGGACCAATCATCGCCTTGGGAGGTTATGTGGGATTCACAGGAGAGAGTGGCGGTGGACTCCGCTAATTACTCACCAATTAACTAGTACGAATTGTAGAGAGTGGCTTGCCCGCTCCACTTGCTATATGTTATAGCGTGGTGCATGAAAGTACTTAATAGTCGGGCTCTTTACGAGCGAAACGTTGCTAATGCTGATAAATTGAATTTTCGCCCCAGACAGTGTTTATATGTTTTATTTAATTTTGTAAAAGCGTTCATTGGCTTGTCAACGCTTAAATGTTGAGGTATTTTATATACATTTGGATTTGGAAGACTTGATAAGAGATATATAAATATATATTATCTGAGTAGATTGATAAGGTCATTTTACTTTTCCTTAGCCTTTGATATGTTTTATAAAAGTGCAGTTTTCCTATTCTATTGATTCTGTGGTTGAATCTAACATTGGTTGAGGTTGTTTATATAGATGATCAAATTATTTTATCATTAAATTTAAAAGTGTATACTACCTAATTAATTTGACTGTTTGGTGTAGTTAACACCGGTCGCTATCACACTAGTTAAGCACACTATAAACAATACAGTCAATGCATATATCTAATTGTAATAGTTTTAATTTGTATTGCAAAATCACTTCTAGATCCCAACTTCGATCACCAATGATTAATCGTATTTGCGTTAACTTTTTATATCTACTCGTAAGTAGTTAAAATTGAAATATGCACTAAACTACGTAACAAATCCGCCGTTTTGAGCGAAGGTATATAGACAGGTACAATGGGTCACGTTTCGCTGTTACATACACTAACTACTGTGGCATTTAAAATTCCATTCTCAATACCATGCCACTGTGACATTTGGCTCTTCTGGCTATTTCTTTCTTTATTATCATTATATTGTAATTTCACATTTCACTTGTTCGCCGGGTAAAGCCAGCTTATCATTTATTTATCTTTAGTTGTATTATGTTCGACAAGCCTGATCGAGGACTTCCAAACGGCTTCCTATTCGGGAGTGTCTCCGGCCCAGACTATTTTTACCACGGTAGGTATGCGGCGGCACGCTCCGACCTTTCTGCTTTATGATTTGTCGACGCTTTGATACTGTTATTGATTGATACTCTCGTTTATGTTCTCTTCCTTCGCGTCGGTGGTCTTTGGTTTTGTGCCTACCATAATTGTCTTCCTGTTTCCACAGTTATACTTGTTGTAAAATACTTTACCAAAATGTAAGTAAAATAAATACAATGATAAAATGATACTTTTATATATGGCCATGAGGGACCAAGTTGCCGGCGTTCGTAGGTCCATAGGGACACCACCCGGGGGCACGTGTAGGGATTCTAAATACTCTTAGCAACGAAAAGTAGCAGTTCGGTCGGGGAGGTCCTATTTCGGTATTATGGGCTGAGGTAACCACTTACCATCAAGTAGTAAGCCTTTAGCTCGTCCCCTCACAATAGATACATTTAAAAAACGCACCAGGTATGGATGCAATGGAACTGACGATGGTGGTCTAATGACAACATCAGTTCCATTCCATACGTATCTTGGGAGATCAGATTATTAAATGTTTCAAGACCTGACCATCCGTGACTAATTTCGCCTCAGCATGTTATTACAAATTACTTTCTCACATTAAGTTTACATCTCGGTTAATTTTTACATTCACGTACATATTGATTATATCAAAATAATAATAGGCAGTGATCGATTGCGTGCACTTTCATAGTTGCGTGTCGAATGTGATGTGCGGTAATCGTGCCAGACGATGGAATCCATGGTATTGTCTGTATTCCGAGTCGTAATAGCCTCTGCAGTATAATATTATTGGTTGCTCTTGACATTGCTCGTAAGTCAACGTCCATTTACAATGATACTAATTCTTTTCATTTCCCTATCTCGAAATGCTGTAAAATAATTATGATTGTTATTATAGGCCATTATATGATCAAATCAATTATGTTTGTTAGATTGTTAAAGAACATGTTTGATTTTTATTGTAATTATTTATTATGAATTTAAATTTTTATTATCTTCATGCCGAGTTTTCACTTACAATCAAACGTCTGGGTAAAGTGTTATCTCGGTAACTATATATGCACTCAAGACTTAATATTTTACAATCCATTAAAACTTGATTTATCTGAGTTATTTATTATGATAGTTTTAATGTGAACAGCAAACGATATCTCGTCAATCTTTCGCTTATTGCGTTGTCCATTCTCATTTATACAAATTAGGACAAGGATCCAGTTTGGTTCCACTTATTGATCAACACGATCACAATAAGCGGACGTTCGCCATAACACTGGTTGACGGTCCACAATAATAGTACATATCGGGATTGTTGTCATGCTGCTCGTGAAGGTGGTGGTTAGTCTAGGGCCTTAGTTCTCAAAGTGGTCTATGTGGACCTCCAGGGGTCCAAGGGAGACTCGACGAGGGTCTAAGTCGGTTTGACAAAAAAATGGGGGTTTAAAATTCCATGAAAATTAATCCGCTTTCGATGGAAAACTGGAAGAATCATTCGTTGTTGGAACTCCGCCGCAACGCAAATTTCCATAGTAAGAGCTAATCCCCACATTTTTTGTCAAGTTTTGGGAATATGGAAGAAATGTAGATGCAGGGGGTCCACCGGAACTAGCTAAATTTTGAAAGTGGTTTATGAGATAAAATGTCTGGGAACCTCTGGTCTAGGGCATTCACTTGTACTGGCCAACGCACATCATCTGGTGTGGAACCGTTGCAAATGAACATGCCCATTAGCGTCGTTTAGCAAAATATTAACGGTTCGCATCAGTACATTCGGAACTTATCATTATCATCACCGTCACTCCTAGTTATCAAGGTGTTGCTCAAGTAAACGAGTACCCTAGTCGTATTCATTAGTGTCATGTGGCTTCGATGTTTGCGATATCTCCGGTTTGTTCAGCTTGAAAATCATGATCATTTTAGGTCGACATGGTTGCGGGTGCGATCCCGGCCTGGGCACACTTTCTGTGTTGAGCGTGAAGTTTGTTCTAGAGTCTTGGGTGTTTGTCTTGTGTTTCTGTGTTTGTCCATGCCATCTGTATGAGTGTGTAAACGTTTATTATTATTATTAATTCTGTAGTCACTTATACTGAAGATGTCTCGTGTAGCAGTAGCTTTACCGTTATTACTTTTGTCTTGTGTTTTATTATTAGCTTAAATGGATGTCAATTGACAAATGTTGTTTCTCTTGTTGCAGTCAAAACAGCGTGCTTCAATCAAATGGCTGTTGTCAAAGGCGTTTAACAACAGGGTCCCAGAGAATCTTCAAGAGCCGTTCTATAGGGATCATGAGGTAAGATCAGTTCGTTTTATTTAATAATATATAATAATAATTTGAATGTATACACGGTACTTATAACTTTTTTATAGAAATATATTTTATATTTTCATAATCTCCGAAACGGCTGGACCGATTTCGACGGGACTTTCACTGGCAGATGTTATAAGGAGTAGCTTAGAAAAAAATATTTTGATACCGCGCAAACAATTGTTAAATTCCACATGGAGAAGTCGCGAGGAACTGCTCGTTCGATATATAAATTACCTAAATACCTTAAGAGAAAGATCATTGTCAATAAGACGAGTTATTACATAAATACCTCGCATGTTAAAGATACGATTGTTATCAAACAACATGTTTGTTTTCAAATTATAAATTCTTAGGCTGATTACTTTTGAAAAACTATTTATATAAGAGTATTTTTTGTTGTTTTAAATAATGTTTAAGAATGCTCGTTATTACTGGTTTTAAATATAAAACGATTAACATCTGCATTCTCTGTATTTTTAGTCGATAAAACAATTTTAAAGCTAATGCACTATTATTGCGAACTGTTCAAGTGGCATGTCCTGCTATTATGATCATTCGATCCGTAATCTTAATTTACTTTCTTAGACGGTGAAACTAGAAGTTTATTTTACGAAAATGTAATACCTCCGACTTGGTGTAATGGTAATGCACTGATGATCAACAAACGCATGAATTCCGTACCAGCCTCTAATGTTCCCACTGCAGGGGCACCGGCCTACTCTCGATAATTGAGAGTAAATGGGCTTTGATCTATCACGGAATCCGGATTGGTAGATGTCACACGTGGTCGAATTTTTGGTTCTAAGACATGCCGGTTTCCTCACGATGTTTTCCGTCACCGTTTCGAGAACGTGGTATTGCGCACATAAATTTTTCAAGTGAAAAAACTCATTGGTGCTCGTGTGGGTTTGAACCAGCGACCTTCAGATTGAAAATCGGCGTCTATGCCCCTAGGCCACCACGTTTAATAAAGCTGATATCATCTTTGTTTTCTTCAAATACTGGCTCTGAGACAAAAGGGAGATATTGGCCATGCTGAAGCAGATGTACCTGCATAATATATTTTTCTACCTATTTTGATTACTTTTGAGTCTTGCACGCTGATATTAGGTATTCCTTTATTGAGATTTGTTTTTGTGGTGTAATAAAATTCCATATTAGGAATGTAGTCTTAATTTACTCTATAAAGACTAGCGGTCTTTTTTCTTAAACTGTTTACGAAATCTATATTGCAAAAGTAAAAATCGTAAAGTGATCTTGTTTATGAACGGGTCAGACAGGACCAGTTTTAAAGTTCACTTTTTTTGCTTACATAACGTGAATGAACTTTCTCTGCTCATTAAAAGCTCGCAGAATATTACAAATGCACATTCATTTGTGATGAGGGGCGTTGTTCTTGTAGTAATTGTATTATAAGCTACATAACACAATTTTTTAAATGGATTCTTACTACCTGAGTACTAAATGTCAGTTTTCTAACCTTGAAATGAAAGTTCAGGCTATGCTGAGGCTTATTGATCGGACCCATCCATGGTTACGTGGCTTGGTTAAAGTCACGCGAGCTGCTCAGTGCTGGAGAAATGTTCATTTGGGAGTGCCCTGTGCAACTCAATACGTGTGTAATTTCGATGTGTTGAACTTGTCGGGATATGGCTGTGATCAATCAAGAAGGGGAAGATAAAGTACGCTGCAAGTAAATTAATTCCATTGAACACACTTATTAAATCATGAATAAATTAATTCATGAACAAGCAAACTCAAATGGTATCACCATAGTTTACAAAGGTCACAGTCGCAAAATATTGTTATGGCAACAAAATCAACATTTATCAATCTAACCATTGTATTCAACTTAGTCATTTACATCAAAGTAAACCTACGATCTTGTACATAAGCGAATGCTATTTCCAGTTTTGCTTATTCGGGGCTAATGCTGGCTTCCACGAAGTTTGTGCATTTACCAGAAACCATATTCTCGGCGGATGTCCATTAACAGTTGTTGTGAACGAGTTCAAGGACCACTATTTTGAAACCTAAGCCTAAAGCTAGACTTTATTTTCAAATAAAAGAAAGTAATCGTGTTTCCCATTACATACCTCGTAAATATACGATAGCGTTATCTCATTGCCGTGTCTGTCTCGCCACAAAGTCATAGATAAACAGACGATATGTTAGTACCAGTCCCTGTTAACTTTAACCATAGTTAAATGGCATCTGAAAAACTAGTGAATAGTTGAACCGTATTCACGCATCGGTGAATCGCGTAATTCATAACAGTAATTTAATTTTCCTCTTAACAGAATTAACCATTGTTTGCTAACATATCTGATAGACATGTTTATTGATCTGATGTTGTTTGTACTCTTCTCCGGTACGTGATATACTAAATAATGGGATTGTTACTCCTACGGCGAGACATCTGATTTTCGGCTCTTCTGTTTCATATAACTTTCGGTCTAAGTTAAATGAACTCTAGAGAGGTAGCCGCAATATGTCTTTGTCTGAGGTTCGTCGGCCGCTACGGATAAGTGTGATCAATTATTAAGTTCTATTGTTTCAATTGGATGCTCATAGAACAAAAATCATGCGATCACACTTGATTGATGTTAAATGTGAAACATTTCTAGTAGAGGTTACATCCGTCCCAAAATTGAATGTTAACTGATTCACATCCTTTGAAATCATTATCTGAGGTATTCTGCTTCGTCGATGTCGTTTCAAATGGTGTTCCGCGTTGTAAATAGTTCCTGAGTGAACATTCGTCTAACGTCTTGCCCGAAATAAGTCTACTCCATCTTTCATTACTGAACACTTCTTATGCGTAAGGATGGAAGGTTGAAAATGAAACACAAGGAGTGTTTGAGCGGAGCTTGGACTTAACTTACAGATATTAGAAGTTTGCCGATAAAAATAGTCTGTGCCATTTCCGCTTCGGGAAAATGTGATCTTTTGTTCTTTTCTTGGTGAGTAAGCAGTTTTTACTGCTAACTGATGTTTTTTCTTGTTGTATTTAAATTGCAAATCTCTACACTTCGCTGCCGTATTTTGGCCTATTTGTAATGTAATGTGTTTCTAGTTTGTGAATACTAATCATCTGTGAACTGCGGTTTGTGTGTGAAGTATTCGTGGAGTTTATAATGAACCCTTCACCTTTCGTCTCAAGTTTAAACTTAATCATATTAACTATTCATTTTGTCTTGGTTCATGTAATTTGTTTCTTACTTTGAACTAGAACAATTATTCGAATGTTTGATTCAAATTGTACAATACTTAATAATATCTTTGTCGCACAACATACAAAACTGGATAGACTTGATTTTCTCTTGGGACTACTGGTCTAAAACGAACGGGAAAGGTATAAGGCAAAAGTTTATAATTTCTTTGAATAAAACTATCGAATTTCGCAAAATTAAGTGCTCTTTTCCGTAGTAACTTTACAACTTGCCTCACCAAGTCACATTCTTATAAAACTAGAAATAACTACGACGTGAATTACTAAGATGCCGCAGTCGGCGCCGCTCTCCTTGACCCGACGGTCGCGACAAGATTCCTTGATGTAACTTGTCGCATGTTCCCGATCTGTCGTTTTTTTGTTCATCGCTTAATTATTTACTTTAAAACGCTTACACACTTCTGCATTAAGATTCCCTGTATTGCAGGGCATAGATACAAAATCACAAAATATATCTACGTAGTATTGCAAGAAGAGCTTTTGGATCTTCATTTATTGCTTCATTTGTTTACATCCAAACTAACGGATCTGTTGATATCAGCTTATCATGATTCTCCATTAAATTTGTCATGGTACTGATGATATTGTAATTGATGGATTTAAGGGTTACTTTCCGGAGGTCTATGAGGCCAGCGTTGACTAAAGATATTTTTGGTGCAACCTTCCGACGCCATCGCAGCCATCCTTGTGGAGGGCGAAACACGTGTCGATTCTATTGTTGAGAATTTACCCATTTATTAGAAGTTTACCGAAGGTAAATATTACCCCTTAGCAGATGTCATTAATCAATAACGACAAGAGTTCGCAATAAGAGCTTATTGTTTGCCAGAAACCGTGGCTGGTAATATAAGATCGTCGTGAAAAAATGCGTAAATATAAACAACATTTTTACTGTCGTCATTATTTATGCGAGCCCCTAAGAGCACCCTGGAGAAATACCACGGGAAATTCCCATGATCTATAAAGGCATTGCTGTACAGGTGACAGGCAAAACATGCATAGTTAGCGTAAGATTGCAGATATACCAAAAGATAATTTAAGTGGAAAACGTCGACACGAAAACACTATAAACTCCAAGACCTTGACATTTACTTCATGTCCCGATTGTCGAGAGTAGACTGTTATTTCTGCAGTGAGGAAGTTAGAGGCTGATACAGTAGCTAATAGGCGTGCACTTACAAAGCTATTTGCTATTTTCCAATGCAAGTTACAGACACTGCTGGTGAAATTACAGACACTTTACCATCTTGGGGCGCATTGTAATGAGACTTAAAATCACATGAGAATGAGACGTAATATCCCCGTTTCGGGTGATGGGCGCAACGGGGTCCGACTTGTGTCTTTTCATACTTCGGACGGGAAAGACCTGAGTCGTATCGCAGTCGTTATGGGCGGAGGTAACCATTTAACGTCAGGTGGGCCTTCAGCTCGTCCCGTCACTTTAAACACATAAAAATAATTGGCTGTAGGCTGTTTAGGGGTATACGCTGTTTTTTATAGGCAGATAATATAGGCTTACTTATATCAAATTAGCCTTCCGTTCGTTTTACTACGACACA
Organism: Aplocera efformata; assembly: GCA_921293045.1. Classification (NCBI taxonomy): domain Eukaryota; kingdom Metazoa; phylum Arthropoda; class Insecta; order Lepidoptera; family Geometridae; genus Aplocera; species Aplocera efformata. Next base: position 12,854,703 of record OV121039.1, read on the forward strand.
CACGCATAAAAAAATACTGTAATGTGCTTATTGTCCGTTATTTAGCCTCTTTTGTAGAGTTAACTTTTGTTTGAGGTACGTCCAAATTGTCTTTTGAACTTGTATGAATGGGCATGTATGTATGGTAATTCGGCTTGGAAAACACATTGTATTTTGGCACATTTACTAGTAGCTTTATTTTACTCACTGTGTCAGTAATATTAGTAGTAGTGTGTTTGGACATATGAGTGCAAATCTTGTAAGGGAAGATCTAAGAACCTTGAGTTAGGTATATAAAAAAGGGAAAATGTTTATTAAGGCAAAAAATACTGGAAGCACAAACTTAGGTGATGCCCGGTAAATCGTGAGCTGTGGCCTGGGACAGTAGACGATCGTAGGATAAAACTGTATTTTATGCTTTTTATTAGAGTTAGAAACAATTACTATGTAATATATAAATTGTAATAGAAAGTAGTGAATCTGTACGTAAGTGGGGTGTGTGACTGAATTGATAGCACCAGTTCCAAAGGAATCTGGGTACCAGAAGAACAATTCCTATGAGAATGAGCGTTCGCGCTGTGCCTGTGTGTTACGTTTATAAGGATGAGTGGGTGTGAAATATATATGTGCTTCTCTAATATCTGTTCTAATCATTTTAGGAACCGTTTCGCTTAGACTATCGGCAAATAGTAAATTATTTTACCCCCAGGACTGCATAACGATTAACCATTTAATTTTGCTGTCAGAATTTCATAGACCACTTGAACTGTTAACGGTTATTGCAACAAATAATGATTTGTTCGCACGATATAACCTGCCATTGTAAATGCAATCGCCAATATCAATAATATTACGAGTTTGGGCTGAAAGTGAGAGCTAACGGGGTCGGTATCATATATATTGTCTAACACTTTTGTGTCGTTTAGCGGTTTCCAAGCCATGGTCAATGAGATGTTAATATGTTGTAATATATGTTCGATTTTGCAACCGAAACTAGTTTCTTGTTAGTGTCGTTTACCCGAACGCACCGGTGACAGGTTTTTTAAACTTCGCGTTTACGAAACAGATTGTACAGTTCATAAAGTCACAAATTTGTGGCGTATCGCTCTATACACATGGGTATAGACTCGACTGGTGGGAACATTCTATTTATGGAATTTGAAATGAGGCGTAATGTTGCCATAACTACTACAACTTGTTTTTACTTATTTCTTATTTATCTTAAATTCTGCGTCAATATTTCGTCTAAATGCCTATTTAGGTCGCTTACAAAAATGTCGTTACATGACCCGGAATTATAAACTTGAGCAAAATAAACACACTATCTGTATCAAATAATACACAAGTTAGTCACAACATTTTTAAAATAGTGTTACAGAATATAAAATAGTTCAAAGGATTTTGACTCTCTTATTACTTAAAAACTGACGCCTAGTTACTAAAATCACAGGCGCTCTTGCGATTCTGCAGAACTGAGTCCACTTAATCAGTATAGAACAGGAATTTGAGGTATGTACCACACTATTATGATACTCGCTCCGTCCATGTCTGATGCACATTAAATCCTAGTGTAGACTAAGCCACACACGATGTCGGTTACAAAATTGAACCATAAACAGTTTTATGGCTCATTATACCACATGATATCAACTCACATGCGTAGTATAGGTAAGCCAGCCATACCCAGCCGTAGGGTAGGGGTTGGTATTTGATAATGACGTCAGAAGATAGGCCGTCTGGCTTTGTTGACCGCACCCGGTTTTGGCAAGGTTAACACGTTGTTCCCCCTACCATATTCGAGTTACAACTATCACTGACACCCTAATTTTTTTTTAGAATTGCTATAATCGTTTCTTGTCTGATCTATTGCGATCCAAACTTACTAAACTAAGCCGGTAAGCTTTGTCAGAAGCAGTCTGGGCAGATAATAAATTCCGACCAAATTAAATGAATAACTTTAATTTTTTTTATAGTTAAAAGAGGTTAATCGTGTCGTTCTTGTGTAGTTTATAATATGTCCTATATAATGCATATTTATCTGATCAAAAATACTTGTGACATTCTATAATGATGATATGAGTGATGATTTCTAAAAAAAAACATGACTGGTTAGAAATCTCCAGCTCAAGGTCAATAAACATGAATATAAACTTGAAATTTACTTTTGAATCGTCATATATAAGATGATATGTCCCCGTCGGCCATACTTGATGAAACATGTTATTCCTTTTATTCCATTCTTCCAGCTTCTTTCAGATTGATTATCTCCTTTTTTAATTAATATTAATTTTAATATTAATTTTGTGTGATTACCTACTTTATCTTTTAATTAATTACGATTATCTGTGTGGTTGTAGTGTGTCTAAGGAACTCCTGTGACAAATTATATACTCACGAATATGTTTACGAGTTTTTTTATGTGTCCAAACGGTACTGAAGATCATAAGGAACAATAATGAGTTTTTGTGAGTGTTTCTAATAGAAGCTACACTGGCACCTTGTTGAGTGACTATCGAACGTGGAGTTGATAGCAAACTAGGGCCGCTCGACTTTATGTCCCATTTAAAAATAGGACGTGACCTAACATTGATCTAGATGCGCATCATTCTAGATTGTTTATTTGTCGCATTGTATATGACTATTCAGTCACAAAGACAGCTCGTTAGATCAGCTGTTCCTTAAAGTTAATTCGTATCAAAAACATAAGGAATCTTAGTCTTTATTTGGAATATAGTACTACAATATGAATGTTTTGTTAAGTTATTCTACATATGGCAGTGCTTCAAAACATGGCTATCTTATCTACTGAGAATGTTTAGGTCATTGATAAATAGATAATAAAACTTTTCATTCAGAACTTGGGTATCTCCGTCCCTTTCTTTCTCAGTGATACATTTTATCAACGCTTGGGCTGTATGAACTTACATATATCCTATAATCATAAACTATTACAAGTTAGTTGGCTCCAAATTATTAAAAGCATTAACAAGTTTGAAGGAAGAATTACCTGACAACTGACATGTGCGAGTTACTTGCGCCTTGAGGGTTAAAAACCTGATAAAATAGCTTTCTAATATCCATTTTAGTAAGACCATCGTTATAAATCCAATTATGGCTTCTGAGGTATCTATAGCCTGCTACAGAGACTCACATAGCCAAAATTTGTTCGCGTTGCGTCGGACGCTGAGGTTTTTCATGGTAGCAGCGGGAGCCTGTTCAAATAACGCCGGTGATGTATTTATGTATTATTTCCAGGATCAGGAGCACCTGAAGCCGCCGATATGTGGCGGTCTCGCCAACGCCGAGCTCTACTGCTTGGCGTTGGCCAACATGTACTCGGACCCGAACTACCACAGCCTCAACCACTGGAACATACTGCAGACCTTCGCGCGGAAGGGCGTCCACGTGCCCGACCCGCCCGACTGCGCGCTCACTGAAACCGTGCTCATACAAACCAACCCGCTCAAAATGGCAAGTCTCTTTTCTTTGTTTAGATCAGAAGTTCCCAGACTTTAATTCTCATAGAACACTTTAAAAATTTTGCTGGTTCCGGTGGACCCCCTGTTTCTAACATAATCCCAAAACTTGTCAAAAAATGTGAAGATTAGATCTAACTATGGATTTTTGCATTGCGACTGAGTTACGAATTGTAAAGCCCCATTTTTTTGTCACGCCGACGTATATCCCCGTCGAATCTCCCGTGGTCCACCTGGGCCCCTTTGGGAACTAAGGGTTTAGATCATAGTACTGGAACATCTTGCTGATAGCTTTCAAAGGTGTTTCTAGACCCTTACTGATCTGCTTTAGTTATAGAGTCCATGTTTCTCCTTTTAGAATCCAGACGCGTTAGCTCTGGATGACGCGAAACTGCAACTTTGTTAGTAACAGTAACATAAAAAAACAATATCGAAAACAAACCTTATAAGTAAATCGTAAGTTACAGTCCGAGTATCATGTAAGTAAACAATAAAAATCGATATACATGTTGTCCTCTATACTATAGAGGCATATGAAAGCTATGTCGATTATCTACACTAACAACTGACGACTTTGGGTCTAATTCCATAGTATTTGTCGAAGGTTCTGCTGTCAGAATGCTGTCGATAAAGTAGGTCGAAGTCTTAGCGAACCCATCAGATCCTATAGGTTGTAAATCCCATTGTATAGTTGTTAATTATTGTTTATACACTTTATTTTTACTGGTCAACTTTATACTGTTACCTTGACCTAAAACTTCAATTAAAACCAAACCATTTTGATACGAGTATCATTTGATACGATACGCACGTATGAACAATTTTAAAATGTTTCTAGTCCACATTGCGTTGCGTGCTCACCCATATCTCTTATCATGATGTTCTGTAAATGTTATTGTATAACATCTAACAACTTTCTTGTTTTATATTAACTTGCAGTCTACTACGCTATATTTTAGTATCAAATACGTTTTTCACTTTATATCAAATGCCTTCACTTTTTAAAAGTTTTAATCTGGTTCAAATCAAAGTATGTTTTCCTTACTTTTTACCTCCGCCAAAAGAAAAGACGAGAGGAAACTCATGAACGTCTTGAGTCTTTGGTGAAGGAAGTAATGCAATGTTTGTCATTCTTAGCGGCATATTTAACGTTTTGCATAAAACAATTAATTTTAAAATCATTATATTTTATAAGTGATAAGTAATATTTCTATCAATTGTCTCGCATTTCAGCTTAGAAAATATAGACTCTCGATACCAAATGCTTACTGAACAAATAAGTAATATCATTCTGTTTGGCGTTCCAGGGCGCACACATGTCTGTGATAGAAGCACTGATGGTGCTGTACGCCCGCGAGGTTGTGACTCCGGACCGGGTGGCGGCGGCGGCGCAGCGCTTCGGAGCGCCGTGCCCGCCGCCTGCCGCGTCCGGCGTGCCGCACGAGGACGGCATCCTGTACTGGGTCAACGCGGCCTGCGCGGCGCTCAACAAGGCAGAGGTGAGCGACACTTGCACTGATTCTCATAGTGGCAGAAACAACTGTAGTCTTCTTACGTGACAATGTTCTTTGAACAACTAAACATGTAAAAGTTCTGGGGTCATATTCCTAGAAAGTTGCAAGAAGAGTTTTTTTTACTGGTCCATACGTTTTTGGCCACAGATGGCTTGAACAATTTTACGCAGGCTTTTGGTGAGAGGGAATGGCTCTCAACCAACTTTGCTATAGTGGCTTTTGCACCGATGTTAAGGTCAGTTTACGTGCATGTGCGTGAGCAAGCGACTTAGTTCGTACTCGTAAGTAACGACAGTTTGGAAGGCACCACAGTCACACTGCATACGGGACTGGTCCAGCATTACCCGCTTGCGTAAATTGTTATTATATCTACTCTAAATTGGAATTTTCCAGATGGCATGTAGGGTGTATGTGGAGTGATGTTTTTAAGTATAGGTAATTATCGTTACTAAGTAAATGATTATTTGTTCTTCTCTACCTCTTATTTTTTCTTTATTATTTAGACGTTCTTACCTCTTATTTTTTCTTTATTATTTAGATTTTCAAGTAATTAAATTTTCAAACCAAGAAACGAGTATTGCTTTTCATCTTTACGTATTTACTTAAGACGGGCTTATACTTAACAAATAGACCATGAAAACTGACTGTAATTTGATGATGACTTGAGATGTTAAGAAATAAACAAGTTTTGAGTTTACTGTGCCAATACAACGCCACCTGTGTATATCCATAATTCCATACTATACACTTTGTGCCTAATACATTGTTTTAGTGGTCTTCGCATTATTGCCTTTCAAATGAAACCGGTATGGGGCACATCGGTTGTATGGTTTCAAAGTCTATAACGGACATAGGTAAAAACAAATTTGTGTTTTAGAGATTAGGATAAGGAAATAAATAATAAAGCTGTTCTTGGCCAAAGATACCAGAGCTCTCCTCGTCATATAACTTATTCATATTTACCACGGTAAAACGTCTCTAAGGTCTTTCTCTAATCGTTTTCAGGAAGAGGCGTGCATGCAAGTCCCCACAGTGGAAAGCCTGCAGGAGCTATGCGACGGCACGGCGCTAGCGGCGCTCGTCTCTTTCTACTGCCCCGAGGCGCTGCCCCGGCGGCGGGTGCGAGTGGGACGGATGGCCTCCATACAAGACTGCCTGCACAATCTCATGCTGGTGCGCGAATTCTGTCGCTCCGCGCTACCGCACGATATATTCCACATGCTGCCAGAAGACGTCACGTATATGCGCGGGTGAGCTGTTTAAATCATTTAATTATTGGTTTTTTATCTATCTAAAGTAATCTACGATCTGAAGACCCACCTGATGTTAAGTCCTTCGCCCATAACAACAGCCATACGACTTGATCAGCCACGACCGATGGAGAAGAACCAAGTCGCACCCCGTTGCGCCCGTCACCCGAGAGCATAGTTTGGAATAACTGCGACAATCAAGAATGAATCATTACCTCAAACTTTGAGTTTCCCTCCATCATTGATGAGTAATTTGAATGTTACAGGTCAATGCGACAAAACCTAGTAGCGATGCTAGCTGATCTCTTCAACATGCTCGAAGTGCACCCCGTTAAGTCCGTGAAACACCCCACCAGCGGTGAGTTTGACCCCGAATGCCCCTGCCATGTATTGCATGCTAGACTCGTTATGGGAGTATGTGGTCATAATATCAAAGATTCTTTGCCTACTAATGATTTAATTTATTAATTCAATTTACTTCTCGGAAGCGGTATTAGCTTCTCTTACTCGCAAGTGGATCTATCAACTCTATATTTATATGCGAGGTTTTAGGTTCGCAACGGACTTTGTACGTTTTAGACGATGGATGGTAAGTTGATTTGAACGGTATCGCTTAGTGCGTAAGATTAAATTTTCTATGTTGTCACCCTGTCTTGCTTTTTGCAATGGAGCCTCCGGCAATAGCTTAGTGCGGGATTACTATATTGGTCACGATTTGCACGTATTTCATTTTGTATTTGTTAATTGGCAAGTTTTATGTAAGCGGGTTGTGGATTTGTGACATCGAAATTCACATATGCTCGGGTTCTGGAGACTTTTGTAATTGAATTGCAGATTATGATAAAACTACCAAAACGAATTCGTCAACATAAATAAAAATATGGAATAAAAATGTCAATGAATGATAAAAAGCGGTAAGTGTAAAGAAATTACAATATATTAGTTATATTGAGAAATTTTAAAGCTTGACTACCTAATAATCGATTTTGCTTATGTGGGGACAAATTCCACGAATAACATTTATATATTACTTAATACGTAATTAAGGCAACTTACAAATAAACCAATATAAATATAATTCACCGACGTTTAACCATCTTTAAAATAATGTTGTAGGGACCAATAATGATAAAAAAAATAGTAAAATTAATCAATATCAAAATTAAATGGTAAAAGCTTTTATAAGTCGTAATTTATGATACGGAAGAATCAACGCTTTGCGTCTAAAAAAACGAAGCATTTCAGTCACAGTTTTACGGAAGATTTTCTAGGGAGTGCGTAGTATATACCATATGTGTACGTAGTAAGTTAAAGTAGTGTAGCCGGGCGGTGAGTAAGACAGGGTGATGCGCGCGCCACGTGGCGTCGCGTGGCCACGGTGAGCCGTGGCTGAGCGTGTTGGTGTTGGCAGCGCGCGACGCGTGCAACGCTCACGGCGTGCGGCACAAGCGCTGCCTGCCGCCCCCGCCGCCCGCGGCCATCCCGCACCTGCGCGGGGAGGACACCATGCCGCCATTCGCAGGTACGCGGCCGACGCTAGCGCACGGCGGCGCAGCGGCGACTCGCTGGCGACGCCTTTTTACATACATCACGCCTTTCTAACGGTTAGGCATTCAATGGAGCACTATTCTCTTCGTCGCCATTTCGGCTAACACTTGCCTTCAGTTAAATCAACAAGACAGCCAGGGCAAAGTACTAAGGATAATTACCAACAAGTGTGGATAGATGCGCAATATTAACAGCGATCGGCTGCTAATATTGCGCGTCTATTCAATTAGCAAATGAGCGACAGATTACCATCGTAATATTGTAATGTGTCAAAATATCTATCTCTAATCAACATAGTTGAAAATAAATACTGACTGTTGATATAAACGTCCATGTGTACGGAACGTCTGTTTTTTTTTTTGTATTGACATCATTTCAATGCAATAAAAATTGCCGTTGTCAAAGTCTGACTACAATTTGCTGATTACAAGACCGTAGTTCTGTAGTTCAGTACAGAGTAAAATCTTCTGCTGATTCCCATCTTACAGACGCAGTCCTTTTGTTCACACACTCAATAAATACACACACTTAAATAGTTTTTAAATAGCCTAATGTAACTTCGCATTTTGCTCTACGCCTGGCGTGTGAAGATGCTCCTTATACCGACCATTTGACGATTTAGTTGCCAGTCTCCTCGTCCCCTTTCAAAGGACAACGAAAAGAGCACAGACGAACACATTCACACAAGTTCCATCAACAACACTCACACAACTATTCATGTTACGAAACACTATCGATCTATACTATTGTAAACAAGAGGCTCATGTTGCCAGCGAGTCGCTGTTGACCTATTGCTTTAGTGTGATGTCGCTTTGTGTGTGGGGAAGGCGACAGGCCTATAGCGACGCAGGGAGAGGTTTTGCTTGAATCTATGGATTTATGTAGAATGATCTAGAATCCACTAGTTAAACCGGCGCGATTTCAATTACTCTAGGGACAGTTATCTTGTAGTCGCAAGAGTATATAAATGTACTCTTGAGAATCATATGATTATGGTCAAGTTATGATGACAAAAAAAAATATATTTTCTCATACTATTGATGCAATCTAGCAAGAGTGTAGCGTCCGTTTCCGAAACAAAAATAAATGAATTTGTATATTTTGAAAGACGCGGGAAGAAAAAAGTTGTATAAAAAGTTGGTTTGCTGTCGTTTGGTAAACTGGCATTAGACGAGATGCTCTTACCTGTGTTGCTTGGGCCAGAGTGCACGTAGGGAAACCACTTAAAGTTGAAGATGATAACGAAATGAAATTGATTATTTAGCAGCAGTAAGCGTATAGAATTTTGTACCGTAAGAAACGTGAATGTGATGTGAATTCAGGCAACGTCGCAAGCTGCCTGAATTCACATCCGTATCTTTAAATTGCGCATTGTGATTATTCAATTTATTTGGAATTACGTCATTTTGGCTACTATTAACTGGCCTCACGATGCGCTGTAAGTTTTCTGTTCAATTCCCACCAGGAAAACCATTTCTGTGACGATTCTGTGAGTTCTGTGTCTGGGTATTAAATAAAATGTGCTATCATTCCAATAAAACAAGCTATGCTTAGTTTGAGGTTAGATGTCGCTTTGTTTTCATGTTAAAACAGTTAAGGTTTTAATTATATTAATGTATTGAATAAAACTTTCCAAGAGATGATAAAATATAGCTTGCTAGCAATGTTCATAGTATACATAATCTCAAGAGAGTAAATTTGCACGTTGCCTTCCCCGTGGTCGTTCAATGGGACATCATTGACGGTATAACGTATCATCCACTTGTGTTTGTATCTGTGTGATTCTTTTTGTTTTTGTTTAGTGTGTGTGTGTGTAAGTATTTTTGTCCACGCCTTTTATGTACATGCTCTCTTATTTCTGTGCATTTTGTACTCGCTTTATTAACAAAACGCAATAATTCATGGGTTTCTACCACAATGCTTTTATTCCTGCGCTTCAGCATGGGAATTTGTTTCGCTACGTTTCGAGATATATACTTATATATGAATATTATTTTCAGTTTATGTTTATGGAGTCGTTGACGTTATGTCCTCAGGGCTCCCTTATAACACAGTATATATTGATAGTAGTTTGACGACAATCATTAAATCATTTAGATATTTGCATAGTCATGATGATTCATGAGTAGTTTGGGCACATTATTTTAATGTATAATGTATCATTTTGTAGAACTATTATAGCATACACATTGCTTGGATATTATAGTTCATCAGTAGTTACTTATTGGAGTTGTGATTTTTGTTGCTAGTTATATTTTTTAGCATAGGACGAAAAACGTGGGTACAAGACATTTTGAAGTCAAGAGATGTATAATTTCCACAATCTAGAATTAGTAAGTGTATCTAGATCGTGTTACTTACATATAAGATTTTTTTGTTGAATTTTCTTTAGTGTTATAACAAAAATATAATTAATTGAAACAATGAATTAAAAATCAAGAGAAGCATCGAGAAGAATAAATGAACATCGTTACTAAGAAAGTACATTAAAACACCCAGCTGACGCTACCTGACACATTAATGCCTTCGATTTTCGCTTATTATAACAATAACTGTCAATATCCAGTGCCTCGGTCTCCGTCCGCATGCGGGGCCCGCCCGCGCGCGGCGACCGCCCGCTCCGCGTGTTCGACGCCGGAGCGCAGGAGCTGCAGTCCACAGAGGGACGAGTTCGTGGTACATAGAGGGAGGGGCGTTACCACACTCTCGTCCATGGCTAGGCGGGACGATGACCACGGTAAGATTACACGCGGACACTTTTAGCATAGGTTTTGCTATTCGGAAATGGTAAGAAATATATTTTGTTATCGTAAGAATTTGTTCAGGAAAAATTTCTGAAACAAATCTGACTTCAATACTTTCATCACCTAGATTTTTTGCCCGCAGGGGTAGATTTTTTTCTGCTAATTTCTTTGGGATACCTTGGAGATAAAGTCTTATCGAATAAAAAAAAGTTATATTTATATTAAAAATCAATTTTGGTTCACAATTTGCACAGATATCTCGTAACAAATATATAAAAAACACCTTCAATGAAAAACATACAAAAACACCATCGTTAAACATGCAAAAACGGTTTGTTTCATGAATAAAACTACTTTTTAAAACGCGCTCGTTTATTCCTTTACAGTAGTGGAAACAAGAACGGCTGGGCGGCCGTCCAACTGGGCGGATTCTCGAGAAGGTTCGTTCGCTGGTCGGCGGTCCAGGCGGTCTTCCATCACGGAAGACAGCCAACTCACTGTGGAAAACTTTGGCGGGTCCCAGGACCGGCTGCACTTTGCCGGCAAAAACCCCGAGAAAGAGCTGGCAACACTCGCTAATGTTAGGAAGATATCTGCACCTTCAGGTAAAAGATTACACAATGATAGTCTGTTAAGAGTTATTGCTTATTGAAGAAATTATTGTGGCAGAACGAACTGCTGGCCTACCCACCTGATGTAAAGTGCATTTACTTCATGCGCCTCTAATAATACTATTATTACAGTTTTAAATTGGCCAAACAACAAAATTGAACCACAGTTTTTGTTGTCAAAATATTAAGACTAAGACCTAATAGCAATGACATTTCGAATGAATGATTTATCTTCACAATTTTGGCTATATGTGGTCTTTACAGTATGTTATATTGTTCAATAGGTCCGTTGGACAACTACAACCCGCCCCTACGGTCGTCCCGGCAAGACATCCGCGGCTCGATTCAATTTATCCACGGAGATTACACGAACGGAACCGACGACCGCAAGCTAGAGCGACAGAACTCATCGCAATCTGACGTATCCCGGAGACAGTCTTCTAGCGACAACATTACCACGAACCAGAGCCATTACACAAATAAAGGTTAGTCTACAACGATCGCAAGCTGGAGTGGCAGAGCTTATTGGAATCCGAAGTATCTCATAGACAGTCTTCTAGCAACAACATCACTACGAACTCTTATATCAACAAAGATTCTATTATATAGCTCCGTGGCTTAGTTGTTAGTAAGCCTTCGAAGCGATGGGTCCCGGGTTCGATTCCCGGCCGGGGCGCACTTTGTGTGGTGAGCATGAAGTTTGTTCTCGGGTCTTGGGTGTTTGTCTTGTGTTTCTGCCCATACCATGAGCGACACAGGCAATCCTAGTGCAGAGGTATGAGTGTGTTTTTGTTGTTTATATCGAAAAAGTTAAAACACAAGCGGAATGTTGTACACACTGAAGGCGATTAGGAAGAGGGGCGCGTCTTCGTGGATTTCATGAATACTTATATGTTTTAAAATACCCTTATTGTGCATTCAGGGGGCGGGGACGGATTCTTCCTCAACGACCGAGACTCGACCGACGGCGATGCAAGCAAGACGAGCTTCGCCGATCTCAAGCCGCGGAGCAATGGTGACCAGGCAGGTTAGTGGCTCACTAGCGCTTGCGGAAATAAGAGGACACTAGCCGGACCATCAGCCTTGTATTATACTCAGCTTTTGATACACTATGTAAGGTCATCCGGACCTTGGAGGTGGTTGGTTCCACATCTGGAATCTGCCGCCGAGCAGTAGTGGTTGCATTACTGTGTTCCGGTGGAAGGGTGTGGCTGCAGGTGGAATCACGTGCGCATGAGACATATCATCCCCGTCTCGAGTGATTGACTCAGCAGGATGAATGTGACTCAGTAAAGATTTGAATCTCATACTGAGTCGCACGCAGTATTGTTGTCATGGGCGAGGGTCACCGCTTACCATCAGGTGGGCCCTCAGCTAGTTCCGTCACATACTCACATAAAAAAAAAAAACATTGTTTATTAACCAAAGAAATCGGAGAAAGAACAGGCTTACAAAGACTAATAGGATCTGATTCTCCCGAGAAAGCGCTGAAGCAGTGCTGCTAACAACCCAGAGTCCTCCGGTACATCAAGGACTTGGGATGGCTGGGGTAGGGTACTGTTAATACGGGGGATAATACACGCCTATGCGGGATGTCAGTGAAGGCTTAGACACCCCCACCCAGAGTTAGAATTAATTAGAGAACCTTGGATGTGAATCTCTGTGTTGCCACCTGACCGTTGCCGCTCATAGAAACTGATGGTTTACACGAAGTTTTGGGAAGCATTAGAATATTTGGATGCGTGAAATATATCTGTGCGGACATACATTGAAAAGAACCTGCGACCTTTACGAATCAGTCTACATTGTTTCCCTATTTCATCGAATTATACGTTTTCACATTTGGTCAAAATTCAGTGCATATTTCTTTCTCCCGTCTGAGATTTGTTGGTGAAAGGAAAGAGATATCTTAGATAAATTAAAATTGAAAATCCTGCAACAGGCATAACATAATGTGATTACGATAACGAAGAAAAATAATAACAATAAAACATGACCGCTGCGTTTGTTTTACGTAATATTTTTATTGATTTCAGACAGATTAGCCAACTTACTCTATTCCATGTCTAAAATTACTGACACTTCGATATTATATAAAAATATATTTAAAGATCGCTTTCTTAGTTGGCTTGATGCATGATTGGCGTTGTCCTCGTATTTCTAGCATCGAAGTAGCTTACCTACATGATATATAAACGCTTTCATTGTTGCATACGCTTATTTATATTTAGCGCCACCTAATCATAGACAGAATACTTAGCACATTGACACTTGCAAAATTTATGTTTTTTAATATCTTCTGTCTGCTGAAGATGACCGCTTAATTAATATACCACATATTCCCATAAGTAAATAAATTGTCGTTAAACTGCGTTGAAAATACTGAAATATCAATATATTTGGTATATTTCATTGCTGTTTGAGTATAAAGTCAACGCAGACCTAGTGGACATAGCATAAACGCTAGAAAATATTGTCAATCAATAATAGTTTTAATGCGTTTTAATTAGAGCTCATAATGATTTCACATCGTTGAAGTGGTCTGCGCTGACGAAAACGAAACACCTGCTAATTACGACATAATTTGGACTGTATTCAGGACTAAAGTCGCAGTTTGGTGATGTAGAAAGCGAACAGACAGACAGGCGGAAAACAACTACATTTTCAACGCCACCCGCGAACACCACAACTTGGCAACAACAATTCATGCAACAAGAACAACCCAGTAAGTGAAGTAGGGTTGGTTTTCGCAGTAATATTTTAGTACGCGATTGCGGTAGCCGATATACGATTAAAACAAAAACTGCTACTGCAATCGCATATAGTAGGCATTAGTAGTCAAAATTACATATATGTAACTGTTTCGATCACTTAATTTAGGGAACCATTTACCTTGTTGTCACAAAACAATGTCTGACTTTAGATACTAAACTGGTATAAAATGCATTAAACTTCGCCAGACGGCGACGACATAACGGACGATATGTCCGGGACCGGGGGAGGGGGGGCAATGGCCGCACAACTCAACAACATCCGCCTAAAACTCGAGGAAAAACGGCGCCGAATCGAACAAGACAAGCGGCGCATGGAGATGCAAGTCAACAGGCAGCGCCAACAGTTGGGGCAGCAGGCGTTCTTGCAGGCTGTTACTAGGGTGAGTTGCGTTATGGGACTGTGTTTGGGGGTATTTCTGCTGATATGATATTGAGTTTTAGAGATATTTGGATGATGATTTAAACATATTGCTGAATTGAATTGGCTGTGAAAAATTAATTTTTCTTTCACAATTCGTTCCTCTATATTCTACATCCTTGCTATCAATCGTATTATACGAGATGATGTCGAGTATTGGACACTGCGATTACTTCAAAGGTTGGATCTGAGTTTTTGAGTGGAATTTATTTTGTAGTAGATTGTTTGGAATTTTAATGCAGTTAGTGGGTAACGGATTATTCTAGTGCGACTTAATGATTGGAAGTTCCCAACCAATCATTAAGTCAACAAGTATATTAAAGCATGTTTACAAAGTTAGTAACTAAAAGCATATTTATAAACAAAGTAATTACTAAATTTTTTAAGTAATAAGTGATTTAACCGACTACACCAACTATTTTGTAGGACTACAAAACTGCGACAATGTGAGAATTTTGTAGTTTTATAAAATGTCAACTTAAAACACACTTACTAATATTATGTTCCTATTATTTCGTCTATTTTTACAGAAATAACATTTGAATTGTTTCTATTTCATTAGGATGCGTATTTGCAATACCAGTTGGCCTCTTTGGTGAGTGGCCGGAATACCGACCCCTTTAGTTTTTACCCTTTATTTCGTGTATTTTCGTATTTTCAAATTTTGTTATTAGTTGACATACATGCTTACACAGCTTAGATTTTAAACTCTCGATTAAAGTTTAATTCAAAATTTCACTAAAATTTAGTGTTTTTTTATATCATTGCAATATTTCATTTTTGTAATATTTCTTACATCAGCTTTTAAATAGCTGCTGAAGCATAAATGTGTTAAATAGATGCTTCTTTTCTTAATTACATATTTTTCTACTAATTTAGTATGAATTCATAAAGTCAGTCATTATAAAATTCACAGATTATCATTGCAATGTACAAATTGGCATTAATATCAAGTACAATTATTTATCGAACTCTTTCAATTTTATACCTCACTCCACAAACCCACTATAGATACCGTTTGTTGCAAAAGCACATTACTGAACGTAAGAATAGGACATATTTTACACTGTATTTGACAGCATGGTAGTCAATTGGTATATTGGAGTAATACATTTTTGATAGTAATATCGCAAACAATGAGCCATGAAAAATAATAGTCAAAATTTATTATATCCCGAACTTCTTTTGATATTTGAAGTTACGAGGCTGAGTTGGGTTTTTGTTTACGGTTATAAGTAATCTTAATTCGCCGCCATTACAGTAGAATCCGTTTATTATGACTCCGCTTATATTGACCAACCGCATTAAGAAGTAATTACACAGCGAATTTTGGTTTTCATATAAAATTCTTTATAACAAAGTCGGATATGATGACTTCGCTTATAGTGACATGTCGCTTATTATGGCCCAATTTTAATAAATTATATCCGGTTATAGTGGCCGACATGATTCATACATGACAAGATAAATTTATTCATACTTAAAATTTACTTACATATTTTGATATAATATGTTGTTTCTCTCTATTAAAATAAATACATACATATGTATATACTAACAAAAACAGGAGGTTTTTTAGTTTCTACAAAATGCTTTGTATGATGTCCGCTTACGTGTTTGTCATTTCCCTTTGACATTTATAAACGGATTCCACTGTACTTATATTGAAACAAAACTTCAAAGAACGTTCAAATCTACGCCCAAATGTGGAATATAGAAAATTGTGATTTCCGTATACCAATAGACTTGTGCATGTGATGCAATGTTGTGTTACGGTGGAGGTTGCACGGCGTGTTGCAGGGCAAGGGCGCCAGAACACCCGCCGAAGAGGAATCCAAGCAAGACGCGACGCAACAGGTAATGTCACTAACCCTCGGTTTCCAAAGGTCATCGATCATCTCCACTCAACTTTATCAGCAGTCAAGTCTAATGTCGTCCAATTACAGCTTGGATAATTGCAATTTCAACTAATCAGCTTCTTGAAAAGATTTTAGCTCATAATCTAATTGTCTTTCTGAAACCGGGTCTAACTATATGCTTTTGAATTTGTTAATTGAGTGGGTCGCGTTTGCTTGAATTGTTTTTTGTATTGAACGGTTCCAACAAATTAAACTTCTTATTTCCTTGGTTTTGCCATTTAGAATTATGCCATGTCTTCTGTATATTCTTACATGTCCATGCTATATAACTGTATTTATAAGGTTGTTATGTATCTTCGTAATTACACGAACCGCCATATCTTTAATCCGCACTCGCGCCTGGTTGAATCTTATAACAATCCACTAGTCGTTGGGGTATTACACCATTCATATAAATAACTAAACATTTAGTTCTTGTTGGGCATAGAATAGTTTTGGGAATGTGTGTTTTGAAATCCTAAAGTTTGCAAAACACATTGCAATGGTGGTGTATTATGGTTGTTGTTGAATTACTCTCACGTTGTTTATACTCCATGCGTAGAATATCACAAATTCATTTAAGATTTTTTTGAACTTATATTGAATACACATTCATTAAAAATAACATTGGTGGCATTAAGTTTTTATTTTATTCTATTTATCTTAGAAGGGGGCTTTATGTTATGCTCGTATTACTCCAAATGTCTGGAAGAAATTAACGGTTTTATTTCCATGCAGGAAATGGTTGTGGATCCACCAAGTCAAGCGGTCGAAAACGTCGTTTTGGAGCAATATCAACAGTCTATCGCCAAGTAAGACCATTTTTATTTCAACTCAAAATTAGAATATCATTCATTAACTCGTAATCTCCATCCATTGTTAAAAATGTCATTCTTAATAATCCAATTTAAATCACCCCATACAATCAAAGGCGCTTAGCCTTCCAATGTCCAATTTCGAAGAATACACAAAATATTTACAGAATGAACTCCAGCCTGCAGGACATTCAGAGTGACATCGCGCGGCTCGCCAGCCAACAGAGCCAAATCCAACAACAGCAGCAGCAGCAACAACAGCAAGCGCAATTGCAGCAACAACAGCAACAACTCCAGCAACAGGCGAAAGAACTATTCCAGCAGCAGCAACAGGCGAAAGAACTGTTGCAACAACAGCAACAAGCCAAAGAGTTGTTACAACAACAGCATCAGAAGGAGTTGTTAGCGAAAGAGTTGTTCCAGCAACAACAGGCTAAAGAGTTGTTCCAGCAACAACAGGCTAAAGAGTTGTTTCAGCAACAACAGCAAGCGAATCAGTTGTTTCAACAACAAATGCCTCAGTCACCTTTCCAGCAGCAATATCAACAAAACATTCCACAGTTGGTAAGTAATTACCTGAATTTACATTAATCTAGCCAAATTATTCCTAGTGAATTAACCAAAACGACGGAAAGCGATAAATAAAAATAATATTCGCGAGTTAACCACCTGTTCTGCAGGTGTGACTATTAAATTATGTAAGACTTTATTTTCATTGATGGTTGATTATGTGCCATCTTTAAACAAGTAAAAAAAGGGTTCTTTCACAATTTTCACTGGTGTTGTGCTCTCATCACTTCACTCTCACTCAACATATTGAGCCAATCGCTCACTGCTGGAAATTGAACAACTGAACCGGTTATTTATCCCCTTTTCTTCCTTACTTGGCATGCCAAACTCTTGAATAAAGCAGATCTTATAAAAACTTGTCCAACGTTGCACCACCAGACCTAAGTTTTTAGAAGTTTTATGCCAAATATAATATGCTTAATGCATATTATATTTGGCATAAAACTTTTGCAAGATTATAATGCTATTAAATGTTATAGCGCTATAGTAAGTAAGTAGATAATGCACACTACATCAGCGCTTCGCTGTTACAAAAACGTTCATAACCGTACGGAAAACTTTCGACTAATTTAAATTGCCCTGTACAGACCTGTCCCTTTCCACACGCCTTGGATATGGGAAATAAAGCACATGGTTCGATAATATCCTGCGATAGCATTGCTCTTTGAGACACGATGGTCACGTGGGTGACAAGAGCTTACGTCTTTTCCTTGTCTCCATTATGCCGTATTATGTTGCAAAAGACTGGGGCCCTACTAGGAAAGTGTCAGTGTCAGTCGAGACCTGGTTTTTTGAACCATGATATAGCTTACCCGGTGGTTTTGCGTATGTCAAGTTTCAAGCTCCGCAGCGTCCACATTCGCTTTCACCCGCATAACGCTGACTATCGCCTCACGATTCCAGCACAGCCAATTCAGCTCACAGCAGAACGTTTCCCGGATGCCCCTGGGCAACTTCGGCTCCACACCGCACATACCGCAATACTACCAGCAGCCGCAATACCCGGAGTACCAGTACCGGGACATCGACGAGCAGAGCCGGCAGCAGTTCTACCTGCACGACAGTCCGCCGCCGCCGCAGCGCCGCACTTGGGCACAGCACGCGCAAATGCACCGCGACAGTCAGAATCAGGAGTTGCGGGGGTGGCAGGTCGGTGGAGTTCATAATTTTCTTCAATATAGTCTATAGAAAGGAGGAAAATTTCGTGCAGGACTCTTTGTGCCTTTATCTGTATGAGAGGAGTTGTTAAACAGCGGTAAGTAGAGAGTAGACCGGCTGTAAATCTACTGGCATAACAGCCCGCCGCAGCGCTCAAAATCAGGAGTTGTGAGGGTGGCAGGTCGTTGTAAGAGATTTACAAAAAGAAGTTCTTATTTAACAGTCCATAAGAGCATCGGCAGTCATTGGAAAGATCAAGAATTATAGGGGTTAAGACTTAGTAGTGCTAGTTTATGATTTGTCTTAAGTATAAAATTATGCTGTAATATATGGAGGTGTTGACAAGGCTTGCATTTACGTACCGCGTTGTTGTATACTGTGCATTTTCCAATGTCGATGAAACTTATTCCTGAGCCAAAGTTCGAGACTATCAAGACATCGATGAAACTAGAAAAAAACTCTGATTGTAAATTAACCATCTTTGCACTAGAAAGACGCACACAGCAATATTCACTGGAAGACACGGTGGTGGGCCTGATATACTAAACTTCTCTTACATCATTAGCCTATCGTTTTGAAAATTAATTAAATGAATGAATTATTTTCAGCTTCACCAGCAGAACAATCAGTACCAAGGGCGGGAGAGTCCGCAACGGACGTGGCGGTCTCCTTCCCCGCAACCCTCGCAGCCGCAGCCTGACCGCTGGCAACCGCAGCAAGGCTTCGTGCTGCACGACCGCCCCAACGACCAGCCCTTCCAAGTGCACTACCCGACTGATAGATACCAAAACGGCGAACCAAACCATTTGTCGTACACGGTATCGGGCAGTCCACCGGCGCAGAGAAGGGCGCCGACGCCTCAGAGGCAAGGCTCGCTGCCTGAGCCGAGGCGAAGCGAAAAACCCGTCGCGTTACATCAGTTACACTCCCCCCACCAACCGCAAACCCCGCCGGTCGCGCCTCGATCCACACCCGACGATATGGAACCCCAAAATATCTCATTCATCGGTAACGCGGAGGACGACGCGCTTCGACAAGGAATAGACCGTTTGAACATTTCGTCCGGGACGCGAACGTATCGAATCCCCTCACCGACGCGGCCGTCCCTCGCGCGGAATTCCTTCCGTCAACCAGAAGATACGAACGAGAAGGGTTTCTACATATCGTTCGATAACGAACAGCCTAAGCGGCCTAAACCGCCTTTGCGGGCCAAACGCGGTTCTCCTAGGAAGGAGCGATCGGTGGACGCCAGCCCGGAGCGGAGTCCGGAAACAACTTGGAGTGATAAGAACGAGAGATTGCAGGCTGAAGAGGAACAGTTCGTGGTTCATCGGGCGAGGGACTCGACGGTGGCTAATATGTCGCGTCCGGATGATTTAGAGCGGGATCCGCCGCGGGACCGCCCGCAGCGGGCGCCCGCGCCCGAGCCCGCTGCGCTAGTCATCGGGGACCTTAATATTGATCCCGTAAGACTTCTTTATGATATTCCTTGTAGTAGTGGGCTATGGGAATAGGTTACATTACAGGAAGGTATTTAGACGTTCCAATTTCAAATCTCAAAGGGTCGCAATGCGGTGAACTTCTATTTTGGGCATTACTTCTTAACAACAGGTTCAAGTAAGAACTTATTCAGAACAACTTTTCAGTACTGCAAACTTACAGAACTAAGGATACGATTTTTGATTAGATTATACTTACTTTATGCATGATTCATTGTCTGAAGTCATACTTAAAATACATATGCTTTCATTATATTTACATGTGTTCATCATTTTGGCCATAATTATAAACAATAATAAACCTTTCCAGAACTCAGCGGAAGAAATGGAGCGCAAAAAGGAGCGTATAATGCTAATGTCGCTGCAACGACGGCAGCGCGCGGATGAAGCCAGGGCGCGGGCCGATGCCGCCGCGGCCGCCAGGAAGGCGAGGGAGGAAGCCGCCTTGGAACTGAAGGCCGCCAGGAAGGAGGAGCAGGCCAGGCGGAGAGAGGCCATATTGCAGCAGTATAAGTTGAAGAAGGCCATCGAAGAAGCAGAGAGGGAGGTAAGACTTCTTAACTTATATTACTGTTGTTATAGATCAACTCTTTTGTAAAGGTTGAGGTAAGCTGTGGTAAGTCTTGAGGAACGCATAGGAAGAAAATATTAGGGATCTAGTAAGCAAGATTGCTAGGAAGGCGTGGGAAGTCGTCGTAGAACTGTAAGCTGCTAGCTACAAAGAACAGGCTGCAGTACAAAGAATACAGAGTAGTTGTCATGCTGAATTGTAGAAGCGATAGTCGTTTCCCTCCCAGCGATAGTAAAAGTGATGACCGTTCTCGTGAATAAATATGAAGTCAGATGGAAATGGATTTATAACATCATTATTTCAACTACGAATACAGACATAAAGGCCATAAGTGGTTGAAGCACCTAAACGAAATGTAAGATGAGCTAAGTAGCCGGGGAGGAGGACAGAACTGAAGCAAGCTGACGTTCCCTAACCCCGTTACAACCATGTAATAATTCCATCACTTAAATACTTACTATAATACTATCGTAACTGTATTCCAGGGCAAGGTGCTAGACAAGTCAGACTTCATGGACGCGATGAAAGGCGGCACTATCGACCGACACGCCGCCACGCCGCGCCAGCGCCGCGCCCCGCCCGGCGCCGGTCCGCGGGCGCGCCCCAAAACCATTCACGTGGACAGCGGGGCGTTGCACGCCGCTGAAGGCATGCTGCATACGAAGCAGCCTTCGTCTACTAATCTAGCAGGTAAGCTGCGTGTTTGTGGATGGCCCCTGGAATGCCGGTGGTCCGTTTAGCCAGCATTTTGAATCCGGTT
Organism: Aplocera efformata; assembly: GCA_921293045.1. Classification (NCBI taxonomy): domain Eukaryota; kingdom Metazoa; phylum Arthropoda; class Insecta; order Lepidoptera; family Geometridae; genus Aplocera; species Aplocera efformata. The sequence continues at coordinate 12,876,288 of OV121039.1, forward strand.
ATTACGAGATTCAAGATTATTGTGGTCAGTGAAGCCCTAAGCAACAGTTTTCTACGAGAAATCGCAACTCCAGGTATCCTATTCTATAAAAGAAGTATCGTAAGGCATTGTTCAATACAGGGTTATTGGTAACATGATCACCTCTCGAGTAGATTCTGTATATAAGAAAAAAATAGATTTGTTCTATGATTTTAGAGATTGAGAGAAATTACAGATATTAAGGTAATTATAACTTTTAAAATACCTTATATTGTGAGACTAGCGACCCGCCCCGGCTTCGCACGGTTAGTAAAGCATCAGTGTCGTATCAGAAACTACCCGTGCGAAGCCGGGGTGACTTGCTAGTGTATTATACATATAAACCTGCCTCTTGAATCACTCTATCCATTAAAACAAACCGCATCAAAATCCGTTGCGTAGTTTTAAAGATATAAGCATACATAGGGACATAGGGACAGAGAAAGCGACTTTGTTTTATACTATGTAGTGATATTCGTATCATTCTCAATGTTTATGAATTTTCGGCTTTGATTTCCCAAATGTCAAAAACAAACTTATTATGTAGTTATCCTGATTTTTATCCTGTTACCAAACCTGTATAGTGCAAGCTAATCCCGTTTATAATCATCACCACTTCAACAAATCTGCCCATAACAATAAAAATGTATTAAAGGAACATGCTAATTAGGCTAAGATTTTTGGCTATCACTTATCATCGTCGTAAATGGCTTTCCCGTATTTAATTTTGTTGATATTGTGTTGCATTGTAATCACCGTAGCACTTTCAGCAACACTAGATGTGGCCTAGATCAACCTGTATTATTGCTTGCGGCATGCCCGCCCTTATATTTTCATGAGATACGTTATGCTGCTATAAAAAAATATAATTCGAAATTGGAGACTAAACAATAACTTGTTCTCTACTTTGATTGATCTTAATCAATGTAGTCTATAGTCAAGTGCATCTGTACTTAGACGAAGAATCGCAAAACGTCCGTTCAAAAATAAAACAGTACAGGACAAAAAATCCTAATTCTCGACCCTTTGGTTATTGGTGAAATTCCTTCATAAAATTTCTATATGACAAGTATGGAGGTACACCCTACTATATTAAAAAATGGGTCCAAAATGGCGAAGAAAGCGTGTAATAAAATTTTGAAGTCTTAACAAAATGCGATCACAAGCGAAAAAAGCGTTCCTTGTTATCTTAATTTCCTCCAAAACGTCAGCTTGATCAGCATAACGCATCTCGTACAGTTTTTTTATTTGTTTTTGTTCCCCCCTCCCTGCGTGGCTTGGCGTGTGTTGTCGATGTCGCGCGACAGGCGGCGCCACTATGCGGCGGGATTACTACCGCGGCTCGCAGGACAGCCTGGCGGAACGAGCTGGGCTCTATCGAGGTGAGTTTATGTCGAAGACCTTGACTAACTGGTGGTTGTGTACTACGGCGCTTGATTCAATGTCGAACTGCTCAATTTTGTGTGGCTAAAGTGGTATTCATATTGGTCATATTCTTATTTACTCTCGCCCCTCCAATTTACGAATCCATCAGCCTAACACTAGACATTGGCAGAATTTGTGTGGCTAAAGACACAAAATGCCATAAGGAAGAAGCAGAAGAAGATATCTCTTATATGACCTAAACATAGTGATATGTGTTGTTACCATTGTGGATGATGTGTTGACAGATTCCCCGGTGGAGGATCGCGGGGGCATGTCCCCGGGCAGCGCGTCCAGCGGGCCGCTCGGCCGCCGCGGCTCGTGCAAGACCTCGCGAGGTATGTCTCGCATGCGCCTCCCCGCCCCTCCCCCCACCCCTAGCCTTAGCTGTGGCCCCATTGCTGCCCACTAACACCCGGCGATCGCTTCTTGCCGTCCATTGCCCATTGTTCTGTTTATAAGTACTTAAAATTCAAGCGTATTCCAAAAGTAAGCTTTTTCTTAAATAAACATAGCTTCTAAAATGAAGAGACAAACTGAGTGGCGTTTTTGTCGCCCGAAGATTCTGCCGAAACCGGATTTGGAAACTAAATAGCGTTACTGTCGACTGTGCCAAAATCATTGACAGTGACAAATGTCATTAATAATTACCAATGGCGTTGCTAAAGCAGAGTTGATATTAATGCTATTTAGAGTTAGTTTTCTTCTAACTGTAGCCACAAAATGGTCAATACAATAAATCGAGTCGATATTCAATTAAATGAAAAACCTATCTAAATCCCACTAATATTATAATTAACGTACGATTTTTACTTTATTCAATTAATTAAATTGACTTTGTTTGCAAGAATACAAGTTTTACATTTAAACTATATGTGGTCCAATATACTCATACCTATTAAATTACATTCTAATTTACTTATAAACAGAACTTGAACATATACAGTGAACGAAGCGGCTGACTTGGTATCAAAATATGAATTATCTAATTGTTGTATTTTGTATTAAAATTTAACCTTTTACAAAACAATTATTGCAACTAATTCCAGAAACAATACTTTGATATCATGTAGCCTGTCTTATTGTTTTGAGTTTTTCTGATGTTTCAATAAAGATGTCTGAAACATTGTTATACAAACATTGTTTATAAGCATGTAATGTGTGAAGATTCATTCCAATAATTTAGTAAAGATGTTTCAGATATCAAAATAATTGTTTGAGAAAAGTGTTCATGACAAGTTCCCTTTTGGCTTGAACAAACAGAAACACCGATTTTGTGTGATTTTTTTACGACTCCGTGTCCCACAGTTGGTTACAAGGCTTCTTTGATTTTATTTTAGTAGAATGCTTGGTTCTAATTATTATTTATTTTTTGAATACATTATATGTGTATCATTCCAACACATACAGTTATATATCACACTTCGAGTCACAAAATTATGCTTGATATATTTTGGCCATATTAGTAGTTCGCATCATTCCAAGACGGAGGTTTATAAGCTTTTTTTCCAAATTTCAATACGCGCCCCAATAGACCTTCCGCGCATTTGTTAATTGGTTCCAGATGTATAAAGTTTTGCATATTGCAGTTTATATCGCGTACTAGAGATTAATTTTGTTTGCCTAAAACGAAGCCAGCTTGTGTGACCGATGCATGCTTCCGCGCGACTGGCGTTGCGCCGCGTTGCGTCGCGTGGGGCGGCGTTGCATGTGCGTGATGACATGTATAGGAAACATTTCAGAGCGTGTGAATGAGGAACCTCAATCGGCACGTGGAAGGTCTAAATATACGAGTTACCAGAATAACTTTAAGGCTGGACGGAAGTCAAGCTCTCTTATGAACCTGTGCGGTAAGAGTTTGAGAGAACACTCGACCAAGCTTGACTCACGTTGGTAATGCCGGTGATACGGACGCTTTGGTGCGTTGGGTTCTTTTATGTTGCTCCAAGCACTCCTGAGGTGGTTCATAGGTTTCTTGTTCAAAAATGAAACTGAAATAAAACATTAAAAATATTACAATATCATCAATAATATCTTTAAAGATCGTGATAATTATGTAATCTATATGTAAAATTGAAACGTTTAAGATCTAGTTGCAATCGTATATCTTGCGATAAGTGTCACATTAAACAGGGTTACATAAAGTAATTCGAATTAAATAATTAAAATGGATATATAAATACACTTATATTTTAAATATAGAAATTAAGCGTTTAAAGTACATTCAAATTTAATCTGAAATACAACAATCGATTGAAAATCACCATCGATGAAATCTAATGACAATCTTCCTGTTCAATAAATACGCATGATATCTCAAATCTGTACTCTTCCTTGTCCATACACTTACAAAATGGTGTCTGGTAGTAAAATAACCAAAAATATATTTAGACAGCTCTAATAAATGATTACGGTTTCCTTTATTCAATATGAAACTGATTGAGATTAGTTTTATTTTGTCTACCATTGGCCAATACGTTGTTGGCCGTAGATGGCCTTATGACAGCTTTTGGTGAGGGCTTATGGCTCTCGTCCGCAGCATCGGTGATATTGACAATACATGATTTAAAACCAGTTCAGTCACTACCTCGGTAAATAATGTCTTAAATCCACTTTGCTCCACCTCTCGAGTGTTCTTTCGTCTTGTGCACATTATGTTATTTTTCAGTTGGGTCACCGGTTATCTAAGTACATATATTATATGGTTGTGGTTTATTATGTTGGGTCCTCGTTGTTCTAATATTTTGTTCGTCGTTAGAGCATGCATTTTATTCATTTGTCTATGGTGTTGGTGTGACATCGTCTGGTAATCATTAAAACACGTTACAACCTATGGAATAAATTTGAATCCAATTTAAATTAACATAGATAAAAGATTAATTAGGTCGACAATGTTTTACTTTGTTCATTTATTACTGTAGAATTAGTAACCGTTTAATTAAATCAATAAGTGATTAGAAATAAATGAAAACAACGTCATTAAAAACATATTTTACGATTGCCATGATAAAATGAAATGATGATTCATTGTAGCATCATTTAGCTAATGAAGACTACATATTATTAATAATAATAAAAACACTTCAATTCTCATTCTTGTAGAGTTGTGATTGGTTGTAATTGTGTTTTACGCTATATTAGCTTAATACATGATATTTATAAGTAAATGTGTAGCAATACGTATCAGCTAATTACCTGTATACGCGTAAAATACAAAATGTTGTGCTTGTTATGTTAATTTTTGCCTTTTTATTTTGCTTGGCATAGATTGTATCTGAGATACCATTTATGTATTGTATCTGTAGGTATGTATATGTAGTTTGTGTACACAAATACATTTAGTATTTTACGCTTCATAATCTTTACACTTAATAATATTAGGTACATAATGTTTCATACTTTCGAGTATCTAATTTTAATGAGTATGCTAGTCGATAAAATAAATGGCTAACCTGGGTAAATGTATTTCTATAATACAATTAAGTCCTGTTTACATTCTTAATAATTTACAGGATAAAAATACTATGTGATAAATGATTAACACTTTGTTTATCAATGTTATATTTTTAATTTTACTTGATTCACATTCAAGTACAACTATTATGTGGTAACAGCATTAGTGGTGGAAGAGAAATTTGAATATAACATTTTTTTGTGATGTTGTAGGTGTATAGATTTGTGTAAATTTTGGACAGCTTTTGGTGAATACTGTGAGTATTCACAAGACCAATAAAAACTATAGATTTTTATGAAGCCAGGTTCCAGTACTTCTCATTTGAGACTGATCTAAGATTGATTAGTTGCTAACTTGAAAAGAAGAGGAATTAAAGAAAAGCCGCGTAGTGTATTTAGTGTTAGAAAAACTTAAGACTGGAGCTTAGTCTACATAATTAAATCGCAAAAAATAACACCGGTGGTAGATTTAAAAATATAAATGCTTAATTATTAAAATTTACAGTAATCCGGCTAATTGGCGCTGGATTTTCAAAACTTCATAATTGGTAGTAAGGTATCCTTGCCTCTTACCCAACCGATGCATACATGCAAGATTATTTCAATTAATATTCGCTTATTGCCTTAATAAGCAAGTGATACTGGCATTACAATCAGATGATATAAATCTAAAATTTTTTTATAAGACTTCGTCGAAGTTATGATAGGATGGCGCAGACAAAAATAGTGAAAAATCATAAATCACCGAGCTGCCAGTCTGAAGTATTTGATTAACGATGTGTTCCTACAGTCTCAAATAAGACTTAAGTCATTAGAGGCCTTTAATTAGTGGTCACCTTCGCCCATTAACAACATCAATACGACTCAGGTCCCCTACCGTAATTTGTTAAGGCTAAGTCCCACCGTATTGCGCTTTCACTCTGAGACGGGATGTAACGTTACATGCGCCTGTAATTTCACCGGAACACAACGAAGCGATTGCACCACGACTTGGCGGCGGATTTAAAGTATGGTGGCAATGCTTCTCCGGATGAACCTGACATAGGCTCTCCTACTCTTTGAGGGTGCTTCTTTCGCAGCCGGGCATACAAGTGTCCAGTAGGCGCATAGACAGCCACTCTAGGGTTTTGAAGTATTTGATATTACTGCGCGGTGTATAACTCCTCTATCACGTTATTTGCGCATCGTATAAGTTGATATATTTTTATACCAATCAGATATAAAAAAATAAGATTTCATGAAGGGACTTAATGAATGGTAAATGCAAATGGCGCAAGCGGTTATATGTATATTTTTAGTACATACATTTGAGGCAAGGCTATTGCCGCATCCTCCGGGCACGCGCCGTCTGTTCGCTGTTGTAGCAGACCCGTCTAGGCACTTAGTTTGCGCGAAGTGCTAAGATTCTCCACTGACACATTGCTGCGTTATTTTACCACGAATATGCGTATAGATTTTGAATCGTTATCTATATGTTATGAAGTTTCAATAAGGGGTCAGGTATGGGCTGGCGGTTATATCGTGATTGGTTGGGTGTGTAGACTCGGGGCTAGGGCGCGCGACGCCGCCGCGGCGCGCCGCGTCCCCCGGGCTGCGCGCGCTCGGCTCGCCGGCGGGCTCGGGCCCCGGCTCGCTGCCCGGCGCCATCGGCAAGCGCCGCCACCACCCCGACGACGCGTCAGACGTCAGCTCCACGCATTCCTCCATCATGGATTATTCGGGTGAGTTAATTGTACCTCCGTATTGTTTCTAATTTTGTTTTTGTTACTTGCAGCGATTAAGGTTTTGTCATCTAATTGAAGATCATTGTGTTTCTATTTATTTTTATTTACTTTTAACGCGTAATTTTTTAATTTTCATACCTGTCAAAATTGTGTAGGTAATATAAACATATTAATATGGTCTAAAAAAAATGCTTAACTTTCATACTGCCTTTATAAACGATGACTGTATTCGTTGATTATTATGGAACAGCATTAAGTAGTATTGTATTAACCGGTAAAAGAATGTTGTTCGTAGTTTTCGTGATCAAATGGCCACTATAATTAAAAAATATGTCATTTGTCCCCATAGCGAGATCAAACCGATCCAATCGAAGTTCGGGCAAAGGTCAACGATTTATTCTAGTAGATAGGTAGCTAGATGATAACCACGACACGTATACTAGACACACGAGAATTTGAGATCACAAGTAACAGTTTTGAATTTATTGAACACGAAAAGCGATGTCATGCCAACCAGTTCTGAATAACAATATTTCTAAGGCATGGTTTTGTGAAAAGCATTTTGATCTAACAATGAGTTTGCTTCATCGACAATCGCTTACTCACAATCGTTTTGAATAACACTTGAATCACGGCACTCCATTTATTTTGTGCATCCACTACGCATACTGCAACTAAAACTAATGTAAAGAGATATCTAATTTTATGAGTCAGCTATGAAATACATTTTTAGTTCCTATGTATTAATTAATTAATAGTTTCGATACGAAACAGTACCGTACAAAACTCGAAGATTGACTTCAGTTGTCCATTAGTTAGAACAAGAATAGAACTTTTAGAGTACTGAATAAGTAGTATTGTAATAGGTCACATAGTAAAATTAAAAGAAGTCAATAAGCTATGGCAGTAACTTAGAACGTTTGAGAGATCATTAAGAAAATTTCTCTCTGACATTCTGAAGTCATTGCTTATTCTCTTTAGCTCTGTAGATGAATAATGAATAATCCACTCACAGGTCCACGGTTATATAAGCAACCGACCACGAAATCCAACCGGGGTATAATGCTGAACGCGGTCGAATACTGCGTGTTCCCCGGCGCCGTGAACGCGGAGGCCAAGAGACGGGTGCTGGAAGAGATAGCGCGCTCCGAGAGCAAACACTTCCTGGTTTTGTTCAGAGACGCTGGCTGCCAGTTCCGGGCGCTCTACAGCTACTGTCCCGACTCGGAACAGGTCACCAAGCTTTACGGCACCGGGCCCAAACACGTCAACGATAGGATGTTCGACAAGTTTTTCAAGTGAGTATTGCTGATGACACGTCTCGGGGTCTGAGCTCGGGGGTTTTAGCGCGAGCGTCTGCATTTATGCTATTTAAAATAATTATATTTATTTATTCAGACTACTGGTGTCGATTTTTGTTAGTAATACATATTGTTTGTGTTAAATATCCAATTAAATTCATAAAACAATAATCAATACATTTAATAAATTAAAATTTATTGGTCTCCAGGGTGCAATCCATCTATATATCAAAATTTATCACAATCGATTCGGCGATTATAATAATAGTTAGGATTACGCACCTCTAAAATCCTCTACAAAAGGCAGCACTTTTAAATACACGCAACTCTGTTTCCAGATACAATTCGGGCAGCAAATGCTTCTCGCAAGTGCACACGAAGCACCTGACTGTGACGATCGACGCGTTCACGATACACAACTCGCTGTGGCAGGGCAAGAAGGTGCAACTGCCCAGCAAGAAGGACATGGCTCTGGTCATATAGAGCCGCAGTGCTGTTCCAATCTAGTCGCCACGCCGCGAGTCACATATACTCCTATACGTTAGTGGTGCCGCCGTTTAGTTGCAAAGCGTTGCCCAATGTCGCTCAACATTGACACTTTATCATTCGAATTAGATATTCTCTCTCCAGAGTAGTCTCTTTTATAAACGACCTTAATTATGACACTGCGTTCTTATGCATAAAGTTTTTAAAATATTAAAGACTAGAAAAAAACCCAGTATAATAGCAGTGATATTTTTAACTCCATTTTAACCAATATCTTATGATTGTTGTCAATTTTAAGCAACATTTTGCAACGGCAATGCGGATGTGCCGGTAGGGCGCCAGTGCCAGTGTCCATTATTTTTAATCGGTTAGTGCATTTTATCGTCAGCTGTAATCGATCGGTGTAATCGATCGTAAAGCCGGCCGGGGCTTGCCGAAGTCATAGTGATCGAGTAACCCGGACGGTGGAAACTTTAGGAAATCGCAAGCTCGAATCATCGTTTTCATTTTTCGGTTCGTTGATTTGAAAGTATCGCGTTGGATTCGCGCTCGCCGTGTTTTGTGTTGTAATTAATTTGTAGACGTCCGTTCGCGAGATGCGAGCGTCGGCCGTTGTGATAGTACGTGGGGAGCGACGCGCAGGCAAACATCGTCGCGTCGCGTCCGCTCGCTTCGTTCGTTCATTCTGTGCGTAGGCGTGAGTGCTGCGTTTGTTCGTTATTTGTGTAATGTTTGCCATATGTGTTAGTGAGACGAACGATACGTTCCAAATTTTATTCAAATTGTCTCGAGTGTAGCCGCGATGGATGTTGATCGATTCGATTAGATACGTTATATTTTATTATAAAAAAGTATCCTTCACATTATCGAAATAACAAGTTCACAAACTAATTATCGCTTATTGTTATTGTAATAATGTAACTCGTTTAGTAATTATTTGACTGGAGTTAATAATAAGATGATTATTGTATTTCGTTTACTGACCTTCATTAACGGTATCAATTTCCATTTTTTTTACTGCTTGTATAGCTAAAATTAAGACAAGGCACATTTTACGTGGTAATTATACTGCCTTATCCTGTAAATAATTGTTTTTGTATACAGCTATTTATTAAAAGAATGTTAAACGAGAATTGATGAATGTCATATTTTCATTGTTTAATGATTGGTCATCAATAATATACTACCGATAGTATATGGTATGCAAAATATATTGTATTAAAAAGCATAACGAAATAATATTGAATTTCATATTACTCTGTTGTTTTATTTAATGTTTTTATAACTTACTAGTTTAGACCCATATTTTTCCTGCAATAATTTCTAGATAATAAATAAATATCCATACTTTCCACACAGCGCCATCTAGCCTCAAACTAAGCATGTAGTCGTGTACTATAGGAACCATATTAAAATAAATGTTATATAGTATTTGTTTTTTTGGAAGCACATAATATCTATATCGGTCTCATAAATGTTTGTTTTGGATGGAAATCCAACTCGCAACCTACAGCGTTGAAGGCTGACTGAGATTTGAGAAGGCGATGGAAATACTGCTGATGAATATAATTTGCTTATCAGCCTCTAGTGTTCCAATTACAGGGATAAGGGCCTACTCTGGATAGCAGAGTGAATGGGGTTTGATCTACCACGGGAGCCCAATCCGGATTGGTAAATGTCACATGGCTTCGAATTATTGGTTCTAGGACATGCCGGTTTCTTCGCGATGTTTTCCGTCACCGTTGCAAGAAGTGTAAAAAATATTGGTAGTCTGTGCGTTTGAACTTTGCAACCTTCAGATTCGGCGTCTGTATTCCTGGGAGATAAGATTTTTATATGTAACGAATAAAACAAAATAGATCAATAATTTACTCTTTTATTAAAGTTTCCTTTAATTAATACTGTTTAAATCGTTGCACTGCAAATTGGTTCATATATTTACAACTTGAATACCATATTCCCATTCTAATTATTCAAATTAGAAGTTATGTTATTAATCAAATTATAAATCCTAAAATAAGAGATCCATGAATCGATATTGCAACAATTAATCTATTCCCAACAAGCCCGTTTAATGACGAAGCGATACAATTCTTTAATAAGAAAGAATAAAATGCGATCCCTTATGTTCATATACAATTAAAAGTAATGACATTTTTTGTTAACGTAAATACAAAATTAAAATCAGGAGTATCAAAATACAAATCAGTTATGATTAATACAAGCACTTAAATCTTGTCGCTTAATAATTAAATTCGACTTTTATTCATTTCCACGTTTCACTAAATCAATCACTCACTAGACTTTACACAGAGTATATAATCATAATAATTTAAGTAGTGACACCGAAGCAGTGGCGGCCTTAGGGGGTGGCAACAGGGCAACCGCCCGGGGCCTCGCACCCTCGCAGAACAACCCGTTTTTTGTTTTGATGTACTGCAGCTGTCTTCAAGAGGATGCTGACTGATTACCAGTAGCTTAGTCTCAGAGCCTCACAAAGACCTATCGCCCGGAGCCTCGCAATATCTAAGGCCGCCCTTGCACCGAAGCACCTAAAGTTTAAAGCACGTCTGAAAACGGGCGCATTGGCAACATGGCAAAACAATCATACTACGTTACAACTTACGTATCCATATCATTTGGATTTGAATGTTATACAATGGTCATGTCTACACTATTGTGAAGTAGTGCGTGACGGGCGAACTGGGGGCCGACTCCTCCTTGGTGATCACCAGCTCATCCACTGGCACGTCTTCTGGTTGTGTCTGTAAATGACGTGGATATGTCAGGGTCGCCCGGTCTCAATTTGGCTGTAGGTCTTTTTACCCGACTTCGCCAGATGTTTTTAGAAAGAAAGAAAGAAAAAAATATTTTTTATATTTCGAGTGTTATGGTATATTTCTTTGGCACGTCTAAGTCTTGATTTTACCTTGACAGGTGTCGTTAGAATTCCTCTTAATTAAGAGATTGACACTGGCTACTAATAACCTTACTTTTTTTTTATTGAAGTGAAATCTTAATTTTTTAGTAAAATATGATTTGTACTTGCGAAACGACTAATTTTTTTTTAATTCCAATAGGGGCCATATTAGGATTAAAATGTATGAAAGATATTTAAATCATTAAATGTTTATTATACTCGCAATTGTATTTACTTCTCCTTCGGGAGTGAACCCATTGATTTCAACCGGTATCGTTTGCCCGTCTTGTGTGATCACCTGCGAAATTAAAGATAAGTTATTTTATTAGCAAGTGAACATAAGCGGTAATTTCCGCGAAAGCTGATTGTAAATACTGCATTTTTATATCAATAAAATCAAGTTTCGATTCGATATTGGTTAATAACATGTTATTTAAACAAAAAACTACTATGCAATAATTTTATCATTAATCTAATTCCCATAGTGCAAGTTTGGGGCTAGATTACGCTGTGTGAAATCCCCATATTTATATACACCATATTTTTCGGGACAATCCGACTGCCCGCCTGATATTAAGTGGTCACTGCCCCCATAAACAGCGGTAAGACTCCGATCCATCCGTACATCATGAAAGAAGTCAAGTTGTATCGCGATGCGCCCATTACTTTGAGACGGGGATATCTCACCCGCATGTAATTTCACCAGCAACGCGAGTGCACTACTCGGCGGCGGATTACCAGGTGTGGTGGCAATACTTCTCCGGACCAAATTGGCATTACATTCATATCCCTGCACTAGGATTCCGTGGCATGAGCAAACACAGAAACACAAGACCAAACTTCATGGTCACCAAACAAAGTGTTTCCCGGCCGGGAATCGAACTCGGGACCCCTCGCTTCGAGGGCAGGGCTTGCCACGGAGCCGCCAAACCTGGTACTGCTGGATCAGTTCTACTGGTACCAACATGTTGTACGTAGGACGTACCTGCAAGGAGTGTCCATCCAGCGAGGTGATGGCCAGCCTCGTACCATCCTGCATGGTGAAGTGTAGCGGGTTCCCCTGCTCGTCCGTCACCTGAACACAAACATCAATAACTGGATAACTTGTTTTTTTTTTTAATTTAATTGTTTTAATTTGTTGAGTGGTTACCTCAGCCCATAAAAGCAATACGACTTCGGTCCTCCCCGACAGAAGTATAAGTCCCCAGTCGCACCTCGTTGTGCCCGTCACTCGAGACGGGGATGTTACGTCTCATATACGCCTGTAATTTCACCGGCAACAGCACCCTTCCCTTCATTGACGGCAGCACCTCTTCGGACTTGGCACAAGTTCTACTGGCCCAATACGTCTGCCCCGGCCGGGAATACAACCCGGGACCCCTCGATGGCGGGTATACCAAGATACGGAGCCGTCTCAATACTTACCGACATGTGTTCCGGCTCCTCCTGCGTCTTGGGCTGCAGCAGGAGCGAGTCGCGCGCGAACACAGCGCACGGCTCGCTCGAACTAAACACCACTTTGTTCTCGCACTCCGGTGGCTGGGGGAAAGAAACCTCGTTTCAACCATCTATATGGTGGTATACTTTTGGTAATACTACATAGTTAAGATATACATAGTTAAGATCCTGCGATTTATCAAATTTCTGCCAAATGAACAAAAGTAATAATAAAATTAAAATTCATTAGCAGTCACAATTCAATTGATATGTCTGCCTTCTGCACTGGTTGTGGGTTCAAGTCCCACCTAGCTAGGACAATCATTTATGTGACATGTTTCAAAATGAAGAATATGATCCGAGTAACTATGAACAGCTATCGTAATACCGTATGAAGCTTACTCGTGCGAGTCCACTTGATCCGACCACACTCTGATTGTAGCTAGCAGGAGGGTGATTCAGCTACAACCCCATCTATCCGGAGGTCTCACTATCCTACCGGCTGCGCCATGTCAAGTGGCATGTCAATTAAACGCAGCATGCGTATTATCTGTGCAATACCGATACACAGACAATTACTACCTGTGTTAAAGCGTTGAATGTCTGCAGAAGGCAGAGCTACTATCAATTGAATTGTGACTGCTAATAAATATTAATTGTATTATTATTTTTGTTTTTTTTTTGACAAAATTGACAATACTTTGAGAGCCGATATACGAGTAGTATTGGTTTCGTAGAAATTTGATAAAGTTTGAGAGCCGATACACGAGTTAGTGATGGGGTCACCTGCTCGGGTTCCAGGATCTGGTAGGGCGAGGGCTGGTCCTCCACGTCGTAGGTGACGTATATGACGCGCTCGTCGTCGCCGCCCTCCACCACGAACTGGTCGGGCGCGGCGGGGGAAGGGACCTTCGCCAGGCTCGGCAGGAACGGCTGCACCGCCAGCAGCGAGGTCTGCTTGTGGACTTGCTGGAACAGACATACCGATCCTAATAATTTGACGGCTCCTTGGCTTAGTGGTAGTAGCCCTGCCTTCGAAGTGAGGGGTCCCGGTTTCGATTCCAGGCCGGGGCACACTTTGTGTGGTGAGCATGAAGTTTGTTCTCGGGGCTTGGGTGTTTGTCCATGCCATCTGAGACACAGGGAATCCTAGTGCAGAGGTATGAGTGTGTAATCGTTTATTTATTATTTAATATATAAAACACAAAAAATGTATCTAACTATGTCCATTAAAGACTATGAAACCATCCAACCGATGTGCCCCAAAGGTAATAATAAAATGGTTATAGATTATACCACTAAAACAATGCATTAGGCACAAAACATTTTTCTGTTTTTAGCGTAGTAGCACGGTAAACTATATTTAAATATGAAAATGCTTATAAAATAATTAATTTCAAATTCCATCCAGATCCGTTGAGCCGCTCTTTCATGATCGTTTCGCATTTATAATATTAGCAAGATTACCTTTTTATGCTTATTGAGGTTGGAAGCATCAGCGAAGGTCCGGGGACAATGCGGGCAATGAAACGGTTTCTCTCCCGTATGCAATCGCATATGCTTCGAAAGCGCCCAGCGCGTAGAAGTAACACGACCGCACAAATTGCACTTGTGACCGCTCTGACAGCCAGGCTTCACGGGCCTCTGGGCAAAGGCGACTTGCCTCTGAGGGGAAACACTCTGCCCGAGAGCAGAAGCACTCTGCTGGGCGTACGTGACCGTGGCGGCGACGGCGTCGTTGCCAGGGTTATTGGCGTTAATCGTAATCTGCGTGATGCTGCCGTCGTTGTTCACTATCGTTGTGATGTCTTCCGATGGCGCCGTTTGTTTTGGTGTTAATCTGTCAATACAATAAGCCAGTCACGACATAAATATTCATGGACATTCATTGGAATTAAAGGATTGAAGAATGGTTTTTTCGATCTTCGAAATCAGTCTCTTGTTTCTAAATACATACAAACATATTGACATCCGAACCACAAAAAATACACAAATGTTTGACCTGGAAATCGAAATCCCAACAGAAGGCAGAGGTGCGAGCGCACTCGATTATAGCATGAACTACACCGTACCAGCCTCTAATGTGCCCACTGCAGGGACACCGGCCTACTCTCGATAATTGAGAGTGAATGGGCTCTGATCTACCACGGGAGCCCAATCCGGATTCGTAGATGTCACATGTCTTCGAATTTATGGTGCTAAGATATCCCGGTTTCCTCACGATGTTTTCCGTCACCGTTTCGAAAACGTGATATTGCGCACATAAATTTTTCAAGTGAAAAAATTCGTTGGTTCGCTTGTGGGTTTGAACCAGCGACCTTCAGATTAAAAGTCGGCGTCTATGCCCCTGGGCCACCACGCTCTCTAAACTCTCATGAACTACATAGTGAATGTTATTTTTTCTCTTCAAATATAATAACTTCAAACACAGAAGAAAATACACAATATGTTTGGCTTAGGTGGAAATCAAGCGAAAAGCAGAAGGCAGAGCTCAATAAAGTGTCATTTTTTCTCTCTAATTTGTGGTCGTTTACCTATTGGTCCTGGGTTCGTGCCTGCGCAGGTGCAACCGGTGCTGGGAGGAGGTGGTAAACCTACGGGGACACAGCGTGCACTGGAAGGGCTTCTCCCCCGTGTGGATCCGCATGTGTTCCGACAGGTTGCCTTTCTGTGTGAACGCTTTGTCACACACTTTGCAAACGAACGGCTTCTGACCTGCAATTGGGATATACCATATTAATCCTAACTAAATAATATAAATGCGAAAGTAACTTTGTTTATAGTAACGAAAATAAACGCCTAAACACTGCCCCTGAACTAGCATTGTCTGTGTCGCAGATGGCATGGACAAACATAGAAATACGGCGTAAGTACGGCAAAGAACAGCCTTACGAGTATTTTGCCTATAGGAGAGACGAGGGACCCACCTCTATGCCACCGCATGTGCAGCGTGAGACTAGTTTTGTGCGCGAACCGTTGCTTGCATTCCTCGCAGGAGAACTTCTTCACGCCCGTGTGGAGCATCTGATGGTTGATCAGGTTTGCTTTCGTCTTGAACTTCGCGTTGCACACCTGTAACACAGCATGGAGGCATGGAACAAAGGTTGCATGGAAGACATCACTTTTAGTGATAATGCCGCCCATTGTGCGTCTACCAATTTGTTGTCCGTACCTTGCTTGTAATTTCTTTTTTCTTTCTGGTGTGCCATAAAGAGTATATTTATCTATCATCTATATATTGCGTCCGTAGGTGTGCACCCTTTGATTCCCTACACCTACCCCCTAGGGGGTGCTAAACGAGCAACCACAAGTAGGAGTAGAACTTGTGCCAAGTTCGTCTGGAGAGGTGCTGCTACCACATCTGGAATCTGCCGCCAAACAGTAGTGGTTGCATTACTGTGTTTCGGTGGAAGGGTGTGGCTGCCGGAGAAATCACATGCGCATGAGATGTATCATCCCCGTCTCGGGTGATGGACGCAGCAGGATGAATGCGAATTAGGTTAGTAAAGATTTGGATCACACAGTGAGTCGCTCGCATTACTGTTGTCATGGGCGAGGGTCACCACTTACCATCAGGTGGGCCCTCAGTTCGTACCGTCACTCATTCACATATAAAAAAAGACGAAAGCACCCCACGGGTGGGTTTAACGGGGGTACACGAGGGTCGTACCTTGCATGCAAACGGTCTGTTCTGCGTGTGCACGAGCTGATGACGCTGCAGCAGCTGTTTGTGTTTAAAGTGCTTCCCGCACTTGTTGCAGACGTAGCGCTGGTTCGCGTGCTCCGCTTCTTTATGGTACGCTACAGACGACGGGTGGTTTAGGACCTGGGAAGCAAGGAAAATTAGTCTTAAAAAAAGTTAATAAACTTCATGCAAACTAACAGATACACAAGCCGTGTGAAGCCAAGAAGAGAAGAATAGAAAATTTTTGTTTTTATAAAAAACCTAAAGAAATCTCTCCCATTGTCTTTAAACTCATATCGTGGCTGTGTCACTTCAGGGGCTGTAAGACAAGTAATAACATTTTTTTGCATGGAGTTTTAGCGTGGTGCGTTAGCGAATGTAACGTGGGAACAAACGAAGCTGATCGCTCGTATAGCATAAAATATAATCTAATGTGATACGGAAGGCATCTTTCAATACGAAGGTTCGTTGGTTGTCAAAACGTGCATAAACGAGTTGTTAAAATAAAATATACCACATACAACTTTTTCACTTTAAAAATGTATATGCCCAATACCACGTTCTCGATACGGTGAAGGAAAACATCGAGAGGAAACCGGTACGTTGTAGAACCAAAAATTCGAAGACATGTGACATCTACCAATCTGGATTAGGCTCCCCACTCACTCTCAGTTATCGAGAGCAGGCCGGTGTCCCTGCAGTGGGAACATTATAAGGCTGATACGGGATAATAGTAATAGTTGACACTACAAACTATAGAAGAAGTGGTAATATAATTCGGTGGGTACGTGAAGTTACCTTCCCACAGAGATCGCACGCAAACCCCTTGGCGTTGCTCCGGCGTCGGTGCGCAAGCGCATGTAGCGCGAGCGCGCGCGGGTACGCGAACGCAGCGCCGCACTCGTTGCAAATGTACGGACGCTCGCCTTTATGCGCCGCCTGACACAAAATAAACACAATAAGTTCATTTTACGGAAATATAAAAACCTCAGACTTGGGGAAGTGGTACTGTACTGATTAACATCAAACGCTTGAGCAGGTTTGCATAAATTATAACTAAAACTCATATAAAAAAAGAAAGAAAGACACATTTATTTCGCATACGAAACAAAAAGAATTACGAAAAGAAGAATATAGCACTAAATAAAAGACACAATAGACATGGATATGGAAAAAAAAAGTTGTTACGTGGCTAAAAAGACCATATCGACTATATCAGCTTTCAAACAAGAAAAATCGCACCCAAATTGGTCAATTCGTTTGAAAGCTACTTTGCCACAGACATACACACACTACAAACTTAAATGTCACCCAGATGTGATATTTAATACTAGAAATTAATACTGGATAAGAAAAATATCTTATGCTATATGATATTTAATAATATTATTAGCTGCGCAGTATTACCCACAGTTGTCGGGGATCAAAAGTAGCCTATGTTTTAATCCAGGATCCAGCTATTCTGGTACCAAATTACATCCAAATCCGTTGAGCTGTTTTAGCGTGATGCACTAACAAACGTACAAACACATACAAACTTTATAATATAATAAGTGAAACTTCGATGAAAACTTTAAATCCATCTCAATTTTTTTATGAATGCCAGTTTTTGGTGGATAATGAATGTAATAAATTGTATATAAATATAACATACCTTTATGTGCATCGACTTGCTTTGCTTGCTGCTGTATTTCTTATCACAGTGCGGACACTTCAACTTATGTTTCTTTTTCGTATACTCATCTAAGTCCTCTTGTTTGAACTCACTTTTTATTAATTCTGGAAAGATACACCATATTTTTATACTGTTTTTTAAATTCTGTTCAGAACACTAGAATCGACACACTGAAATCCTATAATAGATTTGCACTAGTGACCTTCAGATTGAAAGTTGGCGTCTATGCCCCTGGGCCACCACGCGCTTTGGGTGTACATCGAATAAATCTCCATTAACTGACCTTTCTTCAGTTCACTCTCAGCCTCCAAATCAGGCAGTTTCAGGAACTCATCGGTGATGTTCACCTCCCCGGCCTGGGGGTTCAGATCCGGCAGGGACCCACTGCTGACGTCCAACAGCCTGTCTTCTGGAATGTCTGGGCTGATGAATATCTCAGTGGAGGGCGGTTGGAGCTGGTCTGACGGCACTTGTAACGGGTCCTCGTGTGGTTGGTCCTAAGGAAAAGAAATAGAGTTACTAGCTGCGTTCTGCTGTAACCCACGGTTGGCCGTCCGACAGATGGAGTAACATTCCATACATACACTCAAACTAAAATACATACATTATATTAACACCCAGACACAAATGGGAACAGAATCGAACACACGACCCACAGCGCAGAAGGCAGAGCTACTACCACTAAGCTGTGAGGCCAGTCAAAACCCTCCTACCACATTCTTGCAGACTTACCGCAACATCCTTGTTGGATTTGCATGTTTGCACGGTAAACCCCTCATGGCCCGTGTCCGCTTGATGGTTGTTGAGGTCCAACCGGATCGGGAAGGTGTCCCGGCACTGGCGGCACTGGTAGCGCACGGGCCCGTGCTGCGCGATGTGCGACATGTACCGCCCGGAGTTGGAGAAGTCCTTCCCGCAAATGGCGCACGTCTCGTGGGTCTGACGCGTGCGCCCTGCAATTATTATTATTAGTATCATTAATTATCACATATTAGACGGCGTTGTGGCTCAGTTGGTATGGGAGCGTCGTTACGTGAGGTGTTCGGGGGGGGGGGTCGAACTGAATCTCACCCAATCTCACAATCGTCAGAAAATCGTCAAAAATGCCTCACATAATAGTTGCCCCAAGAAAATTACTTAAACTACTAATGTCTGCAAGAAAATAACTTAATCTGTAAAAACAAGCCCATAGTACAAGCTATGCTTAGTTTCGGGCTAGATGCTGAGTGAAATGTCCTCGAATATTATTTATTTTCGTATTCACATGAGCTCGAATTTAGTGAAGTTTAAGGTTATATCTAACGACTCAGTTAGAGGGCTCGTAAGGTCAATTGGAAGTCAATTTATCACAAAACTCTCTTTAATAGGAAACAGTTACAAACCGCCGCGCCCATGGCTTTACCGACACCGCTTGGCCATTACGCCATTAACCAGTATTCATTTTTTTTAAGAAATGGTTTAGTAATTGAGATTACCTTTAGGTCTGCCCCGTCCCTTCCCCTTCACCACAACAACAAGTTCTCCGGACACTGTGTGACCGATCACCTCAGGAACCTTCGGAGCCTGGTCTTCTGCAGACTTGCTCTCGACATCTACTTTTATCTCATCCTCGCTTCCTTCACCATCCGTCATACCTTCTTCTTTGAATATTTTTTCCAGCTCTTTACCCTGGTAAATAAAAATATAATAAAGACGTCACCAAACTACAACAAAAAAATTCTCATCTAAAAGCTAAATATGGCTTTTATCTATGCCTCATTTGAAAGCATTAACCGGTGCAACTTTTCCTAACTCAGAGTTTTAACTGATTAAATTATGACACCTATAATGTACAATAACGTACCTGTACAACCTCTTTGAACCTTTCAGGAGTCTTCCTCCGTCGCTTCCCGGTTGGCTCTTCATCTCTCTTCTTCATCTTCACCTCATGCTCCAAAGCCGCAGCTGCTTGTTCAACCTCATTTGGTGGCTTGAGCTGTTTAGGAGGACGCCCACGCTTGCGCTTTGGTTTGTCAAGCCCCGCAACTTGAAGGGAAATTGGGTGTGCCTCATGGTATGCATTGTGACCATTTTCTGGGTCGACTGGAAGTATACATTTTCGTTTAAGCAGACTTCAGGTACCCAGCGCCGTATACCAGCGCTTATAGGCACAGTATTCGCATTAGTAGTTGCTAAGTGAATAAAACTGGTTGGTAAGAACTTCTAAACATCCATGTTGCAATCAAAAATGTCATATTCAGAACATGTTGAGGTGTAATTTTTTATCGGTGCTGATTCTGAATGATATGTGGAAACTCAGGAGCTGATATCCAGCAGGCAGACTGGCAAAAATGGTAGATATGGTATGGATATGATGTTCTAGTGACAATGATCTAACTTTTATTCAAATATTATTATAATATAGATGTAAGATTTGTATACCATCCATGTGGCTCTTACCTTCAACAATAATGTTTTCAATTGCTTCATGAAAAGGGTCTTTTATTGTTTTCTTGTATTCTCTCTCTCTATGATATAGAGCCCGTATTGCCTTCTGAAAAAATAACAATATTCATCTGCAATGTCATACTGATTAAAGTTAATTATTTAGAAGTATTTTTTATTTTTATTACAATTTCCGGCAATCATGCCTTTTTCCCTAAGTGCTTGTTGAGACCAGAGAGAGCAGTTTTTTTTATTTGCTAAAATCCTGACATACATTTCTCAGTAGCCACTCTTATCAAATTATTAATACATGCTTCTTGGTTAACCTTGTACCTGCCATGGTTTAAAATATACTCATATTATCAAGCTCACAATGACATTGTCTCAATTTAACACAGATATCAATAAAACAATAATGGTTGCTAATATTGCAGGCACTTACTAGTTTGAGATTATTTAACTGGCAGTGGGGGCATGTTCAAAGAAAAAATGTTCGGCTGTTAAAAGTTTAACGACATTTTTGTTTGCTAATCTGTATAAAAGAGTCAGTATTGTTGTAACCAGGCGTGTCCCAAACCAAATCTCTCATTCACACTGGTCACATAAGCTCTACTAATGTCCAAACCAACATAATATAATTTTTTTTATTTTCTTTTATTTTTAAATATTGGTGTAAAAATTCTGTCACCTAACCTAACCTAACCAATTATTAAAATAAAATAATAAGCTACTTACCTAACCATCACAGAATTTATACGACATTCGTTATATAGTACATAACTGGTTTTCTGAATAGATACCTACATTCCTTCTCCTTACCTGACCAGTCACTATCAAGTTTATAAATTCTACGGTGGCTTCAAGTTGGATGGTACATCCTGGACAAATAGTTCGCGGAAGCTGTCCATCATCAGATACCTGAAATTATATTTTACGGAACTAAATAACAAATGCATGAATACGATGCACAATACTGAAAAAAAAAAAAACCAACAAAATCAGCTGTTTGTCAAAATAATTGGATTATCACCTCGTATGAACTTTTATGAAAATAAATACTCGAACATGTAACGAATTACATGAAAGTGGCATGTTAAGTTACTAGATCCATTATTGTATATCCTTTAAACGGAAAAGAAAGTAAATACGTATCAGGAGAAATCAGAAAAATCGTCAGCCATTTTGGATAAATTCGGTGGAGTCAATTCAGTCACACAATAAGATGAATAAATACCTTTATAGGTAAATAAGCATTCACTAAATCACTTATGTTCTGATTATTATCTTCAGTTGAATATAAAAATGTTCCATTGTCGTTTTCTTCTCCACATAATCGGCACACAGTAGAATTATACAGAACAACTTCCATTACGTTTTCATTAAAGAAAGCGCCCTCTATTTCCTCATGATTATTACATGAGAATTAAAAAGACAGTGACATTACCCAATTGAGTTGAAATAAAACTTGAACTTTGAAAGCACTCCTAAGACTGTCTGTCATTGCGGGCAGCCAAGCCTCAGAGGCCAAAAATTAAAAAGAAGAAGAAGACTGTCTGTCAAGTTCAATTTGGATTAGGAAATTTAAAAAAAAATGCGTTATTGTTCTAAAGAAGATTAAACTAAACTACTACTAAAGAAGATTACTATTGTATATAGAATAAACTAAATTTACGAACTT
This sequence comes from Aplocera efformata, assembly GCA_921293045.1. Taxonomy (NCBI): domain Eukaryota; kingdom Metazoa; phylum Arthropoda; class Insecta; order Lepidoptera; family Geometridae; genus Aplocera; species Aplocera efformata. The sequence goes on from OV121039.1 coordinate 12,898,511, forward strand.
AGGTACAAAATTAAATTTTATTGCTCAAAAATATTTTTTTTAAACCGTACTTATTCATTTAAGGAAAGTAATATCAAAATAAAATGTATTAAGTTAATAGATTCGCTTTTAACAGCATCTGCTAATTACTATCCCCGCGTTGTGAGCGGTGCTCCAAAACGCGATCAGAAACAAAATGTAGTTTAAATTGAGATATAATAAATCACCACTTTATGATATTTTCAATAACTACAGTAACAATAACTACATACATAAATGGTCGCAGAACCATAGTAATCAACAGGGTGCCCAAAATGACGATATAAATTAAATTAGTACCGGATAAGTCGATTGTCGTAAGCACCGTTTACGCTCAACAATAGTTTTTTTGACTGGTAACACGCTAGCTGCTTGTCTTCTATGTTTCATTTTTTATTTTTGACAGCCCTTTCCGGTTTAGTTCTTTGGGCTAGTAGCCGTAGTTTCGGTTTTTATAATTTTAATCGCCTTTAATCCTTTAAAATGAGAATTTATAAGGATATTATTACTGGTAATTACGTTTGTCGTGCACTATAAATATATTTCGTGTGAATATTTCGCGCATTTAGTGATCATTTGATTAGGTGGTGTTTTTGACGTTTCATCGGGTTCAAGAATTCGGTCACTAAATTTTTTGAAAACCCTTAAAAGTAGACTTTCGATCGTCGTAACCTCAATGGGTTCAGTGCAGTGTGAAGCTAAGAAAATGTTTTATCTATTTCAGGTGACGAGATGTTCTCGGACACTTACAGAATGAAGCTGGTAGATGAAGTAATTTACGAAGTGACCGGCAAACTGGTGACGAGGGCACAAGGTGATATCCAAATCGAAGGTTTTAACCCTTCGGCAGAAGAGGCCGATGAAGGCACAGATTCTGCGGTCGAGAGTGGAGTTGACATAGTCCTGAACCACAGGCTAGTCGAGACGTTTGCCTTCGGTGACAAGAAATCTTACACATTATACCTCAAAGATTACATGAAGAAGTGAGTCTTACTATTCAATAACTGTGATGCAGGTTTGCAATTGATCAGGCGAAATGGTGAGAAGTGAGGTTTGGTTAGTTCCTTTTGGGTAGTGTGAATGTCCTCAGTGTCATTGAACTTAGAATTTATGATGAATCATGTTCAGATGTAAGTCCTCTGCACATACACAAATCAAACATTGTGTTAACAAACTTGTTTTTCAATTTGATCAGCATCAGTACATTTTTATAGTCTAATAACTGACATATATTGGTTCTATCAAGTTTTACTAATAACATTGCAAAAGAGCCTATATTTGCTGCATTTGCTCACATTACTGAAAAAAGTTCTATTGACTTATGCAATATCCTTATCAGTCAAGCTCAATGTCAAGATAAGAAATAGTCAACAATCATGTGCATTTTATTTGGTTAAAATGTAAAAACAGAGCCCACATATAATGTTGAATCATCGAATGTGCATCAAATTAAATTAGACCTTGATGGCTGAAATAATTGCTGAGATGATGTGATTTAGTTTATTATTATTAAAGAATATGTATCAATGTCTAATTAGTAAGATTTAAGGAAGTCTAAGGTATAATTCTTTGATTAATCATTCTGCCCTGATGGTTATATTCAGCATCATTCCAAGCCTTACTCAACATTTATATTTAAATTACATTGTTTCTTCTTTGATATAGTGTTGCGAAAAGTTGATAATGGCAGCTCTGAAGTTAGCTACAAGCAAATGTCTCTGGCTAGCACATATTGACAGAAAATACTATGCATTTAGATATGGACAGGAAAAAAACATGAGCAATAGTATGTATTTTTACTTAATTAATAGCTCTGGACCATTGCATATGGACATGGACATTATTGAATAAAACTTTTATTTATGTGAAGAAAAGTGGACAAACAGATGGCCCATCTGATTTTAAGTGGTCACCACCACCCCATAAACAACAGTACAGCAATATATATCATCCTTTACTGAAGTATGAGAAAATCCAAATCCTATTGAATTGTGCCTGTCTCTCTGGATGTAATGTATCATGTGGCTGTAATTGACATTTGACTTAGATGATTACCAGGTGTGGTGGCAGTATTTCTCAGAGCGAATTTGGCAAATATTCTTTGCTAGTTTGGGTTGCTTGCTTTGCACCACCTGGGCGATGTGTAGGGTCTGAAATGGTACTCACCTATAGACTTGAGCAATATAGTTTACTTCAGCTAATTTGAGAACTGGCAAAGCTAGTATCTAAGTGTAACGTCTACTCATGATGGGAGAGTTAATGAGCGTAATCCAGATGTTAGTAATTTACTCTGGATTGATAGATTTTGATGATTTCTGTTCTAGTTGCCAGTTAAATCATAATGAATTTAATTTTAATGAAGCTTTTTAAATAAATATGACACAGTCTGGATTTGAAACTGTGACCTTCACAATCATTGAAGTTTGTGCCCCTTGGTGATAGCAGTTTTTGGTAGAATTAGTTCACTTATCTTGCACCATCTAATACCATGGGCTAATCATTAATATCAGCCTGCGGAGCTTTTGGTGCTACAGCAATATCTTTTATGAAAAAACATTCATTTTCATAATGATTGTTCATGAAAGGGAGATAACAATTATTCATACCAGTATTAAATTTTTAATTTAAAAAAAATTCCAGAATCAACAGCCTTTCTAAATTTTTGTTTCAGATTAGTAGCAAAATTGGAAGAGAAGTCACCTGACCAAGTAGATGTATTTAAGACCAACATGAACAAAGTAATGAAAGACATCCTCGGAAGGTTTAAGGAATTACAATTCTTCACTGGCGAGTCGATGGATTGTGATGGTATGGTCGCCATGTGCGAGTACAGAGATATCGACGGAGCCCAGGTCCCTATCATGATGTTCTTCAAACATGGTCTTGAAGAAGAGAAGTTTTAAGTGTAACGCATCAGTGATATTACTCATCTATTCCATACAAGGCGCCTCATCTTCCGATCTACTAATTTATTTATAATTTGTTTTTTTGCTGAAACTGAATCTGGCTCGGCTACTCCCATCAGAAGGCTGAACAATTTTGTAATTTAATGTTGCATAAATAAATTAATGAACAACTATTTCAGTTTATTCTTTTACTTGTAAGTCTGCCATTAAGCTTATAAGATTTAAGATTATAAAAGCTTCCTTGATGCATTTTTAGCATAAATTTAAAGCTTTGTATGCGCCGCAGTACTGGACATTTTAGTTTAGCGCTAGTTGTGTATCAGCGCGATTCGATTCAATACCAAGTATAATTTGGCCGATAACAATAAGTATCGGAATTTTTTTGTAGGTATATAGAATCTACTTATTCTTATTTCATTTGGGGGACCATGTTGCTTCGTGGAGCTACAGGAGCAACAAAAAGTAGCACTCGTTCGGTGGTCAAGCAATGGTGTGGGCGCCGGTGAATTACAGGCATTTGAGGTGTATTAACCCCGTCTCGGAGTGACGGGCGAAGCCCTGTTACTCTAAATCCTATGATATTCCAATTAAACCTAATATTTGACAACTCTTTATTGTAAAAGTCCGAACTGCTCTGTGATTATCGTCGAATCAGTTAATCTTAGATTTTACCTCAGAGACATGTTAAATATTGAAAAATAAACATGGCGTTACCTAATCAATTCTCTCGTTAGAGGATAACGCGACCCCGCAAGAGAAAAATAATCTTTCATGTGCCAAATTCGAATGGCAAAAGCCTGGAAAATTGACTCTTCTATAAATATCCACCATTTACCAACACACGTGTGTGCTGTGTGTATATTATATGTTTATCTGTAGTAGTATCTGGTCCAGCTTTTTGTTAACCTAGTATATCTTCCTACTTTAAATCTATGCATATAGGTACTCAATTATATACCTACACAAATAAAACACAATATAAATTTGAGGTATGTTATATTTATCGAGTTTGTATGTAGGTAATAACTACAATAAAATACAGAAATGACCGATGACTATTACAATGCAAAGTTCTAATCACATTTTTCATATGTATTCCATGATTTACTTGTATACGTCTTTAGGCATAATACGGCACATAATGCCAAATCGCTTAGTCTTTATTTTCTCCATAATATTTACACGTGGACACCAAAACATTTAGGAGTTAAATTATTAGGTATTAGATTCACTCAAGACTAACTTAACGTAGGTAGGTACCTAGCACGTACGTCTTAGGAGTTAGGACAGGATGGGTACACTATCACCATTGAACTGAAATTCAAGTGTCCAACATCATGTTGCAAAATTCTTTCCCAATGTTCTACGTCTTCAGTTAGCTTAGCTGCATTACCTACTACATGAAAATCCCTGAAAAGCTGGTAGTTCCAGAAACTGCTGCAAGACTTGAAATGACTTAGCTCTCGGATATCAGTTCAGATGGTAACAAGTAGCGCCTCTGTCGGTAATTTTCAGAACCTCTATATTTTCACTCCTTTCATTGTTTACATCAGAATGGTATTGAAATTAAACTGCTCTTATAATATAGTATATCAGCATACATTCAGGCAGGCAAATGACCGATAGAATGCTAAGAACCAATACATGGTAGGTACCTACATCATGTAACTTTCGTCTATCAACTTTAATTATGTAAATAAGTAGAGAAGAATTTACTTTGGAAATACAATAGAAATCTTTATGGTGGCTTCCTATTAAATAATAACGGTGTTTTTATCTGCAGTAAGTTGCAATATGGCGAAACTAAGTATAAAACAAGTTTGAGACCTATTTTTGTTACGGTCTTACTAATTCATTGAAATCACAATCGCTATACCTACTTCAATACCTTTTGTCCGCACGAATCATACCAAGAGGTAGCGTTTCTGACTCAGCCTGACTTAGGTATTAGTTTATACTAAAGCCATTAAATTGCAACTTACAGATTGAAACATCGATACAGTCCATTATATCAAACCTACATACGTATACATAAGTTGACTCCTATATTAGGTATAGACAGAGGCACCTACCACGATGTTAATATCGTACGTATCAAGATTTTCGTTACACTTCAAAAATGGTAACTTTACATTACGCTAATAAAAATTTTGATAATGTCTATTCCATAGGAATCCACCATTCGTCATTATTGAGATGTCTCGACACAATAGAAAAACGTTGGATGCGTGGTTTATCAAAAAGATAACAGCAAGTATGTAATATCATACTTACTGTTTTATATAAATTTTAGAGAATATTTTATTATGCCTCTAATGCCTTTATGGGTATCTTAACACTAAATCTATGCAAAATTCTAATATTGCTATTAAATTTTTATATTTATATTTACTCATAGTTAAAAAGTGCTGCCCTCTTAAGGCTTCAACCAAGCTGTTAAGTTTGTCCCTATCGGAAGCGTTGCCTAGTGCGATGTGACGTCGAGTCTCATCCGATAAGATGGAATTGTAACTATGTAGGATTAAATTTAATTGCAATTTCTTAGAACCTAGTTGGCAGGCACATATTTGAGATTTATTGGCAAGGCTGTCTTTAAAAAACCACGCAACCAACCAAGTCACAGAGAAATACATATAGTTATAATGAAAACAATACTAATCTAAGAATGAAAATTACAACGTAGGGTCAAGTTGAGCATAGTATTTACGTGAATAATCGGTGCTTTATACCTACACAATAATGAAAGTTTTAGGTACGGAGTGATTATATTTAGTGACAGAATATCAAATCTCATATTTAGGATATCAGTCGACAAAGCAAACTATACAATATCCCGAATTATGTTTATGATAATTTAGAAGAACAAGATCGTATTAAAATTTATAAATATCTCAATATATAATTTATAAATATATTTACAATCGTTAATTCTAATTATGTTTTTCATATTGGTGTCTTATTTAACGCACACTTACATTATTTTATAAATAAAATATTACGACATTAAAAAGATTTCTTATGGAATGGTTTTGTACAAAACAAATACAAAATCCACCGCACTGGTAGAAAAAAATACAAATCACAATGCGTTAAGACGATATTTAATCATAACGAGAGCATTCTGCTGCCCTCAACGCCCCCAACGCGACTAGTCTGTACATTGTACGATCCATGAAAGTCTCACTTTCATACCCCCTCTCGCCCCACACCCGTCGAAAAATAGATCCATCACTACTTAATTATAATTTACAAATAAGATACTCTCTTAACCGAACACGATACGACAGTCCACACAGGCCGAGACCGTACACCGGGCGGCGGGCCGAATCTAAAGTCACTAACCGCTCTAGAGCACTACGTACACCCCGTCACGAGTCCACAGAAAACTTAATGGAATGAAGAATTATTGCTAGAATTTCAAGATCACAAACGATTTGTAGAGTTCAGTTTGGCAACACTCAGCAGTTGAACGTGTTGGAGTGCGAGCAGGAGCGCGGGTAGTCGTCCATGGCGCGCGCGAAGGTCTCGGGAATTACCGAGTACTCCGGCTCGCTGTACTCGCCGGCGCCGAGCGCGTGCGCGTGGTGGTGAGCCAGCGCGCGTTCGTACTCCCGCTCCTTGCGTCCGAAGCCGATGATGGTCTCCGAGTTACGCAGGTATCCGTTCTCCTGCTTGCGCGAGTAGCGCGAGTCCACGTTCCGCTGGAAGTTATCCGGGCGGGTGTTGTGCATCGGCGCCGCGCCGCGGTTGTTCTTGTCCGGCAACGACCGCAACGAGCCGTTGTTAAGTAGGTGCGCGGGCGCACCGTTGTTCAACGTGAGTGGCTGCGAAGGGCGCGAGTGCGCGGGCGCGTCGCCGCCGATGTACGTGAACCCGTTCGCGGGGAGCGTGCCCCCGCCGCCTCCCGAGCGCTGCGGCCGGCGTGCCGAACCCTGGCCGCCGGACATGAAGAATACGCTCGGTGAGGCGTAAAGCTCTAGCTACAGTTCCGTCACCGGAATCGGCCTCAGGCCGGGGGTGTGCGGGGGCGCCGGGTACTGGGACGGGTGGATGCCGCGTACGATGCAGTCCTCCTCGGTTGAGATGGGCTTGTGGTATTCAAGGTTTTTCCGACCCTTGTTCCACTTGTAGTCTTTCAGCTTCTCTTGCATGCTCTTGCGGTATCTGTACAGTATGAGCACGAGCGTCGCTACGGTGGCGACGCAGGCGACGACTACGATGCAGATGATGGTCTGTTGTCGCGTGTCGTGGAGCACGCAGCCGAGATCGTCGGCGCTGAGTGTCCTCAGGTATTTGTCCTTTAGATGTTCGGGGCTCGCGCATTGCACTTGGGTGAAATTGCTCTTATCGTTCAGTAAAACTTGCAGCCACAATAGCTGACAATCGCAGAACATGGGGTTATCCGTGAGGTCCAGCTGACGGAGCTCCTTGCCTACGAATACGGTTTCACCCAAGGTTATTATGGCGTTGTCTCTGAGCGAAACGTGTTTTAATTTTGGAAGACCCAGCAACGTGTTGTCCTCGATTATGGACAGTATTTTATTATTCACTAGGAGCACCGACTCCAAGTTCACATTATCTTCGAAAGCCCCCTTTTCTACTCTTTCGAGTTGAGTGGCTCCGGTGATATCAAGCAATTTCAGGTTTTTTAATCCTTTGAACGAGTGGCTTTCGAGCGCAAGGAAATCATTTTGTCCGATATAAAGTTCTTCTAATCTTGTCAATCCAGATAGCTGATGAGTTGGCACAACGCTCAATCTGTTTCCGAAGAGATTTAGACTTCTCAACCCCGGGAGACCTCTAAATGCAAAATCGCTAATATTGAAGAGTCCAGCTCCATTCAAGTCTAGGACCGTCAGTCTGTTTAGACCGGCAAAAGCGTCATCTGGCAAGAAAGAGAACGCATTGAGGCCTACGTGTAATTCGGCGAGGCTTCCCAGAAGACTGAAAGAAGTGGTGGGTACCGAACTCAGCTGGTTATCATCTAAGTATAGTATTCTCAAAGCTGATAGGCCGGAGAACGCACGGGCTTCGATCCTCTGAATTCTGTTCTGTCCCAGGTTTAGTTCTTCTAATCGAGGCAGAGTAGCGAATACCCCATTCGTGAGTTCCTCGAGGAAGTTTCGCTTCAAATTCAGCACGGTCAACAAGCCCAGTCCTTGAAAGGTGGTGTTTGTAACTGATGATATTTTGTTATGGTTGAGGTGCAACTCCTGCAATTTTCGCTGATATGCGAAGCTGTTCGTGGGGATATTGACGAGGTGGTTTTGGGAGAGGTCGAGGTGTTGGAGTTCCGTGTAAAATTGCATAGAACTGTCGATGGTTTTGATTTTGTTATTGCGGATAATGAGACGCTGGATTGAGGGGTTGAGTGCAATCGGCAGCACGTCGAGGCGGCTCTCCTCGCAGACCACGACCAGGGTATCGTCGTTGCAGTTGCAGCCGCCGGGGCAATTCGCCAGCGCTGCCGCTCCACTCTGAGACGTCAAAACCATCAGCGATATCAGGAACACCTGAAATTAAAAAAAAAAACAACGGGTTAAAAATAATATTAGAATATCGAATGGTGTGAAAAATAATTCTTGAACCCACTAAAGGCTCACATAAAACGGAACTATCTACTTAAATTATACTAAGCGAGTTCGGCTTCGAATTCCGTTGAAAGCTTAGCCATTCGTGTCTTTGTAAGATCTCTAGACTGTCCGAATGTTACCTGGCAAACGTTATCTGGATGCTCCAGTGCCATTGCTTTAAGCATTAGCTGAACCGCAACTGTTTCGCTCGGCTGTACCCTACGTGCGCACGTTTAAGCGACTACAAATGATAGTAATTACGAAAGTAGACACATTCCTCTTAAAATTCACGGTATTTTTAATACGTAGTATGTTTATAGGTAAACTCATGTTTTCTCGGTGAAGAAGAATCAATGTAAGGCGAGCGGGCGAAGCGAACGTAAAGGGAAAATAAAATGATATTGGAATGGGAATTTTGCGCAGTTTTAATTTATTAAAATGCGTTCCTCGGAGGCGCCCCAGGCCCGCTTCTTTGCTTCAAAGACTAGCACTTTTATTACGTTTCCTTTCCGACAATTAGCAGCGAGATCTGAGAGGAGTCGAGATTCGGATTTAACTTTAGAATTAAAGAGTCGAGTTTAATTTTGTTATAGTGGGATTGCTGATAGATGCAACGCCGACAATCTGAAAGCTTTAAAAGACAAAGCTGCCGGTAGTTTGTCAGCTAAGTGGCTTTATTAGCATTCTATAGAGAGACGTCGGGGCCGGATGAAAACTCGATTGTGTCCAAGATAGCTTCGACCGAGTTTTGAGTTGTTGACGGCGCGTTCTTTGCGAATCCAATTTACTTTGAAACAAAGAAATACGAGAACTTCCTTATTTACTTTCGATTTATGTTTCTTTGATAGCCTTTATTTTCTACTTAATCTTTGTCGCTGTGGTTTTTTGTTTTGGAGAAATCAGAACGCACAAATTAATGTGAAAACTTCGTCGTATTTGATTATTATTCTGCTTTTGGGTTGAGAAATGATTATTTAGTTATTATTAGCGTTACCCTTTCGATTACGTGGAACGTGGTGGGCATGTGCCAAGAACAACCCTTTCAGTTCCAGGTTCAAACAGGTTCAAAAAAACTCCGAGATATGCACAATATTGTGCATATCTCTGAGGTTTTTTTTTTCACAATTTCCAAAGTTTTAATTCCCAACTGCCCAGCCATTCAGTTCCAAATAAAATTGTAGATACATTGTAATAAAAATCGTCTAAAAGACCATTTGACCAAAAAACGCAGCGCTGAACGCAAACAATATTTTTTTGAAACCCTTTGTTTTTGCCTAGTTACGCGACAGATTCAGCTGTGTCGGACCACATCCGCAGTTTTGCGATCCATTTACGCATATCTGCCGGGCCATTTGCCGCTGGGTATGCTGTCACAGTCTCTTAGCAAAAAACTGCGGAGTTAGAACTAGAAATTCCTAAACTTTTAATTTGGAGATAACCGAGTTGTGAGTTGAGAAGAGTCTATAAATCAAGAATTTCAGAATCCTTCACTGTTAAAGTCGGTAAAGGTTTCACAACTTTGATATAATCAAGTAATTCGCAGGAGGTTCCTAATTAAGGATTCAGAAAGTTTTTTATTTCTTAAGGAATGGATATCAAAGGTAATAAAATCTAATTTACTTTGATTGACTTTGATATAATGCTGATTCCAAAACGACCCATAAATAAACAGATTGCGGTTGGATTATCAACATCTTGTTATGACTCTATCGGCATAGTTTCGCGAAAATTTGAATATTCGGCCAACACTGGCCTCGTTGCGATACAAATCAGAATCAATCGATATGCAGTGTGATTCGCAAACAGTGAGATGTTTTGCTCGTTTCGCTCGTATACCGGTGAAATTTCCGCTAAAATCCAATAACTGCGGCCCGTTCCTACGTGCGCCGACTTTTCGGCTGGCGGTTTGCAATTTAGAAAGATATTTCGTTTGTTGATGAGGATGCAGTAATTCGTCAGTTTTTAAGTGTTTTCCTTTAATTTATTTTATATTATTTTGCTAACTCCAATATTATAAAGAGCTAAATTTGTTTGTGTAGCGGTAATATCTAGAGGGGCGAGAACAATGCTCCAAAATCAACAGACACAAACCATCTAAAATCTTCCTACCTTCTCAAATTCGTAATTTAATCCACCTTCCCCAACAAGGTCATTGTATCTATCGATCAGTAAAAGCCTACTTTTCGACTAAGCTACAATTAGGTATTTGAGACGCGTCTTCCGAGGGGTAGATAGGCATGCAAATCACGTAATTGAGGGTTCCAACACGAATTGATGAAAAAATAGGAACATCAAACGCTGGAAAGTTCGGGACCCGCGCCAATTTTATTTTGAAATGGAGTAATACTTTTATTTCTGGAATTTGCCACAGGTTTCATTGCGCGACAATTATCAAGACTATTTAGAACAAACTTAATTGATAGAAGAGGGTAAGCGAAGATTCGAAAAGAACCAATTCATTGTTTACTAAGTTTCGACGCAGTAGATTTTTTGTAACCTTTTTTCTGTGATGGAGTGGTGTGACAGAACGAGCTCATGTCGTCTTGTTTTTTTTTTCTTTTTACTTTTAAAAAAAGTTATTTCTGTCATCGGCAATACAGGTCTACAGCAATTAGGGCTGGCCTTAAGTATGGAAAGACCCACCCTGACTGAGAATATAGATGGAATGTCTATGAATGGAATGTAGGATAGATGCTCCAGTCTCTTTAACGGGTGCGATGTTGTAGTGCTTGGCAGCAGAACTGCGTATGGTGACCATAACAGAGTAAAGCGCATACGGCAAGTTCAGTGGAAACATTTCAGCAATTTTAGCAGTGACTGTCCCGTCATATTAAGAAAGAGGCAGAATATAAACCTGTATGACTAATTAAAAAATAAATGGTCACCAAGATAAAGCAAGCCTTTATCTTGGTCTACTCTGGGACCCACTGTTAACAATAATTAAATTCAATGAAAACAAAAAAGAAAACAAGCAGAAAAAAGAGTTTTCTGAATGTACTAAATAAGAATGAATTTAGGTTTTTGAATGCAGATTAATTGCTTTTACGTGCTTAAAAATCCAGGTAATTACTACACCCAAGCGAAGCTTGTTTAAATGTTCTATACAGATTATCTTGGTTAAGAAACTCGCCGCCTGGTCAGCAATTGGATGGGTGCCCGCTTAGTGGCATTTGAAATGAGCACTTTATGCTTCGGACGACTCGTTAAGTTGTGTCCCGGATGTCATAGACGACAAACCATTTTGCAGGCCTTTTTGAAAACTCCAACCCTAGAGTTCACGAAAAGAAGATTACACTCAAAAATAAATAACCGCCGCTGCAAATCATTCAACATCATCATCATTCATTTATTCACTATAGGACACAATGGACACTTAGTTAATATAACAGTTTTTGTAGTATCTGTACATAAGCCTTGTCAAATATGAGAAAATATCTCTTCATGTAAAAATAATCACGAATGGAACACGATTTACAAACAGATGTCACTTAAAATGCAAAACCAACCAGTGCCCCTGGTCTACAGCTATCCATTCGTACCTAAACCTCTTTCTTGTAAGACTACGCTTTCAGTGAACAACTGACGATCTATTATCAGTGTTTTTGGTTAATTTTAGAACGGAACGAGTGACGAGAAGACATGGTCCAGACCAATGAGCTGGCGAGACAGCCTGCATGCCCTGAGGCGAAGACTTTTTTTGTAAAAGCCTATTATATTAAAAATAATCCTAATCATGCATTATCAAAAAACCATTTTGTACAAATGTGTGTGCAATATTTCAGCTTAGTAGACAATAGAATTGTTTCTTAACGCTGGTAAAATCATTATTGGTGTCCGGTAAAATGTAACTTATCTTGTTAAGGCCTCTCTGGTCGGGGATTTCAAGCCTCAACTCCCATTCTAAGTTCTACGTCGCATGCGACGTGGTTGGATTTGAATGTAGTCACTTGTGTTTCCGACATCGACCACCACAGAAGCTGAGTTTCTTATGATTATATAAAACTCAGCAACGTCGCATACGACGCCTAAAACTACAGAAAGACTTAGACTTGGGGTATTGCGACTTTGCTGTACAAGTACCGGGACGAGCTAAAGGCCCACCTAAAGTTAAGAGGTTACTTCGGCCATAACAGTAGCAATACGACTTAGGTCATCGCTGATTGAATTATGAGAAGATCTAAGTCGCCCATTACCCAACGTTTATGCGGCTTTAGTTTCACCGGCACCCACAACCTTCTACTGTGAGTACTTTTCCGGGTGAACTTGGCACAAGTTCTACTGCTACTTTCGGTTGCTTTATTAGCACCACCCAGGGGGTACGAGTAGGGACTTAAAGAAAAAAACGACGTATGCGAGCAACTGGACCCCCAAAAACGCTTCCCGCTTTTTCGATCCACTGAATACACGGCCTTTCATCCCTGGAATGGCCAAAGGTCCACTATGCAAATAACCCGGGTTCTCCTGATTAAAAATACAATTCCTCACATAATTTAGGGGAAGTAGGTCAGTGACGTTAGAACTGAAAGTTGGCACGTGTCGATTCTTCAGCCTGATAAGTTTCGATTGGAGTTCACTAATGAGGACCTCGCGCCGATCTCGAAACGTGGAAACCAGCACTTTCATTGTTGGAGTACTTACTTAGTTGTGACCGACCAGCAAAATACGTACGTTTATCAAAGTTCTAAATTCGGCTGTATGTTTTTTGTACGTTTATTACGCGATTTCTAAAAGTCGAATTCAAAATACTTTACTTCCGTTGAATTCATAAAAAAAATTCTTGATAACGTCTTTTTTTTTAAATAAATATATAAACTACAAGTGCACGCGTTTCTAATTAAGTGAGTTTAGCAAATTTTTCCCCCACCGATTTGGATAATTCTTTTTTAATTTTAGAGGGTAGTGTACTTCCAAGGGTTCCATGGAAGTATCATGAAGAAACTTCACCTTTAAAGGTTTAAATTATATAAATAATAAAGTAAAGCCTAAAGTTGAATCTTTAATTCTTTAACTTAATCAACCTACGAGTATTATTGAAGTCTATGGTTTGAAGGAGAAGCCAAACCACAGAACCTTCATGTGAAACAATGTCACTAGAAATGATGATTGAATATAGAATACTAGCGACCCGCCCCGGCTTCGCCCCGCACGGTTAGTAAACCATCACTGTCGTGTCAGAAACTACCCGTGCGAAGCCGGGGTTAATTGCTAGTGTATTACACATTACACCTTCCTCTTGAATCAATCTATCTATTAAAAAAAACCGCATCAAAATCCGTTGCGTAGTTTTAAAGATTTTAAGCATACATAGGGATATAGGGACAGAGAAAGCGACTTTGTTTTATATTATGTAGTGATATACAATTCCACACAATCATCATTTCTAAACATAATCACGTATCTAATGATTAAGCTATAAATTATTCCATAATTGCACGCATTGCTTTGTTACTAAATCTGATAATGGAATGTGAATTAACTATTTACACGGCAATTTGAATTTTGCAAATAAATCAACGCTCAATCTAATTAGATTAGATATATCTACGGCATAGTGGTTGGCGCGTATCAGCGGATATCTAAACCAATAATCTATTAATTAATTTAAATTCAAAATTATAGGGTCTCGTTAATTAATGTAGGTACCTAGTTAACATGAACGCGATTCTGTTTTGATATAAAATAATACTAATTTCTGAAGCTAAAGGGAAATAAATAGGGCTTTTTAAGCTCTTATGCTTACAGTGAGCTTTTAGCTAAATTAATTTAGGGATAATTTAGGGGATAATATAATAAGTTATTTATGTGACAGAAAAAGAGGCTTCTTTTGACTTATCGAAAAATATGACACTCCGAAAAATTAGGACAAGGAATATTACCGCTACTCACGGAAACAGCCAGGATCGCACGTATCGCGTGACTGATAACATTGACGTAAGTGGGGATGGATTTTTTTTTATTTGACTTAACTGACGGACGCTCTGACAGCCCACGTGATGTTAAGTGGTTACTACCACCCATATACATCAGCGATACGACTCCGTACTGAAGTACGAGAAAACCCAAGTCGTAACGTGTGGCGCCTATCACGTTGAAACGGGGATGCAACGTCTCATGCGCTTGTAATTTCACCAGCACCCACACCCCTCCACCGGAACACAGCAGTGCGAGTGCACCAATGCCTCACGGTGCAGTAACAGGTGTGGTGGCAGTACTTCTCTGGACGAACTTGGCACAAGTTCTACTGCTCAGGGTAGGTGAATATGTTTTTGTGGTACATCTGTACTGGAAGGGAATCATCCATTCGTAAAATAAATAAAGTGACGTCACGCGGTACCCCGAGCGTACAATCACCGGGTTCACGCGCTATTAGAGACGCGCGGTTTCACGAATATTTGCGTTTCGGCACGTTTCGGCCCCGCCCGACCAGGCGCGGTGACACGCGCCCTTCCACCGCGGTCCCCAAGACACGGCTCCCCCAACGCTGGCCGTTTAATACATTTCCGTCTGCCCGCTTCATTTGTCGCTCACAAACGGCCGGCAAATGAGTGGCGTGCATTATGCAGATTGCAGAACCTGGACGCACCCGAGCGGGGAGCGCGTCCGATGCCGTTGCAAACGAGCGACGATAATTGTTCAGATTTGTATTGTAACCGCTCGAATACACAAATAATTCGGTAAACTGATTTAATTACGTAAACGTTGTGTGGATAAATTACATGGACGGGCGTTGTTTGCGCGCGTAATTCATTGCGTTTCGGACGCGGGCGGACGCGGCGCGCGGGCGGAACGCGACGCACTCTCCATCAGTTACGTTATCAATATTTTCATCAAGATTTATTGGCGTGCCCTCGTAATTGGTAAAGCGTTGAATATGTACGGTTTGTGGAATTATTACAGGAAGCAAAATAGATTTTGCTGTATATTAATTTAACAACGAACGATTGGCTATCGTTTTGCATATTGAAATACGGTCAGTCACTCGATATGGCCCGTAGGGTTTATTTATTCACTAACTAGCACTTGGCTGTTGGCGGCGCTTGGTTTTCGCTATTTATAGCTTGTCATTAGACTCGTACTAATATTTGCTGTACAATTATTATGCTGTAAGAAAGAAATAATTCAAATGTACTCACCAGAACACTATTGTATGTGAGACACGCCATGATTTGTCCGAAGCGCACAGGAGCGGGCGTCATCTGAAACGAATAAAAGTAAAATTAACACATTGTTCTCAATAATTGATATCCAACAAATTGACCGTAGGTTTACAGAATAATTAAACTAACTTGAATAGCAAAATTCTGTGAGTTCCTATATTCTACAAAATAGTTTCACTTTTCTTCATATCGTGAAGTGAAGTGGAGCTTTACTTAGAAAAAATACATAAACAGAATAAATATCTAATCGTGTAATAACTCCTGTATCACACTGTAATCAATCCTCAAAAAACATGGTTGGAATATAACAGGATATAAAATCGTTTCTTTCTTTCGACAAATTGCAACGAAACCATAATTATTTTGAAATTTGATTTACCTATTAATATTAACAATGACATAGCTTTAAAATAAATTGGTTAAACTGGCATGTAAGGACTGCAATGGAACTGGAACAGTTATAAGTACGGCATCTAGAAACGTATTCTGCAGTATTACATCTAGTTTATCTTTGGGATTAGAATCGCGATATATGACATTTGCTTCTCACTCCGTGGAACAGTATGGACGAGGCGCCCAACAACCCACGTCACGGCGACATTCCCACAAGGCCTACGATTATGCCGTTAGCCTCCCGTCTATGTTTATAACAATTTCATTAAACTCAGCCACTATTCACGGTAATTGCAGGGAAACGTTGGTTAAAGGATCGGAAAGCATTATTCGCTTAACCTGTTACTTTCTCATGGCAGCAATTTAATGGTAATTTTAAAATAACACGCTATATTTATGTAGATTTTGAGGCTTTGTTGTGGACGGCACGGGAACCTATTAATGGCGATGATTCAGTGAATATTGGGACGTGATTGCATTCGAGATTGTGGGTGGTACCTACCTACATTGATTTACTAACAACCTATCCAATTTAGATTTTTAAAAGTATTTAATTATTCACTGTATGTCGCAAAGGCTAACAATACATTTTTCTTCATTTAAGACTCTTGAGATAAAATTGGAGCGTTTCCATTTATTTGACATAAATAACTTTGTTTCCATTTATTTGTCATACTTCTCAGCACTAGTAATATCACCATTACCAATTAATTGATAGAAATAACTTTGATAATTTGAGTGTCTCTAGCTAAGCCGTTGGCCACAAAACCCTGGCCAATAGATTAGAAATCTACTAAATTAATTAGTGGTCTGTATAATAACTTGCAACGAGATGAAATTCTCGAATATTGGCCGCTTGCGGCCTCTGCTTGCGACTGCGATAGAATTCGGCTAACCTATATTTGTCGCTGAATAGTAAATTAGTTTAATTCGGTTTTATTTGGTATGACTTGGGAACTTAAGTTTCCCATTTTAAATGTCGAACAAAGAGTTATTGATGGGTCATTAGCGAGACGGGGCCGGAAATTAGGCGTTCGGCAACGGGCATCGGAGCATTTCGGCCAGGTTTTCGGTATTACGCAACTCGTCGGCGAAGTTTCAAACTTAAAACTTTTAGTTGGCGTCGGTTTGTTTGCGGCTACGAACGGTCATTACAACAGTGAGCGCGCGAAATTTCCGCTTAAAAGTAATTTGCTGTGTCACTAGCGGCCGAATTCAGCCAACAACGGAACGTATTTTGCGAATTGCAAATGCAAAACAAAACGGCCGGTAATGACTATGCTAGTTTTAAAAACGTTTTACTTTGAGCCTTTTGTTGAATGCTCCACGATAACAAAGGTTTCTAAAGCTATTTGGCTTTTGTTAAGTTTATATTAAAACGGTCGGAATATTTGCGTTAATTGCGGTTGGAGTGAATGAGCGGTTTTCCTGCGGTTGAGGGTAGCCCGCATCTGTAGTGTTATATTATCTGTGCCCGCATGTAGCGTTTACCTAATGGCCGCGCGGTACTAACATTCCAAGAATCGACAATAAACGCAAACAATCAGAATAACCGGCTCAACTATTCAGCTACCTCCGATGTTCAACTACCAACTTCTGATACAAACTTTGGGAAACCAATACCGACGGCAAAAGGCTTGGCGTCTCGTTCCTATTTTATTGGTTCTGTAAATTCGAATATTCCGCGGTTTTATTTTTCGTGGAATTAGGACTTTATAAAGAAACGATTCGCGATATATAGCTCTTTCGTTTTGTTTTCAACAGCCAAATTTAATGTACAAAAATAAAATTATAAAATAAGTTAGTATGTTTATAAAAACTTTATAAAATTATTTAAAGTGAAATATGATTTTGCTAATCACATTTCACTTTAAATAATTGCAGTATCAAAGAACTTCGCCATATAATATCGACTTTCCCATGCTTTGCCTCTGGTGCATTGTCGGCAGTACCAATTCCATTAGTAGATACTCGTAGGATGTACTATAAAGATTACATTTGTGCCTTCACTCATATTTAGAAAGCTTTCTGAACAGGTTCAAGGAATAATTTAAAATGGAAGAGCTTGAGTAGGAATGGGTATTTTTACCAGAACGTATAATGCCTAAACAAGGAAAATACTACCTTCGTTAATACGTGTTATTCTTGTGACTAATTAATCACTTTTGCACGCCTTCATGAGGCAGAATGTACAGGATCACCTTTTGAATTACCTATTAACTGTTGAAGTTATAAGAAGGTTGTAACCTCTATACTGGCTCAATATAATACCATAAAGTACAGATGTTCAACTGTATCTTGGATACAGTTTTGTTTATATTTTGACATCCTGTCACTTGTGAAAATTCTAATAAGACGTAAATCTGTTTAAAATGTTACCAATGATTTTTCTCTATAGAATCTTAGAGTCATAGTCATCCTATTTGAGTACGCATATCATTCCACTAACTCTGTTATTAACAACTAAATGTACCTACGTTCTTGCAAATAAATAAATAATACCCAAAAGTTGTCTAGCAAGGAGTATGTAACCGCTGATATTCAGTGGATCTCCGTAAATAAAGCGTCAATTTCTTAAGAGATTCTCAGAAGAAAGGTTTCACTCTTTTAAATAAGTCCGCTTCACCCGTTTCTAAGACGATACTAAAGGCAGATAAAGCAAACGTGCAATACCTATCAACAAATGGAAAGTGTTTACTGAGTTTGACATACTCGCTAGTGATGTCACGGCTACTAGCTGAACTATTCGAGACTGTCAAGTGGTAGCTTAAGGATCTTCAAGTAAGGATCTTTGGCAGGAGATCCCAACGGTCAAGCTCATGACTTGTACTGCCGTAATAACCTATCCTTACATATTATAAATCTAAGTCGCTCCCGTTGTTTGCACGCTCAAATCTTTTAAACTACGCAACGTATTTTAATGCAGTTTTCAGTAAAAGATAGAGTGATTCAACAGGAAGGCATGTACTACTTTGTAAGTTGTAGGTTTGTAGTACTAGCAACTCACCCCGCCAATTTTTATCCGCGACTTTCCGGGATCAAAAGTAGGTATGCATTAATCCAGGATATAAGCTATCCTGGTACCAAATTTCATGCAAATCCTTTTGGCTCAACCATTTGAGCATGAAGGAGTAACAAACATACATACGTACAAACTTTTGGCTTTATAATAAGTGCGATTACAGGTCCTTCTTGAAAGTTGAAAGTTTTCGTTCAGCTACCACGATAAAGTCTTGGTTAGCGGGACATTCATAAATCATCGAATCAAATCATTATATTAGTCAATTGCTGTTCGTTAGTCTCACTAAAACTCGATAATGGTTCAACCGATTTGGTTGATTTCTTCTTCGTTGTGTTCGTAATAGACAGGGCAAGGTTTGTATGATATAATTTTTTTCGAAAATTTATGAGAAATGTCGAAATTCGGGAAAAAAATTAAGTACATTTTTCTATGGGATTTTTGCCAGCATGTCGTTTTGACAGCCGATTGTCAAAATGTGAATCAAGACAGAAAAACATCTGTCCAGTCAGCAAGTAACTTAAATTATACCTACTGGTGGTAATGCTTTCTGGTTTCATATAACTCAATCTGTGCGAACAATTTAATCAGGACTCGGTTATAAATCAGACTAAACCAACAATACAAATTGATTATACATAAAACAAAATGATAACAAACAGGACTCTAAAATGTGTACCAATCACAGGTTATGAAATCTTCGTACCGGTTCACAAAACATGGTAAAAACGAAAATTAAGTCGACAATAACCATTGAGAACATCCCTAGAAACCTCCGAGGGTCTTTGTCGCGAGTGTCCGTCGCACTTCAAGTGAGGTGAACCCTTAAGAGGATTGGGGATCCTTCAATATTTATTAGAGTTCCGTAGTGAATGAAAAACCAGATTATCTCTTTGTATGTGTCTATTAGTTACCACTGGCTTTGAAGGCCCTTTCTGAATAGCTTTTACCCGACGAGGAAAATTCATCTCACTCGTATCTAATACGCAAGCATATAACATTTTTTACTTGTAAATATGAAATTAACATGGCGGCCATGACATGGCTGCCTTAGTCTATACAAATAAATATAATTGAAGTGTCTGTTTGTAATGTCAAAATAACACTTTATACTTAATGCATTTGAAAGTATACACTGTACTTACAACAAAAAAACTTGCTGTAAGATTTTTGTCTGTCTGTTTTGTTCCCGCTAATCTCCGAAACGGCTGGACCGATTTTGATGAGACTCACTGGAAAATAGCTGATAGCCTAAGTTGATAAAGATCAACTTAGGCTAGTTTTATTTTAGAAAAAGAAAAAGCAACTTGCTTTCCACGCCAAAAAATGTTAAATTCCACGTGGAAGAAGTCACGGGGAATAGCTAGTGTCCCATATACTCATGTTAATGAAAATTTTTTAGCTTCTCCTTTCACGTATGACCCTGGTGCTATCAGCATAGAGCTGACAGCGCTCTCAGCCTATGTAATCAGACAATTTAACCTAATCTAATTTACTCAAACAGACAATGTAAGCGTGTAATTAACGAGCAGAGCCAGAGAATAGTTGGTAGTCGATGCGGGGTAATTCACCCCACTTAGCGGGAAGTTAAAAATTGGTAGTGTGTTTCTGTCTGTGGCACCGTAGCTCCCAAACGAATGGGCCAATTTTGATGCGTTTGTTCTGTCTGTTGAGAGCGTGGTGGCTCAGGGGCATCGACGCCGACTTTCAATATGAAGGTTGCTGGTTCACCCACAAGTGCAATAGAGTTTTTTCTACGGATACGGCTAAATGTCTAATTGCCAAGTCTTAGGCTCAACTAAGAGATTACTATAGCTTACTATTTGACAGATAACAATGTTGATATGGCAATCTATCTCTAGTAGATATGTTGGTAGATTATATTATATTATATTATATATTATATATATATAGATATATTATAGCGTTTGTCTGTAATATATTCCACATTAAACTCCGCTGTTACTTATTTCCAATCCAACTCCAGATTGTAAACGGAACACGTTCGGAGGGCACTTAAAATTCACATTGTGGATTGAAAATCCAACCCTAAAGGTTTTCGATAAAGACATGAAGAAGGTTTCTTGTCACGTCCCCCTGATGGAGTAGTGTTGTGACGATACTAATAAATTGACGGTTAGTGAAGCGAACATCTTAATAATGAGCTAATCATTCATCTATAAAGAAGTTAATGCATCATTAGCTCTCAAGAATTACATTGGTATTCAAAATGTAAATGCAGATGATTTTTATTCAATTGAGCATTGGAATAGTTCTTATTCTATTATTGCATTGATGCGTTTTCTTTATATATAAAAAGCAAATAGAGAAATACCAAATTAAGATTGTGACAGTTAAGTTATCAATTACGCAAATTGAGTTCGAAAACCCAAGTAGCTAACGTAGCATTGAAAGTGGTACTTAAGTAAATTGTAATGTGTTTTTTCATTAAACATAATGTGTCTTCAAATATATAATTTTACAGGAACATTGTTAAATAAAACACTATAATTTGCTGTACAAAATATCGATTCAAATAACAGAAATTACGCCTCATGCAACATGATTAAGGCTAAAACAACTCGCGACCGGAAACAGTATGCGTTTTACTGAGTTAATGAGTCAGTTATGAATAGCTCACTGGTCTTGAAAATTCTGCAGTGATTCACTGTGAAATTTATTTTATTGTATTGAAATAATTCATTTCGATTCGGTTATTTCATTATCTATACAAGGAAACGATTAAACGTAATGCGGAATGTGTGTAGTACATTTGAAATTGTTGTATTATTTTTTTCGAGATAATAATATAGTTCCGCACAGTGTAGATATCTGCTTAATTAAGGCAGAATCTCGGAGGGCTATGTCACTGAATTCGTTTTTTTTTACATATTTATTAAATTTATCAATTGGAGTGAATTTTGTGGTCGTTGTTGGTGTGTCGAAATTAATAAACAAAATCTGCTTCAGGTCAAACTGTTTTCCGCCATTTATCATGACTTTTTTACTTCAACTTTTCGTAGGCAATTTTTTTTAAATTATAGTATTTTGTTTGCGAAAATGGAGAATAACTACTACTCTGTAGTCTTAAAATAACTTAAAAACAACATTACTTTACCCAAATTACAAAGATAGACTTTCTGAAAAAGTATTAATAGTTTTTGTGATTCGGAAAAACGACTTTACTTAAAGTATTATAAACTGTGAGTTAGATATATTTACAGGCTTTTAAATAAACTAAAAACTGTACTACTGGAAAGATCAGACATGGACTGTAAGTAAGCCCTCTCTGGCTTTTCCGCATATCAGTAAAATTATGATGTCAATATGCCAAAATCAAAACATAAAAGCAGGTAGAAGGACGTCAATTACATCACTAGCATCTCAACCTCGATCGACCCTGTAACATTCAACATTGGCCCAACCCTAACCACACGGGAAGTGTTTTAAAACGACCATTCACAGCTATGGATGGGAATGTTCTAGAACTTGGAGCGTCAGAACATTGGAAGCGGTTCAAATGGCGCCACTCGAGAACGCTCTGTGACGGGTTACTGTTACTGCCTCTATTACTGCGGTTGTAACTGCGATAGATGGTATTAGGCGATATCGATGAGGGCCATAACAGCTACGCTATTTTTTGCATCAACGATTAGTGATCCGCGATTTTTCACAAGTTTTGATACAGGTATTCTTCGCATACTTTTAGCATGTGATTTAGATGCTTCGAAAGCTAGATATAGTGACTGAACGCACTGCAAACGCTTGGTGCGTTTTGTAGCCGAAACATAGTGCAGCATCGAACAATCGCTGGTTAGCAAAATTTTGAAGCAATTGAAAGCGATTTAAAATCTTTTCAGTCGCAAACTCGTAAATCGAATTTCTTGTGTAGCAAGCAGCTCTATTACTTTTTTTATTGAATTCTAGGAAGGTTTTTTTTTATTATTTTGGTGATTGTTATCTAACGTTTAACAGGATATTGAAATCAACGAATGAAAGGTTTGAAAGAAAGCAATTTGGTTTAAGAGTTCCACAGACAGGCGCGGCCTTAGTTTGTGGCCGCGGTGGTATTGAGTTCTGTTTTATCGTAAATGCATTAATATTTTATAAATAAATTAAATTGTTCTGTGCTTGCTTGAAAATGTGTTATATAATTTTAATTTAATATATCAACGAGCAAACACAACTGAACGCTACGCGGCCGTCATCTCAGCCCTCTGTCAGTGGACCGCTTTATTATGTAGTAGAGATACTTATATCAAAATAATCTATTTGAGAACAGACATAAGGCAAACAATTTTCAAGTCTGTTACACAAACAATTACACAGTAGTCCTAGCAAGATTAAAGTAATGTATTCGGGCAATTTTGTTTCGTGAACGGTAAACGAAAATTATTGTCTTTTTAATAAGATAAATTCGGTTTTTGCCCAAAAAAAAGTATTTGCTGATACTTTTTCTTTCATTTTACATGAATCATAAGTAGAAGCAATTTCCTTCGCACAAAACAACTCGCAGATTGTTATGTTCTCACAACTCGAATCCCGACGATTTCCGCTCCCAACCGGTTTATATTCAAAGTAGAAAAACTTCTTCATAAAGTTCTCATGAAACTATATTTCAAACTGTTTCACGAGAAAGAAAACACGATATTTCCTTTTGACGCTGACAGCGAGCCGTACGAAATAGATCGAGGCACAATAACTTGTGAAGAAAACAAAAGAAACCCACACAACAATAGGTTTAGAAACAAGACGCGGAGAAAAGAACTTCTGAATCATTTCATGGTTATTTCGCTA
Organism: Aplocera efformata; assembly: GCA_921293045.1. NCBI lineage: Eukaryota > Metazoa > Arthropoda > Insecta > Lepidoptera > Geometridae > Aplocera > Aplocera efformata. Next base: position 12,922,374 of record OV121039.1, read on the forward strand.
GTTTTTTCGAAATACCGGCGGTGGCTGCGATCCGCAAATTAACCATCCAGCGAGCAGGGGATTCCTCCTTAGATGTGATCCCTAATTTTCAGATACATCTCCGGGAATAAATAGGGGATTAGGGGCGGTTCCTCGCGCGTAAATAACTTCGCGGCACGGGCGCGCTGCTACCAGGGCACCATGAGATAAGAGAGGGTGAAATTGCCTTCAGCACAGCGACTTACGACGCAAGCTAGGAGCGTAATGTCAGTTCAGCATGAAGCGTTTCAGAAATAGCATTTCGTATTGTACACAAAATCATTGAATAATAGACTAAATTGTAAAGAAATAAATACATTGAACAGATACATTGAAGATCTTTTCTAGCCGATGTCGGACCAATTTCATAGTTTGTATCATCAGTGAAAAACAGCGCTTTATGATTGTGCAGTTTCCTTATATTTTTAACGATATGCCTATTTGTTACGTGAATTTATCGTAACATGTATCTTCGTATACTATCAAGGTCAGGACCGTGATCTTGCACCGTCCAGTATATTCTATCAGCTACGATTAATTGTGAAAACGATGTTTTTAATTAAAGCCTATTGAAGCAATCGTAGGCGATGAAATACGTCTAAGGTCTTCTAGTAATATTGTTGTTAAGGACAGGGGACACTATACCACAAGAAGGGCTATCAGAAGTTCTGTCAAAAATTAAATATTCCTTTTTACTAACGTCCGTAGGTAAGTAAGTACTCACCCCTTTCGCGTTTCTAAGGGTATTCATCCCTTTTGCGTTTCTAAGGGTATTCATGCACGAAAGTTAGCAATCAAAAGTAGCAGTAGAACTTGTGCCGTCCGGAGAGGTACTGCCACCACACCTAAAATCTGCCGCCAAGCAGTAGTGCTCGCATTACAATCCAATGGAAGCGTGTGGGCGGTGATATCACACGTGCATAAGACGTTTTCGTCTCGGGTGATGAACGCATCAGTGCGATACCACCAGGTGGGTCTTCAGCTTGTTCCGTCACTTCATCATATAAAATTAAACATGAATAATCTTCCAAATGCCTATAACTTGGACTGGCACAGTCTGAAGTGTTACTGCATGAGTTAGAACACTCACAGCGGGTTTTTGTTAGGACAAAGGCTTTTAACGCGGGAACTCCATGCGTAAAGATATACATCATACGCCGTATCATCATATTACTAGTAGTTACCTGAAGATAAAATTACAAGAAGCTAAAAGTAATGGCTATGGCATTCGTAAGGCTAATCCGAGTAAAAAAATGTCATTGTTACTTTATTTTCTTAGTGGTAACTAATAGTTATTGCATGTACATCAAAGCGATTATCATTCGAGAGGAGGCCAGTGAGCCTGCAGTGGGAATTAGATGATAATACGGAATAGTTACAGATAATAAATATCGAATTAAATAAATATAATAAAGCTGAAGAGTTTGTTTGTTTAAACGCGCTACTCTCGGGCACTTTCAACCGGTTTTTTTATGTATAATGGCCACATTCATGAGGAAGCATTACGCTAAATTTTTTTAAGTTACACGCGGGTTAAACCGCGGGACACATCTAGTAATATAAAATAATAACAGATTCATTTAATGCGTATACTAGATAACATAGCATAAGTCTCATTATGAAGTAACTGATTATACATAGTTTCCGAAAGGAGAAATTTCAATACGTTCTGATTAAACATGGCAAGCAAGAGTTATTGACAGTTTGGTAGTCAACGCTACAATCTCACCAACCTTTAAGAGTTGGCGTAATTGTGTAACGAAAGAGGACAAAGAGAATATATGAGAATAAAGAGCGGTCTTTGAGAGCTCATTGATGAAAAGTCCCTAAGTAAAATTCACGAGCAAACTTAAATTTATTCCGAGAGTGGGTATTTTATGAGTGCTCTCAGTCACTTCGGTCGGTGACTCCAGAACACTTTGGAACTCAAACTCAAATAATATAACTCACCTCTATCAAGATCTTATCTTCGCTTAAAGCACAATTCAGCGGAATGGTATTCGTTTAATGTATACATTTCGCTTGCAAGCACAGATAAATCAACTGTGTTAAAGATTGTCATGCAGTTTGTATGTACGGTAAATATTAAGGCCTGAACAAAACTACGATTGTTCTGTCGTCTATTGTTCATACAAGGCAACAGCCTGTACCTAGTTCTTCTTTCGTATGAGTAGGTAAGTGGCCAATTCGAAGTTTTCAGGCCACCCAAAGGCCGCGAAAACGCTCTTTTCAAACACTCAACAGTCATCCATCCTAGTATAGGTCCATGTGAACTGCGAGCTCAATTCACTGAAAACTCAGTGTTGCAAGCGTCATATTGCTGTCAGAGAATTTCGGGGATCACGCGACATATAAGCTGTGAGTAAAATAACAATCGAAAATAACACATCGTTACAAACTTTTGTGGGTCCACTTTCAGTTTTTGAAGAGTCTGTTGTAAGGAAGGTGAAGGTTCTTGGAGACAATTTGTGAGCATTTACTATTATATTTATTTTATCGCCTAGGTATTATGGCTAAATATAATAATTAAGCTTAGAAATTGTATTGTGTCCATAACTAAAGAAAACATTTATAGAGGGGTAACACTTGGGGTAATGTACCGATGAACATCAAACGCCTGCACAGATCTTCATAAATTATATTGTAGCTAAGAACCATTTCGACAATGTCAACTATGAAACAGAAAATATTGCATCACAATTGGTTCATTCGCTTGGGAGCTATGATGCCACAGACAGACTTGCAGATACACAGTACAAACTTATACTCGTAACACCCCTCTTTTCCGTCGAGGGTTACAAAGGAGGGTAAGAATGAACAAGCTAAGTTCAATGAAGGCAAGACAATATCATATTGAGCTAACGTGGACTTATTTAGCTCAATATGACATGTTCTTGCCATGGAGACTGCAATACTGTGCTCGTGTAGGAAAATCAAGGTAAAAGCCTCTCTTAGAAGAAGGCAACGACTCTGTGATCACTCTGCTCATGGAAGGTGCTTATTTATCCCTGCTAAAGGTTTTGAACAGAATAATACGGGATTACTTAGGGCCATTAGGACCGTCTGGCACATATTGGGATACGGGATGATTTATAACAATTATATAAGGCTAGTGAAGGCGACGATCTGCGCGACCGTAACTAATTCAGACCAGTTTTGCGAAAGACACAATAGGAATTAAGGCGAATGATATAAATCTTTAAGCTTAGAGCAAAAGAAGAGAACTAAACTAAGCACTGAAGAAGGCTATTGTATTGTATATTGTCGGTTTCGAATAAATATGATAAGATTATCATCGGAAGGTTATGCTGTGACCACAACACAAGAATTTGCTTAATGTGGATGCTGCAAACCTGCACCTAATAATTACTTGCACCTAAGTTGCTGTTGAATGCAACTTAGGTGCAAGTAATTATGATAATTATGATTATAGTGATCAATTAAATTTAATTGTATAATATCATCCGTTTCTGATGAATAAATATCTTTTTTATTTATTAAAGTTATGTTAATAGTATTAATCGTTTATTTTCCGATTTATTTCAGCGATTCCCAAGTAAGGATAAATGAAAAACATTGGTCTTTGCGTCTTGTATTGTGTATTGCAGTTGATTCGTCGAATTGCGTTTGATTAACTTCAAATGTATACAATAGATACATTTAATTCTTGATACAAATAATGTGAGGATTAAATGTTTTACCGATAAAATAATAGCCGATAAAAAAATGTCCGGACTTATCGAAGACGTCTGAATTTGAGGTAGGTAATTACATAGAATTATCCCTGTTAATTAACAGGGATAATTCTATGTGAACGTGATGAAGATATTGGATGGCTGTCCTCAAACGAAGATTATTGAATTTCATCTTACTTGTGTAAGTGTCGTGAATACGTGGCTTTTTGTTCTAACTCCAGACTGTTTATCACAAAGACAGGTCCAAAAGATGGCAGCCATTATTCTTAAAAAATGCAATTGTTTGTGTGCCCAATAAAGAATGTGTCCATTTTATTTTTCCTTAAAATTCTAAGTATTAAATTCACATTTGTTTTTTTAATGCATCGGTACGCAGTCGTGACTAGATTCGATCCCACAGCCTGGGAGAGTACTACCACGCTTCGTGTTGCGCCGCGGTATATGAATAATTTATCCGGCCATATAATTATATCTAAACTGCTGGAAACAGTCTGCGCCATACGTTGTTTTGATTAGATCGCAGTTTAGCGCAGTTTATTCCAATTTCGTGACGCCATTGCGATACGGACAATAGGCACGGCTCGTTTGGCTCTGCGGCGATTGAAAATTGAATCGCTAAAATTGTATTGCGTTTTATGCGGGACTAGTCACGGCATGGGATAGCCGGCGGCAGATCATGAACATTCCCAATATTTGTCATGTTTTGTGTGACAAAGTTAACGTTGATTTCTAAATTTAATATTCAAATGATAAAAAATCTCGTTATAACCATTCGTTTGAATTAAAATTAAAGCGCTTTCCAATTTGTTTTGCTTGCAACTCACAAACAACTCATTGTCATCGGAACATGAACGTAGCTAATCAAGGATTCTAGTGTTGAAATCAAACTTACAATCCCTGTGGGTTAGCTGACTATTCAATGCCGTGGCAATATTATTTGTTTGACCTATATACAACAATCCTACTTTAAATCTCCCTAGCAGTGTAATATGATTTCTGAGGACACATAAAAAATCTCTTAGATGTTCTAGACAGTCTCAAAGGGCTATTGATAAATGTGACACCACAAAGTGCGGTATAGATGAGATGGGAGGAACCGTCAAATTGTCATAACACATCGATTCGTTCGTATCGACTTCGCCCCGGGATCTCATGAATACGCGTTATGGAGTAACTCGATTGTAACTCGCGGTAAACTGTTCTTCGATCCACTTCCCCCAGCTAAATTATATTGCTAAGCAATCTTCAAAAACAAATCAAATGTATTTAGTCCAATGAATTCTACACATATGAGCTGGAATTTACCGTGTGGTTCATCTATTGCAAATATATTGTGAAGAGTGTTTAATCCAAGGGAATTACGTTCTTTATTCAATTTTACTGCATGTGAATTATGTAGTTCAAGTGGAAATCATTCAGACAGTTTTAGATTAGAGAATGATGGAGGACATGAAAAAAGGTGAATTTTTAATACAATGATTTCATAACCATTTGTGTTTTAACATAAATTAGTGTGTTTTTAAAACGAGTATATAGACACAAATATAATAGATTTCATTATTCATATCACATTCAATTTAGCCTTAATTTAACCATGTCTGCAGCGAAGCATCCGAGCAACTGCCGTTCAAGTTCGATAGAAATACGAAAAAGGAAACCAATGGGAAAATATCCGCGCTGATAAGACTACATAAAAATCATGACTTCATTGCCTGTCATAACCGAGCGCGCGGGTGATGCCGTACATTTGGGACAGTCGTCAAACCGAACGAGTTTGTGCCGCGATACTGTTTTTTACAAATCGCACACATTTTTTTCCAATTCTTGTGCGAATTTACCCTTGTCTTTAAGATACGTTAGTCTTTCAGGTTTTTTTGTATTATATGGACTCGCGTTTGATATCAGTGACGGAACAAGCTCACGGCCTACCTAATATTAATGAGTGTACCCAACAGCAATATAACTCAGGTCTCCCGAAGTATGACCGAAGTATGAGAAGACCCAGTTCGCGCTGCGCTGCGCCCATTACTCTGAGATGGGTATGTAACACTCATGTGCCTGGCGCCCCTTCGCAAAAAAGTAATCAAATCCGATATAGGCTACATTGAGGCATGCCACGGCTAACCAGACACTAGATTGCTGCGTGTACGCACGATGATGCCGGGATTGAGGCAGTTTTCATACATAGACAGTCAGCAGCCCTAATGTTAAGGCCCTCTTGTAGTGGAAGAGGTGGACTGCTCGTTTCAACCTGCATAATCGCCAAATTTTGGCCGAAGTGATGATTCTCCCTACAGAATATGCTGTGGCGTCGTTGTGTAACACTGCGCAGACAAATCGTGTCATTTAGTGCTTACTTTGTGGCTATATTTTAATATATATGTTTCTGTAAGTAATTATATGGGCCTATGTTTTTCTATTTATGCATAATATTTGTGTAGTCTGAAATGGAGATTTATAATTACTAGCAAAATGAATGATTACATGGTCTCATGCTGTTGATATGCACTATTTATTCTGTGCTGTTGCTAAAAGTAGGGAGAGAGCTCTTTTTTTGGGAAAATGGGAAAATAGTTTGTGTATTGAGTGGGGAGTACAGGGGGGTACAATCACCTCACCTGTACCTCAATGCCAATGCGTCGTCGGACCACTCGTCTTCAGACGAGTATACGCCGCATTAGCACTCACCGAGTCGCGGGGTCTCTTTTAAATTCAACCGCGACGCCCTTGAATACCTAGAATAAAGGTCCTAGAATAGGTCCTTGAAGTGCGTAGTAGGCAGCAGTAGATCTCGTTGCGTCACAAAATAAAGAAAAGTGGATAAGCAAACAAGGAACTTGGCAATTCAAATTTCACAAGTATAATATTTTACCCTTTTAACATTGAGGTGAATTTTAAAAAATACAGGCCTCTGGGAAATCAAGAGGCGGTCGCTTGGAAGTGAACGGGAACGGGTAGAAATGTACCTTATGACGTAAGAAATAAAGTTTCTGACATCTTAATCTCAAATGACTTGCTTGGTGTTTCCATTCGCGATGCAATCTTGTTGCGTTTCAGTTCTCAAGTGACTAGGTAAACAATTAATTTATGCTGTGCAATGTAAACTTATCTTAGCGGTTCTAGGTACGAACTAGGTCATTGATAGTTATGGCAGGTTTTTGTTCGCTGTCTTGTTTTAAAGTATAAGTAATTTCCATTGGTCCATTGGAATGGTAATTTCCATTCGATTGGTAAGTTGTCCTTTTAAATTCCAGCAAGAATATTTTTTTTTCCAATCAGTGTTTAGGGTTCCTTTCTCAAAAGGAACAAGGATAGCCATTCAAAGTAACATTCAAAGGAAGGGCTCGTGGCGAAGCTTGCTTAGATGCTCTTAAACTTTAGACATACAAAAAAAGCGTAATAGCCTAACAGGAAATTTCCCAGAGTGTGTGACGATTGCATATATCTTACAGTGGACTTCAATGTGCAAATCAGTTGTAATAACCCAATTTATTTATATTCTAGCATTTTGGGGGGTCCAGTTGCTCGCGTCCGTAGGTGAATACCCTCAGAATCCCTACACGTACCCCCTGGCTGGTGCTAAAGGAGCAACAAAAAGTAGCAGTAGAACTGGTGCAAAGTTCGTCAAATTAAAAAAACTGGTTTTCTAACAAAATCGTAATGAATATGACACTCCAAAATTCAATGAATCAAGTTATCTGCAGAAGTTGGCTCTTCGCTTTCGAATAATTGAGAGTTCCATTACACAATTTTGTAAATGTATCGCTCTAGATACGTACTCCAATCCCCGGATTATGGAGCCCGAGAATTTCAAAGGGATGTAAAAAAATAACATCCCCTTATCATTTTGCGTATGTCCTATATACTAAGGGTACTGAAAAGGGGTGTCGCGATGGTTTTATTAAATAAATAAAAAATATTCATAGACGCAACGTCTAAGTATAGCTTGTACTATTGGAAGGATGGGTCCAAAGGCAAAGTTGGTCTAAGTTAAGATAATATTATAAACAACGTAATAACTGTAATAAACAACTTAATAACTGTAATAAACAACTTAAAAACTGTAATAAGCTCGCGGGGTATTTATTAATAATAAAGTTTCCAATATTCGTTTAGGCACTCTACAGAAGTAATGATTCTTGACTTAAAAAAAAAATCCGTTGTGTTCCTTACAATCTATAAAGTTAATGACAGTATAATAATAACATATAATATTTTTTTTATGGAATGTGACCCAGCTCATTTTAAACATACTTATTTTCCAAGTATATGGACAGAATAGCCAAAAATAATCAGTATATTGCCACCGTTCCTGCTCTCTATATGCATATTGGGGAGAGAATTTCCCCCAACTTTTTACAAAAGCCGCGAACGTCGAGATACAGCGCGATACAACATTGTCGCTACACTTTGCTAAGTAGGGCAGCGCTTGCAATGTTTTAATTAAAGTTAAACCTTTATTTCTACAGAAATGCTACAATGTTTTCGCTACTTTCTGTTTATATTGCTTAGTGTTATCACCAATTTACTTTTCAACGGAGCGAGTTTAGACATTTTATTAATTTCAATAACTTTGCTTAATAGATCAGTTTTCATTTCCACCCAAAATTTAATGTTAGCGTCTTTATCTGCTTACACCAATTATCATATTTTATGTTGCTCACCTATTTCTGACCTTATCTACTCTTGCACGCGCTCTATTTTCCCTCACCTGAATATTCCCCCACAGAATTCAATATCGGGATTTTGTTATGAAACTTATCCCTATCCAATTTGATTATAATTAATTAGTCCACAGACAATTTCATTAGTCCAGAGAAGATAACAGATGGACCCAGCGTTCAATTACCGGGTACCGCATTGTTAATGTTATTAATGGGGTATAGTACCGCAAAGACAATAACGGTATTATAACGGTAACCGGTAAAATTTGGGGTATTTTGTGGAACGGCACGTGTTGGTTTGTTAGTGAAGAAATTTAGAAACTGTTAGGTATTGGTGATCAATATATAATTATGACGCAGCGACGAGAAACGAAACAGAAAGTTCTTTTTTTATCCCTCTTTTTCTGTGTCTGTCTGTGGCACCGTAGCTTTTAAATGGGTGAACCGATTTGGGGAGTATTGTTAATTTCATTATAATAATGCGCATGAGACGTATCGTCACACCGTTTCGGGTGATGGACGCAGCAGGATGAATGCGATTCAGTAAAGATTTGGATCTCTTACTGAGTCACACGCACCTAAGTCGTATTGCAGTTGTCATGGGCGAGGGTCACCTCTCACCATCAGGTGGGCCCTCAGGTAGTTCCGTCACTCATTCAAATAAAAAAATAATTAAAGAAGTAAGTTTTCTAGCGGTGGTTCTAAGACATGTTTTATCAAAATCGGTTCAGCCATTTCATCATCATTCATCATCATCAGCTCATGATCATTACACTGAGTCGCGGGATTTATATTATCATAAAATTAACTTGTTAAATTGACTACCTAACTATTTACCTAAGAGCAATTAATTAATTAGTGAATAGCCATATCAAATAATTATATTTCACTATAATTGCTATTTTTACTTATGACGTTCCTAAGGTTAGTAAAATAAACTGCATTTTTGGAATATGGACAGGAAAGTGTAACTAAACTTCATAAGTACTTTGACGGAATTTATTTTCCGAGAACAACTTTGGCTAGGTTTGTATTATAAAAGGACTTAATAAATATCTTTTGTCAGTATTAAATACGTATTAAATTGTCAGGTTTACATACTCGCATCTTAATGCAAAGGCAGGGCAATCCAATTTCGCTATCTTACCCACGCATCTCCTGTAATTCGGCCTCAAGATAAATATGTATGCATATTATGAATTTGCATTTTATCTTCGTTTAATATTCATGTATACGGTGCAAGCGCATATCCTCGGAGTATGGAATTAATTAGACCAGGCTATAGCCTATATAATAGGCCTACGCCAACTGTTTATTCAGGAGGTATGCAGAGGTCTAATGTGTTTGCGTAATGATATTCCTTGGTAAGTTATTTCATGACTTGTGATATCTCAACGGAAACTGCTCGAGCTGCTATTCAAATGGTTCAGTTCATTAGTGTAGCGACGTGAATATCTACATAAAATTATACTATTTATTTCTTATGTGATTATGTGGTGAAACGAGCTGGTTTAGTCCCTACACTTATTCCCTGGGTGGTGTGGAAGGAGTTACCCAATGTAGCAGTGAAACTTGTGTCAAGTTCATACGAAGTGGTACTGGTGGTTTAAAATATCGAAAAAAATCTTCTTTTACCCTTTACCTAGCATTTTACAAAAGAAAGATCCAAATTGGTATACACTGGGCGAAGAAAAAAGTCGCAGGAAAGCAAAATACGCAATTTTGATACAGCTGAAGCCTTCAAAGTTGGTTGAGAAGTCGGTATATAAAATAACATACCAATCGGCTTTGATACTTACAATATAACTTACTCACCGTAGGTACAACCAAAGTGAGAACTAAGTTATACTTGTTAGCGACAATTGATGAATTTCTAGATCCAGAATACCAATTTGATTTAAGCTGGGTTCGTCTTAAGGTTGAATAATTATATAACTATTGTTGGTTTAATGGGTAATAATAGGTATTTTGTATCAATGGAGTTATAATTCAATATTATTTGAACTGTTTATCTGGCTATTTATGAGACCAACTAGCGGATACCCGGCGTGTGATACTACGTTAAAAAAAAAAAGAATTGTGCTTAATGTATTGTTTTAATGGTCTAAAACCGTCTTCATATTAATGAAACTGGTTTTGGGCACATCGGTTGGGTGGTGTCAAAGTCTATAACGGACATAGGTAGAACCAATTTTTGTGTTTTATACATTAGGATAATCATCATAATCATTGCGTTCATTGTCAAGAATAACGAGAACCTTATTTCATTCAAAAGTCCTACAGTTCTGTATAAATTTAACAGAAGATACCCCTTTCGCCAACATTCCGATCCCAGGATACCTCGTATAATTCTGTGGCCGAGTGGCTGTCTAGAATATCTTCGGTCCCAAAGTAATAGGTGTAATTTACGGGCGACCTAAATAGCCTTTGTTTTGAATTCGGATTCAGTGAGTTGACTGCAAACTGAACCAGATGAAATATGGTTAAAGTAGAATTGATGATAATACATTTGCTGTTGTATTTTGTGGACGAAATTTAGGGAATAAGCGTTTGAATTCTGGGTCCTTGTGCTCCTCGAAACTGTACCATAATTATTGTGGTAAATAAAATTTCATATTCTGTGAGTCTTTGTTATTTTTGACAATTCAAACATTTCATTTGGTGTTTTTTTTTGCATTATAACGAATACTCATGCAGCACTAGGATTCTCTGTTGCAGGTCCCACACCCTTCCACCGAACAACAGCCGAGTGCAACACTGCTTGGCGCGGTTTAATAGGTGTAGAGGCAGTACTTCTTTGGACTTGGTATAAGTTCTATTACTACTTTGCGTTGCTCCTGTTGTCACCACCCTGGGGTCACGAGTAGGAATTTTGAGAGTACTTGTGACCCCAGGACCAACGGACGAGCAACATTGGCCCCCAATTTTTCTTAGTTTTTTTTAAGGTAGGTAGCCAAAATTTAAGGCAAATCCATTTAGTAAGCTTACAAGCTTGATAATTCATCGACAAGCAGCAGTGCACTCGCATTGCTGTATTCCGATGGAAGGTTATGGGCGCCGGTGAAATCATACCTCAGAATCATGTGAGCCGATATCTCGTTCCGTCAATTTAATCGCAAAAAGAAAAAAACTCTGGCCTTATAATTTATTTTTAAATATACTTCAGCGTAAGTCTGCACATAATAAATCGGTAAAGAGTTACTAAGTTGGAGGGAACTGCGTACGAACAAGTTACATTAGGAGCAATTCATCAAACTGTGCCAACTCGTCGTTTTCACACATTTAATTCCATTTTACGAGCGCAAGATGTACGGTGGGCTGGAAGGGCTTTGGATGTACAATAGAACTTCATAATATCTTTTTAGAACTGTCAAATTGCTAAAGGATATCATAGAATCAAGTTTTTAGAGGGATCCGTGTTTCTCGTCTCAGTAGGTGAGTACACTCAGATTCCTTACTCATGTCACACGTGGTGTGATGGGAGGAAGCTAAATTTCTCCCCCGGTGAACTTTGGCTTCTACTGCTAGTTTGACTCTGAGGTTTACAGGAACTCTGGGGGTACTCCCATACGGAGGCAAGGAACATGGATCCTTCCAAAACATTTGGTTGTAGGATGTCCTTTTGGTCATTTGGTACATTTGGTCACCACACCTTGTAATACGCTGCCAAGAAGTGGCTCACTCGTATTGCTTTATATTACTACATCCTCTTAGAGTGACGAGCGCAACGCGATGTGAATTGGGTCTTTTCATACTTCGCTGTTTTTCATGGGCGACAGTAACCCCTTAAGATCAGGTGGGCTAAAAAGTTGACCCGTAATTTTAGTAACAAAAATAATTTAGTTTGGGTAGGTGAGTATTTATCCACGAAAGAGCGTGGTGCAGACTGTCAATCGGAAGTTCGCTGGTTCAAACACAGGTAAGAATAATGTTTTGGAATTTTCACACGAAGAATTGTACTTAATATCACATTCTCGAAACGGTGAAGGAAAGCGGCATATACTAGCACCAAAAATTATAAGACAACCAATCCGTACTGGGCTCCCGTGGTAGATCAAAGCCCATTCACTCACATTTATCAACAGTAGGCCGGTGTCCAGATCATTAGGCCTGACACGGATGTTTGATCTAAATATAAAATGCAAGTACCACTTCCAGTAACACGATGTTCAGGGGACGTGAACTTTGCGACAGCCCTGTTCTGTACCTACACTTACGACTTCCACAGAACATGTAGGGGTGACACAGTGTTGTTTGATAACTCCACATTTCAGGAGAACCGAAGTTTTCTAAGGATAGTCCTTGCGAAATCTGAGTTTTATGAAAATACTTATGAGTACTCAGCGAAGTATTTCAATCTGGGTGAGTGTTTATTCAAAAATTTGTCAAGTTTATTTGGTTGTACTAGAACATGAGTGAACAATCCAACCTCATCCAGAGCTCGTTCACACAGATCTCGCTCCCGGCTCTGGATGCTGGATAGGTCATACTTCATTTATATTATTATGAACATATTAATTTAAAAAAACTATATATATTAACATTAACATACGCATACTCCAGTACTAGGACAAACAAACAAACACAAGACTCTACTAAGCTACGAAGCCATCGATTATCGCTCGTTCTGATACTAACAATTACGTCATCGCCGAAATAAGAACGGATCCGGTAAATACGGTCCTGTAAACAGTGTCTGTGTGAACGAGCTTACATTCTATTGGTATTTCTGAATAGGGTTCCAATCTCAGCGTTATGACTTCAAATACTGATTTGTTTGTGTAAATGGTTTTGTCATCTCAGTTCTAATGGCCTCCTTTGACATGGTGTATGTGAACGAATAAGTAATGTACCATGTTATACTCTGCATTGATTTATGGTATTGTAATCTAGGGGTCTTTTGCTGGTTCTTTCACATGGAGGGTCGGATACGGTTTCAAGCGCTAAACTTAGAAATATGAACGTGATCTCGTAGGTACATATTTAAAAAGAGTGACGTTTCCTAGTAATTATTAGAGTTCAATGGTAATTAAGATTTTTGACTTTGACTTAATCTTTATAAAAACTGACATCTCCTGTAAAAAAATTGTAATGTTTGTTAATATTTTGCGGCCAACAAAGAAATAACTATTTTTCTTGCGGGCTAATTTTAATGATTCATTTTGTACTTGATGATTTGTACCTCGGAGGTAAGTACACCCTACTTACCTTCGAGGTGGTGTAGAAATTTCATGAGCAAATTCCACCCCTATAAAATAAGGGATAAAAGTATTGAAGTCGAATATTCGATTTTTATACCAGTGACTTATATGTCATACACCGATGCTCGCGAATACAAGGAATCCTTACTTTTGGGTTTTCTTGTATCTTCGTTTTTGCGAGTCGGAGAGGGTCCGAAATTATACTTTGTCAATTTTAACTTAACTCTTGGGTTATTTGACTTAAGCTGATTTAAAAGTAAAAAAAAACGGCTTCAATTCTTTCATCCCTTACATCTCGCCGTGTGGGGGATTACCAATTAAAAAAAAAGAATCCACATTGTTATACAACGGGCGAAGAAAAAAGTAACAACTAAACTAGCAGTAACAACTAAACTAGCTATTCGACAAACATACCGACAGAGACAGAAGAAAAAAATTTTTTTTTTGTTATATGTACCGTATTATATATTTTTAAATGCATTTTGTAAAAAAACTGTTATTTTATTTAACATTACAAACACACTTCAATTTAATTTATTTGTATAAGAGATGACATATATTAAACTATTATAAAGGCGAAAGTTTGTAAGTATGGATGTATGGATGTTTGTTACTCTTTCACGTAAAAACTACTGAATGGATTTGAATGAAACTTTACCACAATATAGCTTATACATCAGAATAACATATAGGCTACAATTTTTGAGGTTTCTATAAAATCTATATATATAAAAGAAAGTCGTGTTTGTTACAACACTTATAACTCGAGAACGCCAGCCGTTCTCGAGTTGCCATGGTTTTTGATTTGTTGGATTTGTTTCCGTCCCGAATAGCAGAATAACTATTAAAACATTGGAAAATTAACGAAAAAAATAAAATCAATTTATCCCCGTATTCTCCACGGGAACGGGAACTATGCGGGTGAAACCGCGGGGCGCAGCTAGTATTAAATAATTGAAAGTTAGTTATCAGTCATCCAGTAGACGTAAACACAAATTAATTCTCAACAGCGACAGTCAGAGCTAAACCGGTATTATTACCGGTTAAAGCTCGTAGTAATATGAGGTACTTGAGGATCTCTATATCGCATATTAAACCAGGTTATGGCTCAACGTGATTCCAGATAGGTTAATTAGTAAAATTGCAATCGGAATTCTATCCGCACTCCAGTATATTAGAGGGTAATTGTCGATTACGTTCAAGTATTGCAAATGCTCGCGTTAGTACGAGTGGATGCTGTTATTCTACCGGTATAATACCGGTATAATATCGGTATAATACCCGGTACCTATATCGATAAGCTATTATACTTAGGTCATTAGGATTACATGTTTCAGCCTTTTTTAGGTCTTTAAACATTTTTATTTGATGAATGTGCTGGAACACAGATATTGCGTAGTGTACTCCGGTGGAAGAGTATGGGTGCCGGTGATATTACAGGCGCATGAGCCACATCTCCGTCTTAGATGTGACGGGCGCGATGCGTCTTGGATCTTGTCTTACTTGAGTAGGAGAGTTATTTTGCTGTTGATTAGCGTCAGTAACCACTTAAAACCAGCCGGCCTTTAAGGTGACTCCGTCACTTTAGTTACATAAAAATAAACTTGCAGTTCAATTGGGTAAAGTATCAAGCTCATGACACACGTACCTACAATTTATATTAATACTAGCTGCGCCCCGCGGTGTTACCCGCGGTTGGACTTCCTACGGGAATCGTACATGTTTCCGGAATAAGAAGTAGCGTATGTGCTATTCCAGACTATAATCTATCTCTGTGCCAAATTTCATCCAGGTCCGTTCAGCCGTTCTGACTTGATTGTGTAACAAACATCCATCCATACATCCAAACATTCGCGTTTATAATATTAGTAGGAGTAGGATACCGTATTATAATATATATATATTATAAGAGATATGTATTATATGTCAATATGTATCCCATTCAATCTCAATTATCGAGAGTAGGCCGGTGTCCTGCAGTGGGAACATTAGAGGCTGGTACGGAATTATACGTGTGTGATGCTTTATTGACGGGAATATAAGCTAACCTCAGATTAAATCGAACGCTTCGAGTGCACCTGCTCGCATCTAATGGTGGTATTGAACTTACGAGAGCGGAAACCAAACTGAGTTCGCACGATTTACACTTCCCTATGTTATCAGTGCGTTGCCATGGGAATCTGAACTTTAATCATACGGTTTAGAGCATTACAAACTGTAAGTTGGATCACAAGATGCCTTCTTAAGTTTGTGTGCTAATTAACGGATTAACGAGTAACCGTACGAACGAACAGTGATAGATAATTATTTTAAACCAGAACTTTGAAGTTATTTCAACAGATCATGACTATAATTCGTAGGTTAGTAGGTCTTGCCTTCGAAACGAGGGGACCCAGGTATTCATTGACATATTTCACACAGCGCCATCTGGCCCCAAACTAAGCATAGCTTGTAATATGGGAACTAGATAACTGATGGAATACATAATAGTACTTTTTTTGTAAATATATACATATATACAGGTATGATTCTCGGCCGGAGCAGACTTTATGTCTTGGGTTAAAATTATATCGGAATAAAATTTGTTCCCGGGTCTTAGGTGTTGGTCATGTGTTTCTCTTTTTGTCCATGCTTCCTGTGACAGGGCATTCTAGTGTAAGTATGAGTGTGTAAATGTTTGATTAGTATAAATACTACTAGTTTTCTAACGAGTTTATGATATTAAGGCATTGGTGTCTATATTTTTTCCGTAACTATTACAATAAGTAAAAGAGAACACAATAATAGAAATGAAGAAATCTTGGACAAACAAACCGAACTAGCCAGTTTTGTACGTAATAACAGCACGCTTGCACTTGCTATGTGCTATTAAAAATGTTCACAATTGTATTTTCCCACAAAAGAAAATGTTTCCCCGCGTCGGTCGGGAGGATGTTGCAGTTTTAATTTTAAAATGTTATCTTGGTTAACGCGTATTGTGTGGGATGTCACGCAAATTTCCAGCAAAAACTACTTGAATTTATTCTACTAAGGCTTTCGCGCGGAACCAGTTTCAAACGAATTTATCGCCTCTTCATTAGAACCCTATTACTGGGAACAAAAAGCCGGCAAAAAGCCGTAATTACAAACACATGAGCGTTCTATCCTCATGTCTGAGAGTGACGGGTGAAACAATGCAACTTGATTTTTGCCATTCCCATATGTAGGGAAGGTGAGTTGTGTTATGGGTGGAGGTAAACACTTAATATCAGCAGGGTGTTACAGTTTTTGCCGCGGAAGAGTACAGATCGTTCCCGTATCCCTAGAAACGGTCGCCTAGAAGAGCCGGTAAGAATCTGGCATAGCCTGGCCAACGTCCCCAGTGCGGGTACCAAGGAAGGTACTCCCAATGAAAAAAAAAAAAGAAATGTCTGTTACAGTAAGTCGGTTCAATCTGAAAACACATCGTTGTACGAGAAAACAGATTTTTTTAATTGAGTTTATCTTAGATTGATAAAACATTTGGGCTGTACACCATGCCATCCACGTCACGAGCATGTCGAGATCATCGGTGACGCCAACCCATAAGTTTTTCCTTTACCAAAAATCGCTCAACGCTAAAAAAGTTTTTTTTTCAAGAAACATGATGAAATATATCCGGGTAGTTTCAGAAAGCCGGATGCCCCAACCCTATTACGTGCCTGTTAATTCGTTTACTCTTTAGGGGAGCGCTCTAATGGAGCTTTTCTTGCTATTAGCCGCAATTAAGATACTTCGTAAGGAAATGCCGGGTGCCCTTGGGCTTTGGAAGGCGCTGCCCGTATCGATGGCGGATCGACTTGATTGGAGAAAAATTCGGATTAGCGGGTCCGAGGATTTGCAGCTGATCAATAAGTAAGTATAATATACTAGCTGCGCCCCGTGGTTTTACCCGCGTAGTTCCCGTTCCCGTGGGAATAGATACGGGTAAAATACTTACTATTACTTGCTGATAATATAGCTTTTCATAGGTGATTTTTTTTTAAATCGGTTTAGTGGTTTAGGCGTGGAAGCGTAACAAATAAACAATGTCACTTTCGCATTTATAAATTTAGTTAGGATTTTTAATGCGATGTTAGTGATGGAATGAGCGGTAACCACTTAAAACTACAGGCACTTGAAGCGTCCGTCTTAAAGTGACGAGCGCAACGCGATGCGACTTGAGTCTATATACGATAGTCAGAGAAGACTTGAGCCTTTTCTTGTTTACGTGGGTGGGCCGTCTGACTCGTAACATAAAAAGTATTCAAATTTATTCAGCAAAATGGCGCAAATTCTATTTATATTATCCCTGACAATAAAATTTACTTATGAAAGTTATTCAAGAATGTTTTCCGGGATTTTTTTAATTTTTCGCCGTAAGAGTCTTCTGCAATGTATTAGAAAACATAAATGAATGGAATCGGTGAGGTGGTTCTCAAGTTATGGCGTGACCACGGGAAATATGGATTCATATTTAAGGTACCAAACATGTGTGACTGGGTTCCTCCCCGAATCGTATTGCTGTTGTTATAGGCGGGGGTAACGAGTTAACATAATGAGTTAACATCATATCAGCACGTCCACTTTAGTAGAATACAGCTTGTTAAGTTTGCAACACGGGTTTGCCGCGGCGCGCCTACAAAATATCTGCACTCTGTCATCCAGGATTTGTTTGCACGAGTAATTAAAACCTGATTACTGCGATTGCCCCGCGGCCGCTTCCCACGGGATAGCCGGCAAATGAACAGCATTTCGATTCCTTTTTAATTAACAGCCAGAATTTTATGCGCTAAAATTGGTTTTGCGAAATAAGAACACGAAATGGACTCCTAATTTTAGGCGTTTTCCTCTGAACTTTTTGCCATTGCGTATTGATTTTGAAAGTGAGGAAAATGCTTAAGCTTTATATACCGACAATTTTTGTCGATATAAGTCTATAGATAATAAGTAATATTAATATGGGATCTCCGTTCTCAGAGGGTAATCCTATTACCAAATTTATAATGTCTGTCTGTGATACCTTTAATAAGCTGTATGTTTGAACCTTAGAAATGACACACTAAATAGGTAGCATGTATACGATTTCTCAGAATTTGTTATTATGGCGGGTATTCTAACAAATGACAATATAATTGTTGGTACAAGACTTTTTATGAGTCAGTGGAACACAGCTGTAATAATATTACTCGACTACGGCGAAGCAAAAAGGGGCGTTATGGCTTAAGCCGGTATATACGTATGTTAATCATATTTATCTTTTACTCTCCACTAGTATAGACTGTGTATGAATATCGCCGTCCTATAAAGCAACAAATATTAAAACTCCATCCTAAGGTTGTCTGGAAGAAATCGCTTTCAGCGATAAGACAGCCTATTGTACTACATCTAAGTATATTTATGTAAAAGACTATTATGTATATGTCTTGGTGTACAATAAAGTGTTCATTCATAAAGATATTGATTGTCAGCTGGCTATGCTTTTACAAATAATCTAATATGGCGGATTTGGTTTGCAAATAAAGTGTGTTTCTGTTTTTTTCCATGACACAGGGAATCCTAGTGCAGAGGTATGAGTGTGTAAACGTTTATTATTTATTATTAAGCACTTCTCCGACTTAGGACAAAATTGTCGACTACACCGACCATTGAAATTAATAAGCTAATTTATAAACGACCACAAAGACATGACACATTCCATTTGGAAAAATTATCGTGTTATGCAACTTAAGATTTATCTGAACAGTTGCCTCTGCGTTCATAAATTCAACTTCGTTATCGACGATCGAAATTTATCGTATAGAAAACTTCGAAATAAATCGACGGCAAAGGTTATCTGGTGGACAGTAAGCTTCCTTGTAGCGCTCATATTTCGCTTCTATCTATAAGTAGGCGCGTCTACCTATTATAATTAAAGCTCACGATAATATCGACGTGTAGTCAATGTAATGCCATAACAATAGAATATGTAGAAGCAAAACTTTCTCAGCTTATGAAAAATTGATTCATTATTGTGTGATCAGTTGAAACACTAACTAGGAATCAAAACCAAACAAACGTGGGTTTGGTTCCTAGCTAAGAACAACCATTTTTGGACGTCTGAGATATATCATCCCCGTCTCGGGTGATGGACGCAGCAGGATGAATGCGACTCAGTAAAGATTTGGATCTCATACTGAGTCGCACGCATTATTGTTGTCATGGGCGAGGGTCACCACTTACCATCAGGTGGGCCCTCAGCTCGTTCCGTCACTTATTCACATAAATATATACAATATATAGATTGTTCTGTGCTGGGTGTTAATATGAATTGTATTTTTGTATAGACGATACAGTTATAAGTATGTATTCTATCAGTAATCTTGTTCTAATAGTATAAGTTATACTTAATTTGGAGCGAAATGGCGCTGTGCGAAATTTCCATGAAAATATTAGTACCTATATTTTAATAGAGATTCTATCGAACTGGTGATTTTAAAAAAAATCTTATTCTCATCAGTAAGAATATAAAAAAAAAATTGATGGAAAGCTTTAGTTACTCGTATATGGGTCATGATATGACATGCGTGAGATGCGTGTGTCATCAGAAATCTAATAGCAATATACATCGCAATAAAGCGGTATTAGTATTCAAAACATGTGTCCTCTCGTAATGTGTAAACCTCGAGTTAAAATTATTAGATAACTAGTTAATGTTGCACTGCTTAACGGCAGATTACCAGGTGGGGAGTTAGTACTTCTCCTGGCGATTTGATCAAATAGCATTACATTTTTATATATATGCTATGCTGCGACAGTCATTCTGTTGGAGAGAAGAGTGTATAGCATCAATATATATCCATATTTATGTATAAGACATGTCATCCGCAACGAAATCCACAAAGTAGGATTCGCTTCGACAACTTATGAATCTATGATAACGCACTGGCGCATCGCTAGTGCGGCGCTTTTATCGATAAGCGCGTTATTATCGATAAACCGAGATGCGTGTGGCCGGACCACCCGATGCGACGCCGATGTTGACGATCGTATAGTCTAAATTAAGTGAGCATTAACATGTAAATAATTGGGGAACAATGCATGGGCCATGTCGCGGGCGACGACGTGATTCGGAGATCTACTGAACATAACGATTCATCTTGGTAATTCGATTGTGAGCAGACAGTTAGTTCCTGCATAAGTGTTTTGTTAGGTTGAGTACAGAATTTTTAGAGCTTTTGAACTTGTGATTTCATCTGTCATTGTCTATTTTTAAAGACTTAGAAAATAATGAGGTTGCTCTATATTTAAATGTTTTCTTTTGCATAATTTTTTACGTTGTGGACCAATTTGAATAATAAAGATATTGATTTCGGTATATTCAATTTATTCGTCTGCTCGTATGCCCTCCTATTCCATAAGAAAAAAAAAATCGATTATAATTAGTAACTTACATTAGTGATTAGAATTTGATTTATTTATAAATGAATGAAACATATTTAATTACGAACAATTAAACCTCTATCTAATTGCTATGCTATAAGTCATGGGTTCGATTCCCATCCAGTTATATATAACTTTTACACACTCATACCTCTGCACTAGGATTCCCTGTGTCGCAGATGGCATGGACAAACACAAAACACAAGACAAACACCCAAGACCCGAGAACAAACTTCATGCTCATCACACAAAGTATGCCCCGGCCGGGAATCGAACCCGGGACCCCTCGCTTCGAAGGCAGGACTACTATAAACTAAGCCACGGAGCCGTCAGTTATATTTCTTAATTTCCGTAGAAATCTTAAAAAGAAGAAAGAAATACAAAAATATGTTTCTGGCATGGCAACCAAAGAATTCAACATTAATTTAAATATAAAAGGTTCAATAACTGATAGGCATAATTATCGCGAGTAAGCTCATTAAATTACAGTATTACATTATGTTAATTGAGAACACATAATGTCGTTATTCATTATTATATAATTTTATTGACATGTAATTATTTGGAAGTATTAGCAGCCGGGGCAAATTATGAGTTTTATATTAAGAGTGTAAGATTTGTTCTCGTTTTAAAAATTATGATTGTAAATTATGTATCGGGCTTTGTCAATGCAACCTGCGACACAGGGCATCCTGTTGCAGGGGGTACACTCATTGTGTATAAACGGTATTATAGTTACAGAAAGCCTGATAAACCAATAAAAAAATGCAATTAGGAGAGATACATAATCACACTTATATTATAATGGCGACAGTTTGTATGTATGTGTGTTTATATGTTTGTAACCTTCACGCTTAAACGGCTCTTGAAATTTTGTACTTGGATAGCTTATATCCTGCATTAACCGACTACTTTTGATCCCGGAAAAATATTTTTTTATAAAAAGGCTTGAAATTATATCAACCCGTCTACGATACGAAATTGCGTATTTTATCCGAAAATATAAAATACCTCTTGTCCATTGAAATACTATTCAAAGAGGTAAATTAAGTACCTACCTTTGGTTCGGCCTAAGTGATACACT
Source organism: Aplocera efformata (assembly GCA_921293045.1). Taxonomy (NCBI): domain Eukaryota; kingdom Metazoa; phylum Arthropoda; class Insecta; order Lepidoptera; family Geometridae; genus Aplocera; species Aplocera efformata. The sequence continues at coordinate 12,944,455 of OV121039.1, forward strand.
CATTAACCTGTCTAGGCTCAAGGGTGAATTGTATTAGTGAAAAGAAAGTTGCGTGTTCTCGAAACTTTGGAACAGCGTTAGAAAGGGTAAAGAAACGATTTCAAAAGAGTTTTGGTTTTGATTGATTGCTTTTAGAAGAGTAGGTAATGTGTTTCACTTGTTCACTTGTTTACTTGTTTACTGGTGTGAAATAAGTTTGAACAACTGTATAAGTATCGATAAAATGAAGACGTCAGTATGGCACATCACTAAAATTAAATATCGAAGACGTCATAATTGGGGGTTCAGTTCAAGTCCCCCGTGTCCCCCTGGGTGGTATTAAAGGAGCAACCCAAAGTATCAGTAGAGCTTGTGCAAAGTCCATTCGGAAAATTGCCTCCACACCTGGCAATTCGCCGCCAAGCAGTGGTGCAAGTATTGCTGTGTTCCAGTGGAAGGGTGTTGGTGTGGATACTTCGCAAGGGGAGGCCCTGAGTCGTTTTGGTTTTCTTTATGAGCGGTGGTAACCACTTAAGGGGCGTATTACCCTGTCACTTAAGACAAATAAGTAAAAGTAAATGTGATTAATAACTTTATTTTGCAATATCACAAGTAATTGATTTAAAAATTGAAAAAACCGACTTAAATTCTTGCAAAGTAGCAAAATACGTCATTTCGTTCGCTTGTTACACATTTATTACAATTATTATGATTTAAAAACCAAACTATTGAACCGAATTTGATATCAAATAAAAAAGAAAAAACCATATCACTTGAAAAATGGCGGAGAAATAGAACATACATATAAAAATTGACGGCTCCGTGGCTTAGTTGGTAGTAGCCCTGCCTTCGAAGCGAGGGGTCCTGGGTTCGATTCCCGGCCGGGGCACACTTTGTGTGGTGAGCATGAAGTTTGTTCTCGGGTCTTGGGTGTTTGTCGTGTGTTTCTGTGTTTGTCCATGCCATCTGCGACACAGGGAATCCTAGTGCAGAGGTATGAGTGTATTAGCGTTGTTTCTTGTTTCTTGTTTAAATATAAACATTGAAATTGCTAAGCTCGTTTGAACTTAAACAGCAAACGTAAAATTACCGACCCTAACATGCCAACCACTCTCAACCTAAATCAGTCGTAATGGAAATCCTCCCTGGTACCTCAATCACAACATTCCGTAACAACGTAACAATCTCGGAAATAACAGTTTTCCTAATGCCAAATGACAAATGAAAACGGATGATTGTTTGCTTAGGCACCCGTTGCTTCATTAATCACACGAAAACAGGAACAGCCGGCGACCACAGCCTCAACTATGATGATTGGTACACAATATTATATCTGCACCTGATTCTATTTGATGTAAATAGTAATTATGCGGGCTGGTCAAATACGCGGGAGCAGTGGGCCGACAAATACGCCGAAGAACCTTCTCGAAGATTCTCGAAAGAAGACCACGGGTAAGTGTGGCGTGGGGCGCCCTCCGGCCAGTTGGTGGCAGAGAAGTAATGCACCAAAAACCAGGTTCAATTATTTTACATAAAAACCTTCCGTGAAAATATATCTAAATGATGGTGAAAACGGCATTAATATCCGTTGCGTGGTTTAGGTGGAGTTAGCGGATAAAAAGGCACAGACGCGGATAGCGACTTTGTTTTAAATTATGTAGATTAATAATTATAAAAACATTTGCTTCCACACAAGAAACAAGGATATATTACATGAATAAAAAGGGTATTATTAATATGTCAAGGAGTACGATATGAGCTGATCACGATAAATAAATAAGATTAACTTAGATACATAGATGTTTAAATCTATGGTTACAAAATTCGGCTTCTTCCCGTTTGGTACCTTTCCTATTTGGGGACACGCCAAACGAAACTTTTTGCTAGGTATAATAAGCGTACCAAACGGGAAGTAGCCCAAAATTCTACCTTTTATTTACTGCTAAACATCTTTGCAAAAGTTTTGTTTCTATAATTTAAGGAAATCTTACAGCTAGATAAGTAATTAAGTTATATTTGTAGATGCTTAAGGCCAATTAAAAGTTTGCAAAGTATTTTGTAACTTAAGTAAATAACTTATTTAAACTGATTCTGATAATTAGGAAGGAAAAACTTATTTTTCATTCAACGCTAGAGTTGATTAGAAGTTGTATTAAATAAATGAATATCATCTGCTTGCTCTTAAAACAAATTAATACATTTTTCTGTAAAAATAAAATGCTGCGTGGTATGCCAGCACCTACGCGACAAGTCGCCGCAAGACGATTCAGGTGAATTAATCGGCGGCGCGCCGCATCGTCCCACCGCCGTCCATGCTGCGGGCCGATCGCATACCGCCGTGTCTACTCATGCATGTAGGAATGTACCGTACATAATGTGGCTATGGCCAGTATGTGAGGAATCGAACGTCTTCTATAAGTTCTATTAGAATTATTATGAATAGCTACAAGCGAGGATGTATTGAATGTTGTAGATTTACTTTCAGTTTGGTTGCGACTGTTATTGTGAAAATGACAAAACATTTTTTTATCTCTGTAAATCTATAAGGTTCTTTGTATATACCGCAAGATCATAATATTTAATGTAGCTATAAATCACCTTTGCCACGTTGCGTCTAAGTATGTTTAATTCCGATGTAAAACATCCAGTCAAAATGCAATACAAATTCATGGTACATAACATTTCAAAAGAAGACTTAACAAAGAACCCGAAGATTACGCCAAACTTGAGCGGTTAGTTATGAACTAAAGACAAGAGATTTAATAAAATAATTCCGAGTCCGAAAACTTTTTCGCATGCTACGTTGGACCGGTGCGGCATCCAATACCGTGGCTACTCGTCCGCCCCGAGCACTTTCCGAATAGTTCCACAACAAATAGTTTTACTGAATTCCAGACGTCTCGGCCACTTTTTGCCATTTTCAATTCCTGCTGCGATCAATTAGACGCGGTAAATGGATTCGGGTGTCGCTGGCGGTGATCTATCAACAGGAATAAGTACGTTATACGGTAGTTAGGCGACGGATGCGGATAAGGAGCTGATCGATGGCCTGCCTGTAAACGCAAGGTTTTGCGTGCATTAAATAGATTGGTTGAATGTCGTGCGGAGGTGGGCCAATTTGTAAAAAAAAAGAAATTGATGCTATGAATAGAATAGCTATTCCTCCTTCACCGTCACCAAAAAGTGAACTTGAAATAGCACAAGTATTTAATAGATAGTTCAGAGTATACGAATTTTATTACTTTAATCGAGCAATTCCTGTATATTTATTTTGCGTATCTCGGAAAAGGCTATAAAGATTTATAAGAAATTTTGAAATTTAGATAGGGTTTTGCTCTATTTATTGTGAAAACATACCTATCTTACAAAAAACCTTTTTTATAATAAACTATGCTGAAAATTTAATACAGCGCCATCCCGTAAATTTTTGTGGTACTTGATTAGTAATCTTCTGTTACTTTTATGTGAATAATTTCAGATAAAACGAATAACGATAAAACGATTTTTACGAAAAAATAACCCAGGTACTGTTTAGTTAGATATTTTTTGTGAACGTTTAATACAAAATGAATATACAAGCACCACATATAAATTGTCTAAAACTGCCAACAAGAGTTGGAAATACTTATTAAGAGCGCCACTTTTCATACAATATCAACTATCTCGCTCGCACTTATATAAAGCACCCGACTGTCAAAGTTAGTTCGTTCTAAGACGATTTTACCAAGATAGTAATAAGTCAGAGTGCTATTTATTTGTAAACGTTGAATCACTTAGTTATCACACGCGTGTTATGCGATGGTGTGACATTATGAAATTAAGTCCTCTACGAGCATCCGTAAGTAAGGCAGTCACGGAAACTTTAGATGATTAAAAACATGAACAGAATAATATTTTATGACTGAAAAACGTTTCGTAGGTAAAAGAAAATAAATTGTGCAGGTACAGCTAGTTTATTGCATATTTATTGGTCCACGCGCAATTTAATGCAGGCGGACTTTTATTATGCAGCACATGCTTTAGTGCGCCGCTTTCCTCGCGGGAAAATTGCATTTTTGCTCAATGAGATTAGATTATGAATGCCAGCTAGATCTGAATGAGATTAAATTCATGAATTCAGTATAATGAGAAGGTATACGAGTTAAATTAATTAGTTGAATATAGTGTCTGGAAACTTTCATGATGGATGATTGCGCTGGGATATTTATACATATGATTTGAGGTAACCTTTCTATGTCATTAGAATGTCATCTTCTATGTCATTTTTCTGTCGTATTTTATAGATGTTAATTTGAACCTTTAACGCATAATTTTCTTTTGCATATCCTTGCATAACATAACATATATTAAATTAACATAACTGTATATATACTTGCGAAATTATTATTCCACAATACTCAATGGTTCAACTGAAACAGAACGAGTGCTAGCTCACCTGTGTACTTTGTAATAATTTGGGAATTCACGGGTTTTTTATCTAACTATTTACAAAACTTTGAAATAGTATTTGTGTTGTATTAAGTTTGTAATTAATGTACTTTTATAATCAAGTTGCAGTTATGATTCGGTAATATTTACCTTCTTTCTAAATAAAGTCGAACCTAAGCGAATCAATCTAGGCATAATCGTATCTACTTAGCTACTTACGGCTAACAACACTCATAGGTTTAGTAGAAAAAACAGTGACACAAAAGAAGAAAGAAACAAATCGAAACTATCAATCGTATAAATACTTAAGTAACGCAGACAGACAAATGTGGAGAACATGTTCGAAGAGATAGAATTGGTATCTTTGCCATGTCTGGTTTGTTCGTGTAAATTAAGAATTAGGCGCGTCAATCGCTTTCAATGGCCGCGTTCCGTTTCCGCCGCCGACACATGCGGGTGGGTAAATAACTCAATGTGAGCTGTAATTATGTCGAGTGATCTTGAGTAGGAACGGAACGTAATCGCGTTAAATGTTTGAATTTGGAATAAATGATGAATCTTGCGAGTTTACTTTTTGAACGAATGCTTTTTTATTGGTTAGTGAATGGGTGAATGCTGATTTGGTAGTGGACTAGACTACATTTTACGATTTGAAATCGTTGATAGAAAGTTCAATAGTTGCGATTAATTATACCAGTTAAATAAATTCCTAGCAACATCAAAACATTTCGTGGTCCGGAAAGTATTTCTCGAATCAAAAGATTTCCTCCGTTTTCTTTTTAAACTTTGAGGTTTCTAGGAAGAAACAACCGTTCTTAGGCCGGGATTAACAAAGCTCTGTTTATGTTAATGAAATGAGATCTTGTCGGGGGTTTACAGTTGAACTAGCTATAAAATGAACTGTCTTTCTTGATTTGATGGCTGTACTAAGGGTTGGGGCAAATTAATTAGACGAAATTGAATTGGTAGGATATCTATCTCACCAATCCTGTCTATCTAGGTACTTCCTTAAGTTTTGTTATTCTATATTACTTTCTATGTACTACTATGTGATTTGTGTTGTATACAGTTTGCGAGAAGAAACTATTTCTTTCTTTCTTTTTTATTGTTTGTAGAGTTCATAAATATCAATGTCATACATCGGAAATCAGAGGCGGTAAAAATATAAAAAAAGTGATGGTTTTCGCTTACCAGTAATGGATTTTTTTCAGACCAGAATTTTTTTTTAGTTACCGATACGAAATTTACTCCTGTGAAGCCAGTTATCTTGTTTAATTCAAAAGGCAAGCCTCAAAAGTCCTGAGTTTGCCTCTGTCAGTTGATTTCGCGCAGTTGTTCGTGTTTCTGATAGAATCTAGCTCCGTCGCAGTCTGGCTACCAGCCGAGTTTCACCGACAACGAGCTAATTTCTAAGACAAAATATATTTGTTGGGGAATTTCTCCAATAGATTTTTTTGTTTGGCAGAAACCGAGCGTGGCCTACCACTTTATCAGAATTAACTGAAGTGAATAGTTTTGGCGTGAGTAATGGAGATTGATTGGCAGTGAAATGAGATCTTATTCTAAAAAGACTGCATTAAAATAGGTTTTATTGAGTAATATCTTTAAAAAGTTATAATAAACATTAACACTCACATTTCTGGATAATATATTAAACGTTTTTCGATAGGCTCGATAATTTGACTCACAATACAAAAGGGCGCAATGGCGCGCGGTATTTCATCCGTCTATAATTTATTGTCAGACGTCGCGACGTTGGTCCATTGAACGTGGTAAATTAATCACCACAAAAGTTAATACCTCGCTTACGATACCATAATGTTCGATTCACAATACTTACATAACTAGATGTCAGTGAAACGAACAATTTTAATATAAAATAACGACCACAAATAAAAACAGTTTACTCATTATAATATTGCCGTACTACTTAAAAATATTCAGCTTTTGTTTCAGTTCCGAAATTACGAAATCCGCGCGCTAACAATGGGAATTAATAATTAAAATGATTACAAAATTGAAATCTAACAATGTTAAAATGTGCACACCCTCTGTTGCTCTTAACATTATAAAGAATGAACTCAAGACCCAGTGACTGTTCCAAATTCAATTTGCAACTTAATTTTTAAAACATTCCAAATTCAAATCCATTCGGAATTACGTTTGTTTCTGTTTGTGGAGCGCTTTTAAAACTTTGTCATTCTTGAACAAAACAGGGGGAAAGTTGGGAGAGTCGCCCAAGTACCGAGTAGCTGGCATGCGAGTAGCTTTCGTTACAACTTTTGTATTGCACATTTTCCGTTGTAATTAAACAGTCACAAACAGCATTATGCTAACGAGCATAATATTTTCCCGACGTAGGTACTTTCAGGGTAATTTCGCAGTTTGGTTTATAGCTGATCATTTTATGTGAATAAGGATGTGCAGTAAAATTAACAAAGGCACGGATTAGCTGCTTGAGATTCGCATTGTGAATTTATAAATTGCATAGATTAGCGGGTATTAAAATTGTTCTCGGTTCACAGTATAGGTAAGCAAGAATAATTTTGCAGCATTCCATTTTACGTAGTAAGTAAACTCTTTTTGCGGATGAAATTCAAATTTGGAACAGACAGCGTAGTTACGTTAGGTGTGTTGTCTGTTAGCCGCATTCACATAGCTTCAATACAAATGTGCATATCTGCATATCAACTTCCATCATTAAACTAGCGCTACGGAATAATATTACTGGCGCTGTAACTAGGCGTTTTCACAAGCGAGCGACAAACTAAGCGAACAAGATTTGAATCCTAGAACTGACACGGCGTTTTTATACGCGCAGATGACGACCAGAGTACGATTAGGTACGAATAAGATTCAGTCGTAGCTAGTAAACGTATCGTTGGCGATTTTGATCCCGCATTTGTACGTATTTATATAGTTAACGCGCAATTATAGGCTTCAGCCGATTTGACTTTATCAAACTGTGATAGTGTTGTTTATGGGCGGTGGTAACCACTTAATTTCAGGTGATCAATCAATATTTTTTTGTTATGAGATGGAAGTAACGGGATGAACTGACGGCCCACCTGATGTTAAGTGGTTACCGCTGCCCATAACCAGCAGCAATACGCCTCAGGTCCTTCCGTCGCATCGCCTATCACTTGAGATGGACATTTAATGTCTCATGCGCCTGTAATTTCACCGGCACCCACACCCTTCCACTGGAACAGCGCCAAACGAACCAAGCTAAGGTTCTACTGCTACTAAATCTTACTACAGGTAATAAAAACTTGGGAAGCTCTAGAATAGAAACGTAAACTTAACATGAAAACTGTCTGTAATTTGACACATCTGTATGCATGTAATGTGCCTGGAGTTCCTGTGACACGTTACATGCTCACGAATATTACTTGTGACGTGTGCAAACGATACTTGAGATCTAAAGGAATAAATGAGTTTTAGTTTAGAATTCAACATATCGTACACGGCGTAAAAAATACAGCTGCCATTAAATCAGCGGAAGACGTTTACTAGCGCAAATTAACGGCAGTAACGCCTTAACTACTGCAGTAAAATATATTAGATGTTACCAGTATCCTGCCGTTAACGAGTTAACATCTCGTTTAAGCTAAAAATACAATACACTTGCAACCCAGGTATTCAATGTTCTAATTTCGTCTTGCGTTATTTAGAACTAGCTGTTTCCCGCGACTTCGTCTGCGTGAAAGTGCCGTCAAAATCGGTGCAGACGCTTCGGAATAAATAGACCGATAAAAAAAAATATTTTTTGTTCTGAATATCTTATATACTTTCAAATGCATTGATTAAAAAGGAGTTAGTTTAAAATCTTCTTCTACTTCTTCTCTCCATGACTTTTCTTTCTGATTACTTAAGTCATAAATGTTTGTCCTGGGAATCGAACCCACGACGGTAAAAATACTACCACCTGAATGGGGCGATAAGCCATGTCGGAGACCTTCAGTTAGTTCGAAAATTGCGACACCACGACACAAAAATAAGAAATCAAATATTTTAGGTCACTTACACCAACTGCAATTAAACTACAGCTTAATCTCGTAGTTAGGGTAGAGTGTGTTCAGAGCATCGTGTCGGCAGCTACTCGTTTGGTGTAAGCTAAAAATACATCGCGTAACCAGGCCTTCGAGAATAGCGGAAATCCCATTAACGCTCATCTCGGAAGTTGCCTCACTAATTGCGAGATAAAACAGTTTTTACGACGAAAAATTAATATTTGATGACTTTTAAGATGTTCTGGATTTATTTTATATCTACCGTGATTTCGAAAGTGTTATGATCAGATTGTTTTCCAGATATTATTCTATAATTTTATAATCTCTTTAAAATAGCCAGACTATCCATGAGGCACTGCACGAAAAGTTTCATGCAAAAGAGTTTGAAATTTGACGGTTCATTGAAAATTCAGTTTCGATTCAACTGTCAAAACGTGTTGAAAGACAAACACGTTAGCGTTTTGATCTGTTTGTTCAGTTGGCATCATCCATTTACCTAATAAATAGAGAAATAAGGCATTAGTACACAACCCCTCTGCAAAGCTAGGTCCCTGAGAGACGTCGTGATTTCGCCACCCTCGAGGATTCAAATTCAAATTACCAGCTTATCCTTACGAAGGCGATCAATTACATCCACATTGTCTCTTACCTGAAATATTTAAACTATAGGGTGGGTTTCACAACTAACCTTAGGATTAGACAAACAGTCATGCTTGAAGAGAAAGGATAATGTGTTTAAGTTATGAGTAAGTTTTAAGTTTTTTTTAAATGTAGTTAAAGTGACGGGACGAGCTGAAGGCCCACCTGATGTTAAGTGGTTACCTTCAATACGACATGGGTCCTCCCCGACCGAAGACTCAAGTCGTATCCCGTTGCGCATAGGCGCATAACACGAGACGGGGATAATACGTCTCGTTTGCATGTGATTTCACCGGCACCCTCACCCTTCCTCACGGAACACAGTAATGCAAGCACTGCTTGGCGGCGGATTACCAGGTGTGGAGGCAGTACTTCTCCGGGTGAATTTTGCAAGTTCTATTGTGCAAAGTTCAAAGTACATGTAGGGATTCACGTCCAAAGAAAATATACAAACACACTCGGAAATCATTACTGGCGCAGTCGGTTGAAAAATTACGGTTACAAAATTGTTTTAAGAGTTAAAAGCGTATAAAAATATTTTAGACATCACGGTGTTAGTCAGCATGGACAAACACAAAAACACAAGACAAATACCCAAGACCCGAGAACAAACTTCATGCTCACCGCACAAAGTGAGCCCTGGCCGAGATACAAACCCGTAACCCCTCGCTTCGAAGGCAGGGCTACTATCAACTAAGCTACGGCGCCGTATTGTTCAAGTTATCTGATTCCCATAATACAAGCAATATTAAGGTCGATAGACGGCGCTATGTGAAATGTCCAATGAATATGTAAACATCATTCTATAAATATTTAGGAAATGTTCCCATAAAACAAAACACCCGCTAAATAAGTTTGTCTGTTGCTTCGAATTAAACGTAAACAATGATTATAAGCCTCCAATAGCGCCATTTAAATTGATCAAGCCGGGTAAGTGGGATAATCCAGGTTTGGGGGAAGGGTGAAAGCGGCCCGCATTAAGAATGGTTGAATTTGCATCCGCCACAGCGTTCGTAGATCTCAGACATAATGGCCCAGTATTTGAGGGCTTGAATTCCAAAATTAGCTAACTGCTTCAAGAACGCTGATTGGTCAACATTGAGATTTGGAACCCTGATTGGGTGGCGATAGATTTGATAGTTTATTTTTCCTTTTGTCTTCGCACATTTGCGCCATTTGCCAGAAATTAACTTAAGCCAAGTTCGTCCGGAGAGGTACTGCCACCACATCTGGAATCCGCCGCCAAGCAGTAGTGGTTGCATTACTGTGTTCCGGTGGAAGGGTGTAGCTGCCGGTGGGGTCACATGCGCATGAGACGTATCGTCCCCGTCTCGGGTGATGGACGCAGCAGGATGAATGCGACTCAGTAAGACTCTCATAGAGTCGCACGCATTACTGTTGTCATGGGCTAGGGTCACCACTTACCATCACGTCGTTCCTTCATTCACATAAAAAAAAATGCACAAGCCGTTGAGGCCGCGGAGTGATACCGTACCCGTGGCCCCAGCGTCAAGGCGTAGTGTAGGAACACCAAGGGGATTTTAGTGTGTATTCCCCCAGCACTGCTATTTCTGAGTAGTGTTGGGGGTGACACATAATCCTGCGCCTCCCCAAGGCGTGGAGTATACGCAAAGTATTTCACACTTGAAAAAAAAAAATGCACAAGCTGTGCGAAGCTAAGTTTTTGATTTGACAGTCAAACAAGTTTTTGATTTGACAGTGTTTGATTTGGGTTTGAGTTTGAAAAGAGTGATTATACTGCCGTGCTTTGCAAGAATAAGATTTCGGTCTGACAATTACGATAAGTTTGGCCGTTCATAAGAAAATAAGTGAGAATGGAACTCGACTACAGATAATAATAAACATGTGTTTTACTATATCTTGACAAAGCAATGATAACAAATGATACATATAATAGAAAAATCTAATAATTGTTTTCTTGGGTTATTTTTATTACAACACAATCGAGACACAATACAATTGCCAACAGTCGACTTATCGTGTAGAAATAATGTGTTAAATATTTCTGACAAAAATATATACCTGGACTTTCCCTCTGCGTAGAACACCATAAATACAGAATTGGCTTTAGAAATGGCACAATAATATACATAAAATATAATACAATATAAAGAAAAATATATAATAACAGCTAGCAACAGATTACAGCTAATCTTTCTTCATCCGTCGGTGTAAAATAGGCACAGACTACCACTTGGTCAAATCGTTCAATAGTTTTCCATTCATTCAAACAGTAGTACATGTACGCGTGTGTAAATGTTAAGTAATGCGTACCACAGACAATCCTACAAATGATACCATAAATATTAGACGAAACCCATTCCAGTTAAATTTTGATGACAATGATGACATTTGGCCCTAAATGAGAGCCGAGAGCCGAATGGTAGATTAACTCACTAATTAAGGACTACCCCCACCCTCGAATACCCCAAACACTTATAAAGATAAATGAACCACCTCCAGCGGACCATAGATTATAAAATAGTTGAACTGAACTAGGTTAAAAGCTCTTGATGGAGTAGCTATAATGTAGTTAGCTCTGGAAGCTATATGAATTTGAAAATAGAATTTCGCCGGCGTATCTGTTCATATTTATACAAGAATAGACAAACATCAATTTGAGACAACAATAAATACATACTGGGCAAAATAGGTGGTAAGAAGTAAACAACAAACACAAAATAAATAAATCAAGCAACACTTAATTATGTACAGATAGTTAAATAGTTTAAGAATCAAGTTCCTTCTAAGACGATGATATATATATATATAAGAGAACGGATTTTTTTAACTGGGTAAGTAAATATACTTACCCAGTAAAAAAAATCCGTTCTCTTATTACATTGTTGTCATAATGTGTGAGCAAGCGAAGATAACAGGTAAAGATAAAATTTGAAGAAAATCTAAAAATTGAAAATAAATATCGAAGATTTCTTGTCTCTACGACATCAGGAAAACGCCAAGCACAGAGTGTAATGCCAACGCTTGTCTTGTTCATGCTATGCTCTTATGTTTATATAATTTTCACTCTGAGGCTTAAAAGGGTTCTAGTTAGTAATAATTAATTAGGGAGTGAACGTGTTTGAAATTAGCATTTTTAGTGTAACTTGAAAGAGTGATCATGTTTAAAACATGGACCACGACGGCCATGGGAAACATTAGACGGAAAATGTTTGCGGGATTACGAATTAATTATAATACACCAAAACTGGACGTGGTTTCAAAACATAATTATATAAACGCGATGGACTTTATTTGCATGAAATTTAAATAAACAAAGCACAGGGTTATACCAACGTTAGAGTTTATTTTATCAAAATGTAAAAACCACTTGGTGTAGCTGATGATCTTCAATCGCGTGAACAGATCTTCATAATTATGAATTAATTTATTACAATATTATTGCTAAGAACCATCTCGATCACGTTAGCATTAAAACAGGGAAAACCGCATCCGCATCGGTCCTTTCGTTCGGGAGATGCTACAGACAGACACACAGACACACACTACAAACTCTTTCCAAGACCTAAGTCGCATCGCGTCGCGTGCGTCAGCCGAGATGAGGATGTAACGTCTCATGCAATTATAATTTCACCGGCACCCCTTCCTGCTTGGCGGCATATTACCAGGTGTGATTGCAATACTTCTCCGGACGAAATTGGAGCGATTTTCTACAGTTATTATTCGTGTTACCGAGATATTTACCATGATTTGTGAGTTTTGTTGTCTCTACTGCTTCTTTAGGTTGATTACCACCACCCAGGGGGTACGTGCAAAGAGTACTCGTCTACGGACGCCAGCAACATACAGTGAAATTAAGCACCACCTTTTTTTGGAGTCTGTTAAAAGTACCTACTCGTCAACATGTAATCTCACTTTTTGCGCAACAAAATTGTGTCGCGTCTCCGTCATCCAATTGAATTTGCTTAAATCAAACTTCCATGTCAGTTTCCCGACCCTCGAATAGCGATCAATTTAAAAAGAAAATTCCTTATAAGCTGAGCGAAAATTCTTTCTGGAAAATGGCGTCAGTGCTTTACGGCGAAAGGGTTCCCCGCGAGCTAGTAATAAAGTAATTTATCCAGTTCCGATAACGGCCAATAATCCTGGGGCGTTCTCGTGGAGAATATGAAGAATAAATAACGGTTCAGTTTAGCGGGGTATCGAAGGGGTTGATAGAGATGTCTTAGCGGTACTCGCTCCGACTCCGAAACTAGGGGGGTATTTTAAGGCATTACATTTTAAGGGGGAAAGCATTCGTTAAGTTGAAAATGTTTGCTCATCCTGTTATAATGAAGTTTTGGTACAGTTGCTTAAAGATATACAGAATATTTTCATATAATTTGCAGATTAACAATTATTTTAGCACATCCTCTTTAGAACGATAAGCTTTATTGCAGCCCCTTCAAACAGTTTTTTTTTTAAATATCAGCTATTAATTAGTAAATGAAGAAGAGCTCAACTACTATTCGTGTGTAATAAGCATATGTTTTCATTATAAACTTACCATTATAAGCGTAGAGAATAAGATTATAAAAATATGGATTCTGCACTCAACGAACCTGAAACAAGTAGACATATTGTTAAAATTTGTACCATTATTTAAACAATTTTGGAACGTTTTTACACTTTAACATCTTAGAGTAATTTTTTTTCGGAGTGGTCTAAGATTGCTCGAACTCCGAACCCAATTCTGTCTCCTTCGTAGTGCATCTCTAGTTTGTAGTGGCAAGAGTGGTGCGAGCGATAACGCGCAAGTACGAGCTGTTTAATTTCAATATTGCTACCTGATTAATTAAGATTTGGCTTATTCAATGAACTTAGTGCACAAGTTTACAGCTTGTTAGGTGTTAAGGATTTGAAAAACTTATAATATAAACATCAACTAATTGGTAATTTCGTTGGTAAAAATTTCGCACGACACATACGAAATGTGTAAACATTTATTATTAATTTGGAATAATAAATGTTTACACAGTCATACCTCTGCACTAGGATTCCCTGTATCGCACATGCCATGGACAAACACCGAAACATTATTTGTCTTATGTTTCGGTGTCTTCATCCAAGACTCAAGAACAAACTTCATGCTCACCACACAAAGTGTGTCCCGGCTGGGAATCGACCCCGAGACCCTTGCTTCGAATTCGAGGCTATTATCTATTAAGCCACGGAACTGTCACTATACTAGTAAATAATAATACTGGTAATAATAAATGTCATATAACGCCATCTTACATTTTTGCAAGATATAGATACAATTATACAGGTAAACTTAAAAATCAAAAACCCCATCTAATCAATAAATTTCATCTAAACCGTTAGAGACGTTTCCTAGATACGCGAAATAAATAAATATAAATACAAGAATTGCTCGTTTGAAGTAATAAGATAAAATGTGTGTTTATTGATTGGCACGGTATCAAAACACTTCCAAGAAAGAATTCACGTTTGTTCACTATTCATTAGTGAACAAACGTGAAACTTACTCGCGGAACTTTCGTTCAGCGGTTACAGCATCCAAGACTTACATCATTCTATTAGTACATACATAGTTTGTTATAATCCTTACATTGGTCTCAGGCTTCCAACTTTAGTGGTTGAACTGAATTCAATTGATATCCAGTATTGCATGCAAGTCGATAGTTTCAACTGTTGCTGCAATCCGTCTCCATTTCTGTAGGATAACTCCCGTTCCCAAAACTACAAGTTTGAACGTTTCGTGTCGATAAATGTTCATGTATGTGATTGAAACTGAACCTTAAATGGACACAGGTTTACAGGTAGCAGCCCTTGGATTTGAGCACATTTGACAGCTGACGTTTGACATGTGAACAACTTGGTTGACATGTGTCAGCCAAGCTGTTCACATGTGTAATGTAAGCTGAAATCTTGCCGATAAACGTCGTTAGTGGTTAAATTGCGGGCAGTCAAGCTTCAGAAGCCAAAAATTTAAAAAGAAAAAGAAGTAATTCAATCTTGTTTACGTTTGACATGTGAACAACTGTTGAGAAACAGTGTTTGCGTCTTTCTTTCTTACTTAATTCTCAAACTTGAACCGTAAGTCAAATTAAAAATTATTTATTTTCTTTGCATATAACACATAATAAAATTTAAGTGCCTGTTTGTAATTTTAAAATGCTTTTTACTAAATGCATTTGACAGTATCAGTATCTATATATATATGTACCTTATATATATAAATAAAAGGTACATATTAAACAAATTTCAAGATATAGGACATCTCATTGAATTCAAGGTTTGAGTTTGAGAACGTTGAGATTGGGAGTAAGCTGTTGGAGGCGCCGAATCGGTTTGTCTCCATAATTCCATTACCACACCGGTGCCATAATTTAGTTATGACTGTTCGAGCGGTAACCACGATAACGATAATTGTCCAATGAATTTATTACGAAAACTATTTCGCTGTGATTGGAAATTTACATTTGCCGGCGGTGCCTTTTAGAATTAGAGGGAATTAACCTTCGGAAATTTATCCATCCTTACACTAAAGGAATGGTATTTTTAATTGTCTTTTTAAGCGGCTTCAAAATAGGTTTTTGTATATTGAAAAAAATATATATAGTTTTTATTGAATTGGGTGTACCAAGTAGGTCCCATTTATTTTTGAAATTAAAATTTGTCCCCTAAAATAATGGATGAAATGAAAAAAAACAGTATTTAAGTCGGATTTTTTGGATTTTAATATCAGTATTTATATTTTATCGTGGCTTTTTTTTGTTCTTTCAGAGGCGAGTGTTTCCAGCGGGTACCTTTCACTTTTCCCTAAAAAGCTTCCGTTCTGAGGAAAACATCTAATTAAGTAAGTCGGCTTAAGACATTAAGAGGGGTAATTAGGAGGTTTTACGAAACTAAAATGACCTAAGGGCGTCATAATTGCTCTAATAAATGCTCCATAGCAAACGAGGTGGTGCTAACTTCCAGTGAGTGTTAAGATGAGTGTTCATGCCACCTGCGATACAGGCCATAATGTCTGCCAAGTGCAGCGTTATCATTTGTTTTTCAGTGAAAGCATTTCTTTGTATAAAAGCTAATCGAAATATCTTAGATAATCATATTTCTTTACAGTATAATTTTCTCTCAAGATACTAAAAAAACATATAATAGATACCTAAAAAGGTAACAGAGATGAATGAGGGTAGGTAAGCCTAGTGATAGTAGTGTACAAACATTCCGAAGGTCACTGGGTCAAACCTAGACGTGCACCAATCAGTGTTTTGCTTGAATAAACTATCTGCGCAATAGCATTTAATCAAAAGGTTGCCGGGAAACATCGTGAGGAAACAAAACCAAAAATTCGAAGATGTGTAACTTATACCAATCTAGATTACGCTCCAATGGTAGATTCATGCCCATTCACTCTCGCTTCTTGAGAGTAGACTGGAACACCTGCAGTGGGAACTTTAGATGAGGGTTCGGAAGAAGCTATTGCAATTAGGTATGCGTCTGTCGGAAGAGAGTCGCGTTCAATGAAGCGGCAACTGTGATAATGATATTGTCATGAATACATTGCGCAGGCTAATGTGAAATTAGTTCTTGCGCCCTGCTTTCATTTCAGTTTAAATTTTGTATTAGTTAATTTGGCACAGCCCGCGTAGCGGGGAATTGTTGCCATATGAATATGGCTACAGTACATGTTATAAGATATGAACTCTAACATGAATGTAAATTCCTAGTGGAAAATGCCGACTTCAACACCTTAAATCCGTATTTTATTGCCTTTACGATCGGTGGAATGATTTCGAATTTCTAAGCGATCGCGAAGGAAAAACCATTTATTAAATCTATATTCTAAATAAAGTATCACCAAAATAGGTTCAAAATAGGTGATGGATAGATTTGCGGGATGTGGCTAAAAGTGGATGCGAAAGGACGAAGACTTTATTATCAGCATTAGAGGATGGGATGATAATGATGCCAATGACGAAAGAGTCAAGTGATTCTAATTTGATTTCAAAGTCAAAGTTGAAGTTACAATTTTAATTTTAATTAAATTCTTAATTAATATTTGGAAGCATCCATGTTTAATATCTGAAAAAGAAATCCGCCCGAATGGTAGCTTGGTACACTTTTTGGTACATTAGTACCCACCAAAGATTAAAAGCATGATCAGGCATTTTCGTAATGGTTACAAATATATCATACAATTTAAAATTATGAGCATATTTTTCTTAATAAGCAGGGACATCGAAACCCAATTAGTATCCAATAACAACTTGAAGCTTCTAAATAAACATTTCCATAACCCCGATATATTTACATTACAATTGAGATCCTAACTTATCAGAATTGGAGCAAAGTAAGCATTCCAAACATTGTACAAATACAAATAATGAAATGGTTGAGAAAATTACGTGTTTACATAAGCGGATTGTGGTCCGGCGACTGCGATTATGACACTAACGTTTAGAGACAGCTCAGTAATTCCATATCGCGACTGGAACGCAGCAAAATTGTAATTAATCCGATGAAAATATGCGATTCAAGCCGAGGGCGAGCGGGATTAGGCGGGGACGATGGCGGAACGGCGCGAACGGTTTTAAACACAAATGTATTTCATATTTTATTGTTTGGTGCAAGAAACTTTAGCGTATTTTTCCAAGGATACAGCGAAACTGTGGTAGTATTTCCTAGTTGTCTGCGGTTAAAAAGAATAACGAATGCGCAGAAAATATTTTATTCGAAACAGATGGAAAGATAAAGCAAAGGTGCAATGCGAATAAACTTGTGTTAAGCTTGTTTTCTAGATACCTTTTCGCATTAACAATAGAACTGTTTTATAGTGGTAACATTTCCAACAATCGAAACCTTCTGCTAGAATTCAAGAAGGTTTTGTCTATTTTAACAATAGAGTTAGGATTAGTAATAATATATTGTACTAGCTTTTCCCCGCATGGAATTTAACATTTCTATATGCGTGGCGCCTTAATTTTGTTACTAAAAAAATTTGCCTAAGTTACTCCGTATAATTTATCATTATTATCATTAGATAACTACTGGTGAAAGTCCGGCCAAAGTCGCTCCAGCCGTTTCGGTGATTAGCCAGAACAAACAAACAGAGAAACAGATATTTTTTTTTGTATTTTAACTTAAGAAACATACATTTATTTTATTTGTGTATGTAAGATAGTGTTGCTTTAACATTTACAACAATTGAAAAGGGTTTTGGCGGTCGTCGTATTTCTGCGGATTGAACCACGTTGTGTTCTAAATATTTAACCCAGATTGCTCCAGATAGCGTATACTTACAAACAATGTCATAATTCCAGTGTTTGTGGGCCGCATATTTTTTCCTCCGCACCCGCTTATGTCTTTATTTCAACACTTAGGGGAATTGTGGACGCGGCAACGTCCAATGTTTGCGAATTGCTGATTATTATCTTAATAGGATAGCGAAAGATTTACTGTGGCCAACGGGCCCCTCCGGTGGGCGTGATACGGGCAAAGCGGGTAATATAGACGAAGCGGGTGTATACCGTACTGGACCTAATTCCGACAGCGATATGTAAGTTGAATGCTTTGATGGCTTTGATCATCAGCGTGAAGTTTGCTGTCAGTGAACGCGCGGCGAGCAAAGCTTACCCACTTACGGCTTCAAATATTCAACACTAAGTAATGGATGGTGGCTTCTATGCAGTAATTTACAACATTTACTGCAGTGAAGATACCAGAAGCACAAAAATGACAGTTATATTACTATTAACTGGCCTACAGTTCTGTTGGTTGTAGCTCTGCCTTCTGCGTAGGTCGTGGGGTCGTTTCCCACACAGGATAACCGTTTGTTTGACGAACATAGATGATTTTTCTGTATAGGTTCTAATATGTATTAAGTGTTAATTTATAAAATAAGAGTACTATATAAGTATTCTGTAAGTTATCAATTTTATAGTGCACGCTATGCTTAGTTTGGGGCTAAATGGCGCTGTGTGAAATGTCCATGAATATATCTATTACTGAATTTTTAGCTAATCTTTACTTACTTTAAACTCAAACTAAAGTAATTTTGTCTCAAAGGACATTTAGATCTCAAGTACCGTTTGGACAAGTCAAAATTACATGCATAAGTAGGTACCAAACCATATTCATACTCATATAACGTTCCACAGTACACGTTATGTGCGCATATTAAGATCACAGCCAGTTTTCATTATTAAGTTAGTCCCATTTGTTAAAATTATGTGTATTATGACAATATGAGTCAAGATGCTCAATATTAATGATATAGAAGTAGATATTGTAGTTAGTGAAACATTAATTCAGACACTAGACCTAATATTGTCGTCTAGGATTGCGAAGACCTATTTCACTTAGCGAGACTTATGTGCTTGTAATTTAGGTCCCGCTCAGCGATGATATTACTTTTTCTTTATTTATTATGGTTGAATGAAAAGATTGTCGAAGCCTAAACGAAAAGTAGGTAAAATGGCGTTCACTTCGAGATCTATGGATCACATTGAATATATTTTTGTATGAAGATAATTCCTGGACTTATCATAATAACCACTTATTAATAGAACCGTAATCTTTTTTTGGGATAAATGTATAATGCGACACTGACATTTGGACATCTTAAAGATTAGATTTCTAGATGAAACTATTAAAGTTTTAACTATTTTCCGAACAAAGTTATAGCAGGAAAATCATTTGCAAAAACAATTAGATCGAAAATAGATTTTATCGTGTTTGTACAAATGAAATTAAGTCAATGAAGTGAAGCACAGCACCTCAGCAAGCAAACTAAACATTTCTTCAACTTAAAAACATACAGAACTAACAATATTCAGAGCTATAATAATTGGGTGAATTAATAAAAACACCGAATAAACCGACTGCAATACTTTCATCACTTATTTTACGCACTTATTTTATTTTTCTTCATGAAATATTTATGGGAGTAACCTAGAAAGTATATTTTATCAAATAAAAAAAAAAACAATTAAGTCTTCGAAATCGGTTCACAATTAGCGAAAAAATCACGTAACAAAATCACAAAAGAATACATACATACAGCCAAATGATAACTCCTCCTTTTTTAAATTATATCTTTCATAACTATGGGGCGTCCCCAATAATGTAAAGTAACCAATCTATCCGTTCTATCAAAGTAATTACGTAAGAGAAAACGTCAGCTACGATAAAAGATTCCTTACTTTGTATTTTCGCCTCCATTTAAAAGTACAGTCAATTCTTCATCCGGCAATCTCTTAGAGCAAAACAGGGGCAGGTTTGTGACCTGCCCCTGTTTTGCTCTAAGAGCGTTATGATGTGATCGTTTGACTAATGTCGCAGTTTGCGTAATTCATTGCCCCCTTGGAATCGCACGCATTTGTCGTCTGCGATAAGGAGCCGCCAGTGTTCACGAAATTCAACGACCTGCCATTTGTTCCCGTGTTTAGGTCGAAACAATGTGGGCATAGTGGAATAAATACCAGTAACTGTTATTATAATGAATTTATAGAATGAGAACGAATCTTAGCGGAATATGGAATGTCTCATGTAATTGCACCAGCCTCACTCCTTTAACCCAAATCACTATTATGAGAATACGTTAGTGTGTATTGGTTGGCGTTCGAAGTAGATTACAAACTTACAACTTACAAACTTCTTTTATCGTCTCTTGTCTTAACTACTCTTCTACTAGCTTGCATCTCATCTTACACTAAGATAGGTTACCATGTAAATGTTATCTGTCAAATTATGTTTGAACTTTTTTGACAGATACTAAAGTTGCTGGTTTTTTATGTAATTAAAGTGACGTTCTACAGGTCCATCTGATGTAAAGTGGTTGCCTTTGCCCATAGCAAAAGCAATACGACTTAAGTCCTGCACGGCCGAAGTATCAAGACCTAAGTCAAACCCCGTTGCGCCCGTCACTCGAGACGGAGTTATTACGCCTTAAGTGCCTATAATTTTACCGGAACCCACACCCTTCTTTGCACAAGTTTTACTGCTTCTTTTTGGCACCACTCAGGTGGGACTCTGAGGGTATTCACTTACGCAATCGGACCTTACTTATCTATTTCGTTAGCAGATAGACAGGATCTTGGTGTCAATTCTGTCAGCGGCGAATTATACGAAAATCGAATCTGACAGTTCTAAAACTACTGCTGTTTCTTTGAGTTGGTACAGAATTGAAAGAGCCGGGTACCATTTGGCTAAGTTTTAGTTCAGTTTGATAACAATTGAATCCGCACCATTCGTAGATAAGGTTCTAAGATTTCGACAAACTGCATAAAGTATAATATTATATTTCAACTTACAAACGCAGACTGAATTTACTTGGGTTTATAGCATGGAAAATGTAAGGTTGTGGTTGAACTGAAAGTAAGCGATTTATTGAAACAAAAGTAGCATTGCAAAGTATTGTAGCATTGCATTATCATAGATTTATACAGATTGAAAATGGTTGGAAGCAATTTTACATCTTTGATGTGGAAGATAATAAAAGTACTAAATATAAAGAAGAAACTCAATTCGTATTGCGTTTTTCTCTATAATCTGGTAGTTTTATCTCGTTCATCCATCAACGCGGAACAAGCTGATAATAATAAAACTTTGGAAACTATACGAAACGCAAGTCACTTCATTTCAGTTTGCTATTGTCCACTAACCATATCTTGTTGTGAATAGCAAAGTTTGCCTACTGTCGAGTATCGAGTATTCTGTGGCACAATAGGACCGTGCTTACGTACAACACTATTCCGCAGAGGGTCTCCATGAAATTGAAATTAATTGGCATGACTTCTGTTGCGTGTAAGTTTCTGTCTAAATATTGGGCACCTTTGTTGGTTGGGGGCGCGCCAGTCGAGGACTTGCTGTTATCAGGGACTCATTGTTCGATCGGCCTCACTGTTCAGTTGGTAGCACTGGCTTCTGCACTGTAAGCCGTGGGTCGATTCTCTTCAGAACAAGCATTTGTGTCACGAACATAGATGTTTGTGGCTGGGTGTAAATACGTATAAAAGTTCGTATGTCTGTGTGTGTATATGTTTGGTACTCTTCCACGCTAAAACGGCCCAACGGATTTTAATTAAATTTGGTACCAGGATAGCTTATATCCTGGATTAACAAATAGGCTACTTATGATCCCGGAAAACTGCGAGGCGTAATCTAGTATTAGTATTCGATCAGTAATCTAGTTCGCATAGTACACTTAGTTTGGGGCCAGATAAGGCTTTGTGCTACATCCGTGAAATTTATTTACTTATTTATTGTCGGGATTTGAGACCCTTAAAGTTTGGTTACATAAAGATAGAATGTAAAATTTACACGGTATAGGGTCGGGTAGGGTTTTAACAACCAAATTTAGTAATAAGAACGCGTGGTCGCGCTGATATCTATTTATTGAAAAAATTAACTAATGTTTCCGAGTTTTTTTTAATATCAATAAAGTAAACTTTTCATTTTAAATAGAGACAGCTTTTCATATACGGGATGTAAAATACCTTGAACTACAGTGTCAGGGTTTCTATCGTTCAAAACAGATGTGTTAAACAAAGTTCCCGATGGATTCATTATAGGATCATATAATCATAACGCCACGATAAAAAATGTCTATTTAAAATAATCTAGAATTATACAATCAAACAATCCGTGGCTGAAAACAAGGTAAAGCATAAGACTTTGTACGTTGAATGACGAAATGTCTTGCTTTAATTAGATAAAGTTAGTTAAGTAAAATTGCATCCTATTCTCGCGTCTCGACTACAGTATTAATTCTGTTTCATCTTCATTTTAGCATGCAATATGCGATGCATAGCATTCTAATAACAGAAGCTTGTAGAATAAAGAATTGTGGAAATCATTGAGTTGTTTAAAATGTTGCAGCCAGTGGTTTGTATGACCTCATTTGCGAGAACAAAGAAGATTGTTTAAAGTGACAGCCTGAGCTGAAGGCCTGTCACTTTAACAACAAGAGTACGACTTAGTTCCTCCCCTCCTGAAATGTGAGGAGATTCAAGTCGCGTTGCCACTGTCACTCTGATGATAACGCCTCATGTGACTGATTTCAAAGGCCCCTATAGCCTAACATCTAAAGTGCTAATGCACCCTGTATGACGGTGGATTACCAGGTGTGGTGGCAGTACTTCTCCGGACAAACATGTCATAAGTCCTTCGCTTCTTTCGCACCAGGGAAAACGTGTATTCACATACAGACGCAGTAACACAATCCCTTAAATATATATCCGAAGAAAATTAATGGGCTTGTGGCACTTAATTTGACGACGATAAATAGAAACATAAAAACGAACGGAATAATTGTTTAGATTAATGTTATGATAATGAGCATCGTGTGAACAAAGTTTGTATAAGCGAAACACGCGCCGAGACGGGACCGGAGCGGGATTTACGACTTCTATCCGATTACACGGCTTTACGAATGCATTTTGCATATAAACAACGTAAGCTTTGCCCGGTCGTAATAAGGTTTATAACGTCGTAGTTTATTCTGCATTTATGTAGGTTATCGTCATTAAGCATCTTAAAAGCGACTTTCCCAAGGTTTTCTGGTGTTAAATTATGACATAACGCGTTAGAAACATATTAGCGAGCGTTAAGCAGGTAAGCTAGGGGAATGCGTGCTTCCGCGGCTTGTCTCGGAAGGTTAATTATTGTTTTGATGTTATATTCATGGTTACTTAAGCCGTAAAAGCGTATTTGTGAGAACAGAAAGGCACCTGCTAATTTTCTTGAAACCAAATCAAGAGGTGAATTACGATGCCGGTGAAATTACAGCCATTTATTCCATTTTCATGTCCACATGCCTTGAGCCATAAACAAGAGTTTGATTATGTATGCTATCAAAATGAAATGCTCCATTTCACCAGTTATTACCCTATGATATTCATGTTTTCATAAGTAATTTGGACTGCTTGTATCCAGTATTGCAGACCGCAACTTTCAAACTTCGACTGTATCAGCGAAGTTGGTACTAAACTAAAATCTGTTTTGCATTTAGATGACTAGATGTCTGGTACGAATGAGTTGCTTGGCATGTTTTAGGCTGTGCATTATTCTATACAGTCTGACGCGAGCGTTCCTTGCGTTCCCTAGGGCTCGCTACTTGGTCCACCATTGTTCAAACTATTCGTGGTTATTCTTCCGTAGTATAATGGCTACAGCCGACGTCATGGAATAACCGATACCTACCGAGCTAACCTTCACAATTAATTGTTAATAGCCCAGGGATGCATTGTGATCCATTTGTAAATTTATGTACTGCCGAGAAAATGGTAGGTAAAGGGTATAATGGCACCCAAAATATGCCGACGCCGGTCTAGTCTACTCTATTTTGGATTTTAATAACATGTTACAAATATACGTGCTTAAATCTCAAGATCGGGAAATACTCCAACACGCGCTTGCTGTTTGCTAAAGTATTCGTAGGTATTTATCTTGAGAATAGTTACTGGAGAAGCAATAATTCGTTCCCCCACCACCAACAAACCGTCTGCTTCTTTGTCTGCCAATAACCTGGTGTCACAACTCAGTTGATAATAGCTCTGCCTTCTGCGCCAGGTACATCGAGGGTTTAAACCCCACCTAGGACTAACATTTGTGTGACGGATTAGATATTTTTTCTGTGTTGCACAAATGTCCTGAGTAGCTGAGTTATGAGGCCAGACAATATGAATATAGGTATATATCAAAAATCAGGTGTTTTTTTCAAAGTTACCTGGGAAGGATGGGTCTCGCTTCTAGAATCGTCCGTAGCCGTGTGCCTAGGACAATAACCTCACAGTGGCAGCCAGCGTCGCAGAAACTATCAAACTGCGACTTATTCCGCACGTTCAGTCGCAAGTTGCAAACTGTTAATGCGACTTAGATGACGCCACTGATGTTGATAAGTAGCTGAACTTGCAGAGTTTTAACTTTAGAATTTATTCAAATCTCGATTATTTGTATGAGTTTGAACAAGATATTCATCCACTTTTGAGGAGCCATATTGTAATGTGGATGGACTGCAATGGCCTCTCATAACCTATTTACCTGAATATTATGTCCTTACTATCTAGGTCATAATGTTGGGTACAATAATTACAGGCAGTCTAGCCTATAGAAGTGCCTGATATAAAAATACTATTTCTCAAAGATGTCTCGTAAATTATCGTAATTCGTAGTACTTTGGCTCAGTAGGTTAGTTGGTGGTAGCCGTGCGTTGAAGGCGAGGACTCCCAGGTTCGATTTCCGGCCAGGGCAGACTTTGTATGATAAGCGTAATTTTTTTTCTTTTGTCAATGCCAAGTGCAACACGGGGAATCGTCTTAATGAGTCGTCCTAATTACAGTCAAACGATTAAAAGATGGACTATTAAAATAATGAACTTGTTCAATGGTTGCATCGGCTGGCTGCATTCAAGTTAACTGTCTCACTTCATTGGAGCCTTTTCTATTGCCCACTCGACCTGTTCCAATAATTAGCCGAATGTTCCGACGCTTCGAGCTGGAAGATAAAGGCTGTCCCACACCGAGCGCATCGTGTTGCACGAAGAGCATAATGTTGCACGGAGCAACGCAAGAGGCATAATACTTGATACTTGACTTTTTCTAGAGCAAGGCTGCCAACGGACTTAATGTAAAACGTGGTCATGATAATTTAAGAACTAGTGTTTAATTTGAAGTACGTTTTAAATGTAGAACAAAAGAGAACCCACGACATTTCCCTCTGACCAAAATTTATGCGTATATGACGAATTGTCAAACTCATTTTATTTTAAATATCGTTTGCATACGCGAAAATGAACTCTCAAATAAAAATTTTCGCGCGCATATAAGTGTCACAGCAGCTCCTTTTGCAGCACACAGATATATGAAATTACAGTCAGTTTTGATGGTTTAGCTAGTCTTATGCGACACCCAAAAGCCCCATATCATAAAACCCAAATTTAATAGATTATGTGTCATCTACCAATCTACTAATCCAGATTAAATCTGACCGTTGATTGATGTCGGTTAACTCATGCTTATGAGCGTTTAAAAACCTTTCCCTAAATAATCATACAGAGCTTTTTCAGAAAAGCACAGAAAGCAAAACATGCAATTTCTTTTACTTGGTCGACATATTTTTTTTAGTTATTTTGACTACCAAACTACCAAACTATGAACCCATTTCAATAAAATTTCTATGGGACCATTTTGAAAGCATAAATTTCGAATAAAAAAAAACAAATCGGTTGATAAATGACGAAGAACTGAGGTAACAAACATAAAAAAATATAGTCGGATTGATAACCTCTCTCTGATTATTAAGTTGAAAATAGCGTCTGTTGTAACTCGTTTATAGGCAACGCGTTAGCGCAACGAATACGCTGCACTAACACTTAACTATTGCCCTACCGTCTAATTTGCAACGCATTGCATCGTCACTGAAGTAAATCCGAGTGCGATGTGACCTAGCCCTAATGATTGAGTAATTTCGATGGAATTAATAGATTACAAGTACAATTTAGTAGAGCGTAGGGCGGACCTGATTCAAGGCGGATTGATTAATCGTCGACTGTCGCCGGCGTCAGATCGGCAGTCGAGTTAATTGAAAAGTCAACATCCCGATATCCCGAAAGATCGATTGGTGTACATGCAACTAATTTAAATTACTCTGTGAGCGGGAGATTAGTCCGGTCGGCCACTATCCCCTCATTAGAAAGATATTCTGCCTCGACTAATTAATACACAAACAGGTAAATTGGATTCACTTCTGTGTTTATATTATACTTCGTATAAAAATATGATGATGCGCCGTAATGCGATTCGGTGTTTGAAGTATTAAACAAAGTTAAGGGAAAATTCGTATTAATCTATAAAGTTTTCGTATTAATGAGGTTGTACGCATCGCGAAGACTTTGAAAGTAGTTTAATTTAGTCTTGGGTCGGTACTGCCGTTGTTGTTGGCACATAATTCGCGGCTGTCTGAAATTGAATGATGAATATTGGGCAATACTTTAATCGCATCGGCCCGTCCATTTATTTCAAATCACACCGCACTCGGATTTACTCCAGTCACGAACATTTCGATGTTCAAACCGCAAATATTTATGTAAACTGGCTATTAGCAGGATTACGAGGATGTTATGCCTAGAGGTAATTTGAAACGTGTTGGTTGCAATTCGCAAATAGCCGCGTAAGCCCTAAATGCGATTATAGAAGGAGCGCAATCAGGACTAATGAAATTATGGAAAATGAAATAGGGAGGCAATTTACCATCGTACAATGGCAGTTGTTTCTCGTTGTAATGCACAGTTTTTATTAAAACGCGCACCTACTCACGTTTTACGAGACCGATTAGCGGTTTTGTGTCGCCATAACGTTTTACACATCGTGTTCGGTTAACGCCACAATGCGCGAGTGACCAGCGGCCGCCATTTTGTGCGAATAATTCAACAAGATTCGCGTGAAATGGCCGTCACTTCCGCAGAGGATGCCCCAATCCTTATTTTAACATGAATATACGACTCTAATCTGCTAACGTGGAAATTTTCTTTTTATTCGCAGTGTTTGCGTGTAAATTAGTTTGTCTTGGTTATAGTGCGCATAAATTAACACGAAAACGCAACAAAGGGGTTCTTTAAATGGCACGGAACGGAACGCGGTTCCGGACGAAGCAAGCGCGCGCGGACAATAAACCGCGCTCGCTCGCCAAATAACTTGGCTCTAACTTCGTGGCCAAATGCACTGTCCATTTCCTGCATAAAGTGCAGACAGCTATGTTTTAATGCTATTCAGAATTTGTGTTGCGATTCAACCGCGCAGACTTTAATCGAATCCGGAATTAGACAATCGATGTTCGACCCGATTAATTTTCGACCGGCGATAGTCTCCCTATTGCGAGACGAGCGAACGTGATCGCCGACGGAGATATTAAAACCGCATTAATTTTGTATGTAGAGAGTTTCGTTGAACGTATAATATTGTGTATCACGTATTATTAATGTATTAGTGCACGTGTAGCTAAACCTACTGATAAGATTAATACCCCCAGTAGCATAAGAAATAAAGTTTCGAAATATTCTGATTTAATTAATCGTTAAAGCAAATAGTTTACGATCGTTTTAAAAAATCATTGGTTACGATAAAGCACCACCGTGGGAACAGTTAAACCGCTGCAAACCCATAAATCCAGGTCTTGCCACGATAAAGAGCCTTATAAAAGTTGCATTTATTATCTCGCATCGGGAGCGTTCGAACGCAATATAAGGAACCCGCGGTCGGCGACAGAGGTCATTAGTTTGATATATTGATGCGATATAACACCTATTCCGCTGTTTCCGTTAAACATAATAACATCGTCCAATAGGAAAGACACGTTTGAATTTCGAACTAGTGTTTGATAACGTGATTAAAGGGATTTATGATGTTTGCTTTAATTTGACAGATCCGTTAATTTGTCGCGAGAACGAGATTAATTGTCATTTACAATACGACAATCGAACATAATTTACAGCTATGAAGCAATGTATTTACGAATTTTTTTCTTATTAGCTGACTTGAAGTGCGTATTTTGCTTATAAGTGTATTTATATCTCATAACAGACATTTTTTATATTGTATTTTATATAATTGTTTTCTGAGATAAAGCCTTTGTTCTGACAGTTACAAAATGATAACTAGAAAAGTGGTACTAGACCATTTTTACCCGGCTATTCTAGTGGATAAGACACGCCGGATGCCTTAAAGTGGTTTGAAAAACTCCGACACTAGAGCTGGCCACTTATTTAAACGAAAAAAAAAAACACTTTTACGAAATGTAAAACATTATTTTTGTATTTAATTCTTAACATAATATAATTTAATTATATTTTAAATAAAAAATCTTTCATAAACCGTTACTAATCTTAATGGTATGAGAGGCACAATGTAGGTGTAATGTATATTTAATATGTACATAGTTACATATCATATCTTCCCCATGGAGGGTCGGATAAAGTTCGAACAAGCGCTTAAGTTAGTTTTAAGCACGCATGATCTCGCTGGTAGCTTCTAAATTATTATTAAAAAAACTGTAATTTTTAAGAACTCAAGAGGAAAATTCATGTGGATTTTGACATTTCACTTTGACACATGTCAGAAGTCAGAATGCGGTCCTCATATTTTGCATACTGAACTTCTCTGGGATCGCAGTCTAATTGATTCTTGTTCCTTTTCGGTTAATTGGCACATGTTAATTATGCCAGTTGGCCACTTAGACTACGCGTCATCTCTGTCAATCATAACGGGATGTTGCATACATTAAATATCGAGGCCAATCAGAGTCTATTGGTTGATCAATTGATTCATGCAAATGGGACACCCTGTTGTGAAATCTTGGCAATTTGGTCCACAAAACATATTGGTTTGAGTATGTCATGTTATGATATATACATGTACCTACGTGATTACGATTTCTTTCTTCGTTGCTGATTGTGCAACTTCATAGTAAAAGGGAAAGAAACCAATACTTCTAGTAGAGGTTTCTTGCTTGTTCTTCCATGGAGGGTGGATCGGGTTTGAGCAAGCGCTAAACTCAGTAATAATACCGTCTGAACATATTTATTTAAACAAAGTTACGTATCCACAAGTATTTAAGAGTTCAACGGAATTAAATATCTACTTTAATTTGAAATATTTCACTATTGGGATAATATATTATACCTATTGACATTGTTTTTTTTTTTAGATTATTACCTACTAGTGAATCGCCTCGAGACCGATTGCAATTTACTAATCAAATAAAATAAACGCGCTTGACACAATTATTTTTTTTTTAACAATTACGAATACAACGTAAAAGCAGCCATATTGGTTAATTAGTTCTCTAGTGATGATCTTTCATACTAATAAACGTCTGTTTATCTCTATTCTGAAACTACCTATTAAGTTTCTAAAGATATACCTACTTCTAGGTTAACCGGACAGATAATCTAGAATTCTAGGTTACCACGTACGCTTTTGGTATACAACCTACAAACCATGTATTTTTGTATTCAAAACTTCCATCACACAATGTTTCAGTTGTTGATATGACCTAAATAACACATTACGCCAATGTTCAGTGAATTATGGTCCTTCGGGCAATATTAACCCGAATATTCCTAAAGGGGCCGTTATGAATTAGGTTATACGTACACTAATCATATATAACTATTTATGCTAAAATAAGGTATAATAACAGACTCATCAATCATCAACAAGAACTCTCCGTGTCGCAGATATCGCGAACACAGACGTCCAAGACCCCAGAACAAGTTTAAGTTTATTCAATTTTTTCGGGTTGAATCGAACCTACTCGTAAATAGCCCGAATATGGATTCTCTTGACAATTCTGTACCTACCTGAGTGGGACGAACCTGACTGAACCTTTCCCTTCTGTCACCATCTGTCACCAAACGTCAGAAGTTTTTTGGACATTAGTATATTAGTAATTTCCTATTAGTACGCACATATAAAAAAAACAAACTCTGTGAGCTTTTGTGTGTAATAAGACAGTAATTTCTAATTAATATCCCTTTTTACCCGACTACGCCAAAATGAGGGTTATATTTTTCGAGTGTATGTTTGTATGGATGTATATTTCTTTGGCACGCTCTGTATCCTAAACGACTTAATCGATTTAAGGTTGAGAGGTGTCGTTAGATTCATCTTAAGAAACACCTTTCGACTAGAAGACAGTAATACGAGTGCACCACTGCTTGGCGGCGGATAACCAGGTCGGGCAAAAATACTTTGGACGATCTAGGCACATGTTCTACCTTTAGGAACTAGTAAAAATCTCAAAATATATTTAAAAAAAACGTTCTACTAAGTTTTGTCCCTTAGTTTGCTTCTTTTGAACCACTCTGAGGGTGCTTATGGATCCCCTAAATTCTGTTTACTTATTCTATGTTTGATATTCAAATATACTTAATTATGGTAATAATTTTGAAAGAACTTTTTTCTAATTGGTCTGTGGCTACTATTTATACAAGACAGCGATGATAGATAAAGTAAGGTAGCCAGTATCAAATCAAAGATCTACTAATTATATACGTAAACGTTATTCACATTACAAAAAGAACTTTAATTCAATATCTGAAACATCTATTTTAAAAAACAGTCGGTGTAGAGATATTATCTAAGCATGTAGCAACTGGCGCATGTTAAATTATCCAAAATTAATTCTAAATTAGGTAAAAATAAACAAGACATCGGTTCTAACAATTATCAAAATATCATGGAAAGGATCACGGAGGTTAATTAGACAGGCAGAGATATGTAGTTAAGTAATACAATCAAAATTATATTATATTTACGGCATTCGTAGACTAAGGTTGATGTATTCTTATATTATCAACGGAATAGTACAAATAATGGGTTTGTATTTTCAACAGTTGTTTATCTATACTCGTATATATAAAAATGAATCCCTATTTCCCTTGGTCTCGGCATCACGCGTGAATGGCTGGACCAAATTTGCTTATTCTTTTTTGTCATAAATATGTCATAAATATATAAAAGAAATTGCAGATTTTGATCTTCTCCTATTTTCTTCACCCGTTGCACGCCGATTCGTATTTTTTTTTAAATAGCTTGATGACGGATGAAAGTATTGAAGTAGGTATTTTATCACTTGTATAAGGCATACAACTATCAATTATATTTCAGAGAAAGCAGTTCTTCTGAAACTTATTGTTACAATGAAGGCTTTGAGGGATTGACCCAAATTTAAGGTAATAATAATAGCACGTAATCGTTTGTGTGGTTTATTAACTGTACGGAGCTACTCACAAAATACAAAATTCATAGAATCATCAATAAACCAAATAATAATGCTTCAAAATAAAAAAGGTTAATTATGAAACTCAATCAAAACAATGAAAAACAAAAATTATTCGAGCGTTCCATCATTTAATTACCGAACCCTAACGTTTCATGGGTCCCGCCCCTCGCGTGTCAACATTATTGTAGACCTTTTTATTTCAGAATGTTAAAAAACGTTGATACGTCACGCGAGCCCGAAAATAAGGTTACCCACATTAGAGTACAAATATTAGATACAGAATATAAATAGTGTGTTCGGTACCAGCCTCTAATGTTCCCACTGCAGGAACCCCGGCCTACTCTTGATAAATGAGAGTGTTACCATCGATTACATACTATAGCCTAATCAGTATTAGTCATATTATTTTAAAACAAATATTTATGTTCGTCACACAAACGCTTGTCCTGAGTGGAAATCGAACCCGACCTCTAGCGTAAAAGGCAAAGCACTACCAACTGAGCTGTAAGGCCAGTCATTGTAATGTACTGTTTGTCGTTCAGCAACAAAAATATTGCTTACGCTAGTATTCGTTCGTAACTTGAGAGACATCTTAATATTTTTATAACTCTAAGGCTTTATTAAGTGGTGAGGCTAAATCAACGCAAACAATGGTTGGGTTCTTGGAAAAATATTTCGTCATAATAGAACTAAAGCTCGGAGGCGAAGAGAAGACATGAACTGTTGAGAATAATTATTCAAAGCTGTTTATTTAAATTACAAACTAGCAAACACTTTTGTTGCTAAGGAAAGAAAATTGTTTTCGAATTATATGAATATTCAAAAGTTTCACTAGCCCCACAGTTCAGTTGGTAGTAGCTTTGCCTTTTGCGCTGAAGGTAATGGGATCGATTCCTACAGAAAAGCGTTTAAAAAAAAATCTGCTATGCTTAGTTTGGGGCTAGATGACGCTGTGTGAAACGTCCATGAATATTTATTTATTTATTTATCTATCTATCTGTCTAAATGACAGCGGGCATCGACGAGACACCGCAGCGGCGTGACGGCGACATCATGCTGCCGTCCGCGGCGTGCTGCCGTGTGAATCATTTAGTACATTTCAGTACATTATAAACCGACGCCCGCTCACGCTCGTACATCGCTTGCTACGCTCTGTTTTAATGACTTGCACAAACTGAAGGAAGTGTAATTCAGTGTTAACAATAAAGCTTAGCTTATTTACAGTTGAGTCGTGAGGTATTCGTAAGTGCAAAGAGCGTTGAGCAGGCATTTTGTTCAACTGAGCGCACTCCGTGAGGGGTTAATGTTTCTTGTAAATCTAACGCGGTGTACTGTTCTTCTGTTGCATTTACACCATTTCTTGTTTGCACACCTGTGTAATAGGAATGATAGCGTAGTTGAATCAGTTACTTCTTAAACTCGGCGTATAAAACACTAAAAGTATTCTGCGGGCACTTCAATACAAAAATCTTAACAAAAACTTTTGCTACTTCCAAACGACGTTCAGTTCTAATCGATGTACCAACAAACGAGCTATATTAAAAGCAAGTTTCGACTTGCTTTTATTTAACAAAAGACATGTCTAGCGAAGCAAGCTCGTTTTGTTTAATCTGGGCGACGCGACGCGATGCGTTAGCGATTGTTTGCATCCGAATGCAGCACAAAAGATACAGTTTGTTTGTACTTAGTGAGGGTGCCTTTCTGTCTAAGTTGTGTGACCTAGCTATACTATATATATGTAGAATAGCCCCGCGGTGTTACTTGCGGTTAAAATGGGAAAAAACTGACCTCTTTTCGGGATAAAAAGTAGCCTATCTGTTTATACCTGGGTATGAGCTACCTTCATAACAAAATTCATCCAAATCCGTTCAGACGTTAAGTGGAAGAGTAACAAACATACATACATACATTTATAATACACATTAATATAATATAACAAACAAATAATTACGCACATATACACCAGCACTATTACCAGTGTAGGCTGAATATACATACACTAAAAAACATACATACAAGACCCGAGAACAAACTACAACCGCGTCAACTACATTTATCATTAAGGTATATCAAAATTTACACTTATGAAAATCAAGTACATTTCATAGGAGATAAAGATAATAATTACGATCTAATAATTTAATTTAAAGGACTATAACATAACTTCAAATATGTTTGTCCCGATCCGGGATCGAACCCGGAGCCCGAGATCCTTCGCAGCAAAGATTATGAAGTCACAAAGCCTTGAAACGAGAAAATATACTGTTCCGTATCAGCCTCTAATGTTTCCACTGCCACCAGCCTACTATCGACAAATGAGAGTAAAGAGCTACATCAGGAGCGCA
Source organism: Aplocera efformata (assembly GCA_921293045.1). Lineage (NCBI taxonomy): Eukaryota > Metazoa > Arthropoda > Insecta > Lepidoptera > Geometridae > Aplocera > Aplocera efformata. Next base: position 12,978,629 of record OV121039.1, read on the forward strand.
GATGCCATGTTTAATAATTGTTGGTTCAAGTATATGTCAGTTTCTTCACGTTTTCTTTCATCGTTTTCATAAATTTTATTGAGAAAAACTCATCAGAATAAATTTGAATTTTAACCAGTGACCTTCGCTTTAAATGTTAGTCTGTAGCACTAGGTCACTACGCTCCTTCCACAATAATAATAGAATAGCCGAATGCGAGTGTTTTAATAATTTAAGTCAAGTTTATCAGCCCTCGCTCCTTTACGATGCGGACCCACCATTTTACGAGAACATAGCTCCGAGGCATATACCAAGCTATTCAACCTCACGACCATAAGCGTTACCTAGCGTGTCATCTCGCCACAAACATTGTAACATCACTTACATTCCAAATTACAATGTAGAAAAGTAATAGTCAGCGAATGTGTCGCCTAAATCCCTATTGTGCTGGAACGAAATTGTTAGTACCGTGACAGAAAACTTCATAGCACTAAAGTATACGAGTCACTCCGCTGATACAATGTGGATCTTTTGTAGACAAGCAATCGGAACTGATGCTTGCTTGACTCAGCACGTGACAGTTTATAATCTACTAGCTGACCGGGCCACGCGTTGCTGTGGTTAACGTTTTTGTCATATGATATTATAATTTGCAATAAATGAAAATTGCGACTATAATTTGAGATTTAAACTATCCTATCTCTCAAGTTGGATCGAACTGCACATGGTGTGCGAATTTTATAATATTATAATCGGTTAAGTGGTTTAGGAGTCCATTGAGGACAAACATTGTGACACGAGATTTATATATATTAAGATAAGCTAATTTTAAGAGACCGTGGTGGCCCATGGGCATAGACTCCGACTTTCAATCTGAATGTTAATGCTTCAAAAAATTTATGTGCGCAATACCACGTTCTCAAAACGGTGACGGAAAACATCGTGAGGAAACCGGCATGTCTTAGAACCAAAAATTCGACTACATGTGACATCTACCAATCCAGATTGGGCTCCCGTGGCAGAGCCCATTCACTCTCAATTATCGAGAGTAGGCCGGTGTCCCTGCAGAGGGAATATTAGAGGCTGGTACGGTAAGCTAATTTTAGATTTATTATTATTCGTGTTACCGAGATATTTACCATGATTTGTGAGTTTTGTTGACTCCCGATATTTCGACACAGTTACATGCGTCATGATCCCGGGCAAACTGAAGTCTTTGCGAGGTGGGGTGCGCAAATCATTGGCAGACATATCGGTGTAACCTCTTGCGCACACATTTTATGCGTTCGACCGCGTCGCTGCTACTCATGCTTACCGAGATATTTACCAACTCACAAATCATGGTAAACTCGGTAACACGAATAACAATGTTCATAACCATGACAGTAAAAAAAATATAATATATATTTATATTTATATATATATGGGCAAAGTGTAATCTGTAACTGAAGTGATAAAGCCCATTTCACATTGTCGGGTAATTTCGAGTGTGCTAGTTCTAATAAGCCCGGAATGCCGTGACTCGTATCTAACTGCTCCCTGCAATTAGTACGTCGCGTGAAACTCGCGTGCGTTACGAGATCCAATATAATATGGGCTTAGCACGGCAGACAGAGTCGCAACAAGGGTTTGAGGGTCCCACCCTCAAATCATTCAACCGCAAGAAGTCCTACCTCCAGGGCACAACCTACCATGGTCCACTTGGAAGTCCATTAACAGACTCCGGACTCAGGTTGGTCGCTGCAGACAGAACCTATGTAAATGGGGCATGCGAGACTCCACCTTAACTGGGTGCGATTGTGGAGCCCTAGTTCACTCCATTTCCCATTTACTTGTTTGTCTTCTGTGCCCTGCAACCTGCACATTGGATGATCTGCACAAAGCCACCAATAGAGCTGTTGAGGTGGTAAAATTCTATCGTGACATCATTTAACTTGTAAGAAACATTGATACTATAAGAAGAAGAACCCTCAAATCCGTGTCCGAAGATCAGTGTGGTCAAGAAATGTCCAAAGTTGAGAGTGGATACAGAGGATTGCAAATGAGTAGAACTTGTGCAAAGTTCGCCCGGAGTATTGCCTCCACACCTGGTAATCTGGATCTGTACATCGAAAGGTTGTTGGTGCCGGTGAAATCACATTGGGGAGGATCTAAGTCGTATTGCTGTTGTCATGAGTGGAGGTAACCATTTACCACCAAGTGGGAATTAAACTTGCATCGTCAGTTCTTAAAATAAAAAAAAATTGAGGCTTGTTGATAAGCTCTGATTGCACGTGCACGAATGAACGAATGTTTGCCGCGCCGTTCCAGAAAAAGATCAATAAATGACTTAATAAATGCGGATTTATACCAAGACACCCCTTAAAATTTTAATCGAAATGACTTATTACCTCTGCACTAAATTTGTTTAGACAACGTCAGAGATTAAAATTAGATCCGATTTCAATGCCGTTTCTAATCTTGTCAAGTTCTCTTGACAAAATTTTGACTGTACATAGAAAATGATTATCAAAACTAAAATACCAACTCGTAAAACGTGGTCGTTCATAAAAACAGGCCTATAATTGGTATATTTTGGCAACAAATTTGAGAATAAACCCCACCTCGAAAGAAGAATTTTAATATAACCGCCTGCGAAGGTAAATAAATACTTGGGCATAGAGGCAGTAAATTATTGCCGAAATACTGGCCGGCCGACTAAATTAAATAGACCTTTTGGGGGTTAATATCGCGAGAATAACTAGGGAAAAGACGCATAATTTTCTAATATTAATTCAAACATTGAAATTAACTAAATTGAAAATGCGATTGGCTATTAAAAACATTACATATTATTAAACATTACATATATACGGAAATACCGTACCAGCCTGTAATGTTCCCACTGCAGGGACATCGGCCTACTCCCGTTAATTGAGAGTGAATGGGCTTTGATGGAGCCTAATCCGGATTGGTAGATGTCACGACTTCGGATATTTGGTACTGGAAAGTATTTTGATCTAATAAACCTTTAAATTCGTTTATGCCTAATGTGTTGCAGCTACGGCTGCCTTTTGTATACCAAGTAATTCGTTTCATAATGTTATTTAATTACAAACGGACGCAGATTCTCTCAAGCATAAAAAACTAAATTGTTTCTACTTTAAAATCGAAATTGTAATACCATACCAGGCTCAGAGGAAGCCAAGCCACCTATTATTCATAGTCGAAACACGTTATTTAATTTGCGATATGCGGCAACAGACTCAGAATAAGCGGATAGCAGTGTTTGTTTGGCCACGGCGTTACACTTATAACTAGATTTGCTTTGTGAATTTCTACAAACAGACGCCCTAATGGGACGAGAGTTAGTTATATAAATTATGATGTAAGCAAACGGGAAACTACAAGGCGCTGTTTATTAAAGCGCTGTTGATAAACACCGACGAATTTATCACTGACACGCCACGTCATAAATTAAGGCTTATGCACCGCGCCAGAGGAAATTAAGAAAACGCGAGCTGCCTTCACGGAAACTTTGCATTAATCTTGAGGAAAGCGCTGCAGCTCACGTTAATCTTTCAAAAAAATGCGGCCACTCTTAATTTGCGGAATGACCTTTTCACGCCGATCTGCGAGGTGCAATAACTCGATTTGCCAATAAATGTTCCGGAAGTTGAGCTACTGTCCCGTCCGACCCACTTCCACTGTTAGAATGGAGCGGAAAATTCTGACCCGCATTTCCATCGCTGCGTTAGTTACGCCGGAAAGTTTCCGCACTGAAATTAAAGCTGCAATATAAGGGGTTTAAAAGGGGATTTTCGATGCAGTTTCGATGTTTGCAGGCGACGCAGTACAAGGAGGTTTTTTGTTTGGAGCACGACCTCTGACTGCGCGATTCCCGGATTCCGCTTTCGAGCGTTGTTCGCTGAATGAAAAATAGCGGCTTAGCTGTCAAAACGGTTATTGATGCGCAAGCTCAAAATTTACTTTTACCGATGTCGGATTAGCGAATGCGGGGCATGCGTGAGCCCGATTCCCGAACACTGTGAAATGAAGCGCAGACGGGTTTTATATTTTTTATCCCATTTATTCCAATCCCCCTTCGCTTTTCTCGATCTTTTTAGCGTGTGATTTGTAAGTTTGCCCCGTTTCGGGCTGTTATGCTGAAAGCTTCACATTTTTCGTGCTAGAAGCAGTCTTTCTTGAACGCCAGTAATAACTTACATTTTAAAGTGGTGCTCTGGTGAATAGTCTGGTCTCGTGAACTTGAATCTGCGGTTGTGGCGTTCCAACACAAATTAGTACTGATAGGTTCTGCTTAATTCCGTATTGTGGCCAGCGGGGGCCTCTGGAGGCGTTATAAGTGCCACTAAGTTAAGTCGGAGCCCGACACGGCCTGAGACGCGATGAGACCGACGCAGCCGAGCGTTTCGAGGAGCGATTAATATGCCCTGAGTGGTATACGCCCAGTTATCTATCATTCCTGTGGACAGCGTAATCGCTCGTCGTTTCATTGTTAAAAGGGATTTAATTTCCTGCCTTTAGCATTACCATTAATAATAGTTTCTTTACTTACCTATTTTACTGTTCTTAACAGGTAAGAAGAGGGTTTAATAGTTTGACAGCTGTGTCTGTCTGTGTTATTGTGACGGGTGATTCAAAGGCAAGCTATCTCTATAAGGGACTAGGGTCTGATTTCAAAGAATTTGTTTTATTAGCGGTTATGGTATTGAAGTTAATGCAAGGAATATGGTGGAAATCGGTGAAGACATTTTCATCACATCTTTTAATGTTTTTTAAAGAATGTTGCTGCTAAAACGTTAGTCTGAAATGTACAAATATAATTCCGATAAGATTTTACTAGAGTTCGCTAACGCAGGTCCGTTATTTTCGAAAGTAATGTTTGTGTAAGCAAGAAGAAATCTCTATCTTTAGTCCATTCAAATAAAATGTATGTTTTCGATTTAGCTTAAGCGTAATACCACGAACTCAAGATCCGCAAAATATTTTATGAGGGTGAATTTACAGATAAGAGCAGACGATATAGTTATTTTTTATTTGAGTGATTCGACCTGGCAGGTGAGCGTTAATACATTATCCTCTTTTGTTGTGACTACTGTGACGGGACTATGTGACAGCCCACCTGACGTTAAGTGGTTACTGTCGCCCATAAACAACAGCATAAATACGATCCCCTACCCAAGCATGATTAGACCCAAGTCGCATCCCGCTGTACCCTTCACTCTGAGACGAAGATGTAACTTTTCATGCGCCAGCAATTTCACCGGAACACAGTAATGTGAGGACATCACTGCTCGAAACGGACCAGGTGTGACATAAGTAAGGATATAGCAAGTCATATCCTTTTCTTACTTTAAAACGACAGTGACCCTGGCTCCTTAGTAGGTATAAAAGCCATTTCCGAAACGGGAAAAATCTTGTCATGAGTATTTAAAGCACGAAAACGCTAGTAAATTAAATATTACAATGATACTCTTCGTTCATACCCAAACGGAATAAGTTAGCTACTGCTGTTTTATAGCCCTGTAAGATATTCCCGTCACGGATGACCCCCTATAGGGTGCACTTGAGTTGTAAACGACGATTGTGGAATTATCGCATGTAAACCACCGACGGCGAGCCAAAGGAGTTGTAAAACACGAATACAGAGATAAACAGAACAGCGAGCCAAAAAAAAATACTTGGTCATACTTGGACGCCATTTATAATAATAAAATTTCATTTATTCAGATAACATTGATCCAACACATACAATTATTAAATACTAGCGACCCGCCCCGGCTTCGCACGGTTACTAAAGCATCAGTGTCGTATCAGAAACTACCCTTGCGAAGCCGGGGTGACTTGCTAGTGTATTATACATAAAAACCTTCCTCTTGAATCACTCTATCTATTAAAAACCGCATCAAAATCCGTTGCGTAGTTTTAAAGATTTAAGCATACATAGGGATATAGGGACAGAGAAAGCGACTTTGTTTTATACTATGTAGTGATAACGCCACTAGATGTTTGTACTTTTAAATTCGGCTATTGTTTCGTGATAATTTTATTCTATTCAAAATTCAATTAGAAAGGAAGGTAATTATTACCTGCATTACTAGGTTGGTAATTAAAAATACAATAAAATAGTCACACATATAAATAAATTATGGTTTCTTTAATTAATTTAATATAAAATGTCAGGCTTGAGGTTTATCACTGTTAAGACCAGGGCCTTTGTAAGGGGCTGTCTAGTCTCTCAGCTAAGCACCCCAAGTATTATTGGAACTACCCAACATTCTGCGTCTTAGGGAGATAATTTTTTTTGCGTATAACGGCATGAAAATCATTTACACGAGCGTCGGCCAACATACCGGAATGTATGTTATGAATTTATGTATGTTTGTCACTCGTTCACGCTCAAACGGATCAGCGGTTTGGATAAAATTTGGTACCAGGGTAGTTTATATCCTATAACACATAGGCTACTTTAATTCCCGGAAAAATGCAGCGTTCTTTTAATGGCATTCCTAAAAGAATATTGCATACTTCCGGGATTTTTTTTCCCGGGAAAAGAACAATGCAATTTTCCGGGAACAGCGGGTAACAAAACAACAAACAACAACAACAACGTTAACACACTCATACCTCTGCACTAGGATTCCCTGTGTCGCAGATGGCATGGACAAACACAGAAACACAAGACAAACACCCAAGACCCGAGAACAAACTTCATGCTCACCGCACAAAGTGTGCCCCGGCCGGGAATCGAACCCGGGACCCCTCGCTTCGAAGGCAGGGCTACTACCAACTAAGCCACGGAGCCGTCAAGGAAATGATAAATATTTATCATTATGATAAATATTACCATATTATAACACTAGGTTTTAAATTATATATATGATGAATGAAACTGCGGCGAATGTCTCATCTTAAATCTATACTTTGTGATTAAACTCTGCACTCTTGCTTCGCGAGCATAAACAAGCGTGAAACAAAGTATAAACGACACTATTTCCCCGAACTAATTCTGTTCTAGATAGATCTACGAGTTCGGAGCGCTAATTAGCGCGTTTGATTTCCGAACGCGGCGAGAGTTCACAGAAAGGGGCACGTGAATTAGGGAACGAGTACATGCAAACATTTCATTAGCTTTGAATTTAGGTAATCTTGTTGGGGAAATTTGAACTTTATGTACACGATTAGCAGATAAAGCACCTTTTTCATTGGTGCTTGGAAATTGAGCCGTAGATAATGGCCGTTTTCTGTGATATGTTAACCTGCGAATGTACTCCTAATGTTTAAAGTGCGCTGTAACTTTTTTTAATTAGTTTGTTTGTAATTTATCAACAGTTTCCTGTTTTTATGAGTTTCAGATAGCCGAAATTCAGGGTATATAATAATTTAAAAAGTAACAAAATGTGTTAGCTAGCTTTTTCAAAACTAAACCGACTAAACGTTATGTTTTTTTTTGTGTATAATGTAGGGCGGCCAAAATTGGCAAGAAATAACAGATATCGTTTGACAATCAGAAGAGTAATTTGTTAGTTTTTTAATCCACTTTTTTGGCCTGTGTTTTATGCTTAGATTGGTCCCATAGAATTTTAATCAAAATCGGTTCAATAGTTTGGTTGTTGAATCAAAATAACTGGAAAAAATATCTAGTCCAAGTAAACGAAATTGCGTATTTTGCTACTTTGAAACTATTCAAGACGGTTTTTTTTTCAATTTTTAAATATAACGTAATTCTTCTGCAGCAACCAAACTACATCGCAAACATCTTCAAAGTTAGTGCAATTTTGCAACTTCATAAAAAATTAAGATGCAGGAGTTTCGCTCTGGAGAAATTACGCGTAGCTAATTAAGAGTAATGACTTTTCGTGCCGTGTTGTTTTTCCTATGATTAACTTATCGAATATTTTCGGTAGAATTGATAGTTGTTGTTCTAGCAACTTAATACATTGTACATTTTATTATCTCATAGAAGTTTTAAATCAAAATACGGTAGTCAAAATTTGCTTGTTTTCCTGGCCGGTACCTTTGAAATTTTCTGTCATTTTGCTTCTGTGCGATGAAAAACAAGTCTAAATCCAGTGGTGGAAAACAATAAAGCTAGTGATGAGAAATAATTAATATATTATATATTCCGCTTGTTGTGAGAAAGTTTTGTCGAAATACCGACACTAAAACGCTCACTGAACACTCAGCGGCGCTGACGCGCGGCGCACAGAGCCGTCAGCGTTACTACGAAACGCATCTTAATAATACATACATATTAGCCTATCAGCGCCAACCGTCAGCGTGAGAAGAAAATCAGCCTAAGGGAAATATTCTACCATCATAATTAGAATCAAAAATTCGTAAGTAAAAACTCGGATCAAGCTCCAGTGGTAGATTAAAGCTCACTCTTGGAGAGTATACCGGTATCCTGCAGTGAGAATATTAGAGGCTGACACGACTACAAAATACCTAAATACCGCAGATTGAAAATAATTTTAATAATGGCAATACTAAGCCGTTCAACACACGCTATAATTTGATTTTCTAAATATAATTCCAGTTTCGCATAATGTTCAATAATTATAATTGTACTGGCATTTGTAATTAGTAATTAACATACTGTTGCTTTAATTTGGATTGGAGTAATTAAGGTTTTGCGGATTATCTGTTAGTGATTTTGGGAGCTATTCTATATACCTGTTATAAGGGAAGGGTTCTTGTTGCTCGCGCCTGATATTACCCTTAGAGTCCCTACTGTTTGTTCTGTCTGGATGAAAATATATATTATATGTACCAATATTTAATGAGATAACAGTATCAGAACGAGTTAGCATCCCACTTGATGTAATGTGGTAACCGCCGCCGATCGAAGTATGAGAGGACCCAAGTCGGTGTCTGTAATCACCGGCACCCGCACCCTTCCACCGGAACACAGCAATGCGAGTGCGTTATTACATAGCGGCGGACAGCCAGATGTGGTGGCAGTACTACTATGGGCAAACTGGACTCAAGTTCTATTTGGGTTGCTCCCTTTGCACCAGTTTTGGGTTAGTGTAGAGAATCTGAGGGTAGTCACCAAAGGAAGCGAACTACATGCTTCTCCAAAATGCTATGCTTATTATGCGATCAGATGGCGCTGTGTGAAATGTCCATGAATATATATCATTAGATTACCTTTGATATTCTAGTCTTGGTCGAACGCCGGATTTCTATTGTATTCTGTAACAAGAAGAAACATTGTTTTGAGATAAGCTAGCAGAGTTAACAAAAGATAAAAAAAAATCAATAGTTTGTAAAAAAAAATCAGTTTACTACCAGTCAGTGTGCATCATTAAATTGAAAAAGGGCCTTTAAGAAGACTAAAAATATTCTGTGGAGAAAAAAAAATACTTATTTCTTTATTTTGATCATGTATTATTTTTATAATCATTTATAGCTAGGGCATAACTTACATCTTTTGGATATATATTGGAAAGTGTTAGCAGAGTTGTTGGTGGGTAAACATAGCCAGCTCATTTATCATGTCTATTCCACGATAGTGTCACCCACAAGGTAAAATGTGATCCATTTGAGGCTTCTATCCGTTTGAGGATAAAAAACTAGGTATGTATGATCCAATACAGTTCTTACGTTTAATTTCTTACAGTTATTTTACAGGTAACACAATATAAGCGCACGCGCATTACTCGAGCAAAAAGAAAATTAAAATCCTAAAGCATATTCAGTTCTGGTATATGAAGATGGTAAAATTTATTTTTGAAATAAACTTTCACGGCACTTCCGCCTCATTGCTAACTTTAATAAAAAATAAATAAATAAAATACGTGGTAATAAATTTCTTGACCGTTACTCATTTACAAACGCCGCGAGTTAGCTTCGAGTTGTGACATGAACATGAAAAAGAAAATATATTTATTGACAAAAAGCTAATATAAACAGTTCCTCTGTAATTTAATTTACTTATGGAAGCAAAAAAGTCAATTTTATATTAAAAGTAGCTTGATTGACTTTAGTTATTAGGTGGTGTGTTAAGTACTAAGATAGCATACCTGTCTCCGCATTTAGGGTCGTTCGTCGGACTAAATGGTCTCCTTTTCTTGCTTACTATATTACTACTATATTTTTCAGTGTATTTTCACCAATCTGTGTAGAATAAATAATTGAATAACTGCGATGAGTTCACATAAGTTTTTTTTTATGTGAATAAATGACGGAACGAGCTGAGGGCCCAACTGGTGGTAAGTGACGACCCCCGCCCATGACAACAGTATAATATTTGGATCTTACACTGAGTCGCATTCATCCTGCTGCGTCCATCACCCGAGGCGGAGATCAACGCGTACAAACCTACGGACGCGAAAAACTGGACCCCCCAAAGTCTATGAGTGATATAACTTTGGTGTGCGCATACTTTTGAGCAGACTTTATAACAGACCATAAGAAATAAATTTCAGCAATGTACAATTTTCACATAATATTATTTTCGGTCTGTACGTTATTACAAGCAATTCCCATCCATCGCAACTGATGTTATACCCATCAATTTTCGGTCACGAGGTCGCGTGAGCCGCCTCGTACCGTAATCTCGTGTCGAACCGAACAAAACATGTCACATAATTCCGCACTTCCTCAGAAACACGTTCTAATAGACGTAAGAGCCGACGCAATTTGCAGTAAATAAGGATATCGGTTTAGCGTCATTATCCGCGATACAGCGGCTCGTAAACGCGCCTTGTTTAGTGCTGGGACGCGTGACGCTTTGTCCGGCTCTATAGCTCAGCTCATTTTATTCCAATTTGTGGGAACCGTGTGAGTAGGGCAGGCGAATTTGCGCAGCTGCCAATCGCCGTGGTTTATAGAGTATCAGGGGAAAGATTATCTCCTGCACGAAGTACATTTTTATGCGCATATAGCGAGGGCAAGATTATCGCTACCGCGACTGATAACTATAATTATAAGTTAATTTTACTCAGGTAAAGGTAATGTATGGATGATCAAGAAACGCTTGAACAGATCATCATAATTATAGCAACCCAAAAACTGATCAAGACGAATCCAAAAACCTGCTATTATTTTTTCAAGAGTGCTGGATATTCTGGCTGCAGGCATCAGACCAAGAATTTCATAGTGTTGCGTAGTTATATAGCACGCATGGTTGTTTCAAATTTAGGTAATGTACAAAAGTACAGTAAATACGAATTATGCCTCTAAAAACCGTACCGCAGATAACAAAATAGCTGAACCGAATTTGTTAAAACATGTCTAAGATCCACCGCAAGAAAACCTGCTTTAAAATAAACAAAACGGGACCCATATCGGTTTACCCGTTTAAGAGCTACGGTGCTACAGACAGACACACAAAAAATACACACCGATATAACGAATAACACAAAAAAAGAGTACTTAATTATAGTATTCTACATAAGTGTAACAGATTTTACATATTGAGTGTAGAAGTCAATGTTTTCAAATATTATTGTTTAAAACTACTATTGATTATACTATTTTACAGCTTGCAACTTATTACGTTCACAATAAGTTGCAAGCTGTAAAGCAGTACTTTACAGCAGCAGTTACCACTATACAGCAGCGTTACCACTTTACAGCAGTAGTTCAGTAATACGTTGCACGATGTAAGTAAGAGTCATCAAAGCTCAATCGAGTCAAACGATGCAGCTCTGAACAATTCGTGTGACTCCTTCTCAGCCCTACTCACAGTTAATGAGTTATACGCTCTCCATAGTGTACTGGTCTTAGGAAACGATTTATTGCGGACGTCTGCGAACTACACACGTAATTTCTTTACGCCATTTTTCATAACGACCGCTGCGCCCGACGGTGCGCTGCGTGCTTAAAATATTGTATAATACACACCCTCTGAAGCACTTAGTAGGCACTCGTTACTGTGTAGACGTTTCAAAATAATGCGTGTAATGTGTTTTTTTAGACATGAATAAAGAAGGGTGATCCGTGTATATTCACCTCAGGTTTACTGGTAGAACACTCTTCAGAACTAAGCTCGCCTGTTTCGGTGATATTCGTTCATGTTTGTGTATCTATTAGAAAAAAAAAATAAGAATTAGACAGGCTGGTTATCTTTCTGTCTGTGGATGGTTGTGGTCATTGAATTAATTGAAAGATCAAAGTACTTTTTTTAATTTGTAAAATCTAACAGGGATAATTTATTTCTATTGATTGCCTGGTGGGTGACCAACACTCTTCACGTTTCTTTATTCAATTATACTAACGTTCATTTTAAAAGAAACTCAATTTCAAAGGTATTTGATATAGTCGTTGGATATTCCCTTAAGGAATAGGGTAGCTTTCATTCTTTTTCAAAACCCTTTTCCGTAGATGAATGTATCAGTTATACAGTATTCATAGAACATACTGTACATTGCGAATGGGCAATTTAATATAATAGTTAACAGGCGAGATATTTAAATAGATAGCAAGTAGATTTTAAGTAGTGCCTGGATAAGTATCACTCTTAGAGAGCAGACAAGTTTAACTCTTTAAAATAAAAGAGAAAATTACTATCCTCATTAGATCTCACAAAAGCATACCAAAAGGACGAAAAACACATGCAGACAAATGTCCCTGCGTCTTGCCAACGGCGATGCACATTTCCAAACCGGATTATACAGCTCACAGCTCATCCAGAACAGCTAAATAGAAGCCGTTTGACGCCCCCCTCGACTTGACGGGACAAAGGAGGGTCCGAGATGGTTTCTAATTACGACACAGACCGTTATGCAAATCGGGGGTCGAGCTCTTTGTCTCTAATAAACATGCGCGGCTCTTGCGGTCAGACCGCCAAATTGCTCGACTCCCATTTGCCCTGGCAATAAAACCACTTGGATGTAGTGTCCTGTCTGTACAATTACTAGTCTTTGATAGGACGCGGGAATTTTAGTCTGTGTCTTTTGCCTGTGGCTATCACTGACGGCTTTTAACAGAATTTAGGATGTGATGTCACTATAGTGTTTGACTTGAGGCAAGTATTTTTTTATGTAACAGAAGTGATTGGACTACCTAGGCTTTAGTTACCTCCGTCGATAATAACAACAATGCAAATTAGGTTCTCCCCGACCTAAGTATGAGAAGATCTAAGTCGCAGTCCGTTCCGCCCGACACCCGAGACGGGGATGTTACGTCTCGTCACCGGTGATTTCACTGGCACCCACATCCTTCCAATGGAACACGGCAACGCGAGAGCACCACTGCTTGGCAGCAGATTATCAGATGTGGATGCAACACTTCTCCGGGCGAACTTTACACAAGTTCTACTGGTACATTTTCTATGGTATCCAAGGTAGTATTAATTCAGTTAACCACAGTCATATGCTATTTTTAAGGTCATGGCAAAAGTCACAGGTTTTTGCCAAGGACCTGTGCATATTAATTGGTAACTGGGCAACGCATTGGCACTGAGTTTACTCGTTAACTACACACTTGGTACTTCTGCGAGCTTGGTAGAAAAATCAAGGTTTACACGAAACTGGGCTAAAAGCATCGCTCAAAGACAATTTTAACAAAACTGGCAGAACGCGTCGATTTTACCGCGTTTAATGCTCAATTTAAAATTCTGTTTCATCATTGTTTGTGCATTGTTTGTGCCCCAAACGGCGGATAAGTGCTTGCGTCAGGTTTTAATTATACTACACAAGGAATCTAGACCGCTCGCTAAAGTTACCTACCTTGTGTTGTATTAGAAACGATTATCGTAAGTACAACAATACGCGGAAATTGAAACTATAATCACCATAGTAGATTGATAACGACATCGATAAGAATCAAGTTGTAAAGTGTTTGGTCCTCAAGACTTGAAGACCATGCGAATTTATTACTTCGCCGCAGTAAAAATATTAATGGATATTTCAGACAGCGCCGTCAAGCCCCAAACTAAGCTGAGCCTGACTATGGGAACAAGATTTAGTACTACCAACTTAAGGTATTATTTTTTGTATATATCTACATATTATACATATTCACACGCAGACAGAACTAATATCAATTTTCGACATACAAATGTTTGTCCTGGGTGCGAATCGAACCCGTGACAGCGCAGAAGGCAGAGTTACTACCAAAAGATCTGCGAGTCCAATCTTTCCAATTCAAAGATTTACTTCAATACTAAAGTGATTTCAGAATATCGTTCAAAGATTTCACAGTTCTCCAAGTTGAAGAGGCTTACAAAGTACAGAAACCATTTAAGCTTTCCAGTTGAAGTAGCATTAGTCACTTGTTTAGTTGTAGGTCTACTACGCTAGCCTATTTAGAAGCACTAGCTCAATGTCAACTTGTAATCACCGAATACAAGCGTCAGAAAGCGACAAACTGCAGTTGGGAAATATTCATTTTTCACGGTACAGCAATATTACCGTTTGTATTGGAACAATCGACGCGACTTTTCCCCCACGAACAAAGGCCCGGACGGGACACCGGGCGCATCGCCGTTATTCGCGTTTTTCGGAATCGTTACATTTGCCGCCGTTAGCGAGAAGTCGTTACAAAATACGAGTGCCATGGAGCAAAAAGCTTGGCCTTTGTAATGCACGTGTCGTGGCCGAGAATTTTGCATTTCTCTCGAGGCGTCGCAGTCGATGTGTGCATTTTTCGTTAGTTTATTGATATGTGATTGTTGCAGTTTATATCCTTTGTTTTGGAAGGTTTGTGTTTTGGCAATGTTGCATTTTTCTTGATCATGAACGACAGGTAGAATGGAGTAGTTTTTTTGGGTCTTCTTTTGTTTATCGGTACTCTGATGTTGGACTTTTCAAGTCGCAGGAATCACGATAGTGTTGGATTAAAATGCTAAACTACAACTTAGGTATGAGCCCTTTGAAACCCTACACGTACCCCTTAGGTGGTGCTAAAGGAGCAACTACTAGTAGCAGTAGAATTTGTGCGAAGTTTGCCCGAAGAAGTACTGCCTCCATGTCTGTTATCTGCCGCCAAGCATATATTATAAGGATATAAAGTTATTTTTAAAATTATAGACTTCTATGGGTGTCTAAGGTACTATACCAATAGGTGTGCATAAACTTTTTATCTATTATATTGTAACTAAAATGGTTAAATACAATTTCACTTAACAAACTACCCCTTTGTAATAATGAGGTGACAAAGAAATTGATAATTCATACAAAAGAACCTAGTAAACAATTTATTCCACCTTAGTCGGTAGAATAATTAATTTTCCAGAAATTTCTATAGTTTGTTAGAAGAAAATCTCATTAGTTTGTTAGAAAAATAAGATTTTTCTATCTTTACACATAAATTGAAAATCGCCTTCAAATTGTTTAGGCACCTGCTTCCCGTCAAATTAGAATCTTGAAATTGGACGCAAATTGTAACAATATTATAGAAAAAAGCCTGAAATTCGTTTTGCTCACTGACATAAGCCATTTGCTTTTGTATTCTATATAGTAAACAGTTCGCTAGTAAACCTAGTTGGGTCAGTAGCTATGTATACTCAACTCAACTCAAACTCATTTATTCCTTTAGATCTCAAGTATCGTTTGGACACACACAAGTAAACATATTCATGAGCATATACAACTTAGCTGCCTTCAAAATCCTGGCTTGAGCCGGCTTGTAAAATCTGAAACGACAAATTATTTTTATACGCTAATACAGGATTTCCCAGTATCACTGGTGGAAAAGAAACAATCACACAACAAAAACACAAACTTAATCAATCGAACTCTGGGACCCTTCCTTCATAGGCAAGGTGACACAGAGGGAATTCTAGCTATATGAGTAAGTGTTCAATTAAAGAAAATACTTAACGGGGCACAGATTAAAAAACAGTACTGAATGAGAATTGTGAAGTTTGAAATTAAAGCACAGATTAATTAATACTTCTGACTATATGAACCGACGCTTAAAAACGCAATGATCCTTTTTCATTATACTAAAATGACCATCAAATCGCTCGCTCTCTCTTTTGTATAAGTTTAAGGCCAACCCCGGTAGCAAATTAATCAGCTATGTGTTTTATCCACTAAAAGTTTAGGTACAGTCCAATTAACGAGATGAGACAACATAATGTAACTAACAGCAAGTTAACTTGTATAGTAGGTAGTAGGATTGCAAACCTAACGCTTATAGAAACAGGCTTAGAGGTCACAGGGTTTACTTAACATAGTGATTTCATCCTAACATCAACTGAATGGCCAACAACCCGGCTTAAACTAAGCCCGAACTTCAAATCTAATTTGTAATAAGAGGGTTACATAGGTATCAACGTACTTGATTAAAGCGAACTGCTATCGGGGTAGTTCCCTTCGTACCGAAGCTAATTACTTAAGAATAACTTTGCGACTCGGATAGCATGCGATGACCCTTGGTGCTGGTCAATTTTAGAACTCTGGTTGGTCCGTTTTGGCTACGCATACCCCATTTAAGTACTGTAGCCTGCGTATCTCGCCGAAAATTTAAGATAACAAACAAACAGTCCTATTAAAAAGATCACTGTATATTCAATATGAAAAATCTGCATTTAAATTATTTAGAATATGTTGCAGTATTCCTCTAGCATCTTCGAAATAGTTCATAGATAGATTTCGAATTCGATAACTATTTCGAAGATGCTACAAGAATAAAAGTATCAAATTATAAAAAAAATATTATAGATAAAAGCAAAATAGTTGGTGACAATAAAGATACCAATGAACATTAATATAATTATTATTTTTTCGGAAATAAGTAGGACATTTGACTCATCCGTACGCTCAAACCGTGTGACTGATGTATACGTAAAATTTGTCCACTGATAATGAATTCTCAATCCATATTTTTTAATCCATATTTTTTTGACTGGCCTTATAGCTCAGTTCATGGTTCGATTCCCACCCAGGACAAGCATTTTTGTGACGAACATAAATGTTTGTTCTGTGTCTGGGTGTTAATATGTATTATATGTATGTATTTACAAAAAAAAAAGTAATTTAAGTATTCTATCAGTTATCTAGTTCCCATATTACAAGCTATGCTTAGTTTAGAGCTAGATGGCGCTGTGTGAAATATGTCAATGAATATTTAAGAATATTTATATACGTAAGGATAAATGTTGTTGTCGGTTTAACAGATTCGGTGGTTTTTATTTATAGTTATAGACTTATAGTATAATTGATTCTGTGACGATGCCCAAGTTTGGTATAAACTATAATAATTTCGGGAAATATGCATGTGGTTTTGCAATTAAGTTTCGCATGTCCATTGAAATTACGTTTTTAATGTATAAAATTGCTAATTGAAAACAGTTTGTTTTCACAAATATACTCAATATTTTGAAGGTGCCGTACATCAAAAGTAAAAAAACGTAATCTTTACAGGATCACTTTGTTGTCTGTCTGTTAAGACCCTTTTTATCAGGTATGCGAGGAGGTATCAAGTTGAAATTAATATCAATTACTCTTTGTAGTGAACAAACAAACAACTTTTGGGGGGTCCGTTTATGTATACCCTTTGATTCTCTACACGTACACTCTGGGTGGTGCTAAAGGAGCAACCAAAAGTAGCAGTAGAACTTGTGCCAAGTTCGTCCGGAGAGGTACTGCCACTACATCTGGAATCTGCCGCCAAGCAGTAGTGGTTGCATTACTGTATTCCGGTGGAAGGGTGTGGCTGCCAGTGAAATCACATGCGCATGAGACGTATCATCCCCGTCTCGGGTGATGGACGCAGCAGGATGAATGCGACTCAGTAAAGATTTGGATCTCATATTGAGTCGCGCCCATTACTGTTGTCATGGGCGAGGGTCACCACTTACCATCAGGTGGGCCCTCAGCTCGTTCCGGCATACATTCACATAAAAAAAAAATAATCGTAAGTCATTGCAATCAAAAGATACTGCCGCTTATGCTCCGTTTATGCAGCATATTTTGACTCCCGCTAGGGAATCAAAACGTATAAGGTACTAGGTACTTTCTGTTAACTTCGAACCATGAAATTTGGCAAAAAGTAATGTCATATAGCACAAATAAAAGAATAAATCCAAAATACGTATATTTGTAGTTACATCACAAAAAAAATACATTAAAAAAACCTACAAGTTACACGTACGTACAAGTTCGTGCGGAACTCTCGGTGCGCGAGTGCGAGTGCGAGTGCAAAGTGCGAGTCGACTTTGTCGGTTTTTTTATATAGAACAACGGAGCTGAAAGCTGAAATAGCCAAGAAATAAAGATATGCCACATTTTTATGCTCGACAAATTATAATAATTTACAACGCGGCTTGCAAACATTATCGGAACAGTTTGTCCGTATGGCCTGTTTTTTGGTCAGAACTTACTAATTAATTCATATTTCACAAACACGGCATATGGGTCGAGGTCAGGGTTGCCAGATGGGTGGCTCACGGCTGGAGTGTCCCGAAATATCACGGGACTTTCTAGAATCGAAGCGTTTGTAAACGATTTCAAACTTCTCCGACTCCGTGGCTTAGTTGGTAGTAGCCCTGCCTTCGAAGCGTCCCGGGTTCGATTCCCGGCCGGGGCACACTTTGTGTGGTGACCACGAAGTTTGTTCTCGGGTCTTGGGTGTTTGTCTTGTGTTTCTGTGTTTGTCCATGCCATCTGCGACACAGGAAATCCTAGTGCAGAGTTATCAGTGTGTTAACGTTGTCGTTGTTGATGTTCTCGATTCAGCTAATATCATTTTACGTAATTTCGTCGCCACTTGTGTACTAATTTAGATTATTTTATATTTAATAAGATGTACCACATAATGAAGTCGGCCAATCAATTTTGAATAAGTCAATTATGTTTTCAGAGTTAGCAGTAATTAATATCCAGGTCTTACCTTGTTTAAAACTTATACCAGCTTTGTTGTTAGGGTCTCCTTTCTTGTAATTATTTTACCGTTTGCGACCATAATTTCATTTTGCGATTACTTTACCGTAGCAAAAGCGAGAAGCTGTTTAAAATATAAGGGTGCAACGTCGTGTCAGGAACAAATAAGCGTGAGAAACTTCGTTTTCCTTCAATAGTTTATAGATTACTTAAGGCCGAATAAAGAGGGTTACTCGTCTTATCCCTTTTTGCCTAAATTTATATAGTTGTAGTTTTGACTGTAGATTTGAAAATTTGTTAGTCTAGAGGGAGATGACCGAAAGTAATTATTTTCTTTAAATTAAATTTGCTTTAATAAAAATAAAAAAATAATTTTGTCCCACCCAATTTTGTCATCTGGTAGCCCCGGGTTCAGTAATGTACACATAACACACTCATAAATATGGCGCGGGTTGCGAACGAAAACGTAAAATAATATACTCAATATTAGCATCTACCTACATAATTAAACTTTACCGTTTATAATTAGCCCTGTATTTGTTAAATTATGAACTGACTTTGTGAATTTTACGTAAATTTATTTCACTGACAATCCGACAAAAAGCAGTAAGTAAACTTTGGAAATATGTCGGCAGTGACTATTTGTCAAACAATTTTCGACAACTTTATCAGCCCAAGGCACTTTTCATACCAATATACTGCAACTTTTTATGTTAGCGTTTAAATAAAGTCAAATCAGATGATTTGATATGTTTGAAACAAAATCCTAAGTATGATAAGCCTTAATTGGTTTTAATGGTATTGTTTTCTAATCATACCAGTGTTGATTTATAAAACCTTATATATTGGGCAAATGGTTAACTAGTAAGTGAAGAACTATCAAGACAGTCTATTATCCTAGTGGCCTACCTAAAGGATTAAAGGTCTCCATTTCCAAATTTTATTCCAAAAAAGCAAGCCACGGTTTTCTTTACCCAAGAAGCCTGATTATACCGGTTGAGTGCAAACGCTGAGTGCATTTTTCAATAGCGCAGCTGTTAAAGTGTTATTTGAACGCCTGACTGCAGCTCCATCATTCATGTGTGCTCAGACGACAGTAAACCCAGGAGAATAAACACGAGATGGTTTTAAAGATTGTGACCGCAGGTATTACTCGAATTCTATATGTATGGATTCGGTTTTCATAATGAAAGATAATATAAGCGTAAAGCTTAAGATTCTATGCACACTGACTGTTGAGTAAGGAGGTATCACTGCAATACTTGTGGTATACATTTATTTGCCAATTTACTCATGGAAGAATGATTTAAATTAGAAGAGACTCTCTAATAGAAATTCTTCGGATCTTATTAAGACGGACTAGATTGGAAGACAAAAATTCAATTATCCATTACAAAGAGAATTCAGACAAATAATGAAATCGACGTGAATTGACGAAGCCAAATAGGCCAATGTAGAGAAAACTACAAAAAACGGTAAAATAACTGGAACATGGTGCTATTTAGGCGGACGCTAGAGAAAGGCAATTTTCTATCCTATTTCTGTCGGAATCCCGAATTATCTGCAATCAATCGAACAAAAGAGGAGAATGGCCAACTTATTTCTCTAACAACTGACGATTTATCACGGGAATCATTTGTTTCGGACAACAGTCAGTATTGTTTACTTGCAAAAGAAATATATGATTAAAGACGCGGACTGACAAGTGGCGGCACTGCCTCACTACAAATAACAAACATCTATATCATGATTTTAGGGTCTTAGTTGATTGTCCTTGATTTTCAGTTTTGGAAATAGCCAGGCTACTGGTGATTCTTGTCAAATGAATAAGTGCTTCCACACGTTAATTTAAGAATCAATATCGTTTGCGTGGGCAGTGGATTTAGGGCGTTCTAACGTATTCCTCTCTAAGGTCTTACGATAGTTGGTTCTGTGCAAATGCGTCTGTTGAAGGGTGAGTCGGGGTCGTAATGATTCTCGAGTGTCTCTTGAAGATCTCACGATGCACCTTCATTCTTGGAAGTGCTTGGTGGAGTGTGTGATAACTATGCGTTGTGTTTCTATAACATGGTGTTAGGTATCCAATTTGTTTTATAGAAGAAGTTGTCATGGTTTTCGTTACAAATAATTACACCTACATGATTAATTATGAAACCCCTCTACAACGTATAGCCGAAGTCAAAAATACCGCCGCATTACTATGCACTTTTTTCATTTCACGGCGTAACTTTGTAAATCAATAGGCATACTGTCTTATTAAAACCCAGAAAGTTTGAGATCAATCAAATATTTATCGCTATAAAAAAAATTGTACTTTAAATGTACGATTAAATTTTATTAGACATGTTCAGTGGGAATACAAACTAGACGTGTTGACAACAGTGGAATCTTTGTTTCCAGTAAAGGCTAAAGATATAATATAATTATACTATAATTGAGAAATTTAATGGATTGTGTGAATGATGTTTTGAGTAATTAGAAGCCAATAATAAACGAGTATGTACCTACTCAGTTGACGCCTCACAGTGGGGATACTCATAAGAATACGTGTAGTGCCGACCCCACTTAATGTAGGTTAAACAGAGGGCGATGATGACAATAATTTAATTAGTCTCAAACTGAGTTTGGTGTGTCCATCTTATTCATGAAAATATGGGCCAAGAGAATAAAGAATATTTATAGTTGGCATCAACGGAAATCGTTCGTTCGAATAACACTAGAGTTAAACACTCACTGAAAAATGCGTTCAACGAGCACTCAGCCGGTATAATCAGGCTTCGTGGAAACCTTATGGCGTGGTAAGTAAGCGATTTAGCGAATGAGGCCAACTGCCGTGTCGATAAAACGAAAATTATACCTACTTGAAATTTGATATCTTTAGTAAGTGGATTCTTTCAGAATCTATTTGATTCTGTACCTATTTTTTATTTACATCAAACTTTATTGTTTTCTGAAATAATTCTACGCGTAAGAGAAAATTACAGGCGCATAAGATGTCATATAATCGAACCTTACCTTACATTCAAATTATTATTAACTGTATATATAAAAATGAATTTCTATTTCCCTTGGTCAAGCATCACGCGTGAGCGGCTGGACCAATTTTACTAAATCCAGGGAGTCAGAAATACGGATTGTACGCTTTTGTTTATGTTTCTGTAGGTTGTAGGCGGCGGTAAACACTTAACACCAGGTAGATCGATATTTCTTATTTTCAACACATTAAAAAAAAGCTGTCTCTCTAAAAGCTAAACGTATATGAGACAGAAAGAGAAGTGATAGAATACTTTAATCAATATATATGCGCCAGGTCTCTAGGTGCTCCAGGGTTGGCTAAAGTTTGACCGGGATGTACAACGGCTAAGCCCTAGCCAAGCTAAGCCCTAGTCAAGTGTCCCTAATTGCGGTGTTCTAATTGAAGGATATATAGCCGGTGAAATTACAGTGTAACTTTTCTCACCGAACAATTTCATATTATATAAATATATTCCAAGTCATTTAAGAAATCAACGCAAATAATGATTTTTGACTTGACTTGACCATTTTTTGGGACTTTGGTTTAATATTGCTGCTGTTTTGAACGCATTATGTCCAAAACATCAGGTATGGCTTTATTGGTAGAGATTATAAGTAAATAACCTGAAAATATCCATAAATAAGCTATGAGATACGGGACGTTAAGGGAACAATTAAGACTATAAAAAGTTTCTTCAACTTTGATTTCTTTCAACTTTGAAAGATTCCTAATAATTTTCGCAACATTCCTAATAATGTTTTCTGGCAAACTTTCACACCTGAATTGCCCCTATTTTTCCAAAGTATTCATTTTCATCCCTATTAAATAAACAAAGGAAATTTCATTTACATTTCCCTGCAGAGCCGTAAAGCTGAAAAATGCTATTACAGGCCAACTTACACAAAACATTTAACCCGTACCGACCGAGCGTATAAAAGAACTGCTCTTGCTGTGCTTACTCGATAGCCTTCCTTAACCCAAGTGCAATCTACAAAATCTAGGTCGCAAATGGAACTGTGATCGACAGTGATTGGCGCAGCGAGTAGCGGGTTCCAGGCTGATATGATATACGCAAGAGGAACTTTTAATGTTTTGAACCTTTTTATCAGAAGTAATCGTCTGTGTAGATGAATGAATGAATGAATACTCTTTATTGTACACATAAAAGATAGAAACATACATAACAAAAATAAAATTAACAAAACAGTCACAAAAAAAGAAGCGGTTACAATGGGCGGCCTTATCGCTAATAGCGATCTCTTCCAGGTAACCTTATACGGAAATATTAAGGACGTTCTAGATCCAGTCTATGATGATGGAGGAGCGGATATTGCTAAATTGTAACTAGACTGTGGCGTTAAGATTTTTAAGGGGTCCGTATACAAAACGAAGGCGTGGCGGCCCAGAGGCGCCGATAGACGCCGATTTTCAATATGAAGGTGGCTGGTTCAAACCCACAAGTGCACCAATATCATTTGAAAAAATTTATGTGCGCTATACCACGTTCTCAAAACGGTGACGGAAAACATCGTGACGAAACCGGCATGTCTTAGAACCAAAAATTCGACGACATGTGACATCTACCAATCCAATCTGCCGTGGTAGATCAGAGCCCATTCACCCTCAATTATCGAGAGTAGGCCGGTGTCTCGCAGCGGGAACATTAGAGGCTGGTACGGATACAAAAGAAAACGAATAAACTCACTTTATTAGTTAGGATTTCTGTGTCCTTGGTTATTGACCTAGTCTGTAATTCATCCGATTGGGTGAATCGCTCCGCTCATGAACCTCAACGTTTAGCGTATTCGGTCCGCGATGCGAACCCCACATCAGTCACCGGGTGTAATTACACCGACGTTGATTTATTGCCCGGACACCGAGCAAAAGCAGGGTTAATGAAATAACCCTGGATATTGCTAATACATTCCCGCCCCGACTCTGGGTCCTTAGCGCTGGAAGCGTTCCACTTGAGAATCTTGATAATGTAAAGTGGAATTTATCGATATGCATTTGGATTCAAAATTACTTATTGCTTCTTTTTTTTAAGTCTTATTTTATTATTTCATTTTTTATATATTGTGTTTTTTTGTATACAGTAATTATAATAATTATTTATATAATAATAGTAGGAAAACGAAATCAGTAAATGATACTCTGATGTACTGCTTGTGTCGTCAAAACATCCTTTTCTCTCCATTTGATTGATAACGATCTAGTTGATATATCAAGCTCCATATGCGCTCAGCATGTTTCCAACAGAATCGAAACAAATCTCAATGAACAAGAACCTAGCAGTAGACTCCACAACTTTCTCGCAATCAAGTCCAATAAGAATCGCCACTTATCCCTTTCAGTTAACTATTCGAAGGGTTTAGCCGAAGCCTAGTCTTAACGGACTCGTAATATGAGCTTATCCCCCCCGGCTCACCGACACTCGGATTACTATTGACCGGTCAATTCTCGGAAAATACCTTTTATTTCTCTCAGTAAGTCAACCATCTAGAAAGTTTAAGTTTGGGTTAGAATTTAAGCCTTATCAGAACGGGGGGCGCACGGTCAGAAGGCTTGGCCTTATATTTCAGAAATGTAATGGTCTGTTTTGACGTTTGTTGTTTGATGTTTTACTACAGGCAACATTAGAAATGTTGGCTGTAGTAAAACTTCAAACAGTAGCCTGTAGTAAATTTGTTAAACAGTCTACAATAAAAAAATATTGTAGACTGTTTCATAAATTGGCAAAAAATATTAGTACGGATAGACTATGCACATAGCCTATCCTAGTGCAATAAAATGAAATTAAACATTAATGAAAATTAATACCACAATTCCATTATTTCAATACGCAGGTATAAAATAAATTTTGATTAATCTATAGCTTTTAAAGTCAGATAAATTTATAGATTAATAATGTAAATAAAAAACACTGATGATACAATTGAGAATAAAGAATAAATTATGGTGAGATTAATTTAGGTGACATGCACACGTATATTTATTTTTTATGTGTATTGTTATGTGTTAACCTTTTTTTTAATCCAAACTATTAATTCATATCTCACCACTGCCTTTAGAATCCTGATGAAGAATGACGGATAACAACAAAAACCAATTTTGTACAAGTCTTAATTTGTAGATGGCGGATTTTCTCCGTCTACCCTCAAACCTCTATAAATCCTACATAGTTCCAATCTAGACAGTTCTTGCTAGCATCGACAACAGCCAGCTTGACGCCTGTTGCCAGACACATTTGCATTTTGCTGATTGATTATTCAATTGGACAGTCGCATAAGTCCTCCCCCCTTGCTTCAACCCCCTCTAGCCAACTGGCGGTGGACATAACGGAATTGATTAAGTTAATGCAAATGCACGTTATGTTGTTACTCATCTTTCAAACATTATGGTGATGGTAGGAGTTGGACTTTTTAGTTAAATAAACTTTCTCGTTAAAGAAATTTCTCCCAGAGAATGGGTTTGAGCGAAGCTTTCTTATTAAAACAAGGTATTTGTATTACGATTTTTGATGAACCAGACAGAGTTCATATCTCTTGTCATGTTTCTATTATATATTTAAGACTTGCTTTTGACCGTGGGTCGTTCGGGTTAAGTACATTACTTCTACATTAAATAGATAAATATTAATATTTATAGAATACATAGATAGGTTTTTTTGTAAATACTATGGGTGGAGGTAGCCACTTAACATGAGGTGGGTCGCCTGCATGTCTGATGGTTGCTGTCATGGCTGTGGCCGCCCCGCGGTTTTGCCCACTTAATTCCCGTTCTCATGGGAATACGGGAATAAAATTTAGCCGTTATTAATTGCTGATAATGAAGCTGTCCATTGATGAAAGAATTAAAAAAATCGGTTCAGTGGTTGAGGCTTTAAAGCGCAATAAACAAACAAATAAGTTCACTCGCATTTTTAATATTAAATGTAGGATTACAAGACCCCTACTATCGATTATGCTCTAAGTTGTCTCATAATGAAGTGACAATCGTGAAACGAAGAAAGGTTACTAAATAGAGAACGGTTTTTAGCCGCAAACGGGATTCTTCACGATAATGTTCGCTGTTAACAAGAGATTTTGGTCATATCGTTCGGCCATTATCATTTCGTCAGTCTCTGAGAGTTTTGGAGGGAAATTAAGTGGAGATTTTACTGTCTATTAAGAGCTGGATTGAGGGACACTAGATTGCGCTATGGAATAATGGCGTTTGAGATTCTAATAAGATTCTCAATGGACCACTGCCTCAAAGTACGAGCCTAAATCGCACTATGCGGGTTACCGTACCAGCCTCTAATGTTCCCACTGCAGGGACACCGGCCTACTCTCGACAATTGAGAGTGAATGGGCTCTGATCTACCACGGTAGCCCAATCCGGATTGGTAGATGTCACATATCGTCGAATTTTTGGTTCTAAGACATGCCGGTTTCCTCACGATGTTTTCCGTCACCGTTTTGAGAACGTGGTATTGTGCACATAAATTTTTTCAAGTGAAAAAACTCATTGGTGTACGTGTGGGTTTGAACCAGCAACCTTCAGATTGAAAGTCGGCGTCTATGCCCCTGGGCCACTATGCGGGTTACTTTCGTGATTACTCATATTAACCTTAGTTATTTCGGCCTAAGGCCAATTTTCGTTTAAAAATATATCATTATTTAATTATGTTCCTATTTTCGGAAGTTTTGAACAGTTCTGTTTAAAACGAAGCTTGCTTAGTCGTTCTTACAGATCATCTAAGTTTAGCAACACTCGGCCAATGTGACCTTTTAGTGGCATTTAAACTGAGCGCTTCAAAGCTTCGGAGAAAACGTTAAGATGTCGGCCCCAGCTATACGAGTCATTAAGTCATGTCGGATTCCTTCGGGGTCGAAAATACCGACACGAGTGTTGGCTACATACTCATTTAATAA
Source organism: Aplocera efformata (assembly GCA_921293045.1). Taxonomy (NCBI): domain Eukaryota; kingdom Metazoa; phylum Arthropoda; class Insecta; order Lepidoptera; family Geometridae; genus Aplocera; species Aplocera efformata. The sequence continues at coordinate 13,005,322 of OV121039.1, forward strand.
CGACAAAATGTTCCTACGACTCTAAATATATGAAAAATAAATATGCAATAGTTTATTACATTTATGACATATTCGTCCCATGTTATTATACGAATATAGACAAATATAATCGTGCGGGACGAATAAATACTTTTTAATGGCGTGGTTTCGGCCCACGCCATTAAAAAGTATTTATTCGTCCCGCACGATTATATTTGTCTATATTCGTAAGTACAGTTAGCAACAAAAGTATAATTTATCATCACAACCAAAACAAAATTATATTGATTAAAGGTCATGGCAGCAGCTTCTTAAAAGCTTTCATAATTTTATATAATAGAGGTCTAAGGAAAATTACTAAAACTGTCAAGGACCGCTTGACTTCAAACTTGAGAGTTTATGGTTTACAACGTAACAAAATTCAACATTTTGTCCTATTTTAGGAGTCCTTAATCACTGCCACAACTTTCCCAGCGTTTAAACAGTTCCAGCATTAAATTACAATCTAAAATTTACCAAGTTCTTCCATTACAAATTGCAGAACAATCGCAGACGTCGCCCACAACATCGGATCCTATTTTGATCCTAATTGAAACGGCATGAGACAAGGTGAGAGCTTTACACGGTAAAAAAAAAGCAAGTGCCTTATTTAAATCCATCTTTGGATTGTTAGGGTTTATTGGTACTTGTACTTGGTACTAGAGTATTTAAAAAAATACACGAACAGGTAGTGTCAAATCTTATAATTTTTTGATTAAGATTTTGCTGGTATTTTGGAAACTTCAGATTTGAAATAAGAATCGCAGTTGGCTGTTTTTTTATATGATATTGTTTGAAAGTATTAAAAAATCAATGAATATATATTTTTTTTTAAATAAATATATATATTCATAAATTATATAATATAATAAATATAAATTTTCTTTTGTGTTAGGTTTTCTTGGTGCTTGTAGCGTAAATATATCTAAATTTCCAAATAAAAAATAATACGGATCCCTTTAAATGTAAATCGTAATTTTTTTATAAATCATTTATCATATTATTATTATACATAAATAAACGATGAATATTTATAGTTCTTTAATTAGTTATTGTATTTTAGAAGAAATAATATTACTTGTTAAACAATTAACTCAGACTAGATTTCCAGATAAAACAATTCCTAGACGGGAGGAGACCGGGCGACATTGGACCCATTTCGATCCTAATTGAAACGACACGGGTTCTTTCGCTGCGCTACCTTTTTGTCCTGTCCCTGCAATCCTGTCGTTTTGTCCCGACATGACAAAGGAACTGGCGAGGAGACCTTTGATGGCTATTTGCTAAGATTTGCAACAGAGTTTCATTTTGCTAATGAAGTCTTATCGTTCTCCTGGGAAATTCGCGCTTTGTGACAATTTATATGCGGATTACAAGATGAAGTTTTGTTAATTAGCAGATAGTGTTGAAATGGCGTACTAAAAATAGTTTTTTTTTTTTTTAAATTAAATTTGCTATTGAAAGATGCTGAAATTATTGGTGGTCTTGTACATCAATAAAATTCTAATAATAAAATGAAGTAGTTTTGTAAAAAGGGTAGACTACAAATTCGTATTTCTTTTCATAATTACTGAGATACTTTTATAAAAAAAAATGTGAAAAATTAAGATATTTTATTTTTTACCAAGGTTTGGATTGAGTTGAAAAAAATCATGTTTTATTAACCCCTCTTCACTCTAAGCTCAAAGTCATAATAATAAATAATTTAGTCCGAAATGTAATCAAAACAATTCACTCTGTAGAAAAGTATTAATCCAGGTGTCAGACAGGTATTATATAAAGTAAACTGAAATCTCCGAGATTTAATGTGAAGTTCGAACAATAGTTACTCGGGTACTTGTCAGCAGGAGTAATCTCGCTTTACAAATTAAATCCTTTTTTGAACCAGTATCAACTGGTTTCAGGCGGATAGCGGCGGATCTAATAGGTTTATTTTTATAACGCTTGTAGTTTGATGCCGTGATTGGCTGAGTCTTGATCAATGTATGGTTCAGTTTGCTCTTATTTATCTACTGAATGGTGAAGATGTTTAATAATATTTACGATTAAGAGGCTGCCAGCTTTCAACATGGGTTTTAAAAGTCGAGTAAATAGATATCTTTTGGGTGAGTTATAACCTCATAGTTGCTTGAGGTCAAACATATACTACAAATTTGTTATTTTTAGCAAGCCACATCTCTTTTTTACTATTAGATAGGTTATTACTTACCCATACACTTCAGTTAAATATAAAAAAAATGCTGCATTGTAAACAATATTGCACAAATTACCCACTGCCTGCGTAAACATAATCAAGACAGATGACTGTATTTTTAGCGTCTGTAGTATCAACCCTAAACAATTTTTGTATGTCAAAGATTATATGGTTAGCACTCAAAGTCACGGGTGCCAGTTCCTCTTAAATTGGACACTACCCCAGGGCAATTATTACAGCACGAATTTCAACGTCAACACCGAGCGGTTTAATGTATAGTGTAAAACCCTTCTAACACTGAAACGAAAAGTAGTAGATAACATTGAACATTATAATTTTCATCATCCTTTTACAAAGATGCATTTTGCGCGGTACACAAAATATTTACATAGTTTGATAGAAATTGCCTTCGAAACTGGGGCATATTTAGACTGCATGTTTGAAAAACATACGTCATAATGATGTAGCATTTAGACGAAATGAGGCCAAGTAATTAGGTTAGCGAGATTCGCGCGAAAAAGTGGAGTGACGCGTAGGTCATTGTTTATTCGCTTGATTTAACATGATAAGAATGCATGATCTTGTAAATGCATTATTTTCAAAAAAAGTGACATTTAAGAATTCAACGGAAATAATGTATTGTATCTTGACCTTTATAATAGTTAGTATATTTAAATATTGTTTGAAAAAATCCTAAACTGAATATTAAATAATAAAATACAGAAAGAAGTTCAGTTCTCAATCAAATTTCGAAGATAAATACTGATACCAATTATAAACGATATCGTCAAGAAAAAAGGTCATAACATTTAAAAACACATTGTTCCATTTTCAAACCAAAACCCCTTCAGCGCCGTCCAATCAGCGGCCGCAATTGTGAAGTTTTTTTTCAATCTACAGCGTCACAGAACGGCTCATGAAAAATTTATAGGTCTGAGCAAAACGGTTTCTCGCGTATAACATTAGTTTATTGCGTCTGGAGAGCAAAAGCGCGTTCATCTGTGACTCTTAGAGGATGTTTTAAAAAGAAATTACATAGTGCTGAAGAGAAACTGAAAGTAACCTCAAATGCCTTCATCTCAGTCTATTTCAAATGTAGTGAAAGGGATTGCAATCATCTTAGAGCTGTCAAAAATATTTTAAATTTGTCTTTTTTTAGTAATTTAAGTACCTACGTGAAATTAAATTAAAAGTACCTACGTGAAATTAAATTAAAAGTAAAACCCAGACAAATTCATACAATATTGAGGTCATGACACATGTCACATATATGTTTCTCCCGTCCGTAGATTCAAGTCCCCCTGGGTACTACACGTACCCCTGGGTGCTAAAAGAGTAACAAAAAGTAGCAGTGGATCTTGTGCAAAGTTTACCAGGAGAAGCACAGTCACCACACCTGGTGATCAGCCGCCAAGTGAAATCACGGCCAAAGAATAGGCTAGAATCTTAAAAAAAAAGCTTTAAGTCCATATTAAAGGACCCACCTTTATTTATAGTAGAAAGCTTTGTACAATGTTTACTGAGGTGGTAACGTCCAAACCATTGTTTGTAATATTTCATCCCCTTATTACCATCAAGCGATGTTGTTTGCTGAAAAAAATAATTTTCCGTACTTTTTCCTCAATTATTTGTAGTAACGGAAAATAATGCTAACACAATACAAATGGAAAATAAAGAAGGCTCTCAAGCCACGATTCATAATTTAGCTGAAGGATCGGTGGCCGGAAACGGTGGCCATCGCATCCCCTCCAGGGTGTGTCCACTTCACGAGGATGGGCGGGTTTTCACGAACCGACAAAACTTCCAACGTTAAAATCCTAATAAATATTATGAATCCGAAAGTGAGTAAATTTGTTTGTTACGCTTTCACGCTCTTACCACTAAACCGATTTAAAAAAATTCTTTCACCAAAAGCTAAATGTAGCTTTCCATTGGAGAAAGAATTTTTAAAATTTTTTTGAATTTTTTTTAATGAAAAATTCAAAAATAATATAGCCTAACTTAATGAAGTTAGGATATATTATATTATTTTTGAATTTTTTCATTCAAAAAATTTTCAATTCATTTTATATTAGTTTACTAATTTGTTGTAATTTTAATTAATTATAATTTTAATATATATTTAAGCTAAGTGACAAAGTTGCCTAATTAATGAGTACAAAATACCATTTAATATAATATAATTATAATCATGTTGACATATAATATTCATTATGAAATAAATGATATTGATTATTGAAATACCAATCGTACACCCTCACTGCAGAGATAGACGTAGAAATGACAAGCCCATTATCGTTGCATCTACCATCCGTCATCCGATTCCGATTAGACAATGGACAAACGCCCTCACACTTGGTTTCCCTCGACCGATGTTTAAATACTTAGCTAAGTACAATGAAGTACTCTCCATTTTGATTTGCGCGGAATTTTTAATTATCTGTTAAAACTTCCGACAGAGCGCAGTGGAGTGTGTAAAATAAAATAAAAAAACTTGAAGTTATCGTTTAATCTATTACATTCCACTTGGAATGTTACTCATTCCTTGTAAAATTTATATTAGTGAAGGAATGAAAAAGGATTTTTTTTGGGTACACATTTTTCATAAAATAATGCTCTGTTGGTAGATACGAGTACAAGAACATACGAGAAATAATCACACTTATATTATAAAGGTGAAAGTTTGTACGTATGCGTGCTTGCGAGTGTGCATTTTGTCTGATGCGGCCCGTTTACAATATTATCCGTCATATTGGAATGACGTCACATAGCTAAGCATGCATTGACATCCAAAATAAGCGTGTGTACCAACATTCAGCTCAATCGGTTAAAGATAATTTAAAATTCAGTTGCAATATTCCACCCGGACAAACATACATTGCAAGTTAAATAAACGCTTGTAAAAACTGGTTACTCCATTCTGTGCCTGCAATGTTTCACTAACATCTTACAATAGAGCCACTAAAGCCGTTAATAATAGAGTGCCGGTGACAGCTAGAGCTCTCCGCTCTTCGTTCTAGAGCCGAAGCGTACGCAGGTGTCACCCATAAATAAAATGCTATAACTGCGGTAGCAATTTAAAATATCTCCAGCCTGTAAAGTAGAGCTATGAAGAGTTTTATACACCCTGTGGATGACAAATAAATAAACGTTTACACACTCACTGTGAGCACATACCGTAAAAACTTCGGCTCACTACGGCTTATGGTTCAAAAGACACAGCCCCTTTAAAATAAAACAGACAGACAGATTGTAGGCTCAGTATTAGAGTTCCCTACGGTATGGAGCCTTAAAAATGCCATGTAAAATATAGACGCCAATATGTCGCAACCGCTAACTGCCTCCAATATTGGCCCATCAGCATTGCCAATAAGACGCGGTCCACCGCCATTAGTTAGGCCAACAGGTGCTAATCATAATTAATTTAATTCCACACATCATGCATATGTATTGGCTGATTGCATCCGACTGGAGTCCAATATGTTATCTTGTGATTATGATTTAGGTATCTTGGGAGCAACTAAATGTTTAGTTATGGAGCAATAACTGCCGTAGCGTAGTGGTTAGCGAGTAATGCTAATGGTTAAACACCATTAGCACTCGAAATGAAAGAAAGATTCAAGATGATGGTGAAATCGGTGAACATATATAAAAAAATATATACAATGGAACGTAGCACCTCCTTTTTCGAAGTCGCTTACAACATCGTGCATTGGATACCATCTGAAGCTGAAAGGAGCGTTTTTCCCTTAGAATTTGCCCTGTTCATTCGACGAAAATATCATGGAATAAGTGAAACAAACCCAGGCTCACTTCGGGGAAAATAAATATAAATAAAAACATAACCCTGTACGCACGTTATGTATAATAGAACAGTTTATTATGGGGATGGAAATTCGGGTGAGGACTTCTTGATAAGAGAAGCAGGATACATTTGGTCCGTTGGCGCATCCTTTTAAGATTACAAGGATTAAATTAATAGTGAACAGACGAACCGTAAAAATGCTTTCAAAACGGAGAAGAATAATAGTAGAAGAAGACTTTTAGAAGCAGTAGAACTTGTGCAGGGTTAGCCAGGAGAAGTACTACCTCCACATCTGGTTATCTGTCGCCAGGCATTGGTGTACTCGCATTGCTGTATGCCAGTTGAAAGCACATGCGCATGAGACGTGTGACGTCCGTCTCGGGTGACAGGTGCGACTTGGGTCTTCTCATGTTGAGGAACCCGAGACGTATTGCTGTTGCTATGGGCGGGTGTGACCACTTAACACAAGGTGGGCCTTCAGATCGGTTCATCACTTCCATCGCATAAAAAAAATATAGCCGCTAGTTTTTTTCCCTGAAACGAGATAAAACGCATCGTACGTCTGTAATTTCAACGACACCCACACCTTTCCATCGGCACACAGCAATGCAATTGCACTGCTGCTTGGCGGCGGGTTATCAGGTGTGGTGGCAGTACTTCTCCAGATGAATTTGGCAAGTTTTACTAATACTTTCACTTTTATTCGGGGAATTTCGAGTCCGATTTTGTGTGTGTGCACAGACTTAAATATAGCAGTGTAGGTACGTATACTGTTTGATTATTATGTAGTTTAACCACCATTGCTTCAGCTGCAAACATGTTGCGGTTGCAGAAATGTGGTCGAATTCAGTTGCCAATGTATTTTGATATTATTTTGTTTTTGTCTTTGTTATGGTCTTCAAAATGAGTTTAATAACGCGATTGACAATGAACAACAATGCGGGTACCCGCAAGTAATTTATTTGCCGATATAAACGATGTAGGTTACATTTTTAAATGATTCGACATTAAAAGCTCTTACAGTGAAATAGTGACTTTTGCCTCGAAGCTGATTGATGCGCGTCTTCTGCTTATCGTATCAATGTTTCTAACGAGTTAAACGATGTTGCCACCTCAATAGCTTTTTTAGTAGCTTTAATGATCTGCATCATCCAATGTGCAATCCAATATTGATGCGCTGTATAGTAGGTACGTTGAATTACGTTTTTTTCTTTTTCATGTGTATAAAGTGACGGGACGAAATGACAACTTACCATGTATGTTTCAAAGTCTCACATTGTAAGCTCGTTCAGCCAGTTATGAAATATACTTTTTTTTATTTATTTTTTGATTCCAGATGTGGTGGCAGTACCTCTGCGGACGAACTTGGCACAAGTTCTACTGCTACTTTTGGTTGCTCCTTTAGCACCACCCAGGGGGTACGTGTAGAGAATGAAAGGTACACACCTACGAACGTGAGAAACTGGACCCCCAACATAAAAAAAAATTGTAAATATATTAAGATGTATATCGCGCCTCTTATCACGATGGTAGCGTGAACAAACATGTAGGAGTGACGGCCACCGTTGGCATCGCAAATATTTGACCTGGTATTATTGACCCAGCACCTTGTGTTGACGGCGCCCCAGATATTATGAGGGTCGTAAGGCGTACTATATTCTCAGATATTCTCAAAGGTCACATTTTCCACGGACCTTAACCCCCCAATCATATTTACGGGAACAAGAAAAGTAATATCGAACGCGATTTGGGGAGATTTGGGTCTAAGTTTGTTACCTATTGAATCTACTATATCTCTTGTAGTACATTTTATTTTATTACTAGCAGCTGGGTACTTACGATGTATATGTAGAACTAACTGCCCGTGTCGAAAAAGAAGATAAAATTCTATCGTTCAATAGATGACCTCCTCCTTTTTGAAGTCGGATAGAAAAAAGTAACTGAACATGACTGGGTTAGTATTAGCCCCTGCCTTCGAAGCGATGGGGATCCGGGTTTGATTCCCGGCAGGGACACACTTTGTGTGGTGAGCGTGAATTTTGTTCTCGGGTTTTGTGTGTTTGTCTTGTGTTTCTGTGTTTGTCCATGCCGTCTGTGACATACGGAATCCTAGTGTAGGGAAATGAGAGTGCAGAAGAGTGTTGTATTAGTATTAGTAATTTGGATCCCATAGTGCTTAGTTTTGGGCTATATGGTGCTGTGTGAATAAAGCTTAAATTAATAAGTTTCTTTGATTGAACGTGCTAATCTCTTGAGCAGTAGGTTTAAAAAAAATTGTATTGTATTTGATTATATATTATAGTATTACGCCAAATTGATTTAAGTTATATGCGGGTAAAACCGCGGGGCATCTAGTTGGATATAAATCTACCAGATCTTCAAATTCAAAAGATCGATTCCTATTATTTGGTACGTCAACTTGGTGCTAGTTTCCTAACCAATTCATTATTGTGTTCGGAATACGGATCAAGCAACTTGCAAGTAATTTGTGTCTTGTTTCTTGTCTCTCCACTCCAACTGGACTGTTTCGTGAAGTTGCAAACTTGAGTTTAACTTGTAACCGACTTGAAGAAAAAAGGAGACAGGGTTAGAGCGTTAGAGCAATCGCCAAACACACGACCTTCTACACACTTATTAAAAAAGTGACGTATACAATTAATAATTTTAAGTATTTACTTATTGAAATAAAGATTGTTGACATTGACTTTGTGGTCTCAATTTAAGACACCTACCCTAATCTTATGTGATTCCGGTACCCACACCCTTCCACTGCTTACACTTAAAAATGCTGAAGAAACCATTGTTGTGTTCCACAACAATGGTTTCTTCAGCATTTTTAGGTTTTTTTACCGTAGCCATTATTTATTTACAAAAAAAAAAAGGTTTTCGGTTCTAAGACATGCCGGTTTCCTCACGATGTTTTCCGTCACCGTTCGGAGAACGTGGTATTGCGCACATACATTTTTTCAAGTGAAAAATCTCATTGGTGCCCTTGTGGGCGTTTGAACCAGCAACCTTCAGATTGAAAGTCGGCATCTATGCCCCTGGGCCACCACGCTTTCAGGGTTTTTTTTGCTTTTGGCAAACTTGGCACAAGTTCTACTGCTACTTGTAATACACTCTTATATACTCATAGCTTACGATTAGCTGAGATACGAGCCTTCGGAAGTTGTAAGTTCTCTATTCGGAACTGGTCTGTGTTTGATGGAGTTCGCAAAACTTGTATTCTGAAACTGCTGGGGTAAACCGCTTTAATTGGCAGTATTAGTTGTGGCTACATGGAAAAGTACCTTTTAAACTATGGTGAATATCACTCTCGCTTGTCGAGAGGTCTATGTACCTGCAGTAACTACTAACTGATGTGGGGATCATATATTTGTTCTATGTATTGTATTATGCCAACATTTACACAAGAGACCGATAAAAAAAATTTATAAAACGATTTCGTTTCTTTCATAACTTATTTTTCGCCCTTAGTGGGTACACATTACCATTATAAAAATACAACAAATTCGGTATACAACAGGCGAAGAAAAAAGGTTAGAGGAAAGCAAAATATACAATTTGATATTCTTAGATTACATATTTTTTTCAGTAATTATGATTTAATAGCTAAACCGAATAATTTTTTTTGTGAGACCGATCTGTGTAACTAAACTCATCATCTTCCTGCCCTTATCCCATACCTTCTTCCATTCTTCCATTTCCCTCTGTCAGACGTCATCTCAGTTGCCTAAATTATTATATAAAATTAAAAAATAAATAATTCAGAATCATTTCATAAATAACGGAGATCAAAGGTAACAAACATAAAAAATAAATAAAAATCTAGCCTAATTGATAATTTCCTCCGAAGTTGAAAATAAAATTTATTTTGAAGTGAAAGAACTGTCTTTTTTTTATTGTAATGTGTGACTGAAAGAGCTTAGGGCCCACCTGATGGTAAGTGGTGACCCTCACCCATGACAACAATAATGCGTGCGACTCAGTATGAGATCCAAATCTATCCAAGAAATCCAAGATACGCCATGAGCGTCAAAAAATGTGAATAGAATGATCTTCAAGAGGGATTGGCCAGCAGAAGAACATAAAAGGAACGAGTCCAACTACGTCCAGGTCATAAACAGGCAGTGGTTAACGGGCCACGTTTTAGAGGCCATATCTTAAAAAGGCTGTTCCTCAGGTAATCTTATTAGTGCTATAGGTTAGGTACCAGGTTATCGTCAACCGTAAACTTTTTATTCGATGCTTCTATATACGGCCATTTTGGAACTTGAGCTCATTGGCGCCAATCTATGTTCGAATAATTTACGAAAAATTTTGGATTTTGTGAATTTGTTATTGTCAATAATTAACTGATTTATTTTTTACACCCTAAGGGGTGAAATTTCAAGATTAAATTCCTAACGGATCACAAGAGGTACAAGTATAAATTCAAAAAATATTTAATTATTTAAATCAAATTTAAGTACTGCTACCGCACTGGTAAACCGCCGCCGCCGGTGCACTCACATTGCTGTGTTTCGGTGGAAGGGTGTGGTGTCGGTGAAATCACAGGCGCATGAGACGTTATACCCCCATCCTTGAAGTGGTTGAAGAAATAAAGTAATCCTTCCATTAAGGTAGATCTCGTAGGTACATTATTACTTACGAGATTACGAATAAGATTAATTAAAAAAATTTACTTTACTAGTAATTTTAAAGAATTCAACGGAATTAGAGTATTGTATTTTGACTTTGAATTTGATACAAACGTCTTTACTTGCTCAAGCCGGCGTCATTAATGTTGCAACACCGCGTCGAACCCGTCTACATTTCGCAACACACGTCCATTTAAGACGTTCCCCTCGTTTTTATCACTCATTTCATACGTTACTTGTGGGGAAAGGGTTATGTCCTTAACTATAAAAACTCACTCGAAAGTAATTTCATTGTAGGGCCGTCACTGCATGTAGAAATTGCCGTGGCCTTGCAAAACACGTAAGATGAACGCCTGGGTAATTCCATTAATCTTTTAAATTTGTTGCGTATCAGCCTCTTTCCCATTGCAGCGCACCGGTCTACTCACGGTGACAGAGAGAATAGACTTTGCTCTATCACGGGTTCAACTCGTATTGGTAGATGTAACTTTTCATTGAATTTTTCATTCTAGTACATGTCGATTTCCTCGCGATTTTCTTCGCCGTTTTGGCATATATATTTTTAAGTAAAGATTGTATTGGTACACCTCTAGTTTTGCATAGCGACCTTTGGAATTGAAGTCGGCGTTCATTCCCAAGGGATACCACGCAATTATCCTCAAATATTTTCCAGTTATTGAAAACAACGTATTAAAACATAGCAATGGTTATCGCTTAACAAATTGCTCCATACTAATAATGGAAGCCTAAGCATTAACTTTAAAGGCCGAATAGTTTCATGTTCCGATTCAAGAAATACAGGCACTTCTTTCTAGTGATCCAGGTATAATTATAACAGACAAAGAAATTCTCAGCGTAGCCATCAGATGATAGGGGTTGGACATTATCATCTTCAAAAGCAAAAATAGACGAGGTCCAAGATATCCAAAGCCCAAAAATGCAAAAAGAAAATAAAACGGGTGTCGTCCAGCCAAAGCTTACCTGAGACACCCTGAGACACCTCAGGGGAGTGATACCTAAATATTTGGACATAAAACGGAGTCGCCCATTTGGCCTCGTGAAATTCGTGACAGCAAATGACTGGCTATAAAAAGTCCATCTCGCTCTTTACTACAGATTACTCGATAGATTTGCAGTTCCATTTTATTCGTGAAAATAATTGAAAATTTGGTGCAGGACTTGTATGGTAAGCAAAAAATCGACAAATAAGAATGGAAATCACTAATTTGTTTCATAAATTTGGTAGCAAAAACCTTATGTAAAGAAAATTCTACTTCTGTTTATCTTAAAATCAATATTGACACATCTTTGTCTCCGGCCGTGGAGGTTCAGTAAATTGAAATTCAATTCTAAATAACTTGTTGCAACTCAATATGAAAGCCGACTACGGCTGAAATACCAAGTAACAACATAAAATGTCAGTTCTTGGTCTTTTTATTTGACAGTGAGTTACATCAGTAGGGCCCAAAGCTATATAGGGTTTACGGCCCCCTGTCTGTTGGTGATCGTCATGCGATAGGGACCCATGGGTTGGCATTTAATGAGCGAACTGATACTGACAGCTCTAGAGACGCTATTTAGGGACTGTGCATAATTATCTTTTAGGATGTATTTACTTTGGAATGCTACAAAATGCTGCGAATCTTTGTATCAGGTGGAAAACACAAGGGACAGATTGATAAGCAGTGAAAAAAATATGACCTACCTTTACAGCTTAAAAAAACACCACAGATTATATAATACGCAAAAAACCTAAAATAACACAAACAACCTAATCGAAAACCTACCAGGCAAAACGTCGCCACCACTCCAAAAGCTTTCTCGGAGCTTTGAAAAACTCGCCTATGTCCCACAGCTAAATCAAGCGTCCAAAACTTTAGCCGAATCCCGATTTATACTCCCTATCTGTCCCATCGCTTAATGAAACTTAAGAGAATACTTTCCCAGTAATCCAATATGGCGGCAGACTAGCGAAGCGCGCAGATTTATTCGCCATTCGATTCGAATCTCGATACCGCCTCTTCTACACCATACGTAATTTAAGTTCCCGGGTGGGACTTATTCCGGTATCAAAAAGAAATTATAAGGGAATCCTGGATAGATCCGGGCGGAGGAGAATTGTCGACAAGGAACATTTGGGTTTATACGGGTTGAATACAGTGCCATACGGTCTCGAGAATGCACCTTATATTTCTGCCAATATCGACTCGAGCGCGACGTAATACCTATTCGTATCATGCTGAGGTACAGTTAAAACACGCTAGAAATGGATTGTAATCATCCAAAGCCTCTAATTTTCCCTCTGTTGAAACACTGGCCTACTCTCGATAATTGAGAGTGAATGGGAATATATCACGGGATACGGCTTGGTATATGTCACATGTCTTCGCATTTTTGGTTCTAAGACATGCCGGTTTCCTCACGATGTTTTCCTTCACCGTTTTGAGAACGCGGTATTGATCGCATAAATTTTTCAAGTGAAAATCTCATTGGTTCACGTTGGGTTGTATATTTTGTCGTAAAAGTTGCCATTCGAGTTTTGCCAATTGAGTTCTCTACAACCGAAAAGGTTATATTTTTAACACCTTTCATTATTCAAATTCAGCAAAAGTTACATAGATCATCTGTGGCATGAAAATGAGAGACTGATATTTTTTAAATGTACCAGTAATTATCATCTAGCGTGACAGGGATTAATAATTATCGCAACTCGGTACCCCAGGTTGTAAATATTGCCTACCTTATTCTTGCTTTTGAATGGAGCATGTTAGCTAGCGCTCTGGCCTACGCTGGGCATTTTCAGAGAACAGGTTAACATCTCATAACTTTTTAAATAGATTATACTTCGATGAAACTCGCCCATGCTAAAAGGTATGAAAGTTATTCATAATAATTGTTGCAATGAAGCTTGCAGTGTTCAACAACATGATTGCGCTATATTTCGCACAGTTAAGTGTGAACTTGAGCTATCTTGGACTAGCAGTGATCTGAGCAACCAACTGAGAGTCACGAGTTTGATTATCGCGAAAAAAGTTATAATCTTTGTAATGATGGTCAACTTTTCTGGGGCCTCATTGTCTTTTCCGTGACACAGTTACTTAATTTTGAGTTCCTCTCTTCTTCTATGCAGCTTATCAAGGTATGATGGAGTGAAAAAAATATGTTAAAATTCACCCTAACACCAATTTTCCTTTAATATTTTAATTTGCTTTAACTCGACACTGAAGACGCAGATTCAATTATTGAAGACGAGAGCTCGCTAATTGTTATTAATGCAACGACAATTTGAAGGGAATGAACAGGTAATTAGCCCCAGGAGAAAATGTCACTTTCGTCTGGAGGAGCGGAGGGATAGCGGTAATTTTTGAAATCCGAATAGTAATTCGAACGCGGGAAATTGGCGTGACATTTTTATAATATCAAAGAGGTTTCATTTTTCGTAACCAAAAAGGAAAAAAGGAAGGAGAAAGATCTAAATATTATACAATTATTTAATCGACGTGTGATTTATTTTAACTATTGCGAAATAAATTTATTGTTGGAATTTAGACTCGCTGGCTGGCGAGTGCCGTAGAAATAAAGTCAATTAACAACAAAACATAACTAAAATTATTATAACAGATGTATATTTTCATTTGGCTGAGTCAAAATGTGTATTACTAATATTGCTGCAGATTAATCAATTAACCGTGAAATCAATTTTACAGCCAAAATAACATTAATTAATTAAAATCTTAATTCAGCTCCCCATTTTAATCATTTAGTAGCATTAATGAAAATATGTACATATTTCACAAATTACGGTTGCTATTTAAAGAGCTAAATAAAATTGATACCTACGCTAATCAATTTAATGAACATAGCAAACGCGCCAAATAAAAAAAAAACCAAAATGACGATGCTGATACGCGGGAACTTTAATCATTCATCAACTTGTATAGCGAGACAGAGAGAGAGAGGCGAAAATGAAAAAGAACCTATCACGTTCCATTTTCGAAAATAATGAACTGGCCGCTGGAGTCTCTTTGAGAGTCGTTAGCGAAACTCGAAACTTGATCGTGTCTAGGGTTGTTCTAATAGAAAACAATAATAGAAAAGACGGATAACAACAATAATAGAAGTTAGTGCAGAATATTAAGAAACGTATATCAGTAAATTTATACAATAACAATAACATGACAATGTTTGGCGTATTTATAACATGTTTTGAATACTTATGAAGTACCAATAATAATATTTTTATTGCGCCTTTTAAACATATTATCTTCTATGTACTTATAATATTACAATATATACAATAACAAATATACAATAACGCTTAAAGGTAGGTACAGTTACAATTTTAGTGGAGGATAGCTAATACCTAAACTAAGATATTTAATTTCCTGTAAGATGAGTAAGTACTAACAGGGGGCCCCTCAAGATTTAAAAAACGTTTATCAACTAGGATTCCCTGTGTCGCAGATGGCATGGACAAACACAGAAACACAACACCCGAGAACAAACTTCATGCTCACCATACAAAGTGTGCCCCACCGGGAACGAATCCGGGATCCCTCGCTTCGAAGGCAGGGCTAGAACTAAGTCACGGAGCCGTCAATTGTTTCATAACTCATTAATTCGTCTCATACGCCTTCAAATATATATTTTTTGAGTTAAATATTTATTTGGCCGTTTGCCACGGTTTCATTGAAAAGTTCTGTTCCCTGCTGGTTGAATAATTATTTTGCCCAAAAAGCCGGAAGATGTTGCCAACAATTCTAGTCGTATCGAACAACCATTCGAAATTCGAAATGATCAATGAGAGCTTATTGAGTTTTGAATTGTTTTTGGCGAGTTAAGAGCGCGTATTACTTACGCGCTGGGCCGCGCTGTTTCAATGTATGGTGAAACGGTCCTTAACTTTGTTCCTGTTAAAGGGTTGGAATGTTACTTTACTTGTTGTTAACTGACTTTTAAATTTTTGGTTTAACTTCCAATGCGAGTTGCATTGGAAGTTAAAACAGAATAATATCGTACTATTAGGTAACTACGATAATGAAAATAACGCAATTTTGAAGTCTTAAGGCACTGTTATCCTTCAAATGATCCGCTTCACATGCAGAATTTGTGTGACTAAAGACAAAAAAAGAACTGAACTGAACTGACTCGCTTCACTTGTACAAACAGTGCGAATATTTTTAAACCTAGATTATAAATTACAAATATATTTTTTAATCATGCTTTCAAATAAGTTTTCGGAAAATAGGTGTACGCATTATAATGTATGGATTTTATTATAAATCAATCAATAATTTAAATATAAATTATACCAGTTTAGGTCCGTGGCTTAGTTGGTAGTAGCCCTGCCTTCGAAGCGAGGGGTCCCGAGTTCGAATCCCGGCTGGGACTCACTTTTTGTGGTAAGCATGATGTTTGTTCTCGGATCTTGAGTGTTCGTCTTGTGTTTCTGTGTTTGTCCATGCCATCTGCGACACAGGGAATCCTAGTGCAGAGGTATGAGTGTGTAACGTTGTTGTCGTTGTTGTTCCGTATGATCTATTCGAAGGTAAGATCTCAGCTCGATTTCTGTCAAACAAACCACCAGAACAAACAGCTATGTTTACAACAACCACTTTTTAATTGTGGGAATCCACATAACAAACACTACGAGATTCCCCAATCGCACTATGCAAACATTTGTGGAGCAAACATTAACATTATTTACTTATTTGCCGAGTGTAAATGTTTTCCAGCCCTCCATAAATACACGCATTGTAAGACGGTTGACTTTGGGTATGTGATCGCAAAACAAACATGAAAGTTTAATGATCACGGATACTCTACTGATTTCCTGTTCTATGGTAGAAACTAATTGATGTTACGATTTTATGTTAATGTCCCATTTCCTGGCTACAACTTCCGTGAATGGATATTTACATGATTTGCAAAGGGACGAGAGGTAGGCCCAGCTTATGATTTGGACATCGTTAGTGTCCCATTTTAAGGTACTCGCCAGGAGTCGAAGATCCGGCTCTGTGACGCTTAGCTATACGAATGGGCTTATATCTATGTCAATCTTAGCTAAGCTATGTCAGAGATTGCATTGATGCAAGCACGCTGAATTATGAAAGAATTAAAAAAGAATAATTAACAAAAGAGTTGACACGAGAGAATATGAAGGATTGAATTCAAATTTCGAATCGTCTCCTATCTTTATTTGTATAAAATATCCATCTTTCGAAATGCTCACACCATTAACTCAGATTCCAAATTCAAATCGATCTTAGACCGTTGCACTATCAAAAACATCTCGGTTGCCAGTAGGTAGGTTCTTACATCAAAAGTCCATTTCGTCCATTCGAATTTCGAACGATACGTCTTGAGGTTTGGGCGGAGACGCCACCTTTTGAAATTCAACGATGTTTTAATGGCCACTATCGGAGCTCGATTGATTTTCCTTTTTTTCCCCAAGTTCCGCTCTTGAGCTTTGACAGAGCTCGATATTGCTTTGGCCCGGCTTTTTATTTACTATCTGAATGGTAAACAGACTGCGGTTGCCAATGCCTTTGATTTAGCCAAGAATTTGTTTTACTGATTCATATTTAAGTACCGTAAACTTGTTCTGAAATAGTGCAAACCATTCTCGTTTTCAACGGTTTATTTAGCTCTGGAAATAGGTGTCTAGTAGCTGAATAGAATATGGATATCGAGTAAATTATGTTTATGCAAACGACCATTACGTTGAGAGCTCTATCTATTGAAGCGTGCGTTAGGACTCCTTTGAATTTAGAGATATCAATTATGATTGGACATATCTATAGCCCGATGGTATCGTATAAACTGTCAGAGCTATACAAAGCCATTTCAATAATTTACTAGAAGTTTTAGCAGTAACAATGATTGAATGCATAGCTACAATGCTTGGACACAAATTTTCGAACGTGTGTGTTCGTATTTATTGTGCGTTAAAGTATAATAACTTTTTAAAGTATGCTGTATGCTTTAAAATAAATTGTATGCTAAAAAGTAAATACAACAGATAAAAAAAAACAAAGAGGTATTTCTTTTATGCTGACGTGTATAAAGCAAAAGTGATATCTAACATCGAAGGTGGTTTCTGCCTACCCCTAAGAAAAGGAGGCGTGAATATATGTATTTATGTAATGGGTTAAAATTGACATGTAATTGATTTAATTTATATTGAAATCTGTATTTATTTTCTACTTACGATTGGTAGCATAGAGATAAATTCTCGTATACAAAACA
Source organism: Aplocera efformata (assembly GCA_921293045.1). NCBI lineage: Eukaryota > Metazoa > Arthropoda > Insecta > Lepidoptera > Geometridae > Aplocera > Aplocera efformata. Next base: position 13,023,227 of record OV121039.1, read on the forward strand.
CGGACCCAATCACTTTATAAAACACAGCACGTAAAATAAATAGCTCACTAGAAACCTATTGGTCCGAATACGGCGCCATTGGCCTCTGAAGACTTTTTTGCCCCACGGCGCGCGTCACCCGTATACTACCAACATTGCGCGCGAAACGAAAAAAAGTACGATTCGAAATTTGAACGGATAAATTTATTTAACCTTAAAACTGGTGAATGAATGTCTATTATGTGCTGATTGCTTGCTCACTTGATTGCTTTTTTGTAGACAATGTCTATTAGGATTGTGTTATTTATGTATCGCTCTGCAAAGTAAAAATAAACATTGGAATATTACCGTTTAATCACTTAGTTTTTCGAAACGAAATAAATAAATATTTATGAACATTTTTACATAGCGCCTTTTAGTCTCAAACTATGTATCACCCCACCATATCAGCCTTTAATGTTTCCACTGCAGTGACTCCGACTTACTCTCGATAACTGAGAGTGAATGGGCTTGGATCTACCACGGGAGCCCAATTTGGAGTGGTAGATGTCACATGTCTTCGAATAAGTAGCAGTTGAACTTGTGCAAAGTTCATCTTTGTCTCGGGTGACGGGTGTAACGAGGTGCGACTTGGGTCTTCTCATACTTCGGTCGTCTAGAACGTATGTCGTATTGCTGTTGTTATGGAGGGAGATAACCACTTAACATCAGGTCGTCCCGTCAATTTTGTAACATATAAAAAAAAAAACAGAGATCGCAATGTCTGAACATCTTTGCTGTCCTTTATCTTAAAAGTTCCAATAGTTCTCTGTTAGCGACATTTCGATTTCATTCACTCTCAAACAATGGCACCCTTTTAGCTTTTAGTGTCTTAAGATTTTCTTTAATAAGTTCAGATATCTGTTAGCTACTTTCTTATGGACTTCTGAAAAGAAATTTCACAATACGGACGTTTATTAATGTAAGTTTGTCAAACTCAAACTCATTTATTCCTTTAGATTTCAAGTATCATTTGGACACGTCAAATTTTACAAGTAAATATATTTGTGAGTATATAGTGTCACAGGAACTCCTTAGGCGTATTACATGCACACAGATATGACAAATTACAGTCAGTTTTTATGTTTTATATTTTAAGTTTTTAGTCTTATTTGTTAAGTTTACGTCTATTCCAACCCTGATCAATCACACTAATATAAAGACGAAAGTTTCTTTTGCAGAAATGAAAGCACTTGTTTGAGTCTTTGAAATCGTGTCGGTATCGTAATCGGTGGGTGTAGAAGCGCCCGATTGATTCCAATAATTTTGAAATTCTTGATTATAAATACATACTTTCGCAATATAAAAATAGCTCTACAAATAACTAACATTAATTGGAAAAGACGTTGCCATCTGAGAGGAAAAATAAGAAATACGGTATTTGTCTATGGATATCGGAATAGACAGTTATCGGTATTTGTCTATGGATATCGGATAGTAATTTCCGGAAGTGCGCGTCTTTTCGCGTGTTCAACACTGCCCATATTACATTAATTACGACCACATAAAACGTTCCAATTATGAAGTATATTTAAAAATCGAACGCGTACAAATAGTACGTTTCCGCGACATCTCTCCGAAATCTCTGTATGCAAAACGTAGGAGGATATCGGGTCATTTCCGTAAGTACGCGCGCCGTTTTCGCGCGTGGAACATGATTGCCAACATTAAATTAATTAAGACCACATTAAGCGTTCCAATTATGAGGCGAATTTTAAAATAGGCTTAAACTTTACAATTAAAATACCATTCAATCAACACAAATATCTATAATCATTATGTATAAAACAATTTATCGTTTATATTACCAATGGCAATTTAATGGAACAATTTCTTTGTAGGGAGAATAATAAAGGGTGTCTGTAATTTCGGTGGGGTTCAGTACGCATGTCGTGTTAATAATTAGATAATTCATACACTGGCGCCGGCGGCCCGCCTTTCTCTTATCTTTAGTTATTATAATAATGGTTACTCATAATCCTGCTTGAATTTCCTATGTCGTAGATGGCACGGACATACATTCAAAACCTCCAAGATATGAGATTTTTTTCATGCTCTATTATATTAACTGTTGCTCTATTAACTGTTGGTCGGAATTGAAGCCGGGATAAAACTGTAGAGAATCTTGATATAATTACGTTGAATAATCGACAAATTTATGATGAAAACAATGATTCGGAATAATGATTATAATACGGGCTGCTACGAAATAATTTCCGAATTGCAATAATGCTTAACTGATGCATTATATTCATAAAGAACGCCCTGTGTAAATTTTAATTAAAACTCTTGGAACTTTTAGAAGGATAGGAGGAAAATTGACGTCATTCCAAGTCGCGCATTGCATCGTAACAAGGGAAACACCATAAAAAGTAAGCTGAAAATAAAAGGGCGGTAATCGTAAAAAACATCAATTTCCGTAAGGGCCGAACTCTTCCGAAGATACTCGTAAAACGCGTTAAATAAATAAACCCCGTTTAAGATAAGCTAATGATTGGAGACGATAAATTGAACTGTCCCATACAAGGCTTCTAATGCTCTTATTGCAGGGATTTTGGTGTGAAGCTTGTGGGCGTTTTGACTGGCCTCATATCTCGGTTGGCTTCTGCGCTGCAGGTTGTAGGTTCAATTTTCACCCAGGACAAGCATTTGTGACGAGCACATAGATGTATGTCCAGTGAAAAAAAATACTGTATCAATATTCTATCAGTTATCTAATCCCATATTACAAGTTATGCTTAGTTTGGAGCTAGATGGCGCTGTGTGAAAATTCGGCGAATATTTATTTTTAACTGGCGCGTAAATTAACGATTTTTTTGCGTGGTACCCTAATTCTATTCTTTTTCTAAAATAAAAGTAGCCAAGTTACTCTTTAAATATTAACATTTTTTTTATAATTATTAATTAAATTTAAAGAATGCACACCAATACCCCTGCACTAGAATTCCCTGTGACGCAGATGGCATGGAAAAATACAGAAACACAAGACAAACACTTAAGACTCGAGGGTAAGTTCATGCTCACTACACAAAGTGTATCGCTACTGCCAACTAAGCTACGGAGCTGTATTGTATACTTTCAAATACAGTTAGTAAAAAGCTGTCATTTTGACATTACAAACATACGCTTAAATTTTATTTACTTGTAAAGAGGATAATAAAAACTTATAACAACATAAAAACACTATCAAATATACCATCCCGTATTTAGGTTGATATTTACGATCCAATCATTCCTTAATAATGAGTTTTATGCGTTTATTAGCATAGTGAGATAGTATGATTTTCACAGGCTGCTATTTATTACCAATTTATAAAGTATCGAAGGATTACGGTAAGCCGCGTTATATTGAATTTTATTCATCGCTGTTATTGTGGGTAATGAGCGCGAGTTTATATTGTGGTTCGGTTAAACAGCGCCATAACAGGGGATCGAATTCCAAATTATAATCGGAGGTTTAGATGTTTTAGTTTAAGCTCTTAACTCAGGAATAATAATACAGAGGTGAGCCTCGGCAAACATATGAAAATGCTCTAATATTTTTTTGTCATCATTTTCACCAATGTGTAATATTGTCTCCGAGGGGTTTTTGCTGTTTCTTCACCTCGCGTTGGTCGGTTACGTTTGGAACAGTCGTAAACTTAACAAATAAGACTAGCTAAAACATGACTTTTATTTGACATTTTGTTCACAATATGTTTACTTGTACTTGTAAAACGTGTCCAAATGGCACTTGAGATTTAAAGGAATAAACGAGTTTGAGTTTTCAGGCTCACCTCTTTGTTATTTTTATTCCCAAGTTAAGAACCAAAAGTGAAACACCTAAACCCCCGAATATAATTTGGAATAGAGAAAGTACCAGTGAACGGCACGCATCGTCAGGAGGTTCCTCTCTGCAGCCCTAGCCACCGTCCGGGTTTTTCGTGGTCGGTCGACGATAGGATAAAAACGGTGACAGATTTTATTGTGTTAATAATTTGTGTTACATTTATTTTGAAGCTTCTCGGGAACCCCAGAGATATGCCATGGGTTTTTTAGAGAAATTTAATGAAGTTTCTTCAACCCAGGGATTGCAAATGTCCATACATTTTAAATGAGTCTATTATTGTGTTGTAAAATGAGTTCAATTTTTTTTTTTTTTTTGTTGTGAAAAATTTAATGTGTTGTGCGGAGAGTGACCCAAAGCTAATTTTTTTTTAAAAAGCAGCGTATAAGAAAGTTTGTAGTCAAATAAAGACTTAATCTATTTTAAATATTCTTGAAGCATATCTAATTAGGTTAAAGTCACATAAAAAAATAATAGTAATTACAAAATAATAGCACTATGTAATACAGTCTTCCATCAAAGCACACAATTTACTCCAAGCAGGTGACGCCAAAAGCGACCATAAAAAAAACTTAGTTCGGAAACACGACCCACTGTCGATAGCAAATCCTACAACCCACTGTCGATAGCAAATAATAATAATAATAATAATAATTCACATGTATTTACGATCGTGTGAAAATAGGCAATGCCGTCATTTGGCGCCAATGGTTCCGCCAGGGGGTCATTTATTGATCGGAAGGTATTAGTTTAGGGGTTTGTCCCAACGCTTGTGTGAAATCGATGCTATAATCGCGTGAATTGTGCACAATACGCGTCACGTGTCTCTATTTAAGTTTTCGTGCAGAGGGAAACACTCGCAAATGTTTTGTTTCCATCACCCTACACAAAATATGGGATACTTTGATATGAAGTTGCTGCGAACAAATAAATAACAAATTTATTTAACAATAAATTCGCAGAATCTAATTTCTCGCAGTCTTCATCCCGGTGGTTACTATTGCGAAAATATTACTTAAAAATAATTTTATCACGCCAAACCCTTGACAGAACAAACGTCAGAACTTTTTGAAAACCGAAAGATTTCTTAAACCGGAGATTACGTCAGAACTTGTAATCGGGGTTTAAAAACGCGTTGAATATTTCAACACTGTTCGAAGTTGAAAGTTTAATCCTTTGTTTCGGAGAGGATTACTTATCGGCGTCTATCTCTTTCTCTCTCGTTTGCGCGAGAGTTTTTACTCTCTAGTTTCAATTAAATGTCGGTTAATTCCGGACTAAGTGGTCGGTTTAAGGCGACTTAATTTATTTCCGTGGCAATTTATGCGAAGGATTAATGTAATGAAAGTGCCGGCAGGTCGTAATTGCTACTCTTGATTGTCTAAACAAAAATAAACGAGGTGTACGGGTCAATTTATGAGATAGCATTCAAATACCTAGTCAATATTTGAAGTTCATTTAGCGTAAGTACCATGTGTCAATCGTATAGGACTAATATGAAATTTAGAAACAATTCACAAAAAAAAGTATCTTAAAAAACATGAGTTTCACTCCCCGATAATTCCGTCATTCCGTGAAAGGCATTCAACCTATCCCAACGAATAATAAATGTAAAATTCTATAGTCTGCCCACTATTCGTATATTCGTCTAATCCACATAAAAAGGGTAAAGTGTTCGATTACAAGCGGAGCTCACTCGCAATACAATCAACATTACACGCGTGCCAGCTGCGGAACCCTAAATTACGGCCCGTTTAGCCGTAACGAAGGGTTCTTTACTTGAAAAAAAGGAGGGAAATACAAGGCCAGAATTGACAGTTTAATCTGGCGATTGCAAGCTTCGCTGAATGGGCTGAATGCGCGCTGCACTATGCGGTTCGATGTGGAGAGAGACATTCAAAAAAAGAAAGATATGGGGCGGATTTAAAATAATGTGTTCGAATTTTTATATTCCGGTTTTCAAACGACGTACGTTCTTTATTTGAAAGTTCACATTTGCATTTCCTTTTCCAAGATCATTATTATATGTTTTGAAATGAGAATACTTTGCCTTCCATCGCTCCATTTATTATGCCATTGCTAGAAATTTAATAACACAGTTTCAAGCTCATATATTGCATGTATAAAATTTGTAATATTATTGAGAGGTGCAATTTAAAATGGGAATAATTATGCAGGCGATACCTTCTTTTTTCTACTTAAGGGTGACCGTATTGCTCGCATCGCATGGTGAATATTAAGAGTCCCTACATGGGATGGTAGTCCGGGGTTGCCACTACACCTGGCAAGCAGTGCACTCGCGTTGCTGTGTTCCGGTGGAAGGGAGTAGGCGCCGGTGTAATTACAGGCACATGCGGTGTTACATCCTCGTTGCAACGTCGCAACTTCGACTTAGGTCTTCTCATTTTTCGATAGGACCTGAGTTATATTGTCTATGGGCGGCGATAAGGCCACCAGTTGGTCCCATCACTTCTTTAGCATAAAATACGAGAATTGTTGAAAATATTTTTTATGTGAACACTATTTAATCACGAAAGCCATTACTCCATACAAATTGAACAAACAATAAAACTAATGATTTCTAAGTTCCACTCGATTAAATATTTACTCCATTCTCAATACGTTTAGTCGTTTACTCAATGAAATATTCAAAAGTAATCACCGGTGCAATACGGTACTTGAAAAGGACTCACTTTTGTATAAATTATAGTCTATCGAAGTAGAATAATGCAAATATACTTAAAAAGACTACATTATATATATTTTTTTAATGTGAATAACTGACGGAACGAGCTAAGGGCCCACCTGGTGGTAAGTGGTGACCCTCGACAACATTATTGCGACTCAGTATAATATTTGGATCTTATACTGAGTCGCATTCATCCTGCTGCGTCCATCACCCGAGGGATGATACGTCTCATGCGCATGTGATTTTACCGGAACACAGTAACGCGAGCACTACTGCTTGGCGACAGATTCCAGGTGTGATGGCAGTACCTCTCCGGACGAACTTGGCTCAAGTTCTACTGCTACTTTTGGTTGCTTCTTTAGCACCACCCAGAGGGGGGGATACAGGGGGAATCAAAGGGACGCGAGCAAATGGGTCCCCCTTAAAGATAGTCACGCTAATATAAACTAACCTAAAGAAGAATTGCTGTAAAATCCCATGATTTACGATATATTTTCTATTTCCTTTTTTGAATCTAAAGCGTACACGATTGACATAAATAAAATATCAACATGGCAACCCTATTTTGGTTGAAGTTTGGCTCCATTTTTTAACGTGCTCGGCATCGACACTTTTTCGATACAAATTGAATTTTCTCTGTTTTTACTTCATTTATTCATATGGTAATTCCTCTAATCTATGGAATAATACTTGTAAATTTTATTGTACGAATATCATTTTGTACCTGTGGTGTGATTTTGTGTTGGGAATTAAAGTTTCTATAGCGTCAAAAATATAAACGGTACCAGTGAATGAAAATTAAAAAAAAAAAAAAAAACCGCGAAATCTTACAGAATCTGCGATACTAAAATAATGCATCGTTTTTGATACTTATTACGTGATTAATTAAACAAGATATGGTTTTTTCAAATACAGGCGAATATTTCGCAGGAATATTTAGTATCAGCAATTTTTTTTTTTGCGTTGGTAAGACCTTAAGACAAAAAGACAAAATCAAACTTTTACATACAAGTAACAATGCTAATTGGTTCTTTACATCTACTACACAAAAGCTACCTAGTTGTAGGTACAACTACCGAAAAAATTGTTTTCTAATTCAGTGAACGTCAGAATACGATTGATACAACACAGAGCTCGGTTAATCGTGTAACCGATGTTTACTTGATAGGGTTGGCACGTGTGGAACACACGAGTAACTATAACACACGTGTGAGTTACAATAACACCGCGATCAAAGACCCGATGCGCTGTCTAAACTAGTGATAATTATAATTGGCTATGGTTTCTGTCAGATACTGGCGGTTGATATTATAAACGAAGACAGTTCAAATAAACAGCGTGGGACTTCGAAAACTAACTTGTAGACGAGAACGACGCGGCGACGCGGACGTTCCAAATTTGAAAATACATTTGTGATTTGAAAATGGAACGGTTTTGTTTTTTTCGAATCGATGTGCGATGGCCAGTACAAAAAAAGGTCTCGTGATTGCCCAATGATTTTAAATACCGTAAATAGCTAGAAATCAACGGAGCGAATTGCAAAGAAACGAAATCAATTTTATCGTGTTATGGTTCTTTCCCCTCACTGTCCCTAAAGTAAAGAATCTAAGCCAATACGGGGGTTCAAATAAGGGTTGGTAACCGGCTACCCTGTGCCTCTGAATGCCGATGTAGGGCGCGTGACCAACCCCTAAGGATTTAGCCCCGGTGAAGTAAATGGATACCGTAGTTTCTCTTTGTATAGTCTTGGAAATTGCAAAAGCATCGGGTCGAAATTGCATTGCGTATAAAATATTGAGATTGAAGAGATAGAATCACGTCTTTATATCTATAGGGTTAGGGGTGATATTCATCGACATAATTTCACAATATAAAAAACAGACGTAACTTTTTTATTTATTAGTTTGTGTAGTAACTTACTAAGGCTTTAAAAATTAATATATCAGACTACTGATGCCTATCATGAATATTCATGTATTCTTGACTTTTTTTAAACGTTTACACACTCGTACCTCTGCACTAGGATTCCCTGTGTCGCAGGACAACTTCAACAACTTCATGCTCACCACACAAAGTATGCCCCGGCCGGGAATCGAACCCGGGACCCCTCGCTACCAACTAAGCTACGGAGCCGTTTATGAAATTATTATTATTAATGGTTATTTATTATTTAGAGAAATTAAAAATTAATTTCATTAAACATTACAAAAATTACAACGTAGAACAATAAATTTCACACGCGAAGTACCAGGCTACTATAAGATACGAAGAGGTTCATAAAACTCGTGAAGGAACACCCCGCCAGATGCGCCCCTATTGCCATACCACTCATTTGAACGCGATCCGACGTTAGTTACGACTATTGTGTCGCAAAGGGGCACTTCGCGTGGCTTGAGGGGAGTGCCCCTTAGATTTTAGAGTGACGTTTTAGTGCAAAAGTTGGGTTGGACCGTAAATACTTTTAAATTGCTGTTGAAATTGGAGGTCGCATTGGTGTTTCCAATAGGGTTCAACATGTATAAATTTATAAAGAGTGTGAAGAGATTTTTAGCTGATAGGCACCGCGTTGGCAATAGTGTGTTCGAGTGTTGCTAGCGTTTATACGCGACGGTAGCCACTTACCATTAGGTGGGCCGTTAGCTTGTGTGCCTTATAATTCACATACAAAAAAAAAAAAAAAAAATTCACTGAAGATTCATTTATATACACAAAAAAAAAAGTGTTTGTGATGCCCAAACGACAGTGTTTTACTCAATGCATTTGAAAATATATACGGCACTTATAACATAAAAACAATTTTTTGTTTATCTCTGTTTGTTCCGGCTAACCTCCGAAACCGAAACTCTGGACCGATTTTGACGGGACTTTCACAGGCAGATAGCTGATGTTATAAGGAGTACTTAAGCTTTACTGTATTTAGAAAAAAAATAGGATTCCGCGTAAACATTGTTAGATTCTATGCGAGCGAAGTCGCGGGGAACAGATATTCTAGAATGAATAATTACACTATTGTTGTAATTAGGTATTTATTTATGTACCTAACATACGCAACATATTAATAATTTGTTTAAATATAATTATGTATTTTCTTAATATAACGCAAAAGTAAACTGGAAGAAAAAAATGTAATATTTTTTGTGCAATAAAAAAATTTTCAATCAATTCTGGTTTGGTATCCAATTTCATCCAAATCTTTAAACCGTTTGAGGATCTAGTAACAAACAAACACAAATACATACAAACTTTCGCCTTTATATTATAATATAAGTGATGGTTCTTATATATCTAACTAAAGTAACGAAAGCGACAAAATATCGCTAAAAATAAACATCACCTCTATATTGGAGGTCAAGCGTTACTTTCAGTTTCGGCCACAAAAACTCAGAACTTTTAAAGATTAGTCTACGGGGGTAGTTATCAGTGATGTATGAACTGGGGGTAACAAAAATAAGATACCACTATCGCCAGTAATTAGTCTGAGTAATTTATAGGCGGCTGGCAATTATACTTATCTGGAATAATGAGGGACGACTAATGAAGTCGAGGTTCGGTCATTGTTTGAAGTGTTGGTGTAATTTATTCAATTTCAAGGATTACGGCTTCCATTTGTGGTGGTTTTATCTCTGCTTTTTGGTCCTCGGCACTTTTAGAAGTAAGATATACGCTTGTCATAACATGATATAATTATAAAATATACAAAAAAAAAAAATTGTAGTGTCTGTCAATGTACTAGTATACACAGTACGTATAAAAAACCATTTTTAAATGTTTGTCTGATTGTTTGTTTGAAGGAAATGCGAAATAATATACAACGGAATTGAGAAATTCCGTCTTTTTCTAAAGCTAGTTATATAATAACACATAATATATAATCATTTTAGATTAATGTCACTGACTTATTTATTGATCAATATTATAACTTTTTATGATTTTTAATGTATTTTAATTTAATTTTGACATGTCTAATTCGTTTTTCATGACTTTATTCGTATTCATTTTTGTGTACTAATTGTTTTGTTATATTTAGCATTTAAGCGATTTGGTTTTACTGTTAGCCTTTGTGTGTTATTTAAATATATAATTAAATAAATAAATATTACTATTACCGAGATATTTACCATGATTTGTGAGTTTTGTTGACTCCCGGTAACATGAATAATAATGTTCGTAACCAGGATAGTTTAAAAAAAAAATTAAAAAATAATAACTATTATACAATTTTTTTTTGTTTGGATACTGTGATAGTGTCCCAGTATCGGCCACTTTTACGTATCACAGAATTCCCTTTAAAAAGGTTCTCAAGCATCTGTGTCATAATACAATACGAGAGAAGCGCTGCGAAGTATCCAATTCATCAAGAAATGCGGAGGCAGAGGAAGGGGCCGTGGAGATCCAAGAACTGTTTATTCTCGTATAAGTGAGAGTTGCACAAACATGTCCTCCTTGTTGGAATAGTGCCCATTGTATCACTAATGCTTCCTTTTGTTTCATAGACGGTACGGTGGAACGAAAAGTTCAGCTTTGTTATGGCCATTTACAACTTTGTTATTCGAATGTATAGATTCTCTGGCTTATGAACCGACCGACTTTCAGAAGAGGATATCAATTTGGATGTATATTTTTATGTTTGTTTATTCAGTTCTCCGCCATTTATCAACCGATTTGGAAAAATGGACCTAACATCACTACATAGTATAAAACAAAGTCGCTTTCTCTGTCCCTATATCACTATGTATGCTTAAATCTTTAAAACTACGCAACGGATTTTGATGCGGTTTTTTTTTAATAGATAGAGTGATTCAAGAGGAAGGTTTATATGTATAATACACTAGCAAGTCACCTCGGCTTCGCACGGGTAGTTTCTGAGACGACAATGATGCTTTACTAACCGTGCGAAGCCGGGGCGGGTCGCTAGTAAACAATACTCTGGTGCTAAGCATCTTTAATTTTATGGAGTAGGGTATGTATCCCTAAAATATCATCCCTAGTAAAGATCAACCCGTTCCGTGGAAGGGTGTGGCTACCGGTGAAAGTACATGCGCTTGAGACGTATCATCCCCGCCTCGGGTGATGAACGCAGCAGGAAGAATGCGACTCAGTAAACTTACAGACCGGATGGCACAGATTAAGGCGCATAGATCCGGTGGTGTTTAAAGCGGAGAGAATAGAGTACAAAAAATATAATTTGCCCAATATCACAATTCGGAACGAAACAGAAAAACCCAGCTAAACACAACAAAGGAAATGTTGAGAAAACAGTTTCACCTCACTCATTTTATCCATCCCCATTATTATAATACATAAATTCAAGAGGAAACCACGAACTTAACTCGAGGTCCGAATCGCGTTACAAAGTCAGGAAGGGAAGTACCCGAAGTTTGAAACGGGGAAAAACCCGAAAATTTAAGTCCAACATTCTGTTTCCGACCGTCCGAAGCGTAAATATTATTCGGACTTCTTTTATTCCCTTTGTTTTAGACATTTAATTATTTGCGGTCGGAGGTATGGAGGTGGAGCGTAGATAATGTTGAAATTAAAATATATACGACAGGTTTTTACCCGTGACTTTATTTTTAAACGACGCACTTTATGTTATTTATTTCCGGATTCGGTTCCATGGGAAATAAACGATTTTCTATGGCCGACGATTTTCCTTCCTTTCAAATTCTTACCTAGACATAATTTTCTGGCGTGTCAGTAGCACGTGTTGCACGCGTCGCTCGTTCGCTCAAAAACTGAATATTATCAGCAAAATTCCGCCTTGCTGGTGTGATGCGATGGACACTTTCGAAGGTGGTGCATGGAACAGTATCCTACAGGTATCGTGTCTTCCTATCCGAGGCTGATTCCTTGTACTTTCTTTGTTGCCGCAGCCTAAACGGATTCCAGTCCAACTCATCGTCAGAATTAGCCAGATTAGCTTTACGTTCATCAGCCTGAATTGTTGCCACTGCCTGGACACCTATTTTCAATAATTGTCAAAGTCAAACTCATTTATTCCTTTAGATCTCAAGTCACTTGTATTTCACATCATTTGGATAAGTCAAATTTTACACATGCATGTACACATATTCGTGAGCATATAACGTGTCACAGAAACTCCCCAGGCACATTACATGCACACAGATATGTCAAATTACAATCAGTTTTCATGTTTAAGCTTATCTTATTCGTTAAGTTTACGTAATTGAGCGTGGCAAGACAGTTGATGGGCTTGAATCTACCATGGAGCCCAAGCCGGATTGATAGATGCCACGAAGGCTTAGTGGCTCTGTGGCTTAGTAGGCAGTAGGCCTGCCTTCGGCCGTTGCAGATGTTGTGTCATGAGCGTAAATTTTTTAGTCGGCTTTGGGTGTTTGTCTTGTGCTTCCGTTTGTCCATACCATCTGCGACACAGGGAATTATAGTGCAGGGGTATGTGTGTATTATAATATTATCTTAGATTTATCTAATACAAAGAGACCAATTATAAATTTTATATTTAGTACTAAAACTGGTATTTTGTGTCACAATTTCGATTGATTTGTTTTTTTCACCATATCAACAAATCACTCGAAATTATGACATAAAATACTGGATCTAGTACAAAGTATAAAAATTATAATTTGTATTTGGTAAATCCAAACAAATATTATCAGCACAAATTCTTTTAAAAACGGACAAGCAGTTATTCTTTTTTAATCCATAAAGAGATGAATCAAGAGACAAGAGATACGCTGGCAACAAAACGGAGAAATAGCAATCTCGCCATGACTAAAAAAACTTAAAAAAAAGTATAAATGGGATTTAAAAAGTAGCTTACGCATTTTACGCATTTTGATAAAGATGATATAAATAAATCTTATACATTTATGTTTCAAAGCTTGGAAGTTATTAACGAAATCGTGTAGACACGAAGTTACGTTTCCAGTATTTACGTACCAATATATATTCTCTCGTTAACACATTACTTCAAATTCAAACTTAGCTACGTCTACAGCAATACGATTAAGGTCCCCCTATATAGGTTCCCCTATGTAGGCCGGGAAGAACTAGGTCACACCACATAACGCCCCAATACGCGAAGATAAAGGTGTGATTACTTAGGTAAATAAATTAGTTAATTAACTGTTCTGATTTTAATGCATTAATAAAATCAGAACAGTTAATCCTAAAATATAAAATCTTGATCTTTTCTAAAATATTAAACACAAAAATTGCTTCTACCTATGTCCGTTATAGACTTTGAAACCATCCAACCGATGTGCCCCAAATCTGTTTCATTAAGATGTAATAATCCGAAGATGGTTTTAGACTACTAATACAATGCATTAGGCACAAAATGTATTTCTTTTTTTAGCGTAGTAGCACACGCCGGGTATCTCTTAGTTTAACATAATTTTGAAGAAATAGCTACCAACTTCTATAGAAGGCTTTATTTAGGTGTAAATTTTTTTTTTTAAGGACATTGTGTGATATTTGAGCTTTAGGAAACCGGGGAATGGTATAAGTATGCTAATAAATAATAGTTGAACAATTCCTCTCAGCCAGTATCTTCTTGGCCCTCATTTGTCTTATCGAGGGCTTTTTATGAAATTCCCAAAGGAATAAACCTTAGCAATTTGTGCGCTTCAACTGAATCTGGGATGGGGATGATCGCCCGACAGATGGCGTGATATTGGCCCTAGTTTTACGTACGTACTTGCACAAAATGCGGACCTTTCTTGAGGGTCGTAAAATGGGCATGTGTCATGGATTGACTATCTATAACTATGGACACTTGGGTATGTATAGTTAAGATGGGTAGCCGAAACTACGTGTCGCAACGTAGGACTTGGTATATCTCCGAGATCTTTTAGTTAAATCCACATTACAATGCGGTGCTTGGCGGTAGGAACTTTGGCAGCAGGAGAAAAGGTTAAATTACTTTCAGAGTGCTATAATCATGTTTTTTGACTCAAATCAAACAATAAATCCCAATAAATCCTAACTAATATTACAAATGCAAAAGTGAGTTTGTTTGTTACGCTTTCATGCTTAAACCGCTGAATCGATTATGATGATATTTGATATAGGGATATCCCTATGAATATGAATAGAATATATAATGTGTGAAATGTTCATGGACATAACTTTTTTTGGTGACGCTACATGTTCTTAGTGAATAGACGGACGGATAGCTAATACCTACATTAGATTGCGCATTGAATATTTCTATATTCAAACTCCCATTGCCCTCCGCTAACTAATGCCTTTCTACGTAAGTGGGTAGTGTTTTAAATATTCTGTATGAAACAAAAGCAAGTTATCTAATACTTCAGAAATAGGTACAGCTAATATTTATTTGTTGTGACTTACCGTTGGCATATTGGATGAATTGGTTTTCTCAGCATCAGGACTCTGAAAGAAAGAAAAGATATTTTCATATTTGTACTCAATTTTTGTGATTTTTCTCGTATTACGTTGGTCAAAAGTATATACTCTTTTAATGTTATCCGAGTCCTTTAATTGGCTAAAACTTCCCTAAAATTAACATAGTTAAAGCAAACCAGTTGCTCGCGTCCGTAGGTATGTACCCTTTGATTCCCTACACGTGGTGCTAAAGGAGCAACCAAAAGTAGCAGTAGAACTTGTGCCAAGTTCGTCCGGAGAGGTACTGCCACCACATCTGGAATCTGCCGCCAAGCAGTAGTGCTCGCATTACTGTGTTCCGGTGGAAGGGTGTGGCTGCCGGTGAAATCACATGCGCATGAGACGTATCATCCCCGTCTCGGGTGATGGACGCAGCAGGATGAATGCGACTCAGTAAAGATTTGGATCTCATACTGAGTCGCACGCATTATTGTTGTTATGGGCGAGGGTCACCACTTACCATCAGGTGGGCCCTCAGCACGTTCCGTCATTAATTCACATAAAAAAAAACCATGGGAATTATTACGTATATTTAATATCAATTCTGTATCTTTTAGCCACACCGGCTAAATTTTCGTTTTGTTCTAACGCTAACGCAAGCAGCTTTTCGATACAACCGAGATAAAGATTGTAGCCGAATTAAGCCAAAAGTTACGGCTTTACAGCTCAGATAGTAGTGGTACTGCCTTCCGAGCTGCAGGTAGTAGGTTCGATTCACGAAAAAAAGTATTATATGTAAGTCAATCAGTAATCTGGTGAACATACACATGTGCTTAGTTTAGATGGTGTTAAAATTAACCTCTATTTATTTAATTAAATGAAAATATTGGATAGGTGCAATTCGGAAAACCACACCAAAGTTTCCAACCGATTATAATGTTCATAATTTTTTCTCTCGAAATCGTCCAAGTCGTAATTATATTGAGCCAGTTTTCGAACCAAAATAATATTCAATACACTTCGTCTTTATAAAACTCAAGTAAGAGCTCAAAATTCACGTGGTCGTAATTTCACCAACTTGTACAGTTGAAATTCTCCCAGCTCCAATTCCCAGCTCAGTTCCACCTGTTCTCTCAATCGAATCTATTTCTTCAGTTACAATAAAGGGAGCTCGATATTTCGTACCAACAACAAGTAGGTAACTTAATAAATTACATACATGTTTCTTGGTTCAGGTGGAGTTCAGGGTCTGACAAAGCACCTTTTAGACCCGGCCATTGACAAATTCTTTCGTAGATTGGAACCGTTTTAGATGGAACTTGGCTTTTAACATTTTAGTCTGAAAGTTGGGATATATATTGTTTTTTATTTTTAATTTATTTATTACTAGCCGCCCCGCGGTTTCACCTGCGTAGTTCCCGTTTCTGTTTGAGTACGGAGATAAAATATAGCCTATGTAACTCGTTGATAATGTAGCTTTCGATAGGTGAAATCATTTTTTAGATCGGTTTACTGGTTAAGGCGTGAAATCGTAACAAACAAACAAATTAACTCAACTTCGCATTTATAATATTAGTATGTTTGGCAACAGTTTATACATGTTTGCAAACTTATATTAATACCTAAGAATCTAAAGGTACACGGTAACTGATGAATTCAAGCGTTAGTTTGCAAAACTAGATGTTCTCAAAGTGAATCACACTAATATTATAAAGGTGAAAGTTTAAATATTTGTTCCTCCTTCACGCTCAAACGGCTCAACGGATTTAGATGACATTTGGTACCAGGACAGCTTATATCCCGGATTAACACAGGCTACTTTTCATCCCTGAAAAGTGTTCCCTTAGGGTGGTTCCCTGCGGGTACCACCACGGGGCGCAGCTAGTGGGTAGTATAAGCAACCTGCGCTATAGTTATGTCTAAAGGATTTCTACATATACAGACGTCTACATTTCATTCAATGGTTGCCTGGAAGAGATTACTTTAAGCAATAAGGCCGCCCATTTTATTTCACATTTCTTGGATATTTACTCTTAGTATGTTTTTATGTCATTGTCGTGTAAAATAAAGAGTTTTCTCTATCTATCTATCTAAATATTTGCCATGTAAGCATAACTGCGAGCTTTTCGTTGTTTTTTTAATTTTATGTCATAAAACTAATATTTTTTGCTCATAAAATTCCTCGGCTACATCATTTTGCACTCATTCATAAATCGTTTCATTTACGTTTCCCGCGTATTCAATTCATTACAGAAATATAAAATCCATGTACAAACGTACACGCCTCGGCGGGGTACCACCAGCTATAGGGCCACTACCTACCAAAGTGCCACATACATGACGTCACGGATTTTACTGATAGATTCGAATTCGCAATATGTGTTCTAAAACATTCAGGAAAACTGGATAAAATCGACATGACTTGACTTAAAAATTTAAGACTGTGATATCGACCAATTCGGATTGTGATCCGGTATTTTAAGCATATTGTTTCTCGTTTGTCTAGAGAAGAAATGTGTCCCTGAAGAATATTTAGGTACCTAGGTATGTCTAATCAAAATAACGTAATATACTATCACAAATGCATTTTTATACCTTTTTATCAAAAAAATTAAGATCAGGCGTTTGCTAATTGACTTATAATTTTAGACGATATCGAACAGAATAATCGAAATTATGTTATTTCAAAGTAATATTACGTTTTATAAAATTATGAATGCATACAATGTGCTACAATTATACAAAAAATTGTGAAAGTTTTTACTTCTGATCATATTTCGAAAGAATTTAGGACAGACGGAGACGTACGCAGATTACGTAATGGATTTATTTTACACTACGGCTCCGTGGCTTAGTTGGTAGTAGCCCTGCCTTCGAAGCGAGGGGTCCCGGGTTCGATTCCCGGCCGGGGCACACTTTGTGTGGTGAGCATGAAGTTTGTTCTCGGGTCTTGGGTGTTTGTCTTGTGTTTCTGTGTTTGTCCATGCCATCTGCGACACAGGGAATCCTAGTGCAGAGGTATGAGTGTGTTAACGTAGTTACGGATAAGGAACCCAGTAATGCAAACACATTTTTTTTTCTATGATTATGGCAAGTTAATTTAGTTTAATACAGTATTTTAAAGACAGTGGTAGGCAGGTTATAAATAAATAACGGGACGTCCACGGATAGCGCAGGGTGGCCATATTTTAGGCGGGACAGTGCTGGCTGTCCTGCGCGGGTCTGCGGACGTGTCGACACTTTTTTGTACTTTTTGCCGGCCGTGTGGACACCGTAGTACGTGGCTGCGGCTTTTATAGCATTTTTAATAGATAAATAGCTCTTTGTTCTTTGACAGACACGGGAATTTTAACAAAACGCAATGCGCATCTCG
The DNA here is from genome assembly GCA_921293045.1 of Aplocera efformata. NCBI lineage: Eukaryota > Metazoa > Arthropoda > Insecta > Lepidoptera > Geometridae > Aplocera > Aplocera efformata. Next base: position 13,041,464 of record OV121039.1, read on the forward strand.
CTGCAGCAAATTGGGTGGAATGTGCCCGTTTCTGTTGCTGAAATAGGTATAATGTAAATTCTATAGTTTATTGGGTCAGTTTTGCTGCGATTGTTAGTAGGCCTCGATAAATATGGACATTGTTGTAATCACAGGCAATAGTTGATACGGTGACTTTCATCAGATTTGTATCTAATGTTGCCACTGCAATAAAGACATATTTTTGGGTATTGATGTTTTTGAAATTTACCTTAAATCTACCACGGGCATACAATCCACAAATTTCATGTCACATGCCTACGAATTTCGGTCCTTGGACTTTTGTCAATTTACTTAAGTGGCTCGTTCTCAAAACGTCGAAATAACTTTTTTAAGTTGTGTGGTAATGGCAAAGCAAATGTTTCAAACGATACAAAAATCATTTGCTTCTTCCAGATTTGAGCCAACATTTTTAAATTGAAATTGGAATGGTACCAGTGACCCGCCACCATCAAAGTATTTGATGCAAAGCTTCCTAATAATCTAACAACATGAGTACAAGGACCTATAAAAGACACTTATGAATTAGAAATAACGAAGCCACGCTATTGCTATTTTATGGAATCCTTTCATTAAACGTTCAATGGTGCTTCCTATTAAAATTACCCATAAAACACTTCATCTTTTGTACGGTAGAACGGCACAAAAAGCCTGAACCATTAATATCCCAGACCTCAAGTTTACTCGAGGTTTCATTACACGTAAGCAAAAGCTCGTAAGCAAACGCGTCATTAAAAGCCACAGAATAAACAAGTAAGCCACGTAAATTCTAAAGCCCTTGTAAGATGTTACGATTTATATTTTCCAACCATCACCGTCACTCAAAACAAATACTTGAATGCGGAGAATGAGATATGATCTCTCATATTTACTACGGTACGGGACCTTTAAGAACAGCCTTTTTATGTTACAACAACACAATGAATGAGCCACGCGCGAAAAGAAAATTTAGTACGTAACATGCACTGCTAGTTGTATTGATTCGATGAGATGCCAGATGGCTAGTTAATTCTTACAAACATATTGAAATTATACCCAGGCACTGGTCAGATTCTACCCATTTCAAACAAAACTAACACAACAGCAGACAACAAAGCTCAAGAATCAATGCGATGACAAGCCCATCTCAGCTCCTGCCAAAGCTATTCTGCATTCCGCCATTCAATATCTCACCAACTGCTGTACCCATCATGTACTGAGATATTAATACAGTGCTCTACCGACTACACGCCCGCTCGACCGGCTACATGGTCACCCTAATGCCTTTGTGGAGACAAGCCGAAGCGCCCGTTGAAATTATTTATCCTGGGAAAACTGAACGTTAGGATATTCTCGAGTTATGTAGCCATCCGGAGAGACAAAGCACCAGCGCAGAACGTAAGCCATAATCTATTAAGCAATAGTGCCGGTCCCGAGGTGCCGGGGTCGCTCCAACTTATGTCTAATTGGCGGCGAACAAAGGACGGCAGACAATGGCGGAACGGCTAATGGCGGAGACATCTTTACAGCGAACTATTCCGGTAAATCCTGCATCGATGCAGTTCCGTTTGTCACTGTGCGTCTGGTCCGTCGGATTACAAGTCCTCGTAGCTATAAATATCCGGAAACCTAATGCCGGTGACACTAACGCGATATGCGCCAAGATTCCAGCACTGAAAGCGCAAACATACTGTTTTGTCGGCGAACATGCGAATAGCGTTGTGATTTACGATTGTCATCGCAATGGGGTTTATTACGGCACGGCCGGTGTCGATTTGCTCGGTTTCTGAAGCGAGGATAGTTCCGTCGCTATAAAACGAGATGGAAATGTGGTATGGAACGGTTTGAATGCACTTGCTTTCGGAAGGACATGATATTTGCTTTGCCATCCTCGGTGAAGGAAGATTCCTTTCCGTTTCAAGTTGCATAGAAATATTTGTGGCTTGATCGTTCTTGAAGGAATAAGATATATGATTGACATAGCTATTGACATGCATATTTTTATTTTACCTCTAGGCAAAATAGTTCAAAACGAAATAGTATCTTTGGGGGAGTTGCACGTTGAATGTAATTTTCATTGCGAAACACAAATTTGACAAGTTATTGAAGTCTGGTTCTGTTTCTACTTGGGGATTCCCGACTGCTCCCAACAACCCTTGAGAATTCCTGAAACTACATCTTGAGGATGTGAAAAGCGGAAAGATGTAAGAAGGATTTCTAAAATCACTCGCTTTTAGTAATCCATCCGTATTACTTACCTTTAGTGAGGGGTTTTGTTGGTTGTTCTTCCGCATGGAGATACAGATAGGTGTTCAACAACTGCTAAAGTTAGAAATAAGAACGCATCATCTTGTAGGTATTATATATAATTATTTAAAAAAGTGACTTTTAGACAAGAAGCCACTTGTTAATTAATTGTTGAATTTTGGATTAAAAAATCGAAAATAAATCGACTACAATACTATCATCCCTTATTTCTCGGTCCTAGGTTGTCCTAGGTTATCCAGAGAATTCTGAAACTGTCACCATAATAAACCCGCATTATTGCAAGTTTCATACTAGTTCATAAACCATGTCATCATCTACCGGTACCGTGTGATTTTCCACGCCGAAGTTAAAGAAAGAAACGAGGTCAGCTTGTTTCAACATCAAAACCAAAATCCCAATTTTAGTTTTTGTGTACGAAATGCAAAAGGAACCAGACATTGTAATATAAAAGCTGGCCTAAACCAGCTTGAAAATCCTCGTAGGTATAGAGATAGGCAATCTTATCAACGTAAAAGCTACGGGAAAATCTATGCCTGAATTTACTCTGCCTGGTTGAAGGATTTTTAAAATCCGCCGTACATTGGGACCCTTCAAGTTTACGCAGGCCCTGGTATCCTATTATGCGCCGTACCAGTATTTTTTAAATCTCTTTTGACCTACGGTCAGACATAGGTCTTCGCTTTTGTCCTATATAATAACTATAGTCCACCAAAAAACAATGAGGGGACCATGTTGCTCGACTTCGGACGTGAATAGGCTTCGAGTACTTACACGTACCCCCTGGGTAGAACCAACCTAAAGCTACCTAAAGTAGCAGTAGAACTTGTGCCAAGTACGACTAGAGAAGTACTGCCACCACACCCGACAATCTGCCGCCACCCAGTGGTGCACTTGCAAAGCATTTGCCGGAGAAATTACAAGCGCATGAGACGTTACATCCCATCTCGGATGACGGGCGACACGGGATGCGACTTGGGCCTTCTCATACCTAGGGGAGAACCTAAGTATCACAGTTGTTATGAGCGGCTTAACATCAGGTGTATCATCAGCTAGCTGTCACTACCTGTTACTGTCAGCTGTTACCTACATCAATAAAACATTAATAACTCGTATTTAATATCGATGAAATTCACACTCTTGGATCGAGAACTGGCTCGGTAGTAAGAACGCCGGAACACAATTATATTTTCAATTTACAGCGATCACTACCAGAACGCGACTGACGTGCTCGCTTCAGGAATATCGGGTGATGGCTGATGCATAAAATTTCATAGTCCGCAAACGCCGCCATTTTGAGCATTACGGTTATAAATATTGTGCTTATCTTTACGCATTACCGCAAGGGATGGCCTCGAGTGTTCTAAACGTCTTTGGAAGTTTCAATGTAGCACTTTAGAGGGATAATGTACTGCGGCGATGTTGCCTTATGGCCCCTGCTCTTACTTTTTTGAGGCTTCTATTATAAGCTTCTGTTATATTTCGGGGGACCATGTTGCTCGCGTTCCAGCCCGTATATGCCGGGTGGTGCAAAAGAAGCATCCCAAAGTAGCAGTGGAACTTGTGCCAAGTTTTTCTGGAAAAATACTGCCAGCACACTGGTAATCCGCTGCCAAACAGTGGCGTTGATGTGTCCAGTGGAAATTACAGGCACTTGAAGCATCATATTTTCGTGTCAGGGTACTGGGCGCAACGCACTGAGTTATATAGCTCCTGTAACACAATATATGCTCACAAATATGTTCACTTGTGTGTAAAATGTTGGCCCAAACGATGCTTGAGACCTAAAGGAATAAATGAGTTTGAGTTGAGTTTGAGTAACCAACACTCTACGGTCAAAGCTGTTATGACAGCTTAGCACCGAAGTAGGATAATAGGGATCCACGTCGACGCGCAGAACTTTGGTTCTGTATCCATTGTTTGCAAGCGGGTGAGCGCTAGGTGATCTGGCTTCATAAGACAGGGTTGGGTTGCTTAACATATTGCTTAACAAATTAAGCCCCCAGGGTTGATTTAAAAGCGGATCGTCAATCCTGTTTGGACGCCAGAGAAATATCACCAAAATTAAGAATAAACTCCGGGGTTTTAATCTAGATTATTATTATCAAAATGTAGTTACTCAATAATCATCGTAATTCCTTCATAAAAAAATATTCGGTACAGGATTGGTTCGACAAACTTAAACTCTACATAGCATCTTGCACAAAGGCCTAATTGCTGTATTTATTTGACAGGAATATTGGCATTAGACTGCATTGGAACTGTACTTTCAACCAACTTCACCAACTGTTCTTCAACCAACCAGATGAGGTTAATAATTGGGTTGTATTTTTTTTCTATGTATTTTAGCGCTGTGCTGTCATTTATCATTCGATTTGGAAAACATTTTTTTTTGTTTCCATACACGAGAACGAGAGAAGTCTCGTTTATGCACGAAATAATTCATGGTTCCATACAAAGGTGAAGGGGAATGTGATCGTCTTACATTTAAAAGGATATATCTTTTGAACCACGAGTTATAAAAGTTTAACCGAAATTATGATGGCTTATAGAAACTCAAAAATACAATGAATGGTTCTGTACAATTACAGTTAATAAACTTACCCGATTTTAATCTGATAATCTGATGTTTCAGTACCAATTATAGGTAAACCATAGTCAAACTTGCAATTTCACCCTAATCATTATAGTGATAAGAATAATTATAGTTTGGCCTAGGAAACTCTCATAATACCTATTGAAGGTAGCCAGTTCTGCTCGTCCTCTATCAGATTAGTTAGTCAAGCTAAAAACACGAAACAATTAATGAGAGCGCACGATAAAGTTGTGGCAACTATTGCACCATTCTATAGTGAACAGATTATGTTCGAATCTAGATGTTATAACCTAAATATGAATCTAGATTATTGGCTGTGAAGCTATGCGGTTGCAACGTGAAGTACTTAACCTTTGCTAATTAAAGTGGTAAAATATTTTTATCGAAATTTGTATTTTTTTATCTAATCGAAGCGGACTCTACGACAATCCCATATAGTAGTGGGATGGGTGATCATTTAAAGCAGCAGAGTTTAGCGCATTCATTCTTTAGGGCACGTCAATATATCGGACTCAACTACACCTGTCTATAAGACATATCGGAACCTTCGAACCATTTGAAAACTGCGAATTCAAAAGAAAAGTATCTAATTCAAAAATCGGCATAATTTCTTTTACATTCTAATTTTCGTTCTCAATTAAGTCAAGTCCTATGATAAAAAGTGAATCAAAATTTGTGCACAATTGGCAGAGATATATTACGTAACGATAAAAAAATAATATTTACAGTCTAATTGCGAAACTTTTTCCATATTTAAATAGGTAATCCCCTATTAAAAAAGAAACAAATTCCAACTGAAAAGGCGTTTCTAATAACTCCTTAATTTGTCTATATCTGACTGTTTTCTAAATCTCCACAGAACCCAAGGAACCGTAAACTTGTAGGCATTTGAAATAGAGACGGGGATGTTACGTCTCATGCGCATGTTATTTCACCGGCATCCAAACCCTTCCACCGGAACACAGCAGTGGCTTGGAGGCAGTACTTTTGTGCTTTTGTGTAACTTTGCACAAGTTCTCCTTTAGCACCACCCAAAGGCTACCTTTAGGGGCTCTGTATTCACCTACGGACGCGAACAAATGTTATCGGAACAAAATTTTGCTTACACCAGTATCGTAAAAAGATAGTTTGTTTTTCTACGTCAAATACGTAGAAGCTGTTACTTCCGGAATTTTTAATTTACGCGTCAAGTGCCACAGTTTATGTAACAGTTCGCGCCAATATCCGCTCATATCGAGTAAAATCGATTTAATAACAAAACTCTCGATTTGCGAACAAAGGGATGGCAATTGGCGTAAATGTGTCATGTTCTCGACGTGCGGATCGCTTGGTTATTGGCATGAGAATAAATTTATTTGGGATCAATTCAATGTATTCGAAATAAACAGCCAAATAATCGATGGATTGTTCAAAATAAATTTCACAGCTCTTACGAGTATATCAGGTGGCTGCTTTCCCAGCGACTTTTATCGACGGCTCGTACATGACAAGGTATCTTAAGGACTCTCAACAGAATACGACTGCGGATCGCAAGTTATCGTTTTACTCGCATGAATCCGCGATATATCGGTATCAAATAGGTGACAGTTGACCTAACCTGACAGTTACCCATACGCTAATAGCTGGCGCAATGCACGCGACTTAATAAAAACTAAACTCAAATTGTGGAGAATAATTTTAACGTGCAATATTTAAATAATTTACATATCTATCTATTGGTATACGAAGGAACAAAACAACTTGAGATAAAGATGAAGGGAAGCTGTGAGTAATTTCTTTTCTAATACGTTTTTATGTTTTATTGTTACGACATTTAGTAAACTAAAAACGTGGAACACGAGGCTTAAGGTCAAAGATACGTGGAAACTTTTCAGATATTTTACATTAACAAGAGGAGCAGTATTTATTTTTATCTCGGCCTCAATTATTTTCAGTAGAACGTATTCACAAAGTAACCGTTTTTAGTATTTCTCCAACAAACCTTCCGATAAATAGGATCAGTATTACATAAGAAAATACGCCAATCACGAAGCTATTACAACGAGAAACGAAGCCGCGAAAAAATAATAGATTATTTGGCACAAAAGCTCCTATTCTGTAAGCAAAACGCGATTCACCCAAAAAACACATAACGCAAGTAAATTTGTCCTAACGATTGAATAGATCAATAAAAGGGAGACAGCGGGGGCGAGAAAAATATTAGGGAGCCCCCACACCGAAGACATCTTAAGACCGATTAAATTTTGGCGATTTTAGTTGCCTGTTTTCTGGTAACATGCATTTGATTCCTGAAAATATTAATAACTTCAAACAATTGTATTGTAAGTAAAAATATAAGCTGTAATAAAGACTGATTAAAAGTCGTAAAAAACCTTTTAAACCCAGATTGTCTGTAAAAAGCCCAAAAACAGAAGGTTTTAAGATTCTAGATTTTTCATAGGTTTCCGTGACCAAAGGGTAAGAAAAATTTTATAGCGTAAGAATTTATGTAAATCTTTAAATATTTTTTATACTCAAATTGCGCTATCTTGCCTCAAACTAAGCATAGCTTAGTTTAATTAAACGAAAATCCTTCTATAGTACATTTATTTATAAAAATTTATAAAATAAGTATTATAATTCAAACATAGAACATTAAAATATTTCGATCACACAAATGTTTGCTCTGGGTAGGAATCAAACTTACGACCTACAGGGTTCAAACTTAGGAGTTGAAATTGTCGCACATTATTATGTTATCTTGGTTGATATTATTAAAAAAGTGACTTATCGAAATCTATTTTAATGAATGAAATCGAAATAATTAACTGATTTAATAATAAAACAAAACGACTTAAATACTTCCATGACTTATTTTCCCTCAATACATACATATTTCTATAGAACCTTGATTCCTTGAAGGTACTACAATCACCGTAATCGACTTACAATCACCGAAGTAATAGGGTCAAAAAAAACCATACACCCGTAATTTTTTTTTAAGTAGTTTAATAAAGATACTTTAGCTATACTACCAAAAAATAATGTTTAATACATTTAAATGTGTGGCGAAGTTAATTTGGCGTGGGAGCATAATGCAAAACAATGTTTGAAACAAAGTGACGCGTATACAAGTATTCCACGGTAGATGTTCAGTTATTTTGATTTAACCGGCATCAGGCTGTCCCAGAGGCTCTCACCTGCCCAGACAATTTTAATAAAATCATATTTCCCTCCCTCACTTTCGATATTAAATCGGATCCTGTCTAGTCGTTGCATTACGCTGTACAAAACAGTTTTCCGTATTATATTTGTGTTTCGTTTTTAAGATATTTTTTTTTTTTATTTGACGACTTCGTAGCCTATTTAATGAAACCGGCGCATGTGTGGTAATGTTTAAAAATATTGTTAAATCTAACCATATTCGTTATCAAATTAAAAAACCATAAATTTAAATATGTCTAATTTCATTTAATTACATTAAAATATAACTATTACATTTTTTGATGTAAATGGGTAAGGTAAGGTTTGTAAACGAAAATATTGAAAAAAAAAAAGACCGAATTCATTACATTTATACTTTTAGTCCTTGTTTCGCGCCCTTGTGCGTGTGCGCGCGCTAATAATAGAAACATCCAAATCGGTATGCAACGGGCGAAGAAAAAAGTCAGCCAAATTTTCAATTTCGTTTACTTAAATAATTTTACTTCCTTTGGAAGCCGCTCGAAAATTAAAATTAACCCAAAAATAGAAACAATTTAATTTATAATTGTAATCACTCGTTGTTCTTAGATCAAGCAATACCAATTTTGCTATCTGAATATATTGTTACGTATGAAATTGGTTTATTTGTGTGGATTCATTACCTTCAATCGATGGCAAATTAATTCTTAGTTTAGGTGCGAAAGGTAGATTACAGTTATAATTGCCTTCTCGTATTGCTGTTATCAAGTTTTGTTAGGCACTGCTATTGCTGTTATCAAGTTTTGTTACTATCAAATGTCATGATAATTAATTAGTATCATCGTTAGGGTTGATTGAACAAGCGAGTGAGGTTGTAGTAGCTCTGATTTCTGAACTGTAGGTACTTTTTAACCCCCAACAAAAATAAGTTTGTAGTGTCTGTGGCATGGTAATTCCCGAACAAATTACCAATTTTGATGCGCTTTTTTTTGTTTAAAAGCTGACGTGATATATATATATATCACGTCTATAATAGGTAAGAATTATATATATATATATACAATAATTTATGAAGATTTGTTCAGGCGTTTGAAGATCATTTACCATTAGATCAAGTCGGAGGATTATACATTTTTATTTATGCATTCTGTGGTGACAGAATTATATGGCAGCCCATCTAATGTTAAGTGGTTACCTCCGCTCATAACATCTGCAATAAGACCTCCCCGAAGTATGAGAAGATCCAAGTAGCATATCGTTGCACCTGTCACCCGAGATGGAGATGCGCCAGTGATTTCACCGGCGCCCACACCCGTACGAGTGTTCTACTGCTTGGCGGCAGATCAAGGTGTGGAGGCAGTGTTACTCCGGACAAACTTGGCACAAGTACTGCTACTTTCAGTAGATTCTTCCTACCAAGGGATGTTTAGGGCCTCAAAGCATCTGGACCACACAAAATTCGAAGTCAAGAAAGTCAAACGGATCATAGCAATATATTCAATCAACATATTTTGTTTGACAAAATCATCGATAAATATATTTGAATACAAACAATCCGATGTAAATAGCCAGTTAAAATATTAAAATATTCTTAGAAATCCCCGTAAGGCGAATCGAGTCAGTATCGATAACTCACGAGACACGTCACTATAAATCAATGCGACCTTCAGATAGTGATGCCCACGTACCTTAACTAGTTGATAAATATCGATAAAATAGTCCTGGTCTCTTGCGAATTTAAATACGGAATCGGAGATACAGTTTCATGATCTATATCCTAACATAGTATTATATAAAACAAAGTCGCTCCCGCTGCTTGTACGCTTAGGTCTTTTAAACTACGCAACGTATTTTGATGCAGTTTTCAGCAATAGATAGAGTGATTCAAGAGGAAGGTTTATATGTAGTACTAGCAGCGCATTCGATTTTTTTTTTTCAAATCATGTTTTTCAATTAACGGCGGAGTATAAAGAGAACATATATATAAAAAAATATACAGTGGAACATAAAACCTTTTTGAAGTCGGTGAAAATACAGGAAACCATCTGTCGGGTCAGCTAGTATAAAATATAAATAATTTTCTACGTCATACTCTAATATGGCCAATATTAGATATATAGGTGTTGTAATAACTAATGTTGTCATGACTCGGGCGATTTTATTTTCGAAATGAATTCTTCTGTTTTCTGATAAGAAATAGTCTCCTTAAATATTCTCAAATTTCATTATATACAGAAAAAAACGCTTCCATGCTCATTTTGCAAAACGAGATTTCAGTTTTCATTATTGTATATTGTTATCATAAATTCAATTTTAATTTATTTGCTTAAGTAAGCTTGAAATTTGATAAAACATAAATTCAACATGAGACGATAGGGAAATACTGTCAGAAGTTGTGTATTTTTTGCAAGTCGCTAAAAAAAATGCGGAACTTTAAGGGAATAAAAAGAAGCCTATGTGTTAATCCAGAGCATGAGGTACCTTCATAATTTCGTCAAAATCCGTTTTGCAATTGTGGCGTAAAAGAGTAATAAACATAAATACAGTAAATTTTTCGCATTTATAATATTAGTATGAGAGTTATAGTACAGGTAAAACACTGAAACTACTACGTTTTAACCCCTGAAAATGTTTTAAACGTAGTGAAAAGTGGTTTATTAAGGCTTTTCTTTACCTTTCGGGTACAAAACGTGAATATAGAATGTGCTACATAATTGGTAGCTTTGAAAACAATCTTAGAATCTATTTGTGTCATAAATTCGTCCATTTTCAAGACGATTTTAAAAATCGCTTTAGTTCTTTTAAAAGTTACATGGTGGCATTAATTAGTTTAAATAAAGTAAACATGTTAAGTAGCACGGAATACGTGAAAGTACAAGCAGTGGCTCAAACATTTTCATTCCTTGCTCACTTCGTAAGTCTCCAATTTCAAAAACAAAGCCTGCAAATTCCTCCGTACGTTTACACGCTCCCAAACGAGTGCAGCAGACAGCACTACACGAAAATAACCGCAAACGTGGAACGGAACGCGGCACTACGGAATATTTCGTGGAACGAAACGTACAGCCAGGAACGCGATTATTGCAGCTCCAATGGCGCGATTAAACCCTGCTTCTGTCGTAAACGCATCTTTTTATTCGCCAGCGAAAAATTGTTATCATTTTACTGCACAGAAAATTCTCAACAAGAAAATGTTCGCTTTAAAGTGTTCACAAAAATCAGCGGCGAAGCTTGTTGATTCCGTGAACTGCTCCGTATCCAATTGCCCCATTAACGGGTAACTGCGGGCAATACACAGCCACCGCAGTAAAATCAATGGCTCACTTAAACCCGCCTATTTCCATTCAAATAAATTCGATTCGGCTCAAGTTCTCCGCGAACTATAGATTTATCTATTCGATATTGATCGACTACGGTTACGTCCGGGACGCTAGTTAAAGATATACGACCAATTTCAGGAGAGATTTGTTTTCCGAATAAAAGCTTATTGTCTGTAAGAGCCTGGCCGTCTTGTTCCGGTATTAAATAACACGAGTGCTCGACAAAAACTATAAAAGGCTTCGCGTGCAATACATTGGGCCTGTATCTGGGGTGGTGGGAGCTGGCTGTATGCCAGTTTATTATTTTCTGGGTTCCATTGGCGTAGGAAAGAACTGTTGCTTGAAAACTTTGCCGTACCTGGAAGTTGGATGTTTTTTAGCTAGACCAAGGAAAATTAAGACATTAGTTGAAACATTATATTTGGAAAATTGCTCTTCTTTCATCGGATGTACAAATATTATGGAATTGCTGGAGTTTTATAATTTAAGATCGATACGACGATGACATTTCAATGCGGCTTTCCGAACACGGGGCTGCTGTATACAGACTTGGCTAACCCCAAATGAAAATTACGTATGTAAATTGATGGACTTAAAAAACATGAAATAGATTGACACGAACAGAAAAATATACTTTTGAAATGTAAACTTAAATATGTTTTTTGTAAATAACATGTTACAATCAGGTAAAGAAAACAACAATCGCTATTAAATACATCCAAAAATAAGTCAAAATTTAAAACGATAAAATGTTATATTTTAAAAAGCCGTTATGACTGACACTAACTTGTCTCGCAACATGTTTGAAAAATAATCAATCACAAAAAAATATGACTGAAATTGTTGTGATTTCGACGAAAAGTCTTGTACACGAAATTAACTCAGATTCAAACTTGCAAACTGAAGTTAAAAGGAATAATTAGCGCGCGCGACAAATGTTTCATATATAGGTGTTGTAATAATAATTACTCGCTGAGCCGTTTTATATATAACTCGATGAAATATTAATTATTTAAATGAATTGAGTGTTACCACTGACTCGCTCGCGCATTGACATATTTGGGTAGATGTAGCGAATGGAAGGATATTCGGGAGACGAGCGTAACGGGTGACCTAAAGAAAACTCTTTATGTTAAGCATGTTAAATGAAAAGAAGTAAATTTTCAAATGTTATGGATAATGTTACGGCTCCTTAGCTTAGTGGTAGTAGCCCTGCCTTTGAAGCGAGGGGTCCTGGGTCCGATTCCCGGCCGGGGCACACTTTGTGTGGTGAGCATGAAGATGGTTCTCGGGTCTTGGGTCTTGTTTCTGTGTTTGTCCATGCCATCTGCGACACAGGGATTCCTAGTGCAGAGGTATGAGTGTGTAAACATTTTTTTTTTAATATAAATAATTAACTGATATAATACGTCAATACATTCGTTTTGTCTCTAAGGAATGGAATCTTAGACTGAGTTGTATTTATCCTGATGCGTCCATCACCCGAGGCGGGGTAACATCTCAGTGATACGATCATTACGTAAGGCTTGGCGGCAGATTCCAGGTGATGTAGCACAGGTGGCACAAGTTCTACTACTTAAAATTATATGAATGACACTAATATTATAAAGGCAAAAGTTTATATGTATGTGTGTGTGTACCTATATGTGTGTGTGTTTTCATGTATGTTGCTCCTTCATTTACTTAAGGCTCAACGGATTTGAATGAAATTAGGTACCAAGATATACCCTGGATTAATCTGTCCGCAGGTAACACCTCAGGGCACAGCTAGTTCTGAATATATAGGTACAGAACCCTCGTAAAAAATTAAGAACGACGATTTAATATTCGCAGCTGTAAAGAGGAAACTGCTGCATTTATTGGTACGCATTGTCGTAAATATAAACGGCATGTTTGAGAGAATTGCTGTTAGCAGCCAAATGCTCTTATAATGTTTTCATTTTGCCGGATTAACGTTTTTAGAGATGGCGCTTTATTTATCAACGGATATTAGCCGTAGATTAGCTTTTTAGGGTCCCGCACCCAAAGGGTAAAACGGGACCTTATTACTAAGACTCCGCTACCCGTCTTTCCGTCTGTCACCAGGCTATATATTGTGCACCGTGATAGTTATAGAAATTTTCACAGTATTTCTTTTGATGCTATAACAACAAATACTTAACAACAGAATAAAATATATATTACAAAAACGTACAAAAACGTGATTATAATTTTTTGTTTTGTAGATAATGTTATGGAACCCTTCGTGCGCGAGTCCGACTCGCACTTGGCCGGTTTTTTCATGTTTTATCTATTTCAGAGGAATTCAAAAGTAACCACAGAGGAAGACAACAGAAGCTGATCTACGGCTAATCTGCCAATGTTTGTATAAATACATTTCATCATAAATTAATAAAATCATTCCCAAAAAACATGAAACAAAATTTAAATTCATATATAAAACTATTGCAGCTTTTCTGGGAGTTATAATATATTTAGAAATATTCATTAAGGAGTATCACAAGAAAGAGTTAATTTTAGAAGAAATTAAAAATTGACCAAAATTTGGTGCGACCTTTAGTTAGACGTATTGTATAGTAATTGTGAAACTAAAATTTACTATTGTACAATGACCATAACCATTCAGATTTGTTTATTTAATCAGTTTTTTTTTACTTTTTGAGATCCGAGTAACTAAATATCGCCAAGAAAATATGGCATGAACCATACACCACAAATACTTAAAAAAAAAAACTTATATTAGGGCCATACAAAAGCGGTGACAAAGGAATTGTCCACAATCACAGATAGACGCACCCGACAAATTTATAACACAAAAACCCTAGATTGTTTGATATACACATAAGAAAAACGCAATTCTGTCCGTCTCGTAACGAGTCTGCTCAATTCTCCCGCGATTGATCGTAGGAAAAGCGAGCTCATAACACGTCTATAATAGCTCATTATATGGCTCCAACGCGCTTTCTAAACGTGAAAGTCGACATCTGCTATGTTGTATCTTGTTATTGTTTATTAAAACATAAAAGCCTTATCTTAGCTGATCACGATAAACGTAGCACAATAAAATTATATAATCACTAACTTAACCTCATACATAAATAACTAAATAAATAATTAACGTTTACACACTCATACCTCTGCACTAGGATTCCCTGTGTCGCAGATGGTATGGACATCCATAGATACACAAGACAAACACCCAAGATCGAACAATCTTCATAATCACCACACAAAGTGTGCCCCGGGACTCGAACCCGGGATCCCTCGCTCCGAAGGCAGGGCTACTACCAACTAAACCACAGAGTCGTCATATCATAATATATCATATTGTTCCTTTATTTTCCTAGACTTATATACCGCCGTGTCCCAACACATATTAAAACACTATCCAAAGGTTGTCTGGAAGAAATCGCTTTCAGCTATAATACCGCCCATTGTACTTGATCTAAGTAGATTTATTTAATTGACTTTTTTTGTTTTGTTTTTGGTGTACCTTAAAGTGTTAATTCAGTCATAGCTTAGTTAGTAGTAGCTCTTCTTTCTGCGCAGTTGGTCATGGGTTCGATTCTCAAGACAAGCTTTTTTCTGGGTGTTAATATTTATTTATCACTTATCTAGTTGCCATAATACAAGCTATGCTTAGTTTGGGGCTAGATACCTTGAATATTATCTTTTTATTTTATTACAGATATTTCCGTTTACTATGAGAAGGTACATTATTATATAAACGTTTAAAAACGTTTACACACTCATACGTCTGCACTAGGATTCCCTGTGTCGCAGATGGCATGGACAAACACAGAAACACAAGACAAACACCCAAGACCCGAGAACAAACTTCATGCTCACCACACAAAGTATGCCCCGGCCGGGAATCGAACCCGGGACCCCTCGCTTCGAAGGCAGGGCTACTACCAACTAAGCTACGGAGCCGTTATATGTTCACTGTAAAACCTTTTTAAATCAAAATAACTCATAATATTTACTGTTTATGACAGATACATATAATAAATTTCATACAAATAAACCTTATGTGTTGTGATGTTCACAGAGATAGTTAAAGTTATTAAACTCATATACGGTTACACGTTAACTTTGAATTAAGTAACATCTCGTTTAAGTTATGGTTATTATAGAACATCTTGTTCATCTCTTCAGTACCATACTATAAATCTTACTATTATTTATAACGAGCTAAGATAATAAAAATATGAGATAATAATCCATGACACGTTCGAATCGTTCGTGGAACGATAAGCCTAGTTCGAAAGTGAACGTTTGTTTATGACACTGACATACCAAATGACAGAATATTTTAATGGTAGATGGCTGCGTATGACAGCTGTGTAGGCGTTCTGATAATCGAATCGAAGAAGTGGTTTGTCATCTGGCGAGGAGAGGTTTTTATTAGGCCCGCGTGTGACTTTTGCGAAATGCTTTCTATATTGATACTAGCTGCGATCCGCTGTTTTCCAGCATCAAAAGTAGTCTTTGTTTATCTTGGATATAGGCTATCGTGGTACCAAAATTTCATCCAAATACGATAAGCTGAAAAGATTTGAGCGTGAAAGAGCAATAAGCATACACGCTAACACACAAACATTCGCCTTTAAAGTAGGAGTGTTATAAGCCGTTTGCCAAGTGGACACAATAGGTTAAATATATATACTAGCTATTGCCCGCGACTACAAATTAGTATTTCGAATACCCTTATTTTGTTTTAAATTTTACTTGTCTGTTTCTTCCTCTCGGGTTGGTCGGTTAGGGTTGGAACAGACGTAAACTTAACATAAATACTAAAACATAACATAAATAAACAAAACTTAACAAAAAAATATCTTTGTGTAAAATTTGACGTGTCCAAACGATACTTAAGGTCTAAAGGAATAAATGAGTTTGAGTTCATTATTTCAGTAGAATCTGAGCCGTCAGAAAACAACGTGATTTTTCAAATAAGTCAATTATTACTATACTTGGAACGCCACAGCACCATACTCAGTTATTTAGTGCTTCAAAATCGGCTGTCGACGACCTGTAGCTCAAGCATAGAACATATCTCTAAGTGTTCATAAAATATTTGCAGAACGATGTCTCGCATCTAAAGAACCGTTTTTATGAACGTTTCTAAGACGATAAAGCAACATAAAACCTATTAAACAAGACTACATCACAAAAACCAACGTTTATCATAAACTGGAGAGAGAGCGTGGTGGCCCAGGGGCACAGACGCCGACTTTCAATCTGAAGGTCGCTGGTTCAAACCCACACGTGCACCAATGAGTTTTTTCATTCGAAAAATTTATGTGCGCAATACCACGTTCTCAAAACGGTGACGGAAAACATCGTGAGGAAACCGGCATGTCTTAGAACCAAAAATTCGAAGACATGTGACATCTACCAAGCCGGATTGGGCTCCCGTGGTAGATCAGAGCCCATTCACTCTCAATTATCGAGAGTAGGCCGGTGTCCCTGTAGTGGGAACATTAGAGGCTGGTACGGATGCAAACGATGCTTATAATAAATAAATATTCACGGATTTTATATAGAGCACAATCTAGCCACAATCTAAGCAAAGCTTGTACTATGGGAATGCCCCTGATTGACGGCGGACCAGGTGTGGTGGCAGTACTGCTCCGGACGAACTTGGCGGGTTCTACCGCTACTTTTGGTTGCTCCTTTTGCACCCGGGATACACGTGTAGGGACTCTGACTGTACTTACGGAGCAGCTGGACTTATGTCTTATTTTAAAAAGGACGTAAGACAGATTAATTTTTGTTCTACGGATATACTTGTCCCGACTAAAATATGTCCGTTTATGGGGTAATATATAAATTCTCGTCACCCAGTATTCATTAAAATGGAGGCTTTAAACTCGATGTCTATTCTAATTGAACTATAAAATAATATTTCCATCTCGTTATCTCCTTTACGTTTTTAAATCAAACATTCCACTGAAATCAAATCGCAGCAAATCTACCATTTGGCATTGTTCCCGCTTTCTTGGAATATTCGTTATCACAGGTGCAATTGCATTCAGAAATAGGTATTAGTAATTCTACGTCTTAACTAAGAGAACCAAAAGTAGCAGTAGAACTTGTGCTGAGTTCGCATGAGACAGTATCCCGTGTCTGGAGAACGTAACTCGATGCGACTTAGGGTTTCTCAGTCTTCGAAAGCGGAGTACAGAGTAGTTTTGCTGTTTATGGCAGGTTAATATTAATATCCTTTTTTATATTATATATATATATATATATATATATATATATATATAATATAAAATAAAAAAAAAAGATTATTAATGGAAAACTATGGAGGAAAGCATAACGTATATAAACGAGGGCTTCTCCGTTCAACCCAAAACATATGCTCAGTTCTACTTTTTCATGATTAATTAATATCAATTACATTATATCGCTGATATATTTTTTATTTGACTTTTTTACGTTTTTATGTATTTTATCTTCAATAAAGTGATGATCAAATTACTACTATTATAATCGCCAGGCTTGGGCTGCTGACAAACTAGCGTCGCTCGTTCGGTATGCGTTCTATTGGGATGGACGCACATTTTATGATTTTATGTGGGTCAGTACGGCACAATGCTTATAAAAATAAATCGTTTCGCTGCTCGTTCGATCGTAATGTTTTATAGACTAATAGAAAGAGCATTTACAATACACGGATATAAAGGCTTTTTCACGCCATAATGGAGCTATTTATAAATATTACGGTCATTTATAAATGTTCAATACCGAGAAGTTATTCAATAGATTGTGTGGACTTTTCAGTTTATTCTGGACGTGGTTAGTTAAATTGAGTTATAGGAGTGCTCAGCCAAGGGGCTGAGTAATTCGTGGAAAAAGGAGCCTGTAATGGTTTTGTCGGGTCCCGATCGTAGAATTACAATTGAACATTGATGTATTAAAAACGATACAAGGATAAAATTGTACACGGAAAACAGGGTTAACAGAAAAATTTAACACTAGTGCGCACGGATGACCTATCTAAAAAAATTTCTCATAAACGTTGAATAGTACCACAATGTATTTCACAATCAGTTCTCAAGTAGCAAATATATCGCGTATCAAATTCACAAAAGTACAACAATACAGTCAAATTGAAAACCTGTGTTTGGTTAAAAAGACAAAAACAATTTTCTTTCAACTATTATGTGATCTGTATTAATATTTAAAAATAAATAATATTTTTTTTGCTCATGCCATAAAACACAATATATTCATTAGCAGTTAGCAGTTTCATTAAGTAATAAAAAATAAAACATTTTACAAAGGCAAATGGCTCTCGAAATTAATTCTTTAAACAACGTTTCGAAACAGCCACAGATAAACAATTTCGTCGTCTCTAAAAACTAAACGCGCGCTAACAATGTTAACCACGTTGTTATCCGTATGCTCGTTGTATACGAACAAACATTATTTCTTGGTAGTTGCACCCCTCACCCGAAAGGGGGATGTTACTCATACATCTGTGATTCCACCGGAATACAGCAATACGAGTGAATTACTGCTTGGACATGACCCGGTTAGTACCTTTCAGATTAACAGATTTTTAATTTTTTTTAATGTCAATGCGTGACGGAACGAGCTGAGGTAAGTGAGGAGCCCACCTGGTAAGTGGTAACCCTCGCCCATGACAACAGTAATGTGTGCGACTCAGTATGAGATCCAAATCTTAACTGAGTCGCATTCATCCTGCTGCGTCCATCACCCGAGACGGGGATGATACGTCTCATGCGATATTTGTGTAATTCCCTCGCCAAATTTAGCGATAAATGATGCCGCGACCGTTGACCCACCTTCATCCGGTAATTTCATAGATGTTCCAAAGTTAAACTACAAGTTAACGAATGCTCAATCAATTCTTAAGTGGTTTGCCGTCCTGAAATTGTAAACGTACCGCTGCGATTACGAAAAATGCTGAGAGTCAAAAAGTAAGACTTGCGTTGGGGAGGACCCAACTCGTTATTATTATTGTCTTGTAGTAACTTAACACGAGGTAGATATTGGCTCGTCTAGTCACTTAACAACATCCCCCAGTGAAGATAGACGAGAGATTGCTAAGATTGTGCCTAATCCATCACTGAACGTTTCAAAAATTTTCCAGATTTTTTTTTAATACAAATTACAAATGATTTATTCCAAAAAGATTTAATTCGACGGTTTTACAGCAAGGCGATACCCTCCCCATTTCCGAGCTACAATACATTTTATCCGGATATTCAGCAATATCCATTTATTTCCTACCTCAAAAGAAGTGCACGAAACTCCGTGACGTCATAATCCGGGAAAAGGATCGCTGATGAGTGCTGCTCAACTTTACGCAATGTTTGAGATGCTTTTGCTTATTGAAAGGGATTGGGGCTTGGAAAGGTCTGGAGGTATTTAGGAAATCTTTGATAGCATTTGATTACCTGCGATATTAAACCAATAGATATTTATCTTCTTAGCAACTGCTCATCCATTTTTGGGGACGGTAGACTCAAGAAAACCATTTTTATTAAAGTAGAACATAATAAAAAAAAATACATTTACAACCTCATACTCCTGCACTAGGATTCCCTGTGTCCATGGCATGGAAAAATACAACGTATGGCGGACACCCTAGACCCCGAGAACAAAGTTCATGCTCACCACAAATTGTGTCCTGGCCGGGAATCGAACCCGGGACCCCTCGCTTCGAAGGCAGGGCTACTATCAACTAAGCAACCGAGCCGCCTTATAAGCTACGGAGATACCTGTCTTATATTGAATTGGTTTTCTCCTTTAATCAAAATTTCACAACAAATGGCACATAATATTGTAAAACATTGCCCAATACTTTGAAATTAGGCAGAAATGACTCAAAAAATTAAATTTCACATTTATTCGAATAAAAAAATAGTCTCCATCAAATTTAGATTTGTAAAATAATTTAAACTATGGATACAAAGTTTAACGTAGTCGTAGAACGCATCATGAAATTGAAGCAAATATATTTCGACCGCGTATTTTGATGCAGATTTGGGTGAATCAAAACCGCAAACCGTCGGGCGAAAAATTACTACATCAGATTTCACCAAAAATGCAATGCATTATCTGTGCACTGTGTACGACGTTAACGAAATACTACAGCTGCATAATGCGTATTTATTATGCAAAAAGAGTATTACAGGTTAAATGGAGTGCTATTACTAAACCTACTATTTGTTATGTCTATCTGTATATCTCTGTATATTTTGAACAAGATCAAAAGCTGTGTGTAACATGCTAACAGATATTTTCCTGCCTTGATTAACATCACCCGAGACAGGAATGATACGTCTCATGCGCATGTGATTTCATCGGCACCCACACTCTTCCACCGGAACACAGTAATTCGGGCACTGCTTGGCAGATTCTAGGTGTGGTGGTTCTACTGTTACTTTTGGTGGTTCTTTTAGTACTACCCGGGGATACGTGTAGGGAATCAAACGGTATGACACCTAAATATCTATGTGCAGATATGCCAGAAGTGCAGTCAGTTTTCATTAGTATTATTTGTTAAGAGTATGTCTGTTCCGACCCTAACCGACCCGAGGATCAGAGGCAAATTAAGCTGGTTTGTTTTCATCAACATCTTACAACTCTATTGATTAACAACATGAAACTTACAGAAATTCATTTTGAACGAGCCGAAAATAGATGAA
Source organism: Aplocera efformata (assembly GCA_921293045.1). NCBI lineage: Eukaryota > Metazoa > Arthropoda > Insecta > Lepidoptera > Geometridae > Aplocera > Aplocera efformata. The sequence continues at coordinate 13,062,490 of OV121039.1, forward strand.
AAGACAAATTTCGACTTCAGTGGAGCGGAAAAAAGGTCGGTAAGTTTGGGCGATGTCTTATCAACCTTATCAAAATAAAATTAGACTCATTGCTTGAGATATAATACACGTGCGGTATAATATACGTATACGTGCGTGCGTCCGCCCTTCCACCCACCTATGTATGTACCTACCCTACCTGCATAATATGCACAATGTTAGGTATGCATGTTATGCAGGAATGGAGACCTATAGATTTGCAGATTTCATTCCCACTATGAATAATAACACGATTCTTTGGTGAGCACTGTCTCTGTTCTCATATCACAGGATAGTTGGCTGCCATTTTATTCGATCATCAATATGACGCCATCCTACTTATATTATACACGCGAAAGTATGTATATATAGATGTTTGTTACTCCATCACGCCAGAACGGCTGAACAGACCTGGATGAAATTTGGATGAAAATTGGATTATAGTTAGCTAAACAAAAGCTAAACCTGATAAAATACGAACGCTTGTTTCAGTTGCGTCTCTAGTTTCACCTCAATAACCCAATTCTGTGTACGACCCACGGCGACTAATAGTATCGATAAATACCACAGTTCCCGCCTATCGCACCACTAAATTCTTATACGAACCATTTAAGATTAATGGAGGGCATGCACAATTTGTGTTATCACTTTATTGGATGCCAGGATGCCTAGGGATGTGGGACGATATTGTTTTATCGATAGATTTAATGTGTTTGTTTTGTCGGCGACTATGTGAGGCTTTGGGGAATGGATGGAATTGTGATAAGAGATTCTGTTTGGTTTTGTTTGATTCCAAGTGGATCTTTGTTTACGAGAATGAAAACTTAATATCGTTGAAGCTGTTTTTTTGATTTGTTATATTTCAAGTTAGTGAAATATTAGTATTTTTGTGAGTTTTGTTGATTTTCGATAGTTCGACTAACAAATCGTATATATATGTATATATATATCTAATATATAATATATTAATATATCTCTCTTTAAGTTCAAAAATTATGTTCATAATTAAGACAGTTTCAAATATTATATAGAGCTAATTAATTTTAAATATTATATTATATTACAAAATATAACCAAATTCCGGAATCCTTTTCATTTAGCTTGAAATCATTGATCTTGATTTGAATTTTTTTATTATTTAAAATAACCGATCTATTTATTTATAAAATCACAGGAAAATTTCGTAAAGCATCGAAATTTTCACTTCCCTATGCGTATGCAGTCCGCCTAAATATTGATTCGATTAATCACGCTGTATCGAATATTTGTGGATCGATCGCCGTGGGAAGCTCGATTCGAATTGCAATTATCGAATACTATTAGTCCACGTTTTAGTGCACTGCTTGTATTCTCAGATCTCGTACACGAAACGATGTTAAATCTCGACACGCACGAGTTGAAATCAATGGTGAGCAAGAAAACTCACATGAGCTACCAAAAATTGTGAAATATTTTTGGTACATTTGATAATGGTTTAAGATGATGAAATGATAATGGGTTAAGATCTCTACCTCTAAAATCAATTTAATGGAAACGACTGGTCAAGCTACACTGCGAGTACTTGTATTAATTACACTTGTGGGATTGCTACGCCTTCTCGGTTGTTAAACCTGGTGGTAAATAGGATTTTTCATTACACATACACGAAACGTGAAAAACCTAGCAATCGAAAATCTCGGAGTATCTACGATAATATAACGATGGGAGATTTAAAGAATCCAAGATCGTGTTTAAGATTTTTTTCGGAAAAAATTTGAACACATTGAAAAATTTAGAACTATATGATTATCTATATAAGTTCACTATAAGAGAAATTGTACTTAAAAAAATTCTTAAACCAGAAGATATTGTAAAATTAATATTTAAGACTGAATGAGTTTCAAGATTTATTAATTATATTTTTTTGCATCGCGATTTTATGTATAACTGATTCGTTAGTCTACTCGATCATTTATCGAGAATTGACGCCGTTGTGCAATAAATTAAAAATAGACATGTCGATTTAACGGCCGATGTTTTCGGATAAAATGGAACTTGGAATGACTTCGGTTTTAGATGTTTTTTATTCTGGCATTGATCGATTAACTTAATCTGCAGTTTTTAGTCGGAGCGTCCCATACCTAGTTTATTTAAACTGTATTTTTGGGTAGAAAGAACATACATTTTTGATTATTTAACCAAACAACGCACGCTTTGTTTGACCAATTGCCATTTAGTTCCTGATAAAAGAATATTTTTTTATAGGCTTAGTTGTTAGTAATCCTGCTTTCGAAGCGAAGGGACCCGGGTTTGATTCTCGGCCGGGGCACACTTTGTATGGTGAGTATGAATTTATTCTCGGGTCTTATCTTTGTGTTGTGTTTCTGTGTTTGTCTATGCCATCTGCGAGCTACCTGCTACCGACTAAGCTATGGAGCTGTATATAGCCATTGATTATAAATTACGTATTTTTAATAACAGTTTTCAATCACCTCATCATAAATTAGTATAGAAGTTTTATAGCATTGTCGGACAAAGAAATCGCACGTTTTAAAATGGAAATTCCCAGTTCATGAAATATTAAATGGATAAAGCCACATCCAGACCAGCGGGATATGTAAAGAAAATATTAACACCTGGATGAAGCGTCCACACTGGGATATTCAAATGGAATGTGGACGGCAGGTCGGCTGCGCTTCGAGTGGTATATGTTATGCTAAGCTACGGCGTAAATGGTTGGGGCAAGTCATCAGAGTAAGAGACGAAGGTTTTCTTGAGTTTCGGGAAAGACACGTACTGTTTTTCTATGAGAAGGCAAAGAGATTAGTGAGCCAAGAAGACGAAGAGTAAAATTTTGGACTCTTGGATTTTTTAAGTCAAAAATCATTCTTCCCTTTTTTAAAAATTACTTGAAACGTCACTTTTTTGAAATTAGGTACATAATTACGTACCTCCGAGATCACGCGTTCTTATTATTTAATAAGTTAAAAGCTTGTTGAAACACTATCAGGCCTTCCTTGGGAAAGAACCAAGAATCCCCTAATAGAAGGATAACTGGTTTTTCTCGAGCATGATTCCTTTTACCATGTAAGTTGCTAAATTTTAATTAAATTATTGTGTTTAAACAGATATTATAAAGTGTTTTGCTTGTCGTGCAGCAGAGCGTTATCAGTGACAGTTTTATGACCATGAAGTTTAATAGTGACAGTTTTAGAATGACAGAATATTACAGATGCAAAAATAATCTTGTCACTTGGACCATCTAACCAATGGACACATAAATAAGCTACGTAGCACACAGGTGCATGCATCAAATGCAATGCATTGCGTATGTATGCGCCATGCTTTCAACCATTGTACCTTCTACTTACTAGGTAGGCACGTGGTCGTGTTTTGATACGAACAACGGGACTGTCAGGAACAGGTACTCAGATGGAAAACGCTAGTCAGAGTTTATAAACTGCTTATATAGTTTACTGTTGGTTTTAGGACGCTAGGACATGCCGGTTTCCTTCCAAAGTTTTCCTTCACTATTTTGAGAATGTGGTATTGCGTATATACTAGAGATGTGCCGACTATGACTTTGTCCGACCATCCTATTAGTCGGTTGTAGAGGTCGATCATGGTTTTGGTTGTATTTGGTTGTATACCTTTCGTTTACAGATTCGCGCGCAACTCGCAACCGCCGTCGCCTGCGAGCGTGTCGGAACATGTTTTGTTTACTTCACATTGTTTCTTGATTTTCATTTTATTTCTCTGTATTTAAAAAAATACTTTAAGAGTATTATATCAGTTATCCAGTACCTATAGTACAAGCTATGCTTAGGGCTAGATGGCGATGTGTGAAATGTTCAAGAATATTTATTTATTATATTTAAGTTTGGTTTACTTGCCAGAGGACATAAATAAATGTAGTATTACTCCTTACACTGATTTTTGTGTTGAATTCAAAAAAGCAAGCTCAACCAATGCACCTACATTTTGATATTACATGTCAGTTTCCTCAGCGCTTTTCCATCACGTTGAGAAGTGAAGAGCTGAATTCGATTTGTCGATTAAAAGAAACACATTGGTTTATGGTAGCTATACCTTAGACCTTTAATTTGTAACCTTTACATTGTATGAGTAAGTCGGTTTTGAAGGTCGTACTCATTTGAATCAAAGGGCCCTATAAATTCAAATGACAGTGAATCGAATATCAAGTTGTGTCAAATTGGTATTTTTCACGCTGTAAAATACCAATACGCTTAAAGAGAAAACCTTTGTAACTTATGCTTATATATGGTCATCATAAATATTAATTGTTGCTTGATTCACAGCAAAAGACAAGTAAGAGTTCCAGTGCAAGGCTGTGGTGCTGGTAAACTTACAAGCGCATGAGACGCGGGTGATGGCCGCAGCAGGATGAACACAACTCAGTCTAGAACTAAGTCTTATTCTAAGTTGAATCGCTGTTGTCATGCGCAGGGGTAACCACTTACCAGTATTAGGTAGGCATTCAGCCAGTTCCGTCCGTCTGTACCAGTTCCTAATGTTCCCACTGCAGGGACACCGGCTTCCTCTCAATAACTGAGAGTGAATGGGCTTTGATATACCACGGGACCCCAATCCGGATTGGTAAATACACACGTCTTCGAATTCTTGACTCGAAGACATGTCGGTTTCCTCACGATGTTTTAACCGTTTCGAGAAAATGGTACAGTGCAAATAAATTTTTCAAGTGAAAAACTCATTGTTGCACCCTGGGGGTTTGAACTAGTAACCTTCAATTTGAAAGTCGGCGACTGTGCCCATGGATCACCATCCTCTCGTTACATAAAATTCTGTTACTTACATTAAAATAATAAAAACTGTAATCATTGCCTATTCTCGTATTATCCGCAAAGTTCTATGAAGGTATAAAGGATATGAGGACCAGAGGGATGTGGAAACATGTGCAAATGCAGCAATGCAAGTGCAGGTCACATAAAAACTGAGGTAATCGGTCATCTTGGATTCCACTCGGCGACTCCAAGACGGGTTTTGCATACGTGAGTATAGGGCTGTCTCTTACCAGTTATTTTAATGGTCTGGCTGGACGAGCTATGGCCCTGATGTTAAGTCGATCCCGCCACCCATAAACAGCAATATAACTGAGGTCCTCAACCAAAGTATGCGATGTGCTAGATTTTCGTTGCGCTAGCCACTTTGGGACAGGGATTGCCGGTGAGACGTGAATCTCATGCACCTGTAATTCACCGGCAAACCTCGCGCTTCGTAGACTACCAGGTGTGGAAAGGTTCATTTCAAAGGTCTTTATTTAAAGGTGACCTGGAAGAGATTGCTATTAGCAAGTGAGCTGCTCATCTCTGCTTTTATTTGCGTCTCTTGTCAATTTACCATTAGTATCTGGGCGACATATGTTCGTCGCCCAAATTGGTTTTTCATGGCTGGGAATCGAACCCAGGACCTGCACATCAACTGAGCTGTGAGGTCAGTCTATAAATCTGATCACTGCCAACCCTAGCCGTTTCCCGCACTGATTAGCGACGCGTGCCTGCGACGAATGCGGCGCGGTGCGCACACGCACGTTCCGATGCTAATGGCGTGACCTTTTCACATACGCATTACCAGATTCGAGGCGAATAGCTGAATGTTACGAACATTGTCGCATTTAACTAGCTCAGTGGTTGTGGCCTTTGGGCGGCTTGAAACCTCCGACATCAGAGTTGGCCACGTGCGCACACGAGGAGCAAAGAAGAGAGTTGGTTGGTGGCTGTAGCTATGCGTTCTGCGTTGTTGGTCGTGGGTTTAATTCCCACTTAGATGAAACATTTTAGTGACAAGATGTTTGTTCTGTGTCAGGGTCGCAAAACTTGAAAAATAGTTAGATCGATGTGGCTAATTTCTATTTCGTTGTGTTCGTAAATATCACGACAAAGTCTGTATAGAAGATAATATTTGGAAAATTCACGCAAAATATAAGAATCTGAGAATAACTGTAAGTGATTTTCATGAAATGTATTATGACGGTATTTCATAAATAGATTAACACATTAAGATAAATAGGCTCACTTTCTATCCCAAAAAAGTGAAATAATTTTTTATTGACTTGCAACTTCATTCAATTCTTGCTTATCGTCTAATATTGAATTTTTAACCGCGGGTTAAAATGTGGGAAGCAGCTTTTAGTTCATAAAAATGTATTCTATTTCCCAAGAATTATAGTAGAAAACTGTGTATTCATTGATTCAAAATCTTTTCGTAGAAACACTTGGAATAATGTTATTCAAAACTTATTCCGCTGGCGGTGTTGTATTGAATAAGATTACCATTCATAGTTCTGGAGTACCAACTCAAGTGACCTCACAAGATATATAAACTAAAAAAAATTGCTTATAAATGTACCTCTTGCTAATAAATACAATGTTTTACGTAGGTAGAAGTGAAAATAAATAAAATAGACCGTTACTATTAGGATAAATCAACACAAAGAATTACGTACTGCCAAATGTACTTTTAATACAATAATTTAGTACATTTAATTTAGTGTGTAATTTAGTACGGAATAGCCGCTATATTGACAAATACTCTGAGAGAATAATGACACCCTGACTATAATATTATAATACAAATGCAAAAATTTGTTTGTTTGTTACGCTTTCACAACTAAACCGCTTGACTAATTAAAAAAAATTCTTTCACTTATGGAAAGCTACATTATAAGCGAGTAACATAAGCTATATTTTATCCCCGTATTCCCACGGGAATGGGAACTACGCAGGTGAAACCGCAGGGCGGCTAGGTATTATATGAATGTCAGGAAAGATAGCCAAACAGTCGATTTAGGCTCAGTAGGGTTCCATATATCCTTTGGGTACGGAATCATTAAAATGTTGAAAAATACTTACATCATATGTCCATTCGGCTCATGCTAAGTGATTTGTGCAATCTGAAAGGAGACAAAATAAGAATTAGTTTATGAATTTTGCGAAATTCATCGTTAAAGTTATTTGAAATAAACTCAATTTGCCAAAATTTCGTGTCAGGTCTATGTTATAGAGCGAGTGCGAATCTCTAATGTTGTGTCGGTAATAGCAAATAATTTGCTTACGCAAAGCACTTCCAGTTTGTATACATTCATGATGAATGGTTTCGCAGAACGGCTTAGGAAGTGTAGACTCACTCTTTTATATTGCATCCTTTTATTTAAGCCATTAATGAGCCTGGTGCGTTAACGACCCTTCGCGGCTCAAATTATTTAGTCGCTGCGAAAATTATGTTTCCGGTCAGTCTATTCTGAACCTTACGTAAATGAGGACAGCGAAATTAAGTTCTGGAATTTGTGACCTTTTGAGATTAAAGGTAGGAAATTTTTAATTGAAGATACAGTGAGTATGAATGCTGATAAATCGTAATATGATTTAATTAATGATTTAAAATAAGTTTTGAGTTATTTAAGTATATTTTTTCAGTAATTTGCCATTAATTTAAAGGAGATAAGAGAAGAAATGAAATGAAATAAAAACTAGGTTTAATATTTTTTGAAATAAAATCACTATAGCAAGACAGAGATAATTAAATACATTATATAAATACATTATAAGAGTTTAAAACTATATACCATGTGAATATGTACTGAGATCACACTGATTTATTTATTCCTTTAAATGTCAAGTATCATTTGGTCACGTTAAATTTTACACAAGCAAACATATTTGAGAGCGTGGTGGCCCAGGGGCACAGACGCCGACTTTCAATCTGAAGGTCGCTGGTTCAAACCCACACGTGCACCAATGAGTTTTTTCACTTGAAAAAATTATGTGCGCAATACCACGTTCTCCAAACGGTGACGGAAAACATCGTGAGGAAACCGGCATGTCTAAGAACCAAAAATTCGACGACATGTGACATCTACCAATCCGGATTGGGCTCCCGTGGTAGATCAGAGCCCATTCACTCTCAATTATCGAGAGTAGGCTGGTGTCCCTGCAGTGGGAACATTAGAGGCTGGTACGGTTAAACATATTTGTGAGTATAAAACATGTCACAGGAATTCCTTAGACACATTAAATGAACACAGATGTCAAATTACAGACAGTTTTCATGTCGTATTATATTTGTTAAGTTTGCGTTTGTTCCAACAGTTTATATTAAGTTTAAATAACAAGTCGTAATATTATAATATATTTTGAAAATTCATGGACCACGTTGTTATAAGAGTTTTGATGGCTCCGTGGCTTAGGTGGTAGTAGCCTTGCCTTCGAAGCGAGGGGTCCCGGGTTCGATTCCCGGCCGGGGCACACTTTGTGTGAAGAGCATAAAGTTTGTTCCCGGGTCTTGGGTGTTTGTCTTGTGTTTCTGTGTTTGTCCATGCCATCTGCGACACAGCGAATCCTAGTGCAGAATTATGAGTGTGTAAAATGTAAAACGTGAACGAGATATTTACCAAAATCTGAGTTATGTTGACTCCCCATATTTCGACGCGTGAAACTGAGTTATCAGGAAAATCACATACGAGGGACCATTGAACTGACAAACGATGCTGCTACTGGAAATTATAGTTTTGAGTTTAAACAATACTGTTAGGGCTGCACACCATTAACCCTCGAGGGTCCACCGCACATTCTTGCCGTAAGTTTCGTTTCGCACGCTACGTCCCAACCCCTAACCTCAAAAGTATTTGTCGTGAACTTTTGGCCCGAAACGTTGGATATGTTTCGAAAGGTCCGAATGATGACCAGTAATTAGAGAGTTGCGTGCGTTTCCAGCTCGTTTGTTCGGCCCAGGGTTCCGGTCTACAGCGGAAGTGAGGCCCGTTTCCGTTTATGGAATTACCGGAAGTCCAATTTCAAAGTGCTTAGAAAACAATTTTGCGAGACAAAAATGTAGAGGCTAAAGAATCTGGAATTATTTACTTCAATACGATTTTTTATCTAATTATATTTATTAGAATTTTCATTTCACGAAACAATTAAATAATGGTCTTTTTGTACTTGTGATATTTTTTTTTTGTTAGAGATTAAAAGTCAAAGTCAAAGTCAAACTCATTTATTCCTTTAGATCTCAAGTATAATTTGGACACGTCAAATTTTACACATGCATGTACACATATTCGTGAGCATATAACGTGTCACAGGAACTCCCCAGGCACATTACATGCACACAGATAAGTCAAATTACAGTCAATTTTCATGCTTAAGCTTATCTTATTTGTTAAGATTACGTCTGTTCCAACCCTAACCGACCAACCCGAGGGGAAGAAAAACACAAAGCAGTATAACAAGCGGCGGTTCACCTGGTGTTACGTGGTTACATTGTTTTTAAGACCTTAGAGTAGAGAAATCTTTTTGTGATTATCCGTAAAAGTCAAACAATAAAAAAAATGTTCAATCACTATAAATCAAAATGTAATAACGATATTGAAAAAGATTTTTAATATAAACAAGTTGCTATCATTAAGCTTTTAATGATAGCATCTTCGAGAATGATGATAATTGATTTATAGGTAAGCCAGGGTTTGTATGTCATACCACCTTTGCTTAATTACTATATTCAATACTAGTGTCATATTCAAATAAAATGGTGTCAAAGGGATAACCCACTCGACTACGTATGAATTTATAGTCAAATCTGATATTAAAATTCCATAACCGCAGATCATGGCCTCCCACGTATAAAATTAATTGGTTATTACAACATCAATGGAATCATGTTAAACAACTAAATTAGAATCCAAATTGTTGTGACTTTTACAGTCGTTTAATGAATCGACAAATTCATTAGTATTTGAAATGATAACTGCACTTTATGGTAATCAAAATGGTATCGGATACCGTTTCGGTAATTGTTTGTCAGTGTTTTGATATCGAAGCGAAATATTTGTACAAAGTATACCAATAAATAATAGGTGTGTGAATATGACTCTGCCCCTTTTTGTCAAAATAAAACACATTTGTTCGCTTACAAAATTAAAAAAAAAAATTATTGAAAGTATGCTTCATCTGCAGCTACAACCTTCGCCCATCGTTCAGGTAGTTTTCGTATTCCTTGCTGGAAGAAGTCCTGGTCTTTTGAGCTTATCCAGTTGTCAATCCAAATTTTGATACTTTCACATGAAGTAAACTTTTCTCCAGTAAGGTCTGTCTGCATCGTCCGGAATAGGTGGTAATCCGAAGGAGCTATGTCTGGTGAATATGGCGGGTGGGGTAACACTTCCCAGTCCTGTCCCTCTAAATATCTTTTTACGACTTCTGCGGTATGCGGTTTGGCATTGTCATGCTGAAGAACTAATTTGTTATGTCTATCCACCCATTCTGGTCGTTTTTCTTCTATGGCTCGCTTCAAACGCATTAGTTGTCGTCGGTAAACTTCTCCATTAATAGTTTCAGAGGGTTTGAGCAACTCATAATATACAATACCTTTCTGATCCCACCAAATACAGAGCATGACCTTGGCACAGTGAATATTTATTTTTGGCTGTAATGGGCCTGGTTCGCCTGGTTTCACCCAAGCTTTTTTGCGTTTAGGATTTTCGTAGTGTACCCATTTTTCGTCTCCTGTGACTATCCGATGCAAAAATCCTTTTCTTTGCTGTCTTTGAAGCAGCATTTCACAAATGGTTTTCCGACGTTCCATGTCTCTTTCTTTTAAATCATGTGGAACCCAGTCACCGGCTTTTTGAATCATTCCCATCATTTGTAAACGCTTTGCAACAGTTGAACGATCAACATTTAATGCTGCAGCTAATTCTGATTGAGTTTGGCAAGAATCTTCCGCCAATAATGCTTCCAATTCAGCATCTTCAAATTTTTTTGGTGGTTTTCCATGTTCTTTATCCTCAGTACTAAAATCGTTATTTTGAAATCGTCGAAACCATTCCTTGCAAGTTGTATTAGACGGAGCATGCTCACCATAAATCTCCACAAGCAAACGATAAGTTTCCGCTGCAGTTTTCTTCGCAATAAAATAATGTAATAACACTTCCCGCAAATGACGTTTATTTGGAATAAAAACCGACATTTTCGAAAAGGTGAAAACAATTGTTGCTTACACTTCAACCAAATATCATAAAATGCGTTAGATAGCTGACATTCAGTACTATCGAATACAAGTATGGTCATTTATTAGTACACGTAAACAATACTAAAAACGACATCTGTTGAGAAAGGGCGGAGTCATATTCACACACCCAATATGTAGATGAATACGTGGCGATCTTAATTTTTTTAGAATAAACTGTACACTAAAAAAAAGTAAAAAGAATACGTTGGTATTTCAAAATGAAAATACTTTAAGAACACCATTAAATTGTCACACACAAGGTGATACAAAAACGAAGTGAGTTTTTTCCATAGAGTAGATACGCTTATTCTAACAATCAAAATATGTTTGTTATCATGACTTTAACTTTACTCCTAACTTTATGTCAACGTACGACAAAACAGAGACATCTATCGAGCTAGACGGAACTATTTTTCGATTTTAAATCGAAAATGAAAAGCCCTCATTAATTTTCCCTCATAAATCTTTATCCGCACTACTGATATCATTGTTAACTCAATAATTACATCTGTCACTGTTACACCCGTCAAAATGACGCAATTTGTCACGATAACTCTGCCGAGATTGACATGTCAGCAATTATCGGCATCTGTCGAAGCCACCCTGCGATCTGAAGACCCGCTAACTGATATTGGAGTACGCCGAAGTAAGGAAGTTCGCGAAGAAATTCGCACGTTGTCAGGATGAAAAGAGAATTCTTTATACAGGTTCTAAGATTTGTATGGGCCGTCAGCTCATTCCATCATTAACATAACGACGTTAATGAAGGCCTAACTTTTGTTAAGTTGTTACTACCACCCTTTTTTATGTATTAGCGGTATCAGTAAAACTCCTCAGTCGCAGTTGACATGGATACATCACGCACAAAACAACTTCGCTGAATCCAACTGCAAACTTCATGCTCTCGCTTCACAGGGTCGCTTACAGTCAACTTAGCCACGATTTTATATCTTAAAAATATATGGTGTGAAGATCTGGCCACCCAGAGAGATCAAATAGAACGCAAGGAAAGGCAACATCTGACTGAAACGACAAAGCATTCGGTCCGTATTTAGCTCCAACGGTGTTACTCATACATCTATTTCGAGATACGCGCAAAATCGTATTTCAGGAGCTAGTCGCATCTGTAGGAACCGCGCATGAATCATTTCACCTGCACAAATGTATAAATAAAATCGAAACTGGTTTAAAATCGACATCAACACTTTCGTCACCTATTTTTCGCTCTGAGTGGTGACATGTTTGCATGATTTATATGGGACCAGTCAAATAAAGATAATTTATGAGAGCGTGGTGGCCCAGGGGCATAGTCGCCGACTTTCAATCTGAAGGTCGCTAGTTCAAACCCACACGTGCACCAATGAGTTTTTTCACTTGAAAAAATTATGTGCGCAATACTACGTTCACGAAACCGTGAAGGAAAACATCGTGAGGAAACCACCATGTCTTAGTACCATAAATTCGAAGATATGTGACGTCTACCAATCCGGATTGGGCTCCCGTGGTAGATCAAAGCCCACTCACTCTCAATTATCGAGAGTAGGCCGGTGTGCCGGCAATGGGAACATCAGAGGCTGGTACGGTATTATGAAGATATCGCGCAATAATGATGCTTAAAATGTAATACAGCAGAATTGAGAAATTACTCAGTTTTTGTGCATTTCATGTCACTTGAAAGATGGACCGAATTATGTGCCAATGACATTCCACCGGCATACTCCAACCTCACAAACAGCTATGCAATGGCGCTACTCCTTCTATGGGGCGATGAATGTGTTGGTTAGTAGGAATTCTCTGCACGATTGTACTCTTTGTGTGTGTGTGTGTCTTTGGCTATATATATAATAATAATAAACCTTTACACACTCATATCTCTGCACTAGGATCCCTGTGTCGCAGATGGCATGGACAAACACAGAAACAAAACAAACACCCAAGTCCCGAGAACAAACTTTAAGCCACGGAGCCGTCATAGTGAATTTAAGCGAAAGTATTAAGTGACTTCTGATAACACCAGATTCTTTGCCTGATTCATCACAGATTACGTACCACTAACTATAGTTATTAAATATATGTAAGGATATCTGCCATATAACAAATTATTCTGGGAAATTTTCAACTGGCTACCTTGAACAGATAACCCAGAATTATAAGTTCCGGTTTTGTTTTCAATTTATACCTATACATGTTATTCTGTGTCTATTTACTTTAAGTGTTACTTGTTATTTGTGTATATCACAGAAGTATTCTGTTCTTTTCCAGACAGAGCCCTTTGTATACATACAAACATTTAAAAAAAGTTAAAAAAAAGAGTTGCTTTGGGTACGGAAATAATTTTTAAACCCCCCGATGCCTGGATTATGAATAGTGGTGTCATTACGCAAATTCTTAATCACAATGCTGATATAATGTACCATTTACCTGGCCAATTTCACCACAAAAAAATTAACAGCTGGTAAAATGTAATTAGGGTAATATCACCATTAAAGGTGAAGTAAACAGGTGCTATTTAAAAAGTTATTCATGCGCGCTGAAATAAGAAATCCCAACAGGTTGTAAAAATAAAAACCTCTCAAACGAGTTTTAAGATTCAGACGAGTCGGCGCGGGCGCACCTGGTCCTGATTCACTGCTAAATTATACAGACAGTACATCATCTTTTTGTATAAATTAAGAAGTGTTTAAATTACATGCCATTCATGATGGCAAGAACAAGGTATGTATGGATATTGAGTCATTCATACATAGCGGTGGTGAGCTTATAAATTGTCACGGCTACGTTCCACGATTGAGTTCAGGCTCTTTTTTGGTGGCTGAGAGGAATCTCCAGCAGATACATTGGTTGCTTTGGGAGGGGTAACCTCCCAGTGGGACTTCTGCCCGAACTGAACCATAAAGGTGGCTGACCTCTGCGCATTCGAGGATACCTGGTCTCTCCAAAAGGAACCACCAGAGATCATCTCAAATCTTTGCCAAACTCTTCGCTCAAAGATACTGTTAAATTATATAATATAGCCTTACCAAGGCTATATTATATAGATATTGGTGTAGACGTAGAATTAAACAACAAAACAACAAACAAAAAACGTTAACACACTCATATTTCTGCACTAGGATTCCCTGTGTCGCAGATGGCATGGACAAACAGAAACACAAGACAAAGATCCGAGAATAAACTTCATGCTCACCACACAAAGTGTGCCCTGGCCGGGAATCGAACCCGGGACCCCTCGCTTCGAAGGCAGTATTTGTGTCGATTTGAATGATCTGAAAGGAGTAATATTTGGTAACAACACAACTCTGTGTAGTCTTCCCATGGAGGGTCGGATAGGGTTTGAACAAGTGCTTAAGATAAGAACGCATGATCTCGTAGCATACATATATAATAAAAAAAAAAAGTGACGTTTCCAAGAGTTTTGTAAACAATTCAATGGAAATAAAGTATTTTTACAATTAGTAACGTTTATGATAATTCTTCGAATTGCAAAGTGGATTGCATTGCGAATTTTTCAGATAATGAAGAAGAGCAATTAAAATATTACAGAATTATACATTTTATGCATTAAAAACCTTTTAAATATTACTCGGCTTTCATTTTGACCATTTCGCGATGAAAATATAATATTGTGACGTAATCAATTTAATTAACAGTTTTCAGACAGACATTGTCAGTCTAGTGGACGGAAACGTCATTCACTATCAGCCGCCACCGGCTTCGTTCGCTTTATTTATAAACGCTGACAGTGAATGGGGACTTCTGAGTAAATAAGCATAAAGGAATCTGCTGACATGCTATAAATTGCGTTTGAGGCCTTCGTAAGAAATTGTAAATATTTGCTAGTAATTCACTAAGACAGAGAATTCCCATCCAGTCGTCATTGTGCTGGATGATTTTGGAGTCATTCCTTAATTTCAGTCGTCTGTTGTATGTATGACTGTTTAGTCACTATTATGGCAACACAGGTGATACAAGTGGTGAGCTCATCTCTGTCGATATTTTGGCATATATATTTGCGCTTGGCATAATAGAGAGCGTGGTGGCCAGGGAATAGACGCTGACTTTCAATCTGAAGGTCGCTGGTTCAAAGCCACAGGTGCACCAATGAGTTATTTCAAAGTTTTAATATTATTACAAAAGCATTAAGGCGACCTACAGTCTAACTAATATTATAAATGAGAAAGTGTTTATTTGTTTGTTTGTTTCACGCCTAAACCAATCTACTGCATTTAAAAAAATTCTTTCATCTATGGAGAGCTACATTATCAGCGAGTAACATAGGATATATTTTATCTTAGTATCCCACGAGAACGGGAACTACGCGGGCAAAACCCCGGGGCGCAGCTACTAAAAAACATTTTGAAGTACAGGTTAACATCTCTCAAACAAATTAAAAATAATGTTAATTGGATACATTAAACTTACCTATCTTCCCAACTTTTTTTGTATAAATTGTACTCCAAAGTTAGAAATTTAATATCAACTTTGAAAAGCTCTGATTATAAGATCGTTCCGCACCGAGCTGCCACCTCTGAGGTAGCGATAATTGTAGCTACTAGCCGTCACTGTCTAAACTCGACTTGCGCGAGTGAATGGCGCGAGTGAATGGCGCTAGTGAATGTTGCAATTTGAACGGTAATCATGCGGTATGCTTCTAACAAAGTGAGGTTGTACTTTAATGGTTGGTTAAGAAAGATTGGGAACACAGCAAGTGGTATTTACCATACGTTTCGTTTTATATTGCAGGTACTAACGAAACGGAGATTTCATATGCATGTAATTTTACCGGCACCCACACCCTTCCACGGAATAGCGAGCACAGCAAAGCGAGTGCATCACTTGGCGGTAGATTACCAGGTGTGGTGGCAGTACTTCTCCGGACTTTGCACAAGTCCTACCGCTTCTTTTTGTTGCTCTATTAATACCATCCAGGGGGTACGAGTAGTGCCTCAAAGGGTTATCAATACTTCTTCCAGTTATTTTGATTTAACAACCAAACTTTGATCCAATTTTAATATTTTTTATGGGACCAATCTGAAAGCATATCATAGGTAACCTCCGTCGATGTTACTTGACAATATGCATTACTTTTTCATCTTACAGCTTACATTTCAAATGTTCCTGAACAATGGATATACACGTTACCAGTGAAGAGTGTTCCAAGCCAATTCCATAAATATATTGTAACGTCAAAACTTTATATTTCAAACAGTGACAAGGCTTTTAAAATTTCTCTTCTCACAATGTTTGTCTGGTTCACGCATTCAAAATTGCGCCTTCATACAACGTGATAGTGATCTATTCGGGGATGCAATCGTGAGTGTACAGGTATTCGTGGGATTCCTCAATGCCGCATCTCCGACAGCATAGAGATTGCATCTTCCGAATTTTATTTAAAAACAACTTGGCAGATAAGTTGGTGCATGGTCGCAAACAGACGAAACGAGAATCGTAAAGTATTTGATTTTCTTTTATATATATAGTTAAAGTAGATATAGTTAAAGTAATGTCTTTTTCTGTATTCTATATACTAAATTTCATAATGATCGGTTGAGTAGTTAAAGTTAGCATGAAAGCGTAATAAAGAAACTCACATTTTTGTATAATATAAATTCGTACTCAGAGTCCCACGAGCTTGATAGGTACTAGCTTACCTTGAGATTCTTAGATTAAATCTAAAAATTAATAACTAAATGAAAATAACTCTATTGACAATCGTATATTAGCTCTTCATTTATCAAATAAATCTTTATTCCCATTCTTACAGACGAGTCTAATTCCATATTGCAACTCGCAAAGAATTCAAACGCCAGTCATCAAAACAACATTATATCTCCATTATAGGATGTAAAAAGTGTCTCACCGTCAAAGCTAATGAGGGAGGATACAAGGATATGCCCAAAACCTCCTTGTCACACGTTTATCCGGCGCGTGTCAACACAGATTAGTGTCAAGCAAAGCGTGACATTGACACCGTTCCGTTCTCTTTGTTTATGGTTTTCTTTAAGAAGCGTCGCGACGGTAATGCTCCTGTATTTTTGAAGCTTCAAAGGGCACACCTTGAAATCTACTTGTTTATCTTAATGGTAGATCTTGGTGGTCCAATTTTGGCAAATGGTTATGAATGTGAGCATGAGAAAGAATACGTTTTCGTAAAGAAAAGTATGATTTTCATGGATATGTTTTTCCGTATACAATGGATAAAGCGCCATATTTAACTGCAAATGCCTAGACTAAGCTAAGCGTGTACTTTCAAAGGACTGTCTTTTGAAATTAGGAAGCATAGTAGGCCGATAGAAATCTTAAACTATTGTAAATAAAAACAGTTGGAGGTACATAACCAACTTGCAACTGCACAAAATAATACGTGAGAAAAACAAATATAATTTAACCTCTACTCAAAAGTTATTTCCATTAAATTCTGAAATGAAATCATACTAATAATAAGTCTTAAATAATTAATTTAGTTACTTAATTTTAGAGCCGCATTTTATAATTTTCGCGGTGTAAATAATGGTTATACACTTTTAGGTTTTTTTGCATCAACGTTACAGATCATGCTACAAAAACTGTTGTCTAAAATAGACTGAAGTTCACAAAGGACCGATAATATTTTCGATTAACTTGTTTTTTTACTACACATCCGTGACTTTCCCGTATAATGTACAGTCACCATCATCCCACCGATCATGCGTCACAAACTCCGATTCGATTCGAAGAAATCGAATTAGCCTCTATTACGATAAAATTTCATGTTTTCTCGAACAAGTTCTGGAACATTCCTGGGAACAAGAGTCTTATAAAAACATTATAATCCCGCGGTAGCGTCCACGCTGATAGTAAAACTAATCCAGACTCCATATCTTCAATTCAAATATCCGAACTTCTGTTTGAAAAGTCAAAGCAGATAAGCGGAATGAAAACATGGAATCTTGTTCAGAACTTGAGATATCAAGTCAAGGTACGAGTTGGTATCACATGGGTTCGTACAATCGTAGCTTCAACAGCTGATTGTAGAAAGCTTTTTAGGCTATTACTAAGCTTAGGAAGCATGGTGGCCAAAGGAACATACGCCGACTTTCAATTCGAAAGTCTCTGGTTTCATTGCGTACCAAAAAGCTTTTCGCTTGAATAATGTGCGCCAGAAAACCGGCATGTCCTAGAACCAAAAATTCGAAGAGATGTGACGTATACCTTTTATTTTTATGATTTATTTTTATTTTTACTCTTACATACAAGAGTAGGCCGGTCTAAAGTAGGATCATAAGAGGCTAATACGCCTGTCCGTCAGTCTTTGTGCACTCATACTCATTTTATTTATACCGTAAGAATCACTGTCACCATTTAATTATACTGTCCATCCTATTGTAATTGTAAGGGCTGTATCTTTTAACTGTAAACCGTTGCACGCTAACTTTTTACAGAATATGTGTAACTATGTCATATTCTGTCATATAAATTTTAAAACTATCATGGTTATGAACATTATTATTCGTGTTACCGAGATATTTACCTCACAAATCATGGTAACACGAAATATAATATTCTGTCATCTTAAAAAACAATAACGAAAAATATCAAAATTTATAATCTTCAATTTTTTCATGTTATCAAAATCATAGGACGAGCTGCAGTTAAGTGGTTGCCTCCACCCATAACAAGTGTAATACGATTTAAGTCCTTCCTAAAAGACTCAAGTCGCATCTCGATGCGCCCGTCACCCGACGGGGAGGTTGCGAGCAGCAGTACTTCACCGACAGAATTTGGCACAAGTTGTACTACCACTTCGCACCACCCAGAACGTGTAGAATGTGAGGTCCCCTAAAAATATTATCTGAACATCGCTGTGCAGTGACTTATATGTGGGACATGATAAACAACGACGCCGTTATAATTATTATCGCGTCTTCCGCTGGTTTGGTTTGGGCGTAAGCGGATTACGGCGTTGTCGGCGTACTACGACTAGGGTGGCAATAATAGCTTGGACAATCCCGATAGCGGCCGACCGCTGAATCACTTCAAACGCCTATTTCATTGCGGATTTTCGCTGTTTAAATAACGGTTATGTTATGTGTCTATCTATCACGATGATTTTCGACGGCTCCGTGGCTTAGTTGGTACTAGCTCTGTCTTCCAAGCGAGGGGTCCCGGGTTCGATTCCCGGCCGGGGCACACGGGGGACACAGGGAATCCTAGTGCAGAGGTGTGAGTGTGTTAAAGTTGTTTTTTTTTTTTTTTTTTTTTTTATTGGAAGGAAGATGCCGGTGATAGTATGATACTTAATTTATTAATATACTAGCTATTGTCCGCGGTATTTTATATGAAAGGTGGGGATGGGTGATGATATAATTTTCTGTCCTCCTGACAACGTGTATTTATCAAAGTTCCATGATGATCAGTTTAATAATTAAGGAGTGAAAGCGAATATTCAAACTCAATTTTGCATTTATAATATTTTTATATTTAGTAGAATCTTATTTGATGCATAATGATTTATATTAATTAATATAATTAGTCCTGTTGGCATAAGCATAAATTTATTTTACTTGAAGTAAATCTATTTTATTTATTTATTATAAAATGCGAATTATGACTGCTAACTTTTACATCTGCTTCTAGATACTCTTACTTCTACTTCTATAAATAGATAATATAATTTATCAAGCTTGCGTTAATCATGAAAATATTTTATCATAACTGTCTAGACTCCGTTTAACATAAATTACGTGACGAGCTGGTACGTATTTGATTAAGGAATTATCCCGCTAATAAGGCTTAGGGTGGTCACCCCACACGCAGGTGTTGCGGCCTACAAATCCGTCATAAATAAATTTGATTTGGCACTTGCAAACAACGATGGAACAATCGGGACATTTATCCGTTAAAAATAAATTAATTTTATAAGCGGCGTTCTAATAACATTGTTATGGCAACATTATATTTCGTAATTGTTATTGGAAGTGGTGATAATATCGATGTTTTTTTTATTTTTTATTTTTTTTATGTGATTGAGTGACGGAACCAGCTGAGGGCCCACCTGATGGTAAGTGGTGACCCTCGCCCATGACAACAATACTGCGTGCGACTCAGTATGAGATCCAAATCTTTACTAAGTCGCATTCATCCTGCTGCGTCCATCACCCGAGACGGGGATGTTACGTCTCATGCGCATGTGATTTCACCAGCAGCCACACCCTTCCACCGGAACACAGTATTTATTGTCTTTGCAATAGTGCATCAAAAATATAACAATTTTTTTTTGAAGGAATAATGAAACATTGTGATAGCGAACTAAATGTATGCTATTCTATGTGTAATGGTAAATGTAAGTCTCGTGACTAACTATTCAGAGAGATAATTACTAAGTACTACATATAAACTAAACCTGGATTCACTCTTAATGAGAGCTATTGCAACATCAGCTAGTTTGCTCTCTTCAGCCAACGATGTAATAATGTTTCAGCTATACCTACGTCTCGCATTGCTGACACTTGCGTTAGCTTAGAAATGAGAACGCGTGATCTCTGTACATAATTATTATAAAAGTAGCAGTAGAACTTATGCCCAGTTCGTCCGGAGAGGTACTGCCACCAGTACTGCTGTGTTCCGGTGGAAGGGTGTGGGTGCCGCATCCGCATGAGACGTATCATCCCCGTCTCGGGTGATGGACGCAGCAGGATGAATGCGTCTCAGTAAAGATTTGGATCTCATACTGAGTCGCGCGCATTACTGTTGTCATGGGCGAGGGTCACCACTTACCATCAGGTGGGCCCTCAGCTCGTTCCGTCACTAAATAACATAAAAAAAAAAGTTATGTTACATTTTTTTTTATTAATTTCAAGGAATTCTATAGTATTACTTTGAAGTTGACGTTAAGTATCGGTGAACTTACAGATGAATGAGTGCGCATGCCATCTCAATCAACACGATTCGCCTTGTCTTCGATATGGGTATGTTACATATCTGTGTGCATGTAATGTGCCTGGGGAGTTCCTGTGACACGTTATATGCTCACGAATTTGTGTACATGCATGTGTAAAATTTGACGTGTCCAAATGATACTTGAGATCTAAATGAATAAATGAGTTTGACTTTGAAACATTAAAAAAAAATCATTTAAAACATTAAATATAGAGCAACCTCTAATGAAGTGGATATCTCGAGTGTGACGTCAGTAGCGTTTGACAGTTGGTTTTGGCGCCAAGAACTAAGTTTCTCCGTGTCAAAATTATTGTCATTAAT
The DNA here is from genome assembly GCA_921293045.1 of Aplocera efformata. Taxonomy (NCBI): domain Eukaryota; kingdom Metazoa; phylum Arthropoda; class Insecta; order Lepidoptera; family Geometridae; genus Aplocera; species Aplocera efformata. The sequence continues at coordinate 13,083,769 of OV121039.1, forward strand.
GTATTAATTCTTGTTTAATTATCGTTTTAACCATAGGTAGGTTCATCCCCAAATTCAAAGTAAGAAATCTTTATTCTTTTTCCACTAAATAAAAAATTAAAATCACTTTTTAAAATTAAAATCAAAATTAAGGTCACTTTTTGCAACCTTGGCAGCATCTTTCAGAAGTTAATTTAAAAAATATACACAATTGTCTATGAAAGATGTTTTGACTTTGAGTAATCTATCTTTTGTAAAAATTTTGGGATGCTTAAATTGTTTGTTTTTTGTTCGAGAACTTCTTCTAGTATATAGTAGTAGAGAATTCTTTTTCTAGTAACTTGAAATACTCTCCGGCTCCGTAACTTAGTTGGTAACCTACCTTCGAAGTAAAGGGTTTGAATCCAGGCCGGGACACACTTTGTGTGGGGACTTGAGCATGAAGTTTGTTCTCGGGTCTTGGGTGTTGGTCTAGTGTTTTTGTGTTTGTCCATGCCATTTGCGACACAGGGTATCCTAGGTATGAGTGTCTAAGTCCAATTATTATTTAGATATTATTTTTATATGTCCTATATGTATTTTGTCGTTCGGAACATAACGGCAGAATTCGCCTTGCGTGATAAATTTTCCTCATATCGAAAAGTTGGTAACAATGCTGGGATCAAGGTTATTCTATGAGTTATTGGGGAAAATATTCTTGTTACTAAAGATTTACCTGTGATAAAATATATTTATATAAGTAAAAAAGATTATGCCTTCTTTGAAATAGATTTATTGGTATGTTAGGGCAAAATGTTAAATTCGGATTGACATTTGACTGAAGTTTGGAAATCAAAATTAATAAAGTCTCAACTAGATATGTATTGTATTAGTTGCTTAGTTCCCATAGTGCAAACCATGCTTAGTTTGGGGCTAGATGGCGCCGTGTGAAATATCTGAGTATTTATTAATTGTAGTAACAATTTAGCATTCATCATCATCAGCCTATTTCAGTCCACTGCTGGACATAGGCCTCTCCGAGTAAGCGCCATTTAGCCCGGTCTTCGGCTCTTTGCATCCAGTTTCTGTAATAATTATTAATTAATTGAATTTAGCATTCAAAATACACAAATTATAACTGTAAAAGTAGGTATAATTAGGATCAAAAACTGATAAACCTCAGATATCAGACGCTGCTAGGAAATGATAAGGATATAATTTATAAATAATAATATTTTTTTGTAACAATGCCCAATTAAAGTTGTTTGTTACAATTCCTTATTCCATTTGTAATTTTGGGTAGGTATTTTAAAATGAGAATAATGTGGGTGTAGGTTGACCAGCCGTAGCCAATAATTAAAAAAAAACCATTAAAGTGCTTATTAACGAACTTTTTGCCTGATGGGAAACGGTTATTATAAAGCGAAACAGGGAAATACAAAAATTATAATTGACTGATCTAAAAATTCCTTTTTTGAAGTCGATTAAAAACTACTTAGACTAGTTCAAAGAGCGGGCTTGTTACTAAGAAGCGGTCTCTTCCAGTCAACCTTTTTATGTCGGTGTCAGTAAAATTTGGAAGCATATTGCATATCCAAATAAACACAAAAATTGTTTTTACAAATACCTGTCCGTTATAGAAACTATGCAATCCATGTGCCTCAAACCGGTTTCATTTTAAAAGCAAAAATGCAAAAATTATTTTAGACCACTAAAGCAATGCGTTAGGCACAAAATGTATTTATTTTTTTAGCGAAGTATCACACGCCTTCTAGTAATGTATATTGACACAAACACAGAACAAACATCTATGTTCGTCACAAATGTTTGTCCTGGACGGGAATCGAATCCCCGACTCGAAGCACAGAAGACAGAGCTGCTAACTGTGAGGCCAGTGAAAGTAGGAACTTCATGCAATTTATATGAACAGGCCCATCGTACGAGCCTACTTGCGGGAAGCGAATTAATATCAAATTCATAGAACACACTTCAAGTTTTACTCAAGTTAACACTTTAAATTTCCCAGGGGTACATTATTTTGTCATAAATCAACCCTTTAGGGTCGTTTGGGTCACAGATACTGTTCAAATAGCAGGTGAAGTTTGTGTAGACAGCAATAATTATCAAACTTGAGTTTGTTTTTGGACGCAGCGCATGCCAGGCCAAAGATATTCTTGTATTAGTTTGGAGGTAGTTGGCTTAAATTGTTGGTTAAAGCGCAACGTGAGAGAATTAATCTCTGGATTTGAACAACAGACTTTTGGCTTTTTTTACTGGCTTTACGGCTCAGTTCTGCCTTCTGCGTTGCAGGTCTTTGGTTCGATTCCTACCAAGGACATTTATTTGTGTAACGAACGTAAACGTTTCTTCTGTGTATGGATATCTCTATGTATTTACAAAAAAAATTGTTGAAAAAAAAAAAATCTATCAGTAATCTGATTCCCATAGTACTGGCTTAGCCATAAAACCACACAAAAATTCACGGACATTTCACAAAGCGCCATCTAACCTTTTATTTATTAGAAATTGTAGACACAAAATAAATATGTGTATCGACGGCAAACATTTTAGAAATACAAATATTTTCTAACGTAACAAGCGTTTTTAATTTTTTTTATTATAGTATTCTCTGTTTCTCGATTAAAGTAAGCCAAATACATAACAATCGACGATCGAACAAAGTAAATAGTGAATAAAGTAAATAATGAGTAAAATATTCGACGGTCGAACTATTGGGAAAAAGAATTCTCACTAATTCAACGATCGAACTAATTAATCGACCTAGTATACGATGCCTTTGTTTCACTCGGTATTCGTACGTAACATAATATAAAACGTATAAAACGTTTGAAAGGTAAGATTCAATTAATATGTATTATCTGACATTCAAATATTTCTTAAATAGAAATTCGTCTGGTTCACATACTGAAATTTGTTTTAAATTTAATCTAGCTGTATAACTTAGACTGTGATATGCTGCTATCACCAAGAACACAAGCCAATCCCCTAGTGATTAATTGATTTATCAATAGCTGTTGAATTTTAATGATTTATTTATATTGCCTACGGAATCTTATGCTGTTGTTGCAAAGATAAATAAATATTATATTATAATGTTTATTTAGTAATATACATAAAAGTATCTCATAAATATAATTTGCATTTTAATCTCGTTGCCAACGCTTTAGTGCTTTTAATAAGATTTTTCCCCATGGGGAGAATGGGAGAATAGGGGTTGTTCGAGGTTGAAGCAATAAGGCGTTACTTTTTAGATACATTCTTATATATTCTCTAAATATAAACGTTCTCAATTACGTTTAAGTTTGTCTTTCTTATGATGTTCCTGTGCTTTAAATATCAAAAGTCCTATTAACACTCAAATGCGGTGTAGGATTACGTCCATGGCAGAATTGCAGGTCACAGTGAAATATACCAACGTGACACTAAATTTGTGGACCTGGGGGTAGATTTATTTGCTACGACTCTCATTACTTATCTGCGCGTCTGCACGTACAAAACGCAGTGTGCATAGGCCATTAGGTATTCGATAATTGCAACGGAGGCGTTTGAATCAAATGCTGAAGGAGCCACGTAGATGCAACTTCTAAATCCTTCATTGTCGAGGCTGTTCGGCTGTGGGCTGCTCTGAATGTAACCATTAGACGCGCCCTCCTAATTATTAAATAGATGCTTGGGGAACATTATTTGTCTTGCTGTAATTTGTTGCCATAATTCTTTGCTTGCCTATCTATATATTGTACATATTTGTATAATTAATTAAGTAGTATTAAATATACTATATATTATGTATATAATATTTAAAATTTAGTATGACTTTATATTGATGCACAAACTTCCCTTCTCATATCTAATGCTTCTTGTCCATCCAAAGGTTGTCTGTAAGCGATCGCTTTATAGCTATATAATATATAAGATCGCCCATTGTGTCACCTTTTTATTTTTAAGATTTCTATGTTTAAACTGTCGTAATTTTTATTTTTTTGCAATAAAGTGTCATCCATATATCTTCTACGTCGTTGCAGCAGAAATCGTGGATCGCCGCGACTTCGCGCATCTCGTGTGCTTTCGCCCCAAGTACCATCGCAATATAAACAGACATTCAGCACTGATGTAACGTCTTTTCCCGGCGAAAAACTTTTCTGTTTTTTCTGATGCGTGATTCGTCCTTGGGAAAGCGACAATTCCGCCGATGTTACGATTCGTATGGCTTATGGCTTTTGAAATTGGCACTCGTATAAGTGTTTGCCATATATGTTTACTATCGCGTCTGGGGCGATCGATATAGCCGTTATCATAAGCGTTGTTGTATTCTGTGAATGTTCTTGCATACATATTGCTCGAGTTTCATTGCAAAAGTTATATCTGATAGATAGATAACATATTTATTTGTTTCCCCAATCATACGCGTACATTCACTGTCGAAATATATTTTATATAGGTAGATTTGTACATGCTATGTACAATAATTTGATATATTATTATGATATATATATATATATATATATGAGGGTGTGTAGTATGTTTTTCTATGCGACCTACGACACAGGGAGTTGTAGTACAGGGGTATGTTGACGTTGTTATGTTTCTTTATGTTATGCAGTTACTATTTATAATATATTGCACTTTGGTTACTACAAGTATGGTCTAAATTAATCCATTTTTACTTCTGGCTAATTAAGTTAAGATTTTTTTACTAAAAAATTGTAGGTATACCTGTCTGCCGTCAATTTTTTAATATATATATATATATATATATATATATACACAGGTCATTGTTGAAGGTAAGTAAAATAGTAATTTAGAATTAATATCAGTAATTAAAAATCACAGGATCAGATATTCATAATCACATCTAAAACCTTTAATTAATGTCATTTAAAGATGAGGATTAAAATCAGACTTTAAGCTCCTTTTTACTATCCCGGGAGGACTTGAGAAAATATTCGGCGATGTCACCGAAAAATTTCTTTCAAATAATTTAATTGACAGCCGAATGTCTCTAAGGATTGCTCTTTTTAACCGAAAAAGAGGGGCATTTATGTTAGGAGTATATCGTAGCGCCCAAACGAAAGGACCAATTCAGTTTCTGTTTGAATGCTGACACGATCAAGACGGTTCTTAGCTATGCTTTATAAAGTGTATTCATGCGTTTCAAGATCGTCAGCTAGACCGTCAGACCGTTGATTAAGAACTTATTAAAATTTTGTTTACAGATTTTATAATTAACTTATTGTATAGGTGACTCCGTACCAGCCTCTAATGTTCCCACTGCAGGGACACCGGCCTACTCTCGATAATAGAGAGTGATGTAGATCACTCTCTATTATCGGACGCCTAATCCGGATTGGTAGATGTCACATGTCGTCGAATTTTTGGTTCTAAGACATGCCGGTTTCCTCACGATGTTTTTTGTCACCGTTTCGAGAACGCGGTATTGCGCACATCAATTTTTCAAGTGAAAAATCTCCTTGGTGCATTTGTGGGTTTGAACCAGCGACCTTCAGATTGAAAGTCGGCGTCTGTGCCTCTGGGCCACCACGCATAGGTGACTGATTAGTGGCATTTGAATTGTTTGTTGAGCATTAAGATTAGACAGTAATCCATCCATTAGGGGTGTCTTGCGGTTCTCTCCATGCAGGGTCGAACAGGGTTTGAACAAGCGCTAAACGGAGTATTAAGAACGCGTGATCATCTAGCTACATACATATTTATAGAAAGTAACAGAAAGAAATATTATTTCTTCCCCTCGGGTTGGTCGGTTAGGGTTGGAACAGACGTAAACTTAACAAATAAGATAAGCTTAAACATGAAAACTGACTGTAATTTGACAAATCTGTGTGCATGTAATGTGCCTGGGAGTTCCTGTGACACGTTATATGCTCACGAATATGTGTACATGCATGTGTAAAATTTGACGTGTCCAAATGATACTTGAGATCTAAAGGAATAAATGAATTTGACTTTGACTTTGACTTTGACATTGACTTTGACTGTGAAATTCTGAAGGAACGTTGATGGTGGAGACCTTCGGGGGGAGGTGTATAACACCAACTCAGACATGGCCCATTAGTTTCAGGAAATCAGATCTCTTTTTATACACTTCCTCCAAAACGCAGTCATACAGCACCATTGCTTAGTTTCGGATTACCAGCTGTGATGGCAGTACTTTTCCGACAATCTTGTCATTACTTTTACCAACTTAGGGTTGCTCCTGTCACTCCACCTGGGGGACACGGGGGGGCTCCGAGGGTATTTACCAACGAAGGGTGAGCAAATGATCATCCCAAGTTCCTAAAGGATTATGAACTTTGAGTCAGGATTTTCGATTCGTTGAAGCGTCTCTCTTTCTCTCGCTCCAACAGCTTATAAACGAAGTGTATGGTATTTTCAAAATATAATAAATAAATCTCACGTTGATATTGAGTGATTTTCGAAATCTGTCAGATAATAAAACTCTCGTTCATTCGTGAAAGCGGACGGTGTTAATCACGAGACAATGAAAACAAATGATTCTGTAATCCAACTATACGTCCCAGCCAACTACAACTCATTTGTTTCAATATCAGTTTAAAGCGCTGTCATCACTCAAATCAAGTCTCTCACAAATAAGTGAATATATGTGAAAACGAAATATGTTATAAATTAACAAATTTTGAGATATATCACATTATTTTTACAAACTAAAAAAATAACATCAAGATTAGAAAAAGTGAAGTTTTTCCCTGTATGCTTTAATATAAGTTTTCTGGTGTTATTGCATTACTACTAGCAGAAAATTAAAACTATCTTTACAATTTCTAATGGCATTGTTTTATAAAAAGATTGAGAAAAAAATTTACGTAATCATTTACTTAAAATCTAGATTATTATTATAATTAATATAATAATAAAAAAACGATTTACAGAAACAGTTGTGGTTTACTTATAATTTTGTCTTCCAGGCTCGTTTCGAGAGCTAACACCGCCTTAACTGGCGCAACGACTGAACTATAGCTTCGATCACCTACGATAAAGGGAACTCTAGCGAAGTATGTTTGGAGAACGCGATATTGCTTTGCACTCATGCTTTTCCTAAGCGGAAATCTGTTTTCTCATAGCACGTTTACCAACGTAACAAGTACAGAGAACGCGTACCGGACCGTGCCACTGCGTCCTTGATCTCCCTAAAATGTCCCTTTGTCCGTTCAAGAAGACTATTTCATTTAAAACTTAGCCGCCGAGGGGACACGTTTAAAACGTCCGTAATCAAATTTGACTCCAGTCTTTAAGGGTTAAAACCTTCAACTTCGAGCCTCCTAATAAATTATATTGCCGACAAAACTGCTCCCGAGCGCGACACAGCTCGTTGGCTGATCTAATTGGTCCAAATTCGTAGACCCGGCTTTATAATTGGGCCGAATTCGGCTTACGCGTCCCAAAATTAGCCGAATCCGAACGGGATTACAACCGCGTAGTGATGTTCAAACATACGTAATAAGTTTTAGCCCGTAAAGTTAATGAAGCCCCGTAGAGGGAAAACAAATTCGGTGCTCAAGTTTGTCTGAAAGTTTTCGTTTGAATTTGAATTCTTGCTTAATTAACAGCGTCTTTCGCTGTCGTGTGTTGCCTTCATAGTATTATTTCCGTGTAGAGGCGTCGTCTTTTCCAATTTATAGGCGCTGTTCGCAGAGGTTACAGCGGGTCGAGTCTTGTTGGAGTTTTTGCATCGCGCGACGTGTCGCCGTCTAGCGGCCGTCGTGGGAAAGATGTCGCGGGATGTCAATTAATATACCCAGAGTTGTTTTAAGCAAAACATTTTGCCTAATCAGGATGCGATTTGAAAAACAGTATTGAATATTGCAGAATCTTTTTTTATAATCAATATTTTACCATCCCTTAGCTAAGTGGGTCCGTAATGGATAATGTTCAAACGCTTTTCCTTTTTTTCGGGATTTTTAAATGAGAATAAGAGTAACTGTTTTAGGCTTTCCAATTTCATTGTTCACGAAATTTTGGAGTTTCATGGACAATTCCATGAAATTTCACCCACCTCCCCTTAAAATAAAAAAAATATTCATATCAGTCTAAAATTGCAGAACACAATCTCGTAACAAGACAAAAAAATTACATTGTTATAAAAATACAGTCTAATTGAGAACAACAACAAGTTTAGAAAAAAAGAGTTGATGCGATATTTCAATCCTTCTTCAAATTAATTAAAAAACGAGACAATGTCTAGATGTGAAAATTAGTGAAAGTGAAAATTATTCTATTTTATAACAAGACAGAAATATGATTAGCTTCCTAACTCTATTATTGAAACATTTCTATACATCGTAGCAAAACAAACCTCCATAAAACTCGGTCGTTTCTTCAGCAAATACTTGACAAAGCGAATTCCACAAGATTCTCAATTAAAAGCGGCGACACTCCGTTCGAAACTTCCAAATCTTGGCGCAACTCCGAAAGAATTTCTCTAATTAGTATAAGTTTATGCATTTGAACTTCGAAGCGCCATCTAGTTTTGCAAGTTTTAATTGCAAGTATAGGCGCACGTCAATCAGTGCTACCCGATCGCTTTTTCTCTCGATTTTCCCGCCATTATTCCGGGATTAACGACAGCTGCCCGTCTCGGGATTGTATTTTTTCTCGCTCTTTGTAGACTGAGAGACAATAATGCTTTTACGCTGTTACGTCTATACAATAAGACTAATATACACTGATATCATTTTCATATGCAACAAGCTTGTTATAAAAATTGAGTAGGTGGCAGCTAAATTCACATTTATAAATCGGAAAAACTACAGCTACTCAATTTCATTACAATTTTGTTTACGGTTTCTGCGTAGTCGGCTTTTGGTTTTTACAGTATATTTTATTAGTAGCTGTTTAGGAGTAAATCCTTTTGATAACTTACATTTCCGTGATATTTTATGCACAAAAAAGGTGTCAATCACAAAAAAATAATTTGAAGCACCTTTTGAGCAAAGAAACTTATTTAGACTATAAAGTTGTTAAATGTCTTCTCAAATACCTTCAATCTCAATGATGAAGAGGAACTTGTTAGACCTCAAATTTTGTACTTTTAAAAAGAGTTCATTCTACGATTATAAGTAAATACAGACTTTTTTTTCCAGGTTGGAATTACATATACCGCTACATCCGGGGGAGGACGGGCAGTTATGTCGGGCGTGATCCGACTAAAACCACCCTGGTGGTCCTGCTCGGCGCCTTTATGCTGGGGCTACGGGAACGGTGTTTTACTCCTCCGCGGCCCCAGCGGCTTTGATCCTTGATTGTAGGGACCCCATCATTACCGACTAGTTTCTCAAGCTTCCTCCCTTATATATGGATGTAAATACCGACTTAGTGTAATGGTAAGCTGATGATCAAACGCCTGAATCTTTATAAATTATAGTCAAGAGTCGATCAAGCCAGCTTTCAAACAGAAAAAACCGCATCAAACCGGTCCATTCGTTTTGGAGCTACGATGCCATAAGATACACACGTCAAACTTATAACACCCTTTTTTTGCGACGGAGGTTAAACACGCAAAGTTGGTACTATAAATAATGTTTTTAGGCCCTCTTGAAATATGTCCGAAATAATATCTCGCATAAAAGCCTTCGTCTATGCAAATAAGCTTATAGCAATTAGGCTCCTGGTCTATGTGTAAAATAATTAATTTATTGCGAGAATGGAGCCAGTTTTGTTTTGTGAATGTGTAGTTATGTAATGCGATGTAAAATGCTAAGAGAGTTGAACAAGCGGAATAAGGGTTCTGAAATTATTCTGCCTTTTATTATGTTCAAGTTATAATATACTTATAATTACTATAATTATACTATAATAAGTTTAGTATTATATTATATCCCCGTGACTTCATCCGCGTTGAATTTAACATTTTTTTTCGCCTTAACCTTCTATAATTCTTTCTTTTTATAAAATTATTAAGTTTCTATACTTATATTGAGTCTTATTACTGATGTCATGGTGGTGGTCACCACTTACCACCAGGCACTCAGCTCGTTCCGTCACTAATTCACAAAAGAAAAAGCAAAATATACAGTTAACATCCAAGTAAACGATTCATTGGATGATATTGTTTCCAGTTATTTTGATTTAATAATAAAGTATGTAAGTAGGTATATGCCGAATTTTACCTACAAACTCGGAATAAACTTTTGTTTGGGTGTGAAAGGGCTGTTCTTAGTGAATTTGTAGGTAATCCTTCATCACGTCACAGCGACCAATAACCTCACTATGTCATCTATGCTTAGCAACGTGTTATGTTTAGGGTGTTTTTAGTTTTAATAGTTCATAGCTGCAATTGGCTACCAAGAACTAAATAGAACTAAGGTGTCACTTGCGTTAGAAATCTAATGGTTGTAAATAAATAAATATTAACATTTTCGCTATGATTCTGTAATTGTAACACACAATTAGTGAAAAGAGTTACGATAAACAAAATATATGAATAACAGTCGATTTGAAAAAGACATGGTTTCTGTAAACGTTGTTTTGTAAAATATTTTTTGTTAAATATTAAGTAATCCGATTATACACGTCAAGTTAAACAGCAAAACTCTATCTAAACACAAAATTACATCCAAATCTAAAGCCGTTACATCAGGTGGGCCATTTACGTAGCATACATAAAAACTCATGACGGGTATACTGCAATGCAACTCGTTAGGAATCAATTAGGAAGACGCTAATCGATTTAACTATTTTGGTTTCAAGGGGATTTCTAGATAACATAACAAGAACAAGGACAAAAGAAAAAGAATTAAAAAAAAAAAAAACAATAATAGCTTTACTAAAAAAAAGCAATTCCCTGTTGCTACCATCTTTTTCATTAAGCAATCTCACAAGGAATCCAATATTTACAAAACACTTTTAATTTCTCAACTCGCAAATTAAATCTAGTCACAAAAGCCAAGGGACCGTTTTTCTAGATTGTTCTTTTAAGAAGTACGAGATTAAGTGTAAAGTTTTCTTCGTGTTTGGTACCGCCAATATCCGCTAGGGGGCTGCAGACGAGTTGCCAGACAATTTGTCAGTCCCCTGGTGTCTGGCGCGATGCTGCCGACAGCGCGGCACTAAATATATTTATTCTTCATCTCCTTTCTTATCTATCTGTATATATAAATCAATTGCTGTTCGTTAGTCTCGCTAAATCTCGAAAATGGCTGGACCCATTTGGCTCATTCCTATTTCAATGTTCGCTAGTCAGGACAAGGTTTGTATAATAAAATTGGAAATACGGGGTGAGTTGGAAATCGGAAACAACTGAAATTACATTTTTGTCTACAGCAGGGCTTCCCAAACTGTGCGTCGTGGCGCCCTGGGACGTCGCACCAGCACCATCTCAGGGCTCAAATTCTCAGGAATACCATATTCCTATCCATCGGTACTGCAGCATTGAGGGTTCTACCATTTGCGACAACAGGCTTTTCTGCAGTTGCAACAAGTTCTGATCGCAAATAAATGTTGAGTGGCTATTTCCAATCTTGAGCCACGGTTTGAGAAGCTATGCTCAGGAAATGAAGAACATTTTATCTATGGATGGGATAATATTGTTTGGAGTTTAATGTTACTGGACTAGAACTTTACACTGGTATGTACTTTTTGGCAGGAGATGGGGCCGCAAAGAAATGGCAACCTTCCAAGGGCGTCACAATAAAAATATGTTTGGGAAACCCTGGTCTACGATTGATTGGACGGATTTCTGATTTTGTGTTTGTAATCATCAAAAGAAGATTTGTTTAGTATAAGAAAATTATTGAAAACTTACTTAACTGTTATTGACATTAGCTTATACCTAAAGATATTCAGTAACTATTAACTTGTAAAGTTTAACAAAACCATAAAATGAAAGAAACTAGTCTTTTTTATGGCACGAATTATCGTTTTGTAAAAAAAACACGAATATTATCGTTTCAAGAATCTAATAAAAAAAACAATTTTAACTTCACTATAATTTGACACACAACATATTATTATCTGTGGAGTCAGGAAAATATATATCAAGAATAATATTGCAAATATGTCACAGACTAAATAAATAAGACCATGTTTCCTTAACAGTTTAACCGTATTTGATGTGAAACGTCATTCCATCCCCCTAGGGGTGCGGAAGTCGACAATTACGCCTAATTCCAGCCATCTACCCCCTCCCTGTTCCTATTTCTCAGAACGACAATAATAACATACTAAGATAAATGGGATTATACAAGGATATTTGGAATAGCCTATGCAAATGCAAAATATTATTTTTAGCTGATTTGAAGAAAGGAGGAGGTTCCCAGTTCAGCTGTTTTACCCGACTGCGCCAGGAGGAGTTTTTCGAGTGTGTGTATATGTATATTTCTTTGGCAGCCTAAACGACTTGATGGATTGTAGCATGATAGGTGTTATTAGATTCGTCTTAATTGTAAGAGTGAGTGGCTGTATCAAAATTATAAAAATAAAATGACGATTTTTCCTCAAGTTTTCTCGAGTTTATCAAAATACAGGGTTTTACATATGTTTTAATGTTATTTTAAATTTTTCACGCAGCAGATTTTTGTATTTTTTAATAATTTCTTGGTGGTTGATGCGCGATATGTATGCCAATTGGGATGATATTTAATTTATTTTATAGGGAAGTGTCATGAAAAAATTCAAGACCTAAAATCAAAAAAATTAAGCATACAATTAGTAGTAAATTTTTCGATTTTTGAATATGATTTATAATCATAATTTGAAAAGTAGAAAATAACTTATTGTTTCCCGGCACTGACCAAAGCGCTATTATTTTTTTATTTCTCTATACATACATTACTTGGTCTTTTTGTAAACTTTTACTGAATTATGTATTGGTAACAAGTTCAATGATGCACATAAAAATATTTTATAGTTAATTTTGACACGTAACAAGAGAGTGTGAACAACTGTCATTAATTCAATGTGAAACACATTGTCTGTAAGTACCTTACTTTTAAACCTGCTACTACTGCTACTGCTTCAAATATTATCAATCAATAAAACTATAGGAATATACTTGGTTCCTTCTAAGAACATCTTGAAAAGTCCACGATGCCTACATACGTATTTATTGGAAGTTTGCGGTCTGTTCAATTCAGACCCAGAACTTAAGTTAACCCCCGGAAGTTTGGTGAAATTTTAGGGAGGTTATGATGAATAATATACTAAAGTATATTAATTTACTAGCGGAACCAACAGAACAGAAGTTATCCTTTTTTTCACATTCACAATTTCATAATTTGACAATCGTCTGTCGAACGACGTAGTAAGAGACTCCCATAGAAAAATGTGGTTGCAGTTTTTCCCAATTTTCACGCGAGTTTCCCGAAAAAAAAGCTGATTTATAACCTTTTTCCCGACAGTTACAAATACAACAAAAATAAGAATTAGGCAAATAGGTGCAGACGTCTGATGTGATGGGCTTACATACGGCAATTGATTTTTATGTATATATATTTACAATAGATAGATTTAAACGTGACGTTACCTAGGATTACCTAACTAATTATTGTTTTGTAGTGTCTGTTTGTACTGTCAAAATAACAGCTTCTTACTACTTAGTAAGAAGCTTGAGAAGTATTTGAAAGTATATACGGTACTTATAAAAAAAACTATTCTTAAAATTTTGTTCAGACTAATCTCCGAAACGGCTGCACCGATTTTGGCTGGATTTTCACTGAGAGATAGGTGATGTTACAAGATGTTACTTTTATTTTAGGACAAGGAACAAGGATTCCGAGCAAAAAATATTTAAATTCCACATCTCCAACAGATACTTATTCATAAAACCTGATTATTTTCCACTACACGGCAAAAGCCTTTCTTCTTTCCAAGAATTTTTATTTTCGGCTATTCGACACCGTTTCTTAGAAGAGGGGTCCTGTTAATCCCTCTACCTCCGTCTGTGCCTTCGACGTAATCCATAAGTACCCAGAATGGGGTGACCTTCGGCCCTAGTTCTTCCGGCTACACGTCCAGCCTGGACTCACTTGAGCTACCATCCTTACAGAGCCACGACGTTTATGGATTTTGGATTATCATGACCTCTCTTGCTTTTCTTTGAGGCGTCGTTAGATATTATCAACATTTGAAATGAACTGGAAGGTATACTTCAGCAAAAACATGATTTCGTAAGCTTTTCTCGAGTGTCAGATTTTTGATAACAAATATAATATAGATATTAGACAGATGTTTCCCAAAAACAAGTGGACATCATTTGTTAAAGACCTTAATATATCTAGGGTCTGATTCGATTTTTTATTATTTATATTTATTCTTTTTAGTTCATAGACAAAATGAGGGAACATCCGTTTTTTTTTTAAATCCACTCCCTTGCACTCAGTGATGACCATGCAATCAATATCAGTTGATTCAATGCAGTAGCTACTTCAGTACAATGGATCGTAAAACCATGGCAGTACTACGTAAGTGGAGACGGAGAAGGGTCCTGTAATAGCTCAGTAGGTAGGAAACGCGGGTGCACAAAATACTGCTCCAAATTCATGAGACCTCAATCACTGAGTTATCAAGACTGGTGGATTTGTAGGAGGAAATTCATTCAAGTAATGTAGGTTTATATAGACGGTATGTATAGAAAATTACCTACGGCGGTTTCCGACGCAACTATGTCTGCCCGTCTTTTGCTTACTTCCTTCCTTTTAAGCTGTATGACTCTGGATTGTGGGTCAAGTTAGGCAATTCAGGCGAGGACTCAACTTGCGCTGCCTCGCCACTTGCTTTCGTTTCTGTTTGTCAGACAGGCAGAAACAAATTAGCAGTAGAACTTGTGCCAATTTCGTCCAGAGGTACTGCCTCCACACCCGGAATTGCCATTTCAATGTCGCATTTAGGCCACAGATACAAACACGAATCGATCAGAATAAATATGAAGAATATGGCGAAAAGCAGTGATGAATACACTGCTTTTCGCCACGACTGGAGATTGAATCCAAAACTAATATTGCATTGCATAATGGAACCATCTATCTGAACCATCTATGAGAAATTCTCAGGTTACTGAGCCAACAAAGGCTGTCTGTCCTTTAAAAAGCTTTTGACCGTGAGTCGTTGAGGTCTGAAATTTTTCTGGGATCAAAAGTAGCCTATGTGTTAATCCAGGATATATCTTATCCTGGTACCGGATTTCATCCAAATCAGTTGAGCTCTTGAAACATACACACACATAAATACAAACTATCGCCCTTATAATAAAATATAGCGAATTTATCACAAAACCATGAAAATAACAATGGTTTTGGTTTTACCAGAAAAGGTTTTACCAGGAGTACTGCCAGAAAAATGTCGAAACTTGGTTTTTGGTTGCGCGTTTTACTTGGACCTAAGAAGATTGTTCCAGCAAGTTCTGAAATAACGCGATTAAGCGAATGAAAGGGCCCAAACGAACAAAGCAAATGTGATTACCGTGGCCACGGGAAATTACTAATATTTCTTTTGTGTATCCCTTGTAGCGACCACCGCTGTTTTTCTGCCATAAGCGGTTTGAAACCGCAACCTTTACGGAATGAAGATTTATTTCATTTAGTTCTGTTACGCTGAAGCCAGAGATACAAACTAAATAGGCATACAAAAGGATGGGAACTTTTTGTGTGGATGGGGGGGACTCTGCAACTGATTCACCGGTTGCCCTGGGGGGCATATAGATCATTATGTAGCTAAAGTGAGGGAACGAGCTGGCGGCCCGTCTGATTAAGTGGTAACCAACGCCCATAAACAAAACAGTTTAGGTCTTCCTGAACTGTTTAGTTTCCAGTTTAGGTTTCCTGAACTTCCTTTCCTGAGAGAAGGCTGAGACGGGGATGTAGTGCTTATGCCTGTAATTTCACCAGCTACACCCTTTTTTATTTAATCATGTTATTACGTTTACACACTCTTATCCCTGCGTCGCAGTTACATGATTATGAACTATGTACTTACATAACCATCGAGAAAAATTTCAAAAATAAATCAATCATCATTGAACTCAAGGAACAGTAACAATAAACAATTATATTTTTAACAAATATTCCTTATTAATATTATTGTATGGCCTAATAATTGCTTCATTATGAATTGAAATCATTCCTATTTAATTATTCATTTTTTTTTTAAAGACATCATATACATAATACTTATTCAAAATACGAACAAGGTAATGTTTTAAAAAAGAGTACCAGTGATATTTTTAAATTTCGAAAAAGGAAGCATTCAAATCTATTTAAAATCTTATTACGAATTCTAAATTCGAACTCCACCGCTCCTCCCACCCAGCACCTGCCAATGACATCATCGGATTAGTGTTGCGTCGGTAATTGGTATCGAATAATAATCGAATATCTCGATTGCGACTCGTTCGCGTGATAAATACTCACAATTCATCGAGAATTATGTGACTTTGTCTCGTTTAGTTTTGTTTATAGGCGTTCGTGTTATATTATACGCTGTCGGAGGCATATTTCTTCCGCCGTATTGCTCGCTTTGTTATTGTTTTGTTATGATTTCCTATTACAGTTCTCTTTAGCACAATTCTCTTTTTGAATATGATTCAAATACGAATAGGTGCTTCCGCGTACCAGGACGCAGATCATATAAAATATTAGAGAGGTATTTTTTTCTATTGAGAGGTATTATTTACTATCTAGGTAGTAGGTATCTGTCAACTTCCTGCAATTAGCTTGAGTTCCCGGTCAAGAAAACCGTCGCAAGGAAGTATGTTATTATTTTATATCACGGTAAAAATTAAAAAGAAAAAAATCCATCTCCAACTTTGGTTTAAATCATTGGATACGCCAAATAGCCAATGTCGCTTAACCTAACCTTTTAAAGTATATAGATTATACGCATATTTGAAGGGAAGGGAAGGGATTTTTTAATTGTGAATAATATCTGACACTCAGCCACTTTTAACACTAGATACTTCTACCATGGCAATGTCTATAAATATCCAATGATATTCCAATTCCAGTTATCTAATATGACGCCATCGCAGACGCGACGCGACAGTTTTTTGTCGTCTGACTTAGTCCCAAGCTTGTCATTAAATTGCAATACCAGACGAGATTTGCGCCACAGTGGCCAATAAAAATTCAACTTTACAGTTTCATTATAGAGTTGAAATTGAATTTTCCGATTATTATGCGATTCGATTCAAACCCAGTTAGTGTAACAAATCGAATGAAAATTAGTGCAGCTGCAGTTACTATTGTTCAATCTGTGATCGCGGTAAAAAGATAAACTTTGATATTGGGTATTGTGTTCTATTTTTAAAGGGGCGAAGCTCGTATTTATATTCATGCTGCATGAGAATGAATTTTTGATTAGTTTTTACCTGTCATTTAGTGATACAATTTTATAAATAACTAGCCGCGCCCCGCGGTGTTACCCGCGGTATTCCGGAAATTTTCTGCACAACTTTCTTAATTATTTCTTTCATAAGAACCTTTTCCTGACAATAACAAACACAACAAAAAAAGAATTAGCCAAATTGGTCCAGCGATTCCGTGACCAAAGGAAATAGGGATTAATTTTTTTATAAATACTGGATGGATGATTACGAAGATGAAAAGTTACGAAGTTTAGATACCCTTTGCTAACCAGTCCACTTCCATACCTTTATACTCTCATTATAAATAAATTGAAATTCCCAAACATTAACCACACAAATTGTCAGAAGCTTACAACGTGAAATTAATAAATTGAAAATAATTAATCCGACGTCAGACGCGACGCGGAAAGTCGCTGTAAATTGACGACTGTCTTTTTTCGAATATCAAGTTGAAAGGCTTGGATCAGATGTTCATTCATCCTCAAAACTATTAATTACATGTTATTCTATTAGGAGTACAAATAAGATTCCGCCGTTTTATTGTAGATGGCGCGGCACGGAGTTTCGGTTAGCTTTCGCAGATGATAACCGGCTTAAAAAATAGTTTGGACATTCTAGAACAACATAACCTATTAATATCATTGATTTTATATTGGTAAAATATAATTTTTATAAGTTGAAAATGTCAAAATTTGAGCCAAGTAAGCGTCATTTGCGGGAAATATTAGTTTACTTCTTTAATTTAAAGAAATCTGCTGCTGAGGCGCATCGATTGCTCGTAGAAGCATATGGTGAGGTTGCTTTGAGTGAGAGAACGTGTCGAGAGTGGTTTCAAAAGTTTAAAAATGGTGATTTCGACGTAGAAGACAAAGATCGCAGTGGAAGGCCAAAAATTTACGAGGATGCAGAATTGGAGGAATTATTGGAGGAAGATTCATCTCAAACACAAAAAGAACTTGCTCTAACATTAGAAGTCACTCAGCAAGCAGTCTCACATCGTTTAAAATCATTAGGAATGATTCATAAACATGCCGATGCCGATTATGCTTAAGTGAAATGCTGCTAGCTAGACATAAAAAAAGGGTTTTTTACATCGTATCATAACTGGTGATGAGAAGTGGATACATTATGACAATCCAAAAAGAAGAAAATCATGGGGATTACCTGGCCACGCGTCAACATCAACAGCAAAACCGAATATTCACGGAAAAAAACTTATGCTGTGTATTTGGTGGGATCAGCTAGGTGTAGTGTATTATGAGTTGCTTAATCCGAGCGAAACAATTACTGGAGCCCTTTATCGAACACAATTGATGAGATTGAGCCGAGCTCTGAAGGAAAAACGCCCTCAATACTATTCTAGACACGAAAAAATTATTCTTCTGCATGACAATGCTCGTCCACATGTTGCGGCTCCCGTGAAAAAGTACTTGGAAACACTTGATTGGGAAGTGTTACCCCACCCGCCGTATTCACCAGACATTGCACCGTCCGATTATCACCTGTTCCGGTCCGTAGCACATGCTCTGACGGCGCAGCGGTTCACATCTTATGAGGATACCAAAAATTGGGTTGATTCGTGGATAACCTCAAAAGACAAGGAGTTCTTCAGACGTGGGATTCGAATGCTGCCTGAGAGATGGGAAAAAGTGGTTGCAAGTGATGGGCAATATTTTGAATAAATTTATATTACCGTTCTTCTACAATAAATATTTAATTTGTGTAAAAAACGGCGGAAACTTATTTGTACTCCTAATAGATTGTTCAAACACATTAAATACCAATAAAAAAAAGTCTAGCTACTTTAAATTTCATCATGAGCGAGATTAAATTAATTTTTCAAATTAATTAGGTTTTTTTTTTTCCAAACTATTATAAAATTTTTTTTTTCAAATTATGTGATAGAATGCATTAGTACATTTTTAATCTGTGCAGTTTTTTAAACTCTCAGTGATATTGACTCTAGTGACTCTTGACCTTGTGAAGCAAGAGGCATGGATACAAACATTACAAAGGCTTACAACCAACAAATCTATGGAGCTATCCCACTAATGAATAATGTATCACAATAGCAGCTCTACGTTCTTCTCTGTAGATAGTAGGTTCGATTTCCACTCAGCACAAGTATTTGTGTGACGAACAAATCTATCTTCTGTGTCAGGGTGTCAATATGTATACATATATGTATTATGTATGTACTAAGAAAAATAATTCTATAAAGTATTCTATCAATTATCTAGTTTTCATAGTACAAGCTATGCTTAGTTTGGGCTAGATGACGCTGTGTGAAATGTCCATGAATATTTATTTATATCCTAAAAATATATTTTAAAATTATTCTGATTTCTATATTTATACTGAATCGAACGGTTTGAGTTTCAAAGTAGTTTGTGAAATTTTAGGCAGCCCACGAGTATGTTCGTTGTTTGTCTATGACCATTTAAAAATGTTGACAGTGACAAGTAATCCAAATTAAAATTCCATTTTAATTGAGTTACGTTTGACCAAATGTCATTGTGACAATGACTTCTTAAAACTGCCAGGTAACCAATTAGCCTTTAAAAATTATGTAAAATGAACATGAATAAATTGAATTATGCAGAGGTGGATTTTTTAATGGATTTATTCAATGTGGTACAATTCACTAATTGGCTTATGAGGATACAAATTGGCTGAATAATTTTCAAGGATAATCCTTTTTGTGTGTAATAATTCATCATTTAATTATACCCAAATTGTTATTTTGTGGTTATCCGTGATCGATAATGTTGGTTTTGTTGTCATAATTAAGCGCAGTGCAACATAATTTTTAATTAAGCTTCAGGAATTACTGTCAATATAATAATTGTGAATTTATCGTGGAACAAATATAAGCTGGAAACCAAGAACTTGCACACAAAGTGATGCAGTCCCGAATAGGTCTGTGGTGACTCAGTTGGACGGGTCATTTTGAGGTTAAGGCGTTTAATTTGCGCTGCTTTTCGCGGAAATGTTGCTAGACTGGCAACACACGTACGCTTGTGTGCTTGGAAGCAGTGTAATATAGAACTCATGTACACATATTTTTATGTTTTCGTTTTGCCATTGAGCGAAATTTTGTTTGATCAGCTGCGTGTTCGTCTATATTAAATTCTATGGATTCGAAAAATAAAATTGTAACACTTTAAAAGACGAATTTTTTCACATTGATATAAAACGAAGTTTATATTTAAGTTCAACCTAATACAACTATTTACTTAGGTACTTTATGGATATGGACTTTAGTTTAGGGATTTCTGACACCAGATTTGGCCAGAAAACTGGCCTCACAGATCAGCAGATGGAAGCTCTGCCTTCTACGCTATAGGTCGTGAGTTCGATATCCAGAACAAACATTAGTATGACGAACTGAAATATTCATTCAAAGTTTTTTTTTTTTTTTTTTTCATGTGAATGAACGACGGAACGAGCTGAGGGCCCACCTGATGGTAAGTGGTAATTCAAGGCTGGTCCCCAAGCTATACTTTGTTAGGTTTTAGGCGCTGTGTGACAAGTTCATGTTTCTTTTTAAGATAAAATTTGAACCATTATTCCTCCCGGGCTGTAGGTTTTAGTGTACGTATCGTAAAAATGTAAATTAGAGTAAAAAACGTGTGCGTGGTACAGCACTAATGACATTACATGACGTGGAGGCTTTGTAATAATATTTTTCCTAGTCTTCCGAATTGGGCAGGAATCCAGCTTTTACTTTTTATCCGGCTCTTTCTGACACAATTTATATAAGTTTACAAAATTTCTTTACATTCCACAGACAGAAAATAATGCTCGCATTAAAAAATCACTCGCATTGCTGTGTTCTGTTGGAAGGGTGTGGGTGCCGCTAAAAATACATGCGCATGAGACGCCCCTGTCTTGGGCGATGGACGCAACGGGGTGCGACTTGAGTATATACATCGGTCGGGAGGACCTAAGTCGTATTGCTGCTGTTATGGGCGGAGGTAACCACTTAGCATCCGGTGGGCCTTAATAAAAGTCCTAACGTTACATTTCAGTTGAGGAAGAAATAAGTAGATACTTAAGGACATACTTAAATATACTTTATATTAAAAAAATACTTACTCGCAGAAGTAATAACCCACAAACAACTACATAGTGAAAAAATGAAATGCTTCTTATTGTGATTGAAAATAATTTCGTTAGTATGTATTGTAATGCAATCGTACATTATTACTATCAATTGTAAACTTGTATATTTAATAACAGTTCCGTAAACGCACTCACAAAAAAAAAAACAACAGCGAAAGCGAGTATTTCCAACATGGCATTTGGAGAATATCAGAAAACAAAAGCCGACCCAGTGACACAAAATGGCAAAACTATCAATGAAGGAAACAATTAAAATACGCTCCTAAACAATGGCTCAATAGTTCAGCGTTTATGAATTTTGCGCCTACAGGCCACGGCACATTCGCCATTCAGCCGGCGAGCTGACTTTTGCCCGGGTTAATTAAAATGTCAACAACACTTATTAATCAAAACGGCGCGTGCGTGATTTTCGTCTGAGCAGGTTGGCTCTCAATTTGGTTGAATGTTTTTTTTTCCTTAGCCAATTCGTGAGCATTTTTATACTACTTAACTGAAGGGACTTAAAACTCTGGACCATGGCGAATGCATAAGTCGTGCGAAGCCAAAGAAAACAAGACAAATAAAACTGAAGGGAAAAATTGAAGGTCCGCCTCATGGTGATTTCCTCCATTTGCTATTTCTCCGGACGAACTTGGCAAATGTTCTACTGCTGCTATTAGTAGCTCCTTTGGCACTACCCAGGGGGTAAGTGTACGGATACTAAAGGATACCTACGGACGCGAGCAACTGGATGATTCTTTCTTCATTCTATCCATAATATCTCCAAGGAGTTTCCGTAAAAATTTCGTGAAGAAATTCCACTTCTAAATGTGTAATATAAAGTTGTGAAAGTATTGTAGTCGGAATAAGGTGGTTAAGTATTATTTTTAATAAGTCAGTCATACTTATATCTTACTTATATTATAAGGGGGAAAGTTTGTACGCTTAAATGGCTCAACGGTTTCGGATGAAATTGTTGCCAGGATAGTTTATATCCTAGATTGAATAGTCTACTTTTGATCCCGGAAAACCGCGGCAACACCGCGGGGCGTAGATAGTACTATATTTATAATCAGTCAATTGTCTGAGCAGTTTAGCGGGAAATATTCAGAATTTCTCGTATCTCTAATGAGCCGTACGTAACTCGATTTTGTTCAGCTTGTTGTTTTGTAATCTTGTTTTATTGGTTCTTCTCATGTAGATTATAAGTTGAAGAAGAGATTACAGTTCGGCGAGCCTCGATAAATTTATCGTCTCGAATTTAAACGACTTAAAATTTTCGAAACGTATGTTATATAAACAATAGCTGGCGCGTACGCCGCCTTTCAATCTGAAGGAAACTGGTTCAAACTAACAAATGATTTTTTCTCTTGAAAAATGCGAGAAAGTAAAATATTGTGAGTGAAACTGACGTGTCTTAGAACCAATATTAGAGACATGTCATATCTACCAAGACAGATTTGGCTCCCGTGGTAGATTAAAGCCCTCTCACTCATAATAATGCACATCCTTAGGTTTAGGAGAGTTAGCCTCAAATATTCCCACAACAGGAGCACCAGCTTGGTAGTAGCTTTGCCCTCTGTAGATTGTGAGTTCCATTCTCATCCAGGACAAACATAAGTGTGACAAACAGATATTTGAAGGATGGTCATCAGAAAATATGACAATAACAAGAGATCTATCTGGTTCGTATATGGCAAGAAATCAAGTCTTAAATTGTCCCGCGGTTTGTCCCAGATCTAATTTGAAATACCACAGCGAAATAAGATTAAATGCACCCTCATCAACCATACGGGTAGATCAGTGACGTACCGGCCACGTCATCAATCACAGGGTGGGGGGGTATATAAGCCGGCGCCGAGCTAAGACGGGGCATTCTTCATTAGGCGACCGCGAAGAGCACACATCACCTCGCATTATTAATCATAAGGTCGCCTCCCTTATTACTCTAGTCGTTGAGTCGCTAATGAGCTTGTTTTCGCAAAGTTATTAATCAAAGTTGTCTGATAATTTATTTTTGTTTACTTTTATTCTAGCAAGCTTTCATGCACATAGATATTTAATTTTGCATAGACGATATATATAGTAATGGTACATAAGTAACGACAGCTCAAGGATTTGACTGTAGGATCAAGAAATACCAGTGAATTAATCAAAATAAATCATATATTTATTATTGTTTTATATACCTTATATTAAAGAATAGATGCAACTCATCATCATCACCTTGGCCTTTTTTTAAATTCATTTGGGGTTTGAGCAGTATGTCTTTTGCTTCAACTCTTTTTTTCTTTCATATCATCCGTTATACAGTCAATCCATCATTTCTTTGCTCTTTCTCTGTCTTTCCAATCAACAACATACATAATTATCACTCTTTTTATTACATGCCTTTCATTTCTACTTATTGCATGCTGATGCCAACCTATATGGTTCCCTTTCAACTTTTCTCTCACTGGCTACTTTCAAAATTTCCTTTAATATTTCGTTGCTTTGTCCATTCGTGTTATTCCACAAATCATTCACAACATTCTCATATCCCCCACATTTTATCTTCTTTCATGGCCCAACGTTCAGATCCATATCCATATGCCTTGCCTTCGAAAAAATGTAGTAGCAATATTGCTTCAAACCTTCGCAAAACTGAGCAGGCACTACCCAATTATGTTACAATTTGAGGTTTCGCAGTATTATACTCAATTGCAAGACTTTGGCTTGTGGTTATCAGACTATTGGCATAATATTGGCTCTATTAAATCAATATTAAGTTCTCGCGGCTAATCTCCCGGTGTCCAATAAAATTTAAAGCTAGGTTTACGGTATTATAATTTGAGACTATCGGTTGAAGCGAGCCGTGTAATTTGCTTGTTGATTGAACTAGAATCTGTGTTTACCAACTAGTAGATACCGAATCACGACCAAAAATAAAAAGAGCTAACGGAAAATCAGTGCTGGTTGCTTGCTAACAGCATTATGCTGAATTATGGTCTTTTTGCAACACTTAGCTTATGTTTAGTATACTTTGTTGTATAAACCTATATTTGTTATCTATTTCTTGTACTGTGTTGCAAATAAATATAATTATATTCTCCGTCCGGCTACGAGGCTAAGTTGGTAGTAGCTCTGCCTTCGAAGCGAAGTGCCGGGTTCGATTCCCGGCCGGGGCACACTTTGTGTGGTGACCATGAAGTTTGTTCTCAGGTCTGGGTGTTTGTCTTGTGTTTCCGTGTTTGGCCATGCCATCTGCGACACAGGGAATCCTAGTGCAGAGGTATGAGTATGTAAACGTTTATTTATTTACGTTTGATTTATTCTATTCTATATTTGTGCCTCATTCCCTTTTGGAAAAAAGTTGTCAAGAGATTGATTTAAAAAAAAAACGTGACCATGACACTGATCTGCATGTCGATTTGAGAATGCCGTTCTGTATTATAGCGTTTACATACACCGTATTGGTTAAACAAACATTTTACCTCGCTGTTAACGTGGTTAATAGTCATACATTATGGAGAGTCATGTTTGCAATTTCACAGAGTACATTATCTTAAGCAACGAACGTATTTTGTCTTTTTAACCGACTTTAAAAGCAAATTTTTTAATTTAGCTGTTTTTTATGATTGTTACGCCATTTCTTCGCCAATTGTATACCGATTTGGATGATTCCTTTTGAATGTGTCTATCGCGAAGTTATCAATTTGTCTGTGACAAAGTTGTCCCTTAGGAAATTCATGAATAAATAAAAATTTGGATGGACGTCAAAGTCTATAACGGAAGGTAGAAATAATTTTTGTGTTTTATAAGGAAGATTATAAACAATATATGATATAAATAGTTAAGATATGGTCCCGGGGTAATTTAGGGATTATCCGCCTAGAGCCAATGTTTTAAGCACCTTGTTTTCCTATCTGCTATAAACCTGGGTTAGTTCATCGGTAGCCCAGAACCGCCCACGAGTACAAACAGGGCTGATACTTCGCAAGTAACTTTCGAGAAGCGATACGAACACCGAAAGAACTTGGCAGAACGTGAGCAGACTATGCTATGGAATCCTCTACTTCTTATTCAGGAATGCCCGCAACTTGAAAGTTTGTAGTTGTAGTTCTCAAACGATATCGGTATTACTACTAGGTTTGAGCCAATCGCGTAGTAGTTATTTTAAGCGATAGCTATGGCCAAAGTATTGTCGGTCCACCTGATCTTAAGTGGTTACTGCCGCCTATACGCAACAGCAATACTCTGGTCATCCCCTACCGACGTATGAGTCACATGTCGCATCGCATTGCGCTTGTCAGTCTAACATGTGGATGTTCCGTCTTATGCGCTTGTAATTTCACCGCCACTTTACCGGAAAACAGCAGTTCTGTCACAAGTTCTACTGCAACTTTAGGTTGCTCCTTCCTCACCACCCGGGAGACACGTGGGAGACTGACAGTACTCCCTACTCCAAAGATACTTACATAAGACGCGAGCAACACGCACTTAACAATTATTTTAGTAAACACATTTAAGGAGCACTTTCTTTCCTTGCAATCCTTGTATTGTACTATTTATATCATCATATAAGTCGTATTAGTTTATATAATTATTTTTCTGTACACTAATGCCCACTTTTCAGAGATAATCTTTTTAAATAATTGTAATAATATGAATTTTGTATACATGTAAATTTATTTAAATTTAAATTTTGTAAATTTATGCGTACATTTTATGATAAAGGCTAACTCAATCCGCATTTATACTTTGGACTTTCATTAGGCTGGTTACAATTCTCATCATAAATCCTGGGAAACTGCACAATAGTTGCAACGTTTTTGATGTTTTCATCACACTATAAAGTTGGCTCAGGGCCAAATCCCGCGGTGCAACAGAGATTGTTTTGTTGATACTATAACACACGGCCATATCGTATTTAAATGTGCCTAGATTCCTGTTTTATATTTTATAAGTAACTAGCGACCCGCCCCGGCTTCGCACGGCTAGTAAAGCATCAGTGTCGTATCAGAAACTGCGAAGCCGGGGTGACTTGCATTATACATATAAACGTTCCTCTTGAATCACTCTATCTATTAAAAAAACCGCATCAAAATCCGTTGCGTAGTTTTAAAGATTTTAGCATACATAGAGATATAGGGACAGAAAAAGCGACTTTGCTTTATACTATGCAGTGACTACAATAGTACGGCTAGGTACTATTACTTAGGAATAATTATTAAGGTTTTTTTTTTAAACTGTAAACGCAATGTGTAGTGTCCCAACTACACTTGACATCTAAAGAAATATATAAGTTTAAGTTTGGTTGCAAATAAAATCTGGCAATGTAAAAAAATCTGCAAAATCAGACGGTTCTGTACTTTGACGTGAAAAACAAACATCTATCCACATTATTGATACTGACGAAAAACAACTGCCTAACTCCATTTTATGAAACAGTTTTGAGTCGTGAATAACACTTTATACTCCGGAAGTTCTATAACACTCATAAAACGGGCCCTTTGACAAAACAACGTTATCAAAAATCGCTGAAAAGCATAGGGGGGATTCAGAAAAGCCTTCAGGTCAACAACCTCCTTCCTGCTATCATAAAAACCGATACAGCCTGTAAGTTATATTACTTCAAAAGTTTGCCTCTATTTTTTGGGCGATAACACTAACATATAAATTAGTTTCCGCCTTATAAAATAAATAAATGTAAACTATATTTATAAAATAATATTACCCGCATGAATGGGTCGCGTGTGATAACAGAGGTCGTGGGGTAGATTGGGAACACGCGAGACGCAAGGTACG
Organism: Aplocera efformata; assembly: GCA_921293045.1. Classification (NCBI taxonomy): domain Eukaryota; kingdom Metazoa; phylum Arthropoda; class Insecta; order Lepidoptera; family Geometridae; genus Aplocera; species Aplocera efformata. The sequence goes on from OV121039.1 coordinate 13,110,968, forward strand.
CAAACTCATTGGGACCAGTTTAGTTGAAAAAGTCGGATAACTTGTATTTGAAAAGGACACGCAATACGTAGTGATGCCTATGGTACGTCATTCAAAAGCCGGATATAATTATTAATTAAACCGTTAATATAAAAAAATACTAAAGTTATTAATATTTTTTGGTCCGAATGTATGTCCATTCGGACGTATATTTTATTAATGTGTAAATTTTTTACTTGTACATTTGACCATTTAACATTCGTTTTCGTAAATATTTTATTAAATTTCTGATATTAGATAATTTTTATTGTCTTGCATAAGTAGACTACGCAAGACATTAATAAATAAAAAATAAAACATCGGTATTGAAAATGGCATAGAGGTAGGCAGAGCCAACACGGGTTTTGTTTCACTATACGTTATACAATATTGGAAACTTGACAAGTGGTGATTTTTCATTCTGTATACACGTTGTCAGGCATACAAAAAAGGATAAGGGTTCGTTTAGAAATAAATTACGTACGCGAGCGAAAGCAGGCAGCATTTTTAATAAATGAACAGCCAGAACGAACTAGAAAAAAACATCAAAAATAACCAGTTTAATAAAAACTACAACTGTAATATTAATGGTTTTCCAATCCTCCATAAAGAGTCAATGCATATAAACAAACAATTAACAAGTGACTGATATATATATATGTTTTTGAATGACCACGAAGGTCCAGCCAATCATTAAAAAAATTAATAATAGGCGAAGATATAAAAATTAAAATGGCCGAATATTGTCACCCTATTATGCCTTAAAAAAGCTATATTTCCTAAAACCTATCGAGTGTGGTATCAATACCGGGTTTTATAATTGACTTACAACAATATATAAAACTTTTTTTTTCTATGTGAAATTTGTAATTTTTCACGCAATCAGGCTTTAGTTTTTTCTATAATTCTATAAGTCTTTATATAAACGTTCAAAGGTACGGATCATCCATTTTTGAATTAAAACCGGCTTTATATTAATATTGATATAAACTGCGGGTCATCCCTAGTAAGTTTTGGACATGATGACTGAAGAGCAAAGCCTTATCGCAGCTTATCAGCCTCTAAACAAGCTACATCCAGCGAAATAATATGTGAAGATAACCTACTGAGATTAAAATCCAATTTGAATGAAACAAGAATTAAAATGGTAATGCGTTCTGATAAAAAGTGTAACGAATTAGAATGCTGGGCAAATGAGAGGTATTTTAGTAAATGCACGTTTATATTACCGAGGTGATATGAATCTTCATTATAAATAGATTCAGATTCAGATTCAGATTCAGATTATTTATTAATAACAATAAGTTACAGGTCAGATACATTAAAAAAAGTAATACATGAGTATTAAATAATGATTAAAATAATAAAATAATAATAACAATTTCAATATAATTAAATGAAAATGTCAAATAATAAACTTAAATAATAATTCATAATCCTCCTAACATAAATTCGTCAATCCTATAATACGATCGCTCAATTAGCCAGCTTTTCAGCCTGTATTTGAAGGATTGCGTTGTTCGAGTATTTGTGATGGTGTCGGGGAGACGGTTGTAGACTGCCGGCCCCATGACGTGTACCAGCTTCGACGATTTCGTGAGCCGACGCGGTACTGCCTTAAGCTCCGTGGCTTAGTTGGTAGTAGCCCTGCCTTCGAAGCGAGGGGTCCCGGGTTCGATTCCCGGCCGGGGCACACTTTGTGTGGTGAGCATGAAGTTTGTTCTCGGGTCTTGGGTGTTTGTCTTGTGTTTCTGTGTTTGTCCATGCCATCTGCGACACAGGGAATCCTAGTGCAGAGGTATGAGTGTGTTAACGTTGTTTGTTTCTTGTGCGCATTACGGGTCAAATACCCGTGACTATCTCCAAATTGAATTCAATGAAATACCGCGTCTTTTTTGCTTCTTTTGCACTCATACTCCTGCGCTAGGATTGCTTGTGTATGCTGCCAAGGATCCCTCGCATAGGTTACCACGTTATCAGGATATCAGGTTACACTGTAGGGGCGGGATATTGAATGCTAGATCGATCCTATCTCGTCCCACCATAGCAGTCGATGGCAACCCGCGGGTTTTAGTGAGTAGGACGGACACTATGTCTGGGAACCTCACATAACCCTCCAGGTTCCCCCGGACCTGAAGGGTAGGCGTAACTGCTTTACCCGCGGTTAAAAAAAAAAAAAGGTTTGCTTGTGTATATGGACAAAAACAGAAACATACGTATGTAGGTATGTATACGTATTTATGTACGTCTTTGAAATTACTTCTGCCGGGAATCAAGTTTGATTACATTGAATTCATGTCACATTGATTGAGATGGATCTTATTTACAAAGGAACTGTTTTATTTTTATTTGTAATAAGGAAAACATGTTGATTTCTTGATGAATTATGCAATACAATTCGCAATGCGATACTTCTCATGTGCCTGTTTCACCGGCACCCACACAGTTCCAGCAGAACGCCAATGCGAGCACCACTGGAGGCAGGTCCGGAAGAAAGACAAGTTCTACTGCTACTTTGGATTACTCCTTTCAGATCAGACAGGAACACGTGTACTGCAGGGTTATTCACCTACAGACGCAAAAGGTCTGATTCAAAATAATAAGACAATGATGTATCCAGTAGCGGCACGAGTGTGTGACGCATCTGCTTACAGTGTGTGTGTTCCACTAACACAATTGACACACATACATACTAACATGAATAAACAAATAGTGGTACTATAATAGAGATCAGTGAGCATACAGACAGTTGAAGAGTTTAACTGTAAACCACTCAACGAGGTTTCGACGAAGCAGGTTGCTTGAGCGGTTTCTAACTACACATTAGAGACCAAAATATCTTGGAAACCAATTGGGAGACCATATTGCTCGCGTCCGTAGGTGAGTACCCTCAGGGTCCCTAGACGTGTCCCCCTGGGTGGTGCGAAAGGAGCTACCCCAAGCAGCAGTGTAATTGTGCCAAGATCGTCCAGAGAAGTATTGCCATCACACCAGGTAATCAACCGCCAAGTAGTGCACTCGCATTTTTTTGTTCTCTGTGGAAGAGTGTATGAACTACGTTCCAATGTTTCATGCTTGTTTTTAGGGTACCGAACTTCAAAAGTAAATATCGGAACACTTATAGGATATATCACTGCGTTCGCCGTCTATCCGTTAGTCAAGACCCTTTTTCTCAGTACGCGTGGAGATATTAACTTGAAATTAATATCAAATACTCAGGTCTGCAATGCCTAAGAGCAGTAAATAAATCAAACTTAGTCAACGAACTTGAAAGATACGACCGTTTATGCTCCGTTTAAGCCGCATATTTTTCTTCCCGTTGACCGTTAACCTAGAACCACGAAATTTGGCAAGAAACTATGTCATGTAGGGCAAATAAAGGAATAATCCCGAAGACTGTAAACTAGCAGTTACATAAAGAAATACATGAAAAACCAACAAGTTACACGTTTACCTACAAGTTCGTATGGAACCCTTCGAAGAGCAAGTCCGACTCGGAGCTGGACGCTTTTATTTTAGATCATTCTGACGTGCTTCAAGCAGTCACCCCAGAGAGAATCTCATTGGCTCCCACTACATCGCAAACGATTAACACCTTTCCCATCTAATCCGCGGTCGAACCAATAATTTAAGCTACGATTCTAATCTCCAAAGCAATATGTTATAGCCTGTTCATATTTTATGGGTAACAATAAGCTGCATGTCAAAGCCACGGTATCTCCCAAATATGTCATCAATTGACAAGACAAAGGAGCCGTGATTGGGTTTCGAGATTCGGGAGGCTGGAACAATAACGTGCTGGCCCGTGTCCCACTTATTGGCTTTGTCAATAAACTAATCTGAGGTGGAATTCAATATGTTTTTATGGCAACAGGAACCGGAATTTCAGGTTAAGTTCTTTTTTTGCCGTTCCAGCTTCAATGAGATGAAAGATGAAATGAGATGATGAAAGAATAATCATACTTATAATAATATTCTTGTGCTAAGCACACTTCTCATTTTATTAATTAGTACATTGAACCAGTAAGAAAGTAGGGCGGAGCGCTAGTATCAACATAAAAATGTCTTCATATAGGTAGCAATAAGTCCGTACAACTACGGCAGCGAAAACCTTCCCTCGGGCACCATAAATATGTCCAAAAAGTACATCAAACCTTTTTTCACAAATCTCTTTGTCTCCGATACCCTCGCGAGTCAATGCCCCTTTACACAATAATTTCTGGACGATATATCAAAAACAGTCCCCCAACGATTCATCTGTCGTCATCCGGAAACAGATTTCGATGCACAGCGAATTGTGTTAGAAAGAAAGCATCCGTAGATACAATGAAGGACCCGAGATACAATGGCCTGATATGGATCCCTAAATACGTTAAGAGGGGGCCGACGTAGGACACAGGAAATCCATGTGTGATTTTATTGTTCGTATCTTTGGGGTAAAATATGCAGGAGGTGGACGTCGGTCCGTGATATATGGTCCTTATTTATGTCGATGTCACCAGGACGTGAGGATACCGCTGGTCCGAGGTCTCGTCATTTTGTATTCGAGGTCATTTGGTTCTAATTAGACTTGCATAGAAGGATGAGCAACGAATCTATATATAAATATCTATAAATATGCTATCTGGTTGTAAATAGCGTAATTTATCTTTTTATGTAAATACATATACACTACATCATACATTAGCTGCGCCCCGCAGTCTTACCCGCGGTTTTTCGGTATCAAAAGTAGCATATGTGTTAATCCAGGAAATAAGCTATCCTGATACCAAATTTCATCCAAATCCGTTGAGCCGTTTGAGCGTGAAGGAATAACAAATATACACACACAGAAACACATACATACAATCTTTCACCTTTATAATATAAGTGTGATAGTAACACTCAGACACATTTGCTTGAGTGGGAATCGAACATACGACCAGAGAAGTCAGAGCTACTAAAAACTGAGTTATGCCAGATAAAAGGGACACAATACGTGCCGGAAAATAGACAATTCTCATATCGAAATAAAACAGTGATTACCTTCACGCACGTATATCCGTATTATCAATACCTAATCTTTTTTATTACATTATCGTTATCAGCCCACAAGGTTAGGCTATGGTATATCAAAGGCAGCGCTTCAGGCGAGGCGATTGCGATCCCCTCTTCAATACCAGTAATGGGGGGCGACAGAGTCGGCCTGCTCGATTTTCCGAATCGTTTGCCCCGCGCCGCACGAGATAACGAGAAATGTCGTGACTATCGTTTTATGTGCATCGGAGCCGAATACCAACTGAATGTTATACTTTTCTCACTTATTGGTCCTTAAAAAATGGCTGTGATCTGTGACGTTGGCAGGAGGACGGAAGATGTAGGTATTCCAAATGTTTAGAGAATTTGATTAGTTCTACATTCAACATAAATAAAGAATCTAGTATACTCTTTAGAAATTACAAGTAATTTGTAACATCAACCAGGTGATATTGTCGACAAAACATGGGTTTGTTTTTAACAAAAGGTTTTTAGGCAGCATTTTTCATTCAAAAACGGCCTGTTGGTTTGGAATGGAAAACTTTTGGTTTTAAATGCAATAACCAAAAATGGAGAACTTTTGACAAATATGCCATGTGTTAGTATTGCAAAAGCTCGAAAATGGCTTAGTCGATTTCTTTTCTTTTTTTTTTGCTTTGTTTACTTCATTACTGATTTAAGAAAGAAGAAAATTAGGATAATCCAAAGGAACAGACGTAAATACGAAAAAAATGTATGGTAACTTTGTATGGAAATTGCCACTTCACAAATTTCAAAGTTCACCAGACAGTGAACTTTGAAAAGTAGGCAAAATGGATAAATATAAACAATAGCCATGGTTAAGTCCAATATTCCCGTTACTTACATATACAAATAAATGTTATTTCACTAAGTACATACCAGGATTGTCTGGGCGATGTCATGCCTATCTCTGTAACAATAGAAAAGTCGGTTAGAGTACCTCAGGGGAGCGTTTTAGGTCAACTGTTGTTTATAATGTACATTTTTCTAACTGGGTCGTAACATTCGTTATTTCATGAAGTGAGCATGGGTATGTAAACAATACTTAGCTAATAGCAATTTGTTTTATGAATACGTAAGGATGTTGCAAGTAAACATGGCAGTTAGACATGTAGGCGAACTTCTCAAGTTGGGAGCACTAGCAATTCTTATGACATCATCAAGGCTGTGTAAACAACGTAAGCTAACACAGTGAGTGAAGAAACAGCTAGTTATCTCAATGTTGGTTTATATAAGTTCATAGAGAATTTATACTGCACGAATTCCAGCTCCAATTTGTTTCGTTAGGAATCCTTTTAGCCATCCCAACACTGCGATTTTTTTAATTATGATGTTTTTTTATGATTTTTTAAATCAATTTATATTATTTTTTGTTTGTTTATTACTGTGTTTCAACGGATTTTCACTAAATATAACACTAATAAAATTTTTGCTTTACTCGATATAAATTAAAAGGTATGCTCAAAATATCGATGCTAATAATTAATTTTCGATACTGATGGGATTATAATCGAATAACAGCTTCGTAACTTAGGTAGCCCTGCCTTCGAAGCGAGGGATAACGAGTTCGATTCCCAGCCTGGGCAGACTTTGTATGATGAGTAAGAAGTTTGTTGTTGGTTCACCGAACGCCCAGTAGATGCGAAATATGACGTCATACGAATCGGTTTCATCGTATATAACAAAAATATATGCAAACATGAACTGAAGTCTCTATCAGTTAATTCAAACGTATTTCACAACCGTTGTAGTGAGCTATCTGTGTCCTCGATTTTTATAGGTATTGCAAACAGGTTCTCAAGTTTCGCCTACGCATTCTGAGCGAACAAAAGATTCCAATTAATCAAGTTAGGTATAAAGGAAGAAAAATGCTCCGCCGAGTATGTTGTCTCGAAGAAGTGTTAGTTTTTGTTACAAATCTTTTGTGCGAGAAATAAGACCTTTTTAAGTTTCTTTCAGGGTCTCGTGTTGAGCGAAATTGGGGCGTGGGAAGTACGTAAAATGTTGCTGAGTCAAAGAAGCATAATGAAATTCGATGTAATTATGAAAACAATAACGCGAAGGATCCTTTGAGACGCAGACATAGTAAACCGATGAAGTGCGATTCGGATTCAGGCATAGAAATGGTTGTTAGAATAACCTTTTTTTTTTATTGACGTATAGCCAAGCGTTTGGCCGCTATCTCACCTGATGGAAAGTGAAGATGCGGCCGACGATGGATCACGCTTGTCTAGGAGAAACCTATTTACTCTACTCTTGAAGACTCCCAGGTTGTAATAACCTCACATTATGCTTACTCTCATGCTGTGACTGGCTTCATTTCTCAGTTGGTACGCTTTGCCTTCTGTGCGAATATCATAAGTCTATGTCCCACAAAACTGTAACGTCAAAGCAGTATCGTAATGGCCGGGTCCCGATCATATATAAATTTACTATTGAACATTGATTTATTAACTTTCTTACTGACTCAAATCATATTTTAATCTAGCTTCACAAGTCAGTTGGTTGTAGCTCTGCCTTCTACGCTGTAGGTCGCTGTTCGATTCCCACCCAGGTTCAAACATTGTTTCGTTTTACAGGATGGCGCTTTAAGGTCAACTCAACTCGAGGCAAACTCAAACTTATTAAGTCCTTTATATCTCGAGTATCGTTTGGACACATCAAATTTTACACACACAAGTAATCACATATATGTCAAATTACAGTCAGTTTTTATGTTTTAGCTAATCTTATTTGCCTGTTCCAACTCTAACCGACCAAACCAAGGGGATGAAACAGCTAAGAAACCCCTCGGACCATATTCGCGAATATGTATTACTGTCTGTATTACGTATTCGCGAATATGGTCCTGCGTCTAGATTGAAGAAAATTCATTCCCAAGCCTTTTTGTCATCTAGGTAACCTGATAATTTATAGTAAGCTTTTGCAACAAGTTTACGTTTGATAACCGTTTTAAATTTATCGACAGTAATTGAATTTCGCTCGGAATTTTGTTAAAAAAGCGTTTGTTATACCAATCCCTGCCTTACTCGTTCAGTTCGCTCGACTCTCCCCTACAAATAGGCATTTACGTCAAGCGATGAATAATTATGTTTACTCCTGTAATTTCCATAATTAATGCAACCAGCGAGTCTTCACATTCATAAGGTATGTATTTTAAACGACCATACTTTAAGCGCTGGGTAATTAAATGCGACATTCATTTCTGAGTAGGTGAAATGGGAAAATATAAAAGTACCGGGCGCAGAAGAAATTATAGATTTTCGATAAAGGATTCTCGGATCGGTTTCAATATACAACTTCTTAACGTGGCAATGTTTCAGTCAGCTATAAGATGTCGCAATAAAACTTTGTCACCTTAATGGTTTTTTTTTAAACTCAGTATACAATTTCACGCAAGCGATAAATAAATAAATAATAATATAATAAATAAACGTTTACACACTCAAACCTAAGCACTAAGATTCCCTGTATCAAATGGCATGGACTAACACAAAAACACAAGACACAACACAAAAACACAGAGCTTCATGCTCCCCACAAAAAGTTTGCCCCGGCCAGGAATCGTACGGGACCCCTCGCTCCAAAGGCAGGGCTACTACCAACTAAGCCACGGATTCTCGTGGCTTAGTTGGTAGTTTGGTAGTATATTTGAATACCAACTTAATGATAAGACGAAAAATACGTTTTATCTTAGCCTAACCTTTATCTAAGCTATATCCCTAGACTAGGATTTCGAGATTTGCAGGTGGCACAAGACAAGGGCGAATGAGACGTTACATTCCCGTCTCGGGTGACGGGCGCAACGGTATGCGAATTGGGTCTTCTCATACTGGAACCGTTTCAAGAACGTGGTATTGCGCACATCAATTTTTCAAGTGAAAAAACTCATTGGTGCACGTGTGGGTTTGAACCAGCGAGCTTCAGATTGAAAGTCGGCGTCTGTGCCCCTGGGCCACCACGCTCTTCTAATCACCTAGCATGAGGTGAACTTATAATATATCACGTCACTATTAAAATAGAAAAAAAATAACAACCGTGATTATGCGAGATCGCGTGCAGACATCTACTTGTCTTCTTGAGAGTGGTGGGAGACGGAAGGTGAGTAGGACCTTTCATAGGCTCTTGCACATAAATTTATATAATACTAGCTGCGCCGCACGTTGTCACCCGCGATACAAAAGCTGTTTTTTGCAAGTCACAAAAAAAATTACATCACTTTCTCTTCATCGGGATAAAAATTAGTTTATGTGTATCCATGGTAATTTGTTGTTCTGTTGTAATAACTTTACATTTAAATACATATCTACACTAATATTATAAAGAGGAAAACTTTGTTTGTATGTTTGTTTGGTTGTACTGAATAGGCTCAAAAACTACTGGACCGATTTTAAAAATTCTTTCACCATTCGAAAGCTACATTATCCACGAGTAACATAGGCTATATTTTATTTTGGAAAAAAATAGGGTTCCGTAAGATATTTGGGTTTTTCGGACACAAGGTGTAAAAAATCAACCAGAAAAGTTACTTATTTTGCGTACGCTGCCTAAACTATAAAAGATAGAACCATAAAATGTTCTAATTAATTGTAGATCTTATAAATATCTACAAAAAAGTCCGCAACACACTATACCCATCTATGTCGAGTGAGGCACAGCAACCATTTTTTTATTTAAAAATCTTGAATTTTTTTTGGACTACATTTAAACGCGTTTATTTTACTCATGCTATTAATCCTTATCAAAATAAATGATTTCATCACTAAGAACAGTTTATGGAGATAATATTTGGTCTTTGAATGATTAAAATTGGACGTTTGGTTTTGAAGTTATGGCGAAATTAAAATATTACGATTTCTGCTGCACGGCCCGTTGCGAAGTGGGCGTCACCAAGGCGGGGGTGCGCGTGCGGGAGGGGAGTTTAGATCTATTACATTTAAATATTTTCATCATTAACAACTTAACATACACAGAAAGACAATCTGTGCAGCCTGCGGATAATGACTGCGTCGTCAATGTTACTGTCGGTGTCTGTGAATTGACCTGGGAATAATTTTGCTGACCGTGTCTTTCCTGGGTAGGCTTTTTGCAGCGGTAACCGACATCCACGCGGGCGGAGCCGCGGGCGACCGCTAGTTAAACATAAAGCTATATATCTATAGGCTTAGAAATTTGTTTTCTTTTGGGTACGAAACGAATAGCTGTTTTTTTTAGTTACTCCGTATGAATCTACGCGATACGACGATTTTGTTTTAGACTTTCACAATAAGGGTGCGTACCACCGATAGTAGTAGTTGGCATATTAAATATATAAACCTATGTAATATGTACTTGGCTATATCTTTTGAACGGTAACGTATATTTTCAAAGACAAAATTCGAAAATAATTGATTCAGAAAGCATATCATAATTTATATTATTATCTTCAGGATAAAATGGCATGGATTATTGCTACCTAATTCCCGTACCAGCCTCTAATGTTCTCACTGCAGGGACACCGGCCTACTCTCGATAATTGAGAGTGAATAAGCTCTGATCTACCACGGGAGCCCAATCAGGATTGGTAGATGTCACATGTCATCGAATTTTGGTTCTAAGACATGCCGGTTTCCTCACGATGTTTTCCGTCACCGTTTTGAGAACGTGTTATTGCGCACATAAATTTTTCAAGTGAAAAAACTCATTGGTACACGTGTGTGTTTGAACCTTCAGATTGAAAGTCTGTGCCCCTGGGCCACCACGCGCTACCTAATTTTTTTAAATTAAATACCTAAATTATTTTTTATTAAATAATGGCTTAGTAATAAATCTATTATTAGTACAGAAGCCTTAATCAGCCGAGTATTGAAGATGTTTCGTGTTAGTGATACATAATCACTAACACGAAACATCTTCAATACTCGGAACTCTGCTCCACATTCCGTCCTCATCAACAATTCAAGGAAAACATATCTGATGCGAATACACCCTGGAGCGAGATAGGAACACATAATGTTTGATTTCATTACATAAAATCATAAACATCGCTTTCTAGGGACAGTTTACCACAAGTCAGTTACATATAACGCCGGTAAGGATGGGCGGATCAAAAAGCCGGTTAGAACATTCGTTTATTAAAAATGTTGAGATTTTGTTCGAAACAAAATGGCGCTGATAAGAAATACACAGCTCCATCTAGCACAAAACTAAGCATAGTTTTTACTTAGGAATTCAGTTCAACTATACCTGTCCTATACATGTTATGATTGAATTAGTTTTATTTTTGTTTTTTAAAGGAACTGTAGCAAATGATTGATGATGTGAAAAAACACCTACCTTGTGTTAGTACTGACGAGTCTATGTAGATGCGCCAAATTATTTTGATGCACTATTGCAAAGACAATAAATACAATTATATTCTATTCTATTGTAAATACATATACCGAATGTGAAGGCGTCATTTCAGAACAAATGCACCAATTTGGCTAATTTTTGTTTTGTTGTTTGTTAAACAAGGTTAAAATGAAAATTTTGGGAAACTCCCGTGAAAATTGGGAAATAGGGAAAAACTGGAGCCACATTTTTCTATGGGAGGTTTGCGACTACGCTTTTAACAGATTGTCAAATTGTACATCAAGGGAGGAAAGCGCCTGTCGGGGTAGTTAGCGTTATATTAACAACCAGACACGGCACAAATGAGTTACATAAATACTTGTTTTGGGCGGAAATCGAACCTACAACGCAGAATGCAGTTATTTTCATCACATAAAAAACACGACCTAAGTCCTCCACGATGTAAGTATGAGAAGACCCAAGACGCATCGCATTGCACCCGCCACCTGAGTCGGGGATAACGTCTCATGTGCCTGTGATTTCACCGGCACCCACACCCACCGGAACACAGCAATGCGAGCGCACCGCTGCTTGGCGGCGGATTACCGGTGCAGAGAAATACTGCCAGTATTTCTACAGACGAAATTGGCAAGTTCTACTGCTACTTTGGGTTGGTCCTTTCGCACCACCCGATCACGTTTCATGGAAAGTCCTATGACTTTCCTAACATTGGGTTCGGAATCTTTAAAACCAATTCCGGCTACACGTATTTGTCACAGTTACTTCACTGTCAAGCTAAACTTAGGGAACCTTATTGAGAGTTTTCTTTCGTAGCGTCTCGTAACAATTTAATTTAATCACCAAACCGACCGCGTTCTCGCGGGGTTTTTCTAATTTTCTTTGTTTAGGTACCCTGATTTAGTTGCGGCTCATTTGCTTGTGGTAGTTTTCATTTCTGCAGTTTCTGTTGGGAATAATATTGCTTTGTAAACTAGGAAACATAATCTATAACTCGCCTGGTTCTTATAATAAATGGATATTTATAGTTTATACGAGTATATGTGTAAATTTCAAACGGTTAGTAGAGCATCAGTGTGAAATTAGAAAATACCCGTACGAAGCCTGGGTGAGTTGCTAGTACTACATATAAACCTTTTTCTTGAATCACTTCATCTGTTATACAATGTTAAATTTAGCCGAACGCGTTAGCAATATCTAAACAATGTACAATTCATTAATACAACCATTTGACCTGTTACATCAATAACTTCATAACCCTTTCAAAAACTTTTTAATCCAACAATTCGCTAAAATTACATTTAATCTCCTAAATACTTAATCGAGCGAACTTAGCAAAGGCCCGTTCATCCGGGCCGTTGTCCGGGATAGTCCGTAGTCCGGACCGGACATAGAACTAATGTCGCGGCTACCGGACAAATTTACCGCGGGTAAGCTCTGATTAACTAAGCCAATGTTTAGCTCCTTTTTGTTATGCACCCCTGGTACTTCAGCCTGATTGGACGATTCGTTTGCTTTATTGTTGTGATAAAATGTATGAAGGAAAATTGCAAGTACCAGGAAAAAGTGACGCAATGAGCAATTCGTCTCGTATTTTCTGAATGGCGTAGCTTTATGTCAATTACAATACATGACGTCATATAACATTTTTCTTGGATCCGTTTTAAAAGATTTTGACTATGGCTTGCTTTCTTTGGCAAGCTGGTATAGGTTTTTTTCAGACTTTTTACTCGTGTCAACTCTTGAACGACTACAGCAAGACACATGACAGAATAAGTGTCACATATAACAATGTTTAGACATCTGATGGGCTTGAAGCGCTACTGTAGCGCTTCTGTAATGTACGCCGAGAGCCGAGTTCATTCGTTCAATGCTGATTGCGTTGTTCATGTCTGGACTTCATTCGAGTAATAATGTTATCATCAGAAGTTTAGCGGAAAGATTAGTCCAACCAACTGTTTACAGACGTTCTTTGATATGTCCACCTGAAATTTACGACTTAACTTCAGGTTACGACACTATTATATATACGCTATATTAAGTTATTCAATGGGTTAACTGTTAATAATTTTGTATTTATTGCATTTACTCATAATTAATTTTGTGTATGGATCTATGTCTGCAAAAAAGGTTATTATTATTGTCATAGTCCACATTACACAATATTCACACAAATGTTGATACTGGGTGGGAAAAGAGACGACAACGGAAGGCAGAGCTGCTAAACTGTGAGCACAGTAAATCTTAGTTTACGTTCGCTCATCTGTAAACGCGAGGGAGCAATATTTCGTCTGTAAAATTTTTGATGATGCTATGATTTCCAATCGAGTGAAAACAATCAAGGTTTCCCTCAAATATCACCCACCAACGATCACCAAGGCGACGATCCATGATCGCTGCCGAAGCAAAATTCACACACGTTTAAATCTCACTGCGAAATTAGTCACCAACTATGACCACTCATCTCGTAATTTCTCACAACCTCTCCTTTGTTATAGCGGTTAGTACCAGAATAATTTATCCAGCAATGAAAAGTCCTCAGGATGTATGTAATCTGCAATACGGGCGGTTTAATGGGATGAATTAGGACCAGCCGACTCCACTGATATAACTAGATTGGTTATGATGGCACTTGGATGTTGTGATATCCATCATCACTGTCTGGATGGTTATAGATACTATAAATGTATGTATGTATTTATTATTATTTGACAATGCCCCTTTACAGCAGCTATAATTGACATGCTACCTATTCAATTTAATTATTATGACATTTAAAATTATATTATTGTAAACTTATTGTTAGAGCATATAATTTGTCTTGTCTGTTTCTAGTTTCTTATTTCTTGTAATTTTTTTGGCATTTAAGCCATAATTTTTGACAAAACCAAGTGTTCCGTAGTGTTCCTAAGGCCGAATAAATGAGTATTGAGTACTAATATATATGGATTATTTTTTTATTTGTTATAAATCAGAACGTAGTCTAGGTACTTATAACTTGTAGGTTTTTTTTACGTTATTTTTTATGTGATGAAATTACAAATATTAGGTTTTCGGATTGTTTCCTTTGCTTCTACTAAAAGATATTGCTTGTTGCCTAATTTCATGGTTCTAGGTCAACGGAAAGTACCCTATCCACTCAAGCGTCCAAGCCTCGATTGAGTCAAAAAATTACAATTGCTTTAGCATCTAGGCTTCGATTGGGTCGAAAAACTCGCGCGGTAATCGATCCTATTCACGCGTCAACAGACGCAAATTCAGCTGTTATTAATACTGCTATTTGATACTAGATGCGGCACGTTACAGACATAATTCGCCGCGCGGACCGGAAGCTTGAGTGGCTATAGGTCAGATTTACTTGGAGTTTAAAATGGCGGCCACATCTTTACATTGCGTTGACTTAGAACATTGCGTTGCGTTGCAGACCAAAATATTTGATATAAATTACAACCTCTATGCGTCGACGGACAACGAAGTGATTCTATAAGGGTTTCTTTTTCCTTTCGAAGTACGCGACCCTAAAATGATACTTCTTCGTTCTCACACTACCTCAATCAGCAAATATTAAATGCAGAAACCTTAAGTAGAAAGGAACAATAAATGAATGGATGGGTAAAATCCCAATCATTATCTACAATCAAACTGCATTATTTAACTCTATTGAATGCGTACCGTTAGCTTAGATGCAACGATACTTACTGGCGGATTTCCGGGGTTCGATTCTCACAAGACTGGTGCCTCGTGTTTTTGTTGTTAAATCTACTCATGTTACTCACAGCTCAGTTGGTAGTTATACTGCCTTCTGCGCTGTAGGTGAGTTCAATTCCCACCCAGAACAAGCATTTGTTTAACGAAATGTTTGTTCTCTTTCTGGGTGTTGATATATACTCAAACTAAAACTCACTTATTCCTTTATATCTCAAGTATCATTTGGATACGTCAGTTGGAGTATTATCAGTTTTTATTAACAAACATAAGTACTGTACCGGTTTCTATAGTACAAACTTTTGTTCGAAAGTTATTCGAGCTAGATTGCAGTGTGTAATGTTCATTAATATTTATATATAAATAATTTTTTATTTATGTCATGAAACTACGCAATTTGCCCTGAAGGACTAGGCAGCCAAACAACACCCAAGACCCAAGAACAAACTTCGAGCTCACCACACAAAATGTGCCCCGGTCGGGAATCGAACCCGGAACCCGGGGCCGGAGCTAAACTATAGAACCGTCATAAAATCGATTTACTTTCGCTTATCATAAGTAGGCCTGTTGTTTTAGTCGGAACATTAAGAACCTCCTACTTTTTTTTTCGTCGGTTATAGAGTAGGACTATCAACTATGTTTTTAAGAGAAAATATATTTTTGATAAGAACACTAGCAGTTATTGCCCCATTGCTTGGATCTCGTCCAACGCCATTTTTGAACTACCATTTAACTGTTTCCGACGCTTTTAACTTACTCCATCGAAGAAATTTAGTTAGATAGATAGATAGATAACACATTATTGCACACCAAAAGACAACAATAGCTTAAAACTAGAAATCTTAAATATATAAAAAAGGTGACACAATGGGCGGTCTTATCGCTATAAAGCGATCTCTTACAGACAACCTTTGGATGGACAAGAAGTATTAGAAAAGTTTATTTACAAAGATGATGGCTTCAAGTTTACTATACAGTATATCATAAGATGATCTAAAATGGCTAATAATTAGTACACCTCCACTAATTTTATTACAACCTTGTGACTTGGTCCGCGTGGATTTTTTTGTGCGGGGGACCCTGTTTTTTTTAGTTTTTCTAAAATGAAAGTACTCCTTATAACATCAGCTAACTGCCAATAAAAGTCAAAATCGACAAAGATATTTCGGAGATCATAGTTATACTTTCGAATATACTCTATAATTAGTATACTTTCGAATGTATTAGGCAAAAAGCAGTTATATTGACATTACAAACAATGAATGCTAAAATACACATTCCCAGCTGACGATTTTGTGTGATGTCCATAAATTTGATGTTTAAGTTGTGTACATGATACTTGCGACACAGGGAATCCTAGTGTGATAATATCTATGTAACAAGTACGATCGTTTAATCATATGAATGTTTTAAAATGTATAGATGCTCTGGTTAACTTATTTCACTTGGCCAAGAGCCATTATCGTCTATGGAGCGTAGGAATTTTTAATTAATCCAGGGAATTGCCCCATACATCCCGTCATCTTATGGAGAAAAATTGCGGGCAATAAAAATTATAAAGGGAAGCATGGAACTCGTATACAGGGTGTTTCAGATTATAATTAAAAATGTTTTAGATTATAGAAGCTGAACAAACCAAACGAATTAGTGAGCTGTTTGATTAATATGGTAAATTTTTCAAAGGTTTAAAGCGTATCAACACTTTTGATTTATGATTATATTTATTATATTATATATTTGATTATGTACTGGCATCCACGTTAATAAAAAAAACTATAAAATTACCTTGCTTTTTGTTATACTTTTTCTTATTTAAAATGATTGAATAAAAATATCGAAAAATTCAACGTTTACGTTTCTGTTCACTTAAACTTTCTGTTCATTTAAACGTTTATTTAAACTTTCACAATCAATACAGTTTTTTATTTTCATATTAACGATTAATTACGCTATAAACATACGGTATGTAACCTGCAAACATTCAAATATTTTTATTGGTATTCCTAATAGCGCTATGATAAGTTAAAACTTCACTACATAGTATAAAACAAAGTCGCTTTCTCTGTCCCTATGTCCCTATGTATGCTTAAATCTTTAAAACTACGCAACGGATTTTGACGCGGTTTTTTTTAATAGGTAGAGTGATTCAAGAGGAAGGTTTTTATGTATAATACACTAGCAAGTCACCGCGGCTTCGCACGGGTAGTTTCCGATACGACACTGATGCTTAACTAACCGTGCGAAGCCGGGGCGGGTCGCTAGTAAGGGATAAATCCCTCCACGCATCCTGCTCCGAGCTGAACAATTATTAGAACATGAAATAAAGAGAATTACTCACACCCGGTATACGTAAGTGCGGCTATAACGTACAATTACAACCGGAATAGTGAGATTGCTTCAATTAAATGATTGTATAGTAACGAAACGACCAGCGCAACTATCCGCCACACCAAAGAGGTTTCTAACACACAAAGCTCTTTTCAAACTGGCCAGTCTATATTTCGTATCCGTATCAAAGTCATCATTCATATTCTTTGCGGCGTCACGATCCGCCGAGGGCTTAATCCAATTTATAATTCATCCGACCAAGTTAAAAAGCCCAGTTAATTTCGGTGGGGAAAAGAAAAGGGAGCGTTTGAAATGAGACGGGTAGCGCCTTGAGACGTGAGGGCGCATTCGCCTTGCTATTTACGTGTCATAATTTATGGAGTTTTTGGATTGGTTGTAATTAAAATTAGAGGAGTTATAGCATAGGTTTTCCTTACATCTGCCGACAAAAATTGACGCATTATCAGCAGTTACGAGTTAAATATTGTTCGACAGAAAAGGGATAACTTAGACCATAAAAATGTCACTTACTAGAATCCATACAATAACAGAAGTTACGAATCACGGATTCTATAGACTTTCTTACAATACTTTGCTTGAGCGTAACCGATTTAGACCAAGCTGAAGAGTTCATAGTAGTTTTTGATTCTTCATACTTCATAATGAGCAATTCACAACCATTCGCAGCCAAAAAAGTTTCCCGTTTGGAACACCTCCAGGGTTGCGGTGCAAGTTTTGTTTCAATTCAATTTCGGATTTAATCTCTTAAATCGAACACCGAATCGTATTGTCAAATTATTTGTCTTCAAGTTGGCACGCTGGCTAACGTTTGCTTCATTGGCACGTCACAACTGTCTGCCGATGTCGAACGCCAAATCGTAAAGCGAAAATTGCGGCTCATTCCTGTTTTATCGATGCTTTTAGCTCGGCATTCCGCAACCGAACTCTCACTCAGTCGGCAATTAATGGTGTGCGCAAAGGATACTTCGTTTTGCGTCCAGGTGGTGTTGGATGCAGGGACTTGCGCTAGGATGGAATAAATGGGGCGAAATTATTTGTAAAATTTTATAAATATTTCTTTAGATATCTAAACTGGTAATGTAACTGCCGTAATTCTCTTCAAGCTAAGAAGTTAAGAGCTAAGAATTTATTAGTTTTTAGAAATTTCGCTCGACTCCTTATTTGTACATTCTTTTAAAATCATGAAGCGTAAGTTGGGTGTTAGTTTTGAAACGGATTATTCTTTCTAAGGGTCAGGGGCGATTGGCCAGGCATTTATATTTAAGTTCTACTGCTTGGAGTTTCTCTTTTCGCACCCGCGAGATACGGGCAAAGACTCGATGATTTTAAATTTCACGTTAAAACTGGCATTGTTGCCCTGGACGGCTCTGGCTCGTCCTGAGAGGTGGTATCGAGTTTCAGCATTAAACAGATTGACGTCGGGACCTCACTTAGTGTAATTAAAAACCTTTAAAGATTTACACGAATCCGGTTTGACTGCGAATTTCCGTACTGAAGGGTTATTGAGCGAGTTTTTCGCTTCGAATTTTCGGTGAACTTTAGCGAATAAAATTTCCGTTTGTTTCGCAAACAAAAATAATTTATTGCATTTCGGGTAATCGTAAAATCCATATATATATAAATGAATCCATATTTCCGTTGGTCACGGCATTACGCGTGAACGGCTTGACCAATTTTTCTATAATAATTCTTTTATTGTTGTGCTTGTCAGAAGAAGGTTCTTACGAAAGAAAAAATTAAGAACATTAGATAATTTAAGAAAACTTAACGATTATATTAACTTTTGTAATGTAATGTAACTTATTTAGTGTTTTATATGCGCGCTGCAAATAGTTTTACACAGATGCATCGGTCGAAATTATTAAGAAAAAAAAAAAATGTTTATAATAATATTTAAATCCAAATTGTGTATCGTCAAATGCAGTCTTTTATAAACGTTATTCTCATTGTTCCGTTTCTATGAATTTATTTACAGCACAAAAACTTTATGAGAACAGGCGAAGTTGTTAAAGAAGACAATATTACCTCGTGCCTTTTGAAAGCAAGCGTGATAATTCTCAAGTAGGTATATTTCAAAAAGTAAACCAATATTTTGAAGTTTAATAAGGTGTTTAGGAGGAACGCTGCGGGCAAAACCATGCATTATAGATGACAATAAGACCACACAAGTTTCTCATAAACCTATTTCATTTCATTTCATATCAATGCGGGTATTCAATTTATGGCATAAATATTGCTATTTTATCGACAAGATGTGCTTAGAGCAATGGGAACAATGTCGATTTCACTTTTGGGTTTTGAGATAAAAGTTAACTTATTACATTTTACACACCCTTGACGTTACGTCTCTTGCTTGTGTGATTTCACCGGCACCCACACAGCACTGCGAGTGCACCAATGCTTGGCGGCAGATTACCAGGTGTGGTGGCAGTACTTCCGGACTAACTTGACACAAGTTCTACTGGTACTTTGGTTACCATACGAGGTATATGTAGGGATATGGCCGCAAGTAATACACAATGAAATCGCGGTCCGCTGATAGTTGTAATAAGTGTGTGCTGTAGCCCTAAATGGAAGTTGGATAATGATACATTCTCACGTAAATAGCTATATAAATAGCCAACAGCATAATAGCCTTGACAGTTCTTTTGTAAGAATTCCCTCGTACTTTGTAAAGGTGTTTACACGGACTATGGACGCGTATTACATTGTTCCGCTAGGGATGTGAAGCGAATAATGGTGGTTTCTTTTTATTCGATTTAAATGACTCGACTTATGTTTTTTTTTATTATTTAATGGATTTTATCACGTACCTACCTTGATATCTTTCTAGGAAAAAAGTAATTATATTAATATTATATTATACTTGTCAATGCGAACTTTTATCGGGAAGTAATTGTTACTTAATCACGCCTCAGCGGCTGGACGGATTTGGATAAAATTTGGCATGAAGATAGCATCAACACTTATTAACACTTAGCTACTTTTATCTCGAATGTATTCCCGTAGGATAGCCAACCGCAGGCAACAACGCTGGGCGCAGTTAGTAATAATACCTAGGTATATAAGGAGAATAAATTAAGGTAATTACGCTATAAACGCGATAAATACAGAAATAATTATGTACTATAATCGCTCAAATTTAAGAGATATTATTTTAAGCTGTAGCTGTACCTTCGACAACAGCTTTTAACTGTTAGCAGCTTAAAAGCTAGCCATAGGGTAGAAAGATAAATTACACTGCACTGCATATTTTCTTAGTTCCTATTTTCTGTTCTGATTATTGGCTATGTAAGCCATCATTCTGGCAAAACCAAGTGACCATAGCGTATAAGAAAGTAATTTTTTTTTTGTTATTAGGGCAAAAATGTAATAATCACAAGCGGGCACATTACATTTCCCTATCGAAATGCTCTCTTAAAAAAAAAAAATAGACGTAATTTATTTCACTTTGTATATATGTATAATAATTAGTAAGGTTAAAAAATGAATCGATACAAATATCGAATGATACCGATCGAGATATCATCAAGCACACCACTAATTCCACTGCCCTAAGCGATTGTTAATAGGCGAGGCGATTTAGTCATATTATATTAAAGCGAGCTTTGTGAAAGCAAGGTAGATTTGTTTAGGCAAAATGTCAAGGCATCGTCCGATGCAAGTGAAGATACAATAACAGAATTTGAATTATTTAGTTAATTGTTCCTTTAAATACTTAATTGGTAGAAATTTTGACCGCAAAATTGTGATTTCGTAGAATAGCTAAACTTTCCATGGCAAATTAAGCCAGTTCAATGTCGTTTTACGAGAGTGGAAACTTTCTAAGATGGCCGGAGGAGGTAGGCAATATTATTTTGAATTAATTTTCAATAATATAGTTCTTGAAAATTAATTCAAAATTAATTCAAAATTAAAATTAACTCTTTTTGATGCATGATATCTATCGGAAGATAGGTGTTATTAGAAATATATTTAATAATAATAATAAAAGCTTACACTGTCATACCCCTGCACTAGGATTCCCTGGATCACAAACACCCAAGATCCGCAAACAAACTTCATGCTTACCACACAAATTGTACCCCGGTCGGGAATTGAACCCAGGGACTCTCGCTTCGAAGGCAAGGATCTACAAGGTTTAACAAAGCCACGGAGCAGTCGTTCTTAGAAACTTTTGTTTACGGGAAACTAAAAAGAAGCCAAGAAGAATTTTTTAGACAACTATTTTTGGTCTTTTTCGGAGAAAATTGCAATTAATCAACTATACATTCTTCCTTCGAAAATCAACATCTAACCTAACTTGTCTAACTCATTCAATCTAAACTAACTATAGTCTGTGGTCCAAGTTCACTGAACCCGCTTAGGATGAAATGTCATAGAGGCCGATTCACGAATCAAGTCCCGCTGCAGTTATTGGAACTAACAAAATGACACAATGCAAGTTTGTTTGCGCGTACAAACTAGCGCCACAGTCGAGGGACTTTTGTTTTGAAATGGGCTCTAATCGAGTTTGTGATCGTGGAAACACTTGTTTGGATCGTGACTTTTTTAACCGCCATTATGTGGCGTGAAGTTGTGAAGTGTAAAATGACAAACAGACAAACAATGTGACTGGTTTATGAAGTGAATCGTGATCAAAGATTCGGTGTACCACAGATTAAATACCCAGTTGTGAGTTGAAACGTTGAGATCAATTGATTGTGTTCAAAATTTCAACGTAGCTTTGATTGGATTTTATATCCCGTTGTATTGGTTTAGTTCTTTGATTGGTGTTTACAGTTATTATGATATTAATTTATTTATATTTATTTTTCATGATACTTGTTTTGGATGTGTTTGGAAGACAGTGTTGACTTCAAAGAAAATAAAAATATTGACTTTGACTTTGAAGCGATGGACCGGCCAAACGCTGTATGCTTAAAATGAAGTTAGTTTTCGGATCTTGAGTGTTAGTTTTGACACTGAATTCGTGTGCAGGTCGTGAGTGGTACGCACTACTTAACAATATACATTTTTAAAACTATCATGGTTATGAACATTATTATTCGTTTTACCGAAATATTTACCACACTCCACCGCGCAAAGACTTCAGTTTGCCCGGGACCATGACGCATGTAACTGCGTCGAAATATCAGGTGTCAACAAAACTCACAAATCAGGGTAAATATCTCGGTAACACGAATAATAATGCACTACATAACCGTTTATATTAAGGTATACACGATTGAATGAACAAGCAAGCCGAGACCGCAGTCGGTAATCATATGTAATGGCTGAATGATTCCTCACCTCCGGACTCTTGAAGCGTGACAAATGTTACTAATATGTGATTGAAGAATAAATTTCGTGTCTTAGATATTATCAAAAGTTTACGGTACTCTTAGGTTGAAGATACACGAAACCTTGCTACTTACACACTTGCTTAGCGGTGTGCTATAGCGAACCAATGACAACACTGTCTCTTGGTACCTCGCGGCTACTCTCGTAATTGACGGAAATAAAAAAAAATCGTCATAGAATAACTCCACCGGGAGTAAATAGTTATTATAATTTTATTTTACATTTGAATCCATATTTTATATTCCAACACAATAGGAAACAAAATATATGTAATTAAAATAATATGGTACATTTAAATTAAATAAAACGTATAATTTTTTTTATATATAATTCCATAAGATAACATTTTTTTTAACAACAACAACAACAATAACTATTTAATTGGCCGGCTTTTTTTACGCTACATACCAAGCACTTAGCGAGCCACACTGGACAGTTTTTACTACGCTACACACCAAGCACTTGACTCAGCGAGCCACACTGGACAGTTTTTGCTACGCTACACACCAAGCACTTAGCTCAACGAGCCACACTGTACAGTTTTTACTACGCTACACACCAAGCACTTGACTCAGCGAGCCACACTGGACAGTTTTTGCTACGCTACACACCAAGCACTTAGCTCAGCGAGCCACACTGTACAGTTTTTGCTACGCTACACACTTAGCACTTAACTCAGCGAGACACACTGGCCGGTTTTTGCTACGCTACACACCAAGCACTTAGATCAGCGAGCCACACTGTACAGTTTTTGCTACGCTACACACTTAGCACTTAACTCAGCGAGCCACACTGTACAGTTTTTGCTACGCTACACACTTAGCACTTAACTCAGCGAGACACACTGGCCGGTTTTTGCTACGCTACACACCAAGCACTTAGCTCAGTGCATGGTGTGTAGCGTACACTGGACCACACTGGACACTAGCAAACACTGGACGGTTTGCGATAC
Organism: Aplocera efformata; assembly: GCA_921293045.1. Classification (NCBI taxonomy): domain Eukaryota; kingdom Metazoa; phylum Arthropoda; class Insecta; order Lepidoptera; family Geometridae; genus Aplocera; species Aplocera efformata. Next base: position 13,134,702 of record OV121039.1, read on the forward strand.
GCTAAAAAACAAGCAAAGCTTCCATTTGCATAGCTTATACCTTATACCATATCATTGTATCCACTTGAGCACACATGATTGGATAAACAAGGCAGGTGTCAGCCGAGACTTCCGCCGGTAATGAGATCTAATGACCGAATAATTTCTCACCTCCTTTTTGCCCGATCTCTCGCGAAGCATGACAAATCTCACTGACGTATCACGAAGGTTTGATGTTGAACAAGTCGGAGTATAACTATAGGTAATGGTGTAGCGTTAAGATAATCTGAATTATTGATTTCGCTAATGGTTTTGGTCAGTATTATTTCATGCGGAAATACACTCAGAACAAGAGGGATGGACAATAATAACTTTTATACATTAAAGAATATATAATTTCACCTATGTTCGTAAAGCGCTTTTCCTGCTCGTTCCTTATTGCTGCAAGGAATTGGAATGATATGCCGATGATTTTCCTTGTAAATACAATATGAGTTTGTATAAAAGTCGTGTAAATATCTATTCTGGGCTATCTTGCCTAACAAAATAAGACAGATTCGTTGTTTTACATCAGACAAGATAAGGTCAACAGTGAAACCATCTAATATATATATTTAAAAAAAAAACACTTTTTCACCTTTTTTATTTTATGCACTACAGATACTTAATTTTTCCACAATACACAAAGGTTAGCTGGTAGAGAATGCTATTTAGCAATAAAGGATTTTCTTCTCTTATGCACGTAAAGATTAAAAAAAATACTGAGAAAATAGAATAGATAGATTAATAGAGTCAGCCAAATCGGCTAACATATCGAGGGACAAACAAAAAAAAAATTATAAAGCCGTAGAAAGATAATTGAGACAAAATTGTTTTTTCTTTTTTAATGACGATAATATTAAAAAAACGATTTTGCCTCAAGCGGTAACTATCTAAATATTTTACCACTAGCTGTGTTCCGCGGTTTTATCCGCGTTTTTCTCGTTTCCGTGAAAACAGCGCACGCAAAAATAGGTTTTCGATTTTACACCTTGTGTTACAAAATAGCAATTTTATTACGGATCCCTAATTTTGAAAAAAAAAACATAGCCTATAGCCTTCCTCGATAAATGGACTACCCAACACTGAAAGAATCATTCAAATCGGACCAATAGTTCCAGAGATTAGCGCGTTCAAACAAACAAACAAACACTGCAGCTTTATAATATTAGTATAGATAAATAAAATCGTAATACCATACAATGACACCATCTTGTCTTAAAAAGAAGACAAGAATTCAGCCATTTGTATCGCATGTGTTAGACGTCATAAAAACTTGATATTACATTGATGAGTTTTTTGTCACATCATGGGTTAATAAAAGCCATATTTCGTTGACAATAAGTTTCATAGCGCCATAAAGATGCCCTTGAAAACCATTATTATCGTTTATTGAACTTGAACTCTCGTGGGAGATTACTAGTGTTGCCATAACACTAGGTTATGTTGTCGTAAATCTGTATTTCGGTTGACGACTCCGTGGCTTAGTTGGCCCTGCCTTGCGAGGGGTCCCGGGTTCGATTCCCGGCCGGGGCACACGTGTGGTGAGCATGAAGTTTGTTCTCAGATTTTGGGTGTTTGTCTTGTGTTTCTGTGTTTGTCCATGCCACCTGCGACACAGAGAATCCTCGTGCAATCCTAGTTATTCTTTTTAAGAAGACTTCCATGCGTGCAAGCCTTGTGAAACGAAGTGTAAAATTTTTAAATGATAAACAGTGTTTCGTAATTACCCTCTCTGTATTAATCCTGGCTGCAGTCTCTACTTATAAGTTTACAAACATAATGACCACAAAAGCCACGTTTAAAATCACAGCAAACCATACCACCGAATTAAAATGACAAAGCATAAACAAACTGAATCCGTCCAATCACGAAACTCTGAAACTGTTTAATACCACGGACATTAACACGAGATCATGAGACACATCCGTTTTGTACAATAGCGTTATTTGATTCAATGTGATTATTAGAAGAGAAATATATTCTGCAGAAGGGACAAACGACATTCCCACTTAAAAAAAATGGGTGCTTCCTAGAAGCATTACTTGACGCAGTAACTATAAACACTTACTGATGGCTGAGTTTAAGCAGTTTAAATTTGTCTGAGTAAGTTAGTAGCTTTGCCTTCTGCGATGTAGGTCGTTCGATTCCCACCCAGTTGAAGCATTTCTTTGACAGTCATTATGTTTGTGCTGTTTATTAAGCATTATAAGTATTTATAAAAACTATGTATCTGTAATTTCCATAGTACAAGCTATGCTTAGTTTGGAGCTAAATAGTGCTGGGTGTCCATGAATATTTATTTAACGGGTTTTAGTAATTTTTCATAGACATGTCACTAAAACATTCCTATTGTTTAAGCTTTTAAACAAGCTTTCTACCATCAGGTTGGCCTTCAGCTTCTCCCGTCACTGTTTAAACAACCTGTAAAGACTGCAATGATGCCTTGTGGCGAGGCGATACACGAGTTGATAAAAATTTTGAGCATTTACTCATTTATTAGAAGTTCAGCGGTGGTTTGCTAAATACTATCCCTTATAGAATCAGCGTTATATGTACTTAAAGTATCCATAAAATAATTGCTTTCTCACAATGGTTTCTATTCTATATACTTTTAATAATATTGAGGCTGCACGAAAAACTGTAGAGATTGCTCATATCAGAATATTATTAATAAGAGAGGATTAGCGCCCTTAGTTTACAAAGGACTGTATTGTTGATGAAACATCCTTGCTACTGCTTCGTTCAAAATTGGACTTTGTACAATGCACAGTGAGGGCTGAAAGGGAGGTTCCCTATCAGAGGATTACAGTAAGGGCCTAAGAACATCTTCAGTAATATGCTAATATAATCTAATTTTGCTGAAACTGTTATTAAATATCTAAAGCTTACACTCCCTTCCGTTGTTCATAACTAGGACGCATCACTAGTATTATAACGGTGAAGATTTGTAGTAGCAATGTAAAAGGCTCACTTTTGCGGGTTTCCACGTGGTCAACAAGCAGAAATGTATTTATTATTGTCTACTACGACCGCGACTCCATCTTCCTTTTTTTAATATCCCCCTACCTGTTTGCGCAGCACAGCATAAATATCTTCCACCCTCGATCGTAGCACCTACCCCATATTTTGGTGTTAACTTTTTCACATGAAACGTCAAATATTAACAATGTAATGTCACGATAAAATACATAAGATTAATTTGAATAAGACGTCGTATTTCAATTTTAACAATCTATGTATCTATCCAATCTAGCTATCTATATGATTATATAAAAATGGATCCCTATTTCCTTGGTCATCACGCGTGAATGGCTGGAACAATTTTGCTAATTCTTTTTTCGTGTTTATTATTGTCAGAAGGTTTTCACGACAAGAAAAGACAAATTGTGAAGAAAAATCTCGAAAAACCGCGGGTAATATTGGATGCAACTAGTTAAATGATAAATTACGTCCCATAACCCATTGGCGATGGGCCGGCAATCTCCCTATTTTTCGGTTCTTAATAATAAGCTATACTTAGTTTGGGACTAGAAGACACTGAAAGTTCATGAATAAAAATACTCAGATACATACGAGCATCCAAGACCTACTATCCGAGGTCTGTCTGGGTCGGATCGTGCTCTTAATATAATTTATAGTGTCATAAACGCAAGTTAGTTATGAGCCGCGAAGGAATTTGCCTAAAGAAACAGGTCCTAGGGGATTATACGAGTAACTTGACTATGTATTTTAAGGCCTAGTTTTAGGTCAATGTACGTTATATAAATTTTTATTTAACACCTACTTTTTGGGTAACTTGAATTAATGACTTTTTGTTGTATTCATTAAGTATCTTGGAAGATGTAGCACAGAGCCAAATTCACCTGGTAATCCGTGCGCTCGCCTTGCTGTGTATCGGTGGAAGGGTGTGGGTGCCGGTTAAATTACAGGCATTTGAGGCGTACAGCCCCGTCTTAAAATGCCAATCGTATATCGTGAATTGTATTTATCCTCCAAAAGCACAGCATCGGCGTGAAATATTAACCCGAGATTTGAGTTAAACTGTGATTAAAATGCAAGATTCATCAGAGCATAAGCTGAGGGTAACAACAGTAGAAAAGCTCAATAATCCAATACAGACGAACATCTGTCACAAGGCGGCAATAAGACAACACAATAGCTTCCGGGGCTTTCCCGTTCCTTTCAGGGTCTTCCCCTGGGCCTGTAATCTGCATCGGCGATTTGTATCCGGACAATAGAGGCGTTTAGGACTACAGACTGTATTGCCTCATTTGACAGAGCGTCGTTTACATTCAATAGTTGTTTAAGTAGGTATTCTTAGTAATATAACGCTATTCTACGGATGCATACGATAATTACCATAGATATTTCTAAGAGATTTCAGATACGTCTGTATGTATAAATATATTTTAATGGGTTCTTAGGTATACCTGTAAATTGATTAAATCCCAGTATATTTGTTTTTATGGTTTATATTTGCTTAATACTTGGCCATATACAATACATATTATTAAAAAATTACGTAGGTCGGTACTATATTATAATTACAATAGATAAGCATTCTAGCGTCAAAGAAATACTCAAAATTAATTCAATTATAATGTCATATGAAATTTAAATATAATTAAGAAATAGCTGCTGTACAGTGGCATCGGTGCCTGACAATCCAATATTTTTATGTATACCTCCCTAATTGTTCTTATACCAGTAATATTATTATCAAAAACATTAGCATTTAATAAACGAATTAAGTGTCTACTTTAATTTTATGTCAAATAGATCTTAAATCATTTCAAAACAAACCTTTTATAGATTTAAATTCATTTGGAATACCACTAAAACCAACAAAGCTCCCTTTAATCTCCTCCCAAAGAAAGGGGTAACGAGACGTGACAGCCAGAATGGCATTAACCCAAACAATTAAGACGCGAAATAACTAAACAGCGTCATTTTCTCTGCTTTTAAAGCTTCAAAGATCAACGTCGGAGGCCTTTAATCAACGTCATCAATCCATTGTCCTCGAAACCTTTCGAAATCCTACTTGAAGAATGCGATGTGAAGCTATTCTGAAGGATTAAGTGACTGGGTTTTGACCGCTCTGAGATTAGTTCCAGGGTTGGAACCCTCGCGACTTTTAGCATCGATTATTGGATGTTTTAAACTGTAGCGTTTTAAAAGGCGCGCGTTTTAGCGATTACTTTTGATCTGTACGTGTCTATGCCGGGCAATAAAATTCGGCACATTTAGGCATAGACAAATCTTATAATGTACTGTAGCTGCGCCCCGCAACCGCGGTTGGTGATCCTACTGTATGTTTTTCTGGGATAAAAAGTAGCCTTTATGCTATGCTAGATTATAATCTTGGTAAAAAATGAACACTTGGTAACGTTATACATTCTAATACAATAGTAACAAATAACAATAAATAAAAAAAGCAAAAAGTTGCGTAGTAGCGAGAAACAGAAATTGATACATTTTCAGAAATAGTTGCCATATAGATTATAAAAAAAAACTGTCTGTAAAAGGGCCATGCAATAAAAACATTATGATAAAATTATATTAAATTTTTTATATAAAATATTGTTAAATTACTAGAAATAATAATAATCTATATCCGAGATTCATTAAAGTTCTGTTAAACTGAAATTGTAGCTCCAAACATAGATTAAATTCGAATAAATACGTCAAACATGCATCACCAAACTCAAGCATAAGAAAATTGTGTAGAAATTACTAGGAATACCATTATCAATACATTTTCTCATTCAACTTGAAAATAACTTTAAAAAACACGATAATCTCAAAGTACCCAACAGCAATGAGCAAAAATATTGCAAGTGATCCAATGTGAGCGAGGAACAATCCACTGATGAGACTGGTATAACCAGGACATCTAATAAATGGAATCTCCCAGAGATGGAGTGCAGTTAAGATTTGGTACTGACAGTTCTTGGATTGGATTTATGTCCCAAGGAATGGTTTTTTGTTTCCGTTAAATGTATTAGATTTCGTTAAACGGATTTGGCGGGAGGGAGAATACGAAATGTTGATAAGGATTTTCTTACAGCGTCTATGCGGAAACATTCAGAATATATATTTCTTTTGCAATTTTCGCCCTTTTTCTTTTGCTTAAAAAGATTGGCACCTACTTGTCCGTATCTTTGTACACGTGAACTGAATGCGTTGTCCTTGGTATGACAAGAACCTTAAAAATTCAAATCATTCACGTCGTGACCAAATTGATTTTTCAGAACTGATGAAATAAAAGTTCTTAATTACAGGACAATGTTCGGAAATTGAAACATTCAACGATAGTTCTAACTTGAGCAATCTTTTGGATTACTTACACTTTTTACGGGTAGGTATCAATTGAGATATTTCTTGATTCGTAGCAATGTCTCATGTCTATTCTCGCGAAAAGAAAGTAATCCTTCCATTAGGGGCTGCTGCTTCTTCCCCATGAAGGTATATCAATTATCAAAATCTTATTTTTATTAGTTTGAAATCATTAAAACGCCTTTACTTTTTTGTTTCTATAATGTCTATTATCATACTTCGGATATTCATAACATAGGTTGCTAATTATACCCTATAATTATTGTACATATACAATATATAAGTCTAATTTCTGTACAGTGGTTTCTTTGAACCCACATTTTATTTTAAATTTGACAACTTTGAAAGGGAATCCAATCTCTCATTCTAATGACCAATTATTTTCAATTCAGATTCAAGTTCAACTTTAGATTTCTAGCGAGTGCCTTTGTACACGAATCGTGTTCTTGATAATAATACGCCACAAAAGGAATTATAATTAGGTAATTAACTATTGACATATTTATCCGTATGTAAATCAAGAGGCAGAAAGATAAGTGACGGGACGGGGGGGTTACTGTGTCTACACTGACATACAATTACTATTACATTACATTACAATTTATTAGTTGGGTATTTCTGTAAAACTACCGCTTTCTGTTTTTGACTCTGTGGTTGACGACTTCATAACAATTAATTCACTGTAAGCACCCTGACAATTCGTGTACGCTATATTTATAAAATGGGACATTTTGAATATGGAACCAGTACATAATTGTTGTCACAATTTTTTTCTATAATCGATGGACGTGTTCGATGTAATAAAACGGGATATTTTGAATCTAGAACTAGTATATAATTGGTGTCACATGTTTATTGTCATGAGCTATGGATGTCTCACGCATTCTTCCAAAGTAAAATCGATGTAATATTTCACAAAACTTCAGGCCCCTCGAATCTATTTACTATTCGATTCGGCTTGATAATCGATTTCGATGTGTTTGATTACCGTGTTTGCTCGTTTGTGTTCGCTGATTGCGAAACGTCAAATTGAATAAGCGTGTTGCAATTATTGCCGTCAACATCCACTGTTTGTCGCCGATATACAGTTTCCCGCCCATTTAGCCGTAGAGATTTACTTATGTAATAATAACTGATTGATTCGACTTCACAATTTGATTTTGTGTTCGTTGTTCGCATTCTGCAGGCGTATACTGTTATTTTATTGAAAGGAGTATCCTGTTTGCTTTTATTTGCGATCAATTTTATTATGTACAATACATATGTAAAATTTCAGTGCTTTTTATGATTGAATCTGATGATGCTTTCACTGAAAAATATTGTAACGCGTTCTAGTTTAATTATTGTAAATGCTGCAGGACTATGGTTTAAATTTGTAGAAAATAAGTGATTTTGTAATTTTCATTGTAATTTTCCTAAACAAAGTAGTTTGACTTGCTTTAAATACAGCATTATAAATTAAGTGAAAAAAATGTTGACTTTGGGAAAAACAAGTACCAATTGAAAATAAAATCACTTAAGAATACATATGGAACACTTCGCGAGCGTAGCCTCGCCATCCAGCTTTAGATCTCATGAATAACACATAAATAATATATTTGTAATAAAAATGTACTGAGTGTGTAAAATATTTTTCAAGCATAATATTATCGGTGCTAATATCCCTTTGAAAGTAAATGTAATAGCAATAAGCGGAAAATATATAGAAAATCACGACAAAAAAAACTTAGGGCTTTGCTATACAGCCACGCGGTTCGCTCCACCAATGATATGATCATTTAGATAGTAAAAACAACCAACTAAAACTATTTGTACCGAAAGTCAGCAGAGAGCAGTATTAACGCTAATCACACAAAGTGGGCAGGAATCGAATTCGGGAGCCCTCCACAGATTGAAAAACGGCGTCTGTATCTCTGGGTAACTAGCTAGCTCTTAAATAAATAAATATTCATGTACATTTAACACAGCACCATCTAGTCCCAAGCATAACTTGAGAACTAGATAACTGTTAGAATACTTTTACAATTATTTTTTTGCAAATACATACGTATAATAAATATTAACACATAGACAGAACCAACATCTATATTCGTGAAATAAGTGCTTGTCGTGGGTGGAAATCGAAACCGAGACCTTCAGTGCGGAAGACAGAGCTTATTAGTCTAATAAATATATTAAAATAAACATTAGTACAACATATCAGTGGTAGAGCATTAAATAGCTTAACATCATACATTGCAAACTTGTATCACCAATGTCCATGCAAATAAATCATTTCATTTCATTATTAAAAGATTTATAAGTACTAAGAAAAGAAGCCTTTAGATAGCCTACATAAATTCAAAAGAACACTTAGTAGAATTCCCGGTCAAAATAGCGTATCCCCAAGCGTATGGTGCCAGCCTGTTAAACCATAAAAACCTTTCTCAATTTGAAGGTTAATTTGCGTTGGCGAAATTTTAGAAGAATATTATTTAGTCTTAGTTTATTTTTTACGGAGTCGGACAGGTCTCTAGGCGTATTACGATTCTCAATTTATGTAATGAGATTCAGCCCGAAAAACGTACACCTAATATTTTGTTAAAATGAGTAAAACATTTTCATATTTTCACAATTTACATAACACTGATGTATACTGTAATGTTCTGTTTTGCAGTACATTTGTAGGAGGTAGGGCGTCATTGAAAGACTAAATTTCTAGTCATTATGAAAGCATTAACCTTTTTGGTCACTAGTTTTAAATCTAATAAACTAGCTTCAGTATTTTCATCCCCATCTTTCGCCTTTACGGGTGATTAGGATTGGGTTTGAACAAGCGCTAAAGCGCATTTATTTGTGTCCCCAAGTATTTTATAAGAATTCATTTATATAAATAAAAATGAATTGCTAAATGTGTTGCTAAGTGCAAAACTCGAGAATGTCATTTTTTATTTTTTTTATTTCGTTTTCGTCCGCGGACGGTTCTTATGAAGAGAAAAAAAATCGTGGAAAATAAGAAAATTCAATCAATCTGTAGATGCTTTTTTTGAAAGCATTTTTGCTACGTGACTTCTGATTGTTAAATAATCAATCAAGACAGTACGACGTCAGGCAAGCGAGTTGGAAATAAAAATGTTCTGTTCTATTCTTTGTTTTATGGCTTTGGGAGAAGTGTCCAACTCGCCAACGTCACGTTACAGGTAGGCAATACGATTGGTTGTCCTTGACATTGACATTGATTTTGACTTTGACACCAATACGATAGCTTTACGTTTGATCGTTTGAGCGAAAATCAAGCAAGCTTGCCATCACCGTACAATTGGGTTCGTGTCAGATAACGTCTAAGATTATTTTATCCCGAGTTATTCCTTCCATTATATCGTATTTAGTATATAAGATATATGGTAATTCACTCTCAAATCACGTATCACATTCATAAAGTACTCGTTTAAGAGGAAAAATAACAGATATTTGCAATAATGTAATGCTATGCTAGGACTTTCACAGCTGGATAGCAAAATTTTACTTTAGATCTACCACATGGCCTTCTTCAGACGTTCTAGGCTCATTCGATGTGTTATAAGTTTCAACAAACATTGGTATTAATTTAGTGAAATTATATTTTTTTTATTAATTTGACATTTCAATAAAGTACGCTTCTTATGTGAAATGTAGTAGGGACACAGGTGTAATTCCCACAAGCATGATAACAAATAGGCTTTGTTGTGTATGAGATGCGTGTGTGTGTGCACGCACACAACTTTATTATTAACTTATATTGAGTATAGTCAGTGAAACTCAACAGCCTTGTTGTGTTTCACTTATATCCCCATCCGTATACAAAAATTCAGACAATAGCTAAAACTGAACTGAACGGAAAAGGAAAATATAGGTTTAAAAATTAGAAACAATATATTTTTGCATTTGAAATTTGAAAATTTTATCTTTCGAATTATTAACAAAACTTCGTGCAATAATAGTAGATGTCATCAACAAAATAAAATGAAAAGGGCCGGTATCTAAAAAAATTGTGGCAACATTACCAATCTTTATTTGGAGTGGTGGTAGCTAGAATGTATCAATATATAGCACGTCTTGTAGCCAAAACGTCAAGCATAACAGGTGCGGGAGTAATATAATCAGTTATTCAGTGCGCGCGCACACTCGGCATTCAACAGACGTTGTTGCACGTCAAAACAGTGAGCTGCTTGTTTGAAGAAATTAAGTGGGTCTAGTCACAACAGAATTCATTATTTTTGCTTTACATAAAGGCAGGTTGCGGTGTTTGATCGCGAAATCACTGTTCGTTTGAGCTGCTAATGAGTATTTTTCACAATCTATTGTATTAAAATAAGGGGTAAAACAGGGCTGTGTTTGAATGCCTGTCTTGGTATATCCGTTGCAGCAATAGAGATGATCCGATTTTCCATACCGCCCGCAACACAGGGAATTTTAGTTCAGGCGTATGAGAATTTAACGTAGCGCAGGTTGAAAACCATTCAACAAAAAAAACACTGCTTTACTTGATTGTGTAAACGACAATATGAATTAAACTGCATTCCAGAGCATTTCCACTCCAGTACGCTTGCGCAAGTAGCTCGCACATGCCCATGCTCTAGTAACACGCATCGTGTACAAGCGGCATTTAAATGTTAAAGATATTAGCACAGACGTCATTTCTCTTCGTAGACAAAGACCACCACCAGTGTCAGTGTTCTTGTCATTCAAATAAGACAGCATCCACTGCACCCTTGAACCGATCCCGCTGGCGAGGATGTAAAAAATCTTTAGCCGCCCACTCTGGGCGAGTATTAACTCAAACGTCCCGAATAGCAGCGAGCCAAGCCGGGTGCCTTAGTGGTGTCTTAGGTTTGTTTAAAATATTATTTATGTAATAATGGTTGAGAGCCTTCCGCCCTCACTGAAAGCCGTGTAAAGTTGTAAAGGCCATCTGCGGCCAAAAACATGTAGACAAGTGAAATAAAAAACAAAATCCTTACTGAAATATACATTATGGATATTTAGGCTAAATTAATATTCAACAACAAAATACAGATAGTGACATCCGCGAAAACGCGCCCACTCTTCTCCCTAATCGCTTACAGTATAAGTGTGCTAAATACCGCTATTGTTTTAGCTTTGTCGATACAATAGTATTAAAGACAGGAAAGTTTGTATCGACAATACTAAAATACTACGTGAGACACGTCTTCGTGGATGACACTATCTGTATGAGACTTAATCTTATGAAATTACCTAATGCAATCCCAAGGCCCTAAGCTGATTTAGAATGCATACGGTGACCTCATCGTACGCAATCAGCAATGCAAACGCGAAAATGTATTCGGCAAATATAAACAATTCGATAACGTTACCGAATTCGGCCGAATTCCGAATCCAAACGAACTGCCCAATTAGGAACATACCAATAATGAGTTGTCAAAACAAGGGTGCTGTACATTCCAATGTTTAATATTAAACTTTATCCCGCAGAGGATGAGATACATTTTGCTGTGCGTTTGACAGGCAGCGTTGTAAATTTAATGCTAAAGTTGAATTGTGAAAGTTGGGTTCTCGTTGCGTAGGTTCTGTTTTAAAGTTTTAAGCAAATCCGGTAATTAGCGCGTTACCTTTTTTTAGTTTGATATTAATTTTGGCCTTTCGACCGCTGAGAGCTGTCAAAAAAACGAATAAATTTAATGAACTTGATTTTTAAAGTGAAAGTAAAAATCTTTTGGCAAAGTCAATTTTTTAAACAAATATTCCTTCAACCTTCAACTTTATGTGTCTTCTTCTGTGACCTTTGCAAAATTAATGTTAGTAGAAGATATTTTAATGTTTAAATATGTTTACTTTACGAGGATTCACTTCGCCTGTATGAAGTAGTATTAAACTTTCTTATAAGTAGTTTGCCTTCATCCGAAATGTCACCAAATTTAAAGAACTGACAGAACCAGCGCTTCGTCGTTCGCTCTTACTGAAATAAGCTGAGTCCCCCCTATGGTCCACCCTATTTCAGTATTGGTATTTAAATATTATAATTATGTGTATTTCCTCTTGTTGAATTCTGTAAGTACCAACTTATTGTTTTGATATGTATTTGTAGGATAGCTTATAGCCTGGATTAACACATAGGCTTCTTTTGATCCCGAAAATATGAAGAGTTCCCGTGGAATAGCTAACCGCGGGTAACAACGCGGGTGTAACTATTTATCCACACTGAGCTAGTAGGTACAGTGAAAGTCCAATTTGCAGTAGAACCATTTATCAACGTGTCAATCATCCCGAAGTTACCGAACGCACCCGAACTCACCCGAACTCACACGATCTCCCTCGAAGATGTCAACGTCTACTTTAATAGCATTATTATTAATCTCCAGTATAATTTCCGAGGAGTGATGGATGATGACTGATGCCGGGAACTTGCATTGAGAGAGGTTAAAATGTTACAGTGGAGAAAAACCAGTAATCTAAGTTAATAGAATTTCTAGTGATCTGCAGACTGTCAGGTTGGTCCTTAGTCTGGCTTCATAGGTTGCTCTGCCTTCTGCGATGAAGGTCTTGGAGTTGAGTCTGGGTTTTCAAGTTGTGTTAATGTTTTGTTTTATAAAAAAACATAAGGGTTGGATCAATTATCTGGTGTCTTATTACAAGATAGGTTTACATTTTGTATTGTCTTTGAATATTTATTATTTATATCAAATATTTATACCAGTATTCTGATTTCCATTTCAAGCTAGACAAGTTTGTGGCAAAATTAAACTTGTATAACATACCGACTTGTATATTCGGCACACATAGACACCCACGACGGGTGGGAATTGAATTCAAAACCTTCGTGGAAGGCAGAGCTCCAACTAACTGAGCTGTAAGATTAGTTATTTCTCTATTGTCTCTATTCTCTATGATGCCAGTCATCACTATATCGTCAAAAAAACAGTGGCACGGGAGTGCCGACAGAAGTATGAACAAAAACATAATACACAACAGATACTTACATACAAAGGTGTAGGTATCGGTAATGATAACAGTGTCGCGAGTTCAAAAGTGTTTTTCCTTTCTCAAAAATAAAAAAAAAGTTTTAAATTAAAAACTGCGTTCAGTTAGTATACTATAATGGAGACGCTCTGTGACGCAAATCCCAACCGGCCTCTAGCTAATGATGCGCGTACTCCATTCGCCGAACAGAACGGATTGCGTGCTGTAATTTGGTTGAGCCATTACGCGTTTTAAGTTCTTTGAAAACAACATCGCTAGGAGATAGGTAGTACGAATTTTTTTATCAATTAATCAATATTTAACTCTTTTATGAAATCAATTAAAAAATCGATGTCCGCCTGGAGATCGAATCCGGGTTCCCCAAGCCCGCTTCTAAGGGCTTCCAACCAACCTTCGAAAAACAGTCTATTCATAAGCAAGTTTGCTCCAAACATAATTAGATCTATTGGTACTCTGTGTTTAATCCGTACTAAAACCAACGCTGTTGTTTTTCTCACCATGTTTCTATTCTCAGGCCGCTCGAGTTTATTTAGATAAATATTCGAACCTACAGAACGTAAACCATACAACCAAAAGCCTTCATCGCTTTAAACGGTAAAATGTTTATGCTAAGCATCTCACCGCTCAAATTACTTACTACTTTCCGTGGCACGCCTAGGATGTACGAAGACTTACCTGAAATTGAAAAACAAACTTAGTGAACCGTGTTTTCTCTACAGATTAGACTCATTTAAATCTATATCCTACTAATATTATAAACGCGAAAGTCTGTAAGTATAGATGGATGTTTTTTACTCAATCACGCCAGAACGGCTGAAAGGACCTGGATGAAATATAGCACATAGGCTATTTTTATCCCGCAAAAATGTACGGTTCCTGTAGGAAGTCCAACCGCGGGTTATACTGCGGGGCGCAGCTAGTTTATAATAAACACTCTCAATTAACGGGAGTAGGCCGGTGTCCCTGTAACGGGAACATTAGAGGCTGATACGAAAAATATAAAAACCAATTGCTGAATGTATTTCGGCTATTTGTTGTGATGCATTACTTTCATTTCGCAACCATGATCCTGTTCACAAACTGTTAAAATGTTCCTGATGTCTACGTATAAATCTTGTTAATTAGTATTGAAATTATATTATAAGTTATTTTGCGTGTCGCGGAGCAAAGCGGCAACAAGCCATGGCGTTTTATCAAATGTAATTGATCGATACTAATTGTTGGAGCTTATACCTACTCAGCTGCCAGACCAGTCAATTTATACTGAACGTCGAGAAAATATAGTTAAGATAACATGATAAAATCCTGGAAAAATCAAAATTAGATTACTATATACCTACAAATTGCTTGTATAGCGAGTTTTCCATCCAGTCGTTCTTTTACGAAGGCTGTACGTGATCTGCGCGAAAATACCGCTTTGGTACTCACATTTTAACTAAATAAAGAGACTACAGAAAGATACATGATAAAACTCACGCCTGTTTCCCCGAAGAGTTAGGCAGGTTGGCCACTTTTCATTTTGTGCGTTATACTAAAATTATTTTTCATGTCTACATAAGACGTGAAAAATAAGGAGTTCCGCGGCCATTTTTACCCACGAATTACTAACACTTTCCCCCAGTAAAATAAATCATTCTATAGTAAATCCGACAGTCAGGATCATAGATCTGTAGAAATATGTAGAATAAGAACCAGCTCGGGTACAAGATTTTAATAAGGTAAGACAAACCATCTAAAAAATGGTACACAACAATTGCGTTTGGCATAATTGGAATAGCAAATTCTCTCTATCAGACTTGGGCAAACAAAATAATGGTGAGTTTAAAATTCACTCTCACGTGAAAGTAGATTCAGCCTACAAATAGGATTCCATTTAGCAGACCCTCGGAGCCACAGTATACGTAACAGTATGCAAGGAAACTTTAGAAATGCTTCAGTGACCTATTCACGTCGCGAAAAGTTTGCCCTATTCCGCGAGATTTGTTCTGTGAGAAATCTTTAGTGATTTGGATCGTGAGTGTAACTTAAGAATTCATCGAAACATTTTTTTATCACAAGCTTATTTCTTTCATATGTAAAAGTAGGTCAATATTTTTATGTCGGCAAACCAAAGTAAACCTTATACTCAAGATTACGCATGACAAGTTTATCACTACATAGTATAAAACAAAGTCGCTTTCTCTGTCCCTATATCCCTATGTATGCTTAAATCTTTAAAACTACGCAACGGATTTTGATGCGGTTTTTTTAATAGATAAAGTGATTCAAGAGGGAGGTTTATATGTATAAT
Source organism: Aplocera efformata (assembly GCA_921293045.1). Lineage (NCBI taxonomy): Eukaryota > Metazoa > Arthropoda > Insecta > Lepidoptera > Geometridae > Aplocera > Aplocera efformata. The sequence continues at coordinate 13,150,327 of OV121039.1, forward strand.
ACACTAGCAAGTCACCCCGGCTTCGTACGGGTAGTTTCTGATACGACACTGATGCTCTAACTGTGCGAAGCCGGGGCGGTTCGCTTGTATCACATAAATATTATAAACTCGAATAAGAATGTTCTCAAAATTCAAATAAAGGCTTTAAAACTATGGAACTCTTACACCAATTAAAAAAAAAAGACTCTTGGATTCCAAAAAGATATCCAAATGAAACTAGTTTGTCATGAAAAAATAACATTCTTAACGCGCCCTCCGAAGCGCCCAGCTCAATTGCCACTAAACGACCACCCATCCAACTACTGACCGGGCAGAGAGTTGCTTTACTCAAATGATCAGTAAAGTTCGCCCAGGCAAGCTTCGCCACGAGCTCTTAACCAAATAGCGTATTGATATGGTACATAAATGTGTCAAAATAACCTTGGGATCTGTCCATCCGATTAGGAACTGCGTAGTTACAGAGAGAGTATCATTATTATCAGCATATCTTAGTCCACTACTGGACATAGATTAATCTCAAAATCGCTGTTGACTCGAATTTTCATCATCAAGGTTGAAACCGTAATGCGCAAAAAACCGTTCAGAAAACCCACGTGAAAATATAGAAAAAAGTAATAGTTTTTTCTACAAATTCACTAGTGTAACAAAAACAGTGCAAACAGTCGTCCCGAATTTCTAGCCATGACCCAAAAAACAAACAGCGTAATTACACCAAGGTTACTAAAAGTTAGGTTAGTAAACTTGACACCAAGTTTTAACAATATAACTGGCCTTATATCTCAGTTGGTAGAGAGTAGTTGGTACTTCCTTCTGCGCTGGTTGTTCGAGTGCTGAGTTTGATTCCCACTCAGGACAAGCATTAGTGTGATGTACATAAATGTTTGCTCTGTGTCTGTTAATAAATATCTAAATATCTAGTTCTCATAGTACCAGTTGTCCTTAGTTTGGGGCTATATGTCGCTGTGTGAAATATCCATGAATATTTATCATTATTTATTATAAACTAGGCCGGTTATTTCTGATATGAAAAGGGTTATATTAACCTTAAAAAAATACAAACAAAGTATTTTTTTCTTTTATTAATTTTTTTTTCTTAAATTCACTTATTTAATTCAAATGATACTTTTCATATCAGAAATAACCAGCCTAGTTTAAAATAAATCATAATAAATATTCATAATATAGGGTAGTACACAACCGCTAAATTTGTGATAGATAAGTTTCCCAAAATAAAGCTTCTTGCACCGTTTATCTCAGTAATTTAGTTGGTGTGTGCAGGGCACAAACTTTACAGTACTCCAATACTCAACAATAGAATCGACACTTTCACCTCTCCAAGAAGCGAAAGTGTCCTCTTCAGCTGCGTTGACTGCGTTTGCCTTGTGCCTTGCCACCTGATGTTAAGTTTTGGGGGGTCCAGTTGCTCGCGCAGATAAGTATATTTTGAATTCCTACATGTACCCCTGGGTAGTGCTAAAGGAGCAACATAAAGTAGCAGTAGAACTTGTGCAAAACTTGCGGATGATACTCCCCTACAGACGCGAGCAACTGGATCCCCCATTTCTCTCTATCTTTTGTACTTTTAAAGTTCCTTTCTCAAAGAGAACATCTACAACTGTTGATTTTGTTTCTGTTTGCCCTTCCTTCAAAGCCTCCATTTTTGGATTTAGTCGCACCTAAACTGCTCCAGAATACGAGTTACTATTATTATTAACCAACTGCGCCCCGCGTTGTTACCCGCGGTTGGACTTCCTACGGGAACCGTACTTTTTTTCGGGATAAAAAGTAGCCTATGTGCTATTCCAGACTATAATCTATCTCTTTGCCAAATTTCATCCAGGTCCGTTCAGCCGTTCTGGCGTGATTGAGTAACAAACCTCCAACCATACTTACAAACTTTCGCGTTTATAATATTAGTAGGATTATTAACAGGAGATATTTTTACAGAAACAAGGGCACTTATATTTAAACGAGATACTGCTAGACAAAACAAAAAAAATTATATAGTGTGTGTAAATTTTATTCGTAACACGAAGCTTCGCTTTAGCTTATTGAGTGGAGTGTAACCAGAGTCCGCCTCTTGGGGCATCTGCGAGCGTATGAAATCTGCGGTGACTGTAATATTACACTGTGGGTTGCGTAGATGGGATAACATATCAGAAGAGGGCGTTTTAGAGTTCCGTACACAAATGGTAAAGAAAAACCTTTTAATTACATAATTATTGTCTGTTGTACCGCGGCGCGATGAAATATTCACAGGATTAATAAACGCTTAGACACTCAAGCTCAAGAATTCTGTGTGGCAGATGGCATAGATGCACCCACGATCCACGACCCGAGGAAAAACTTAATGGTCGCCACACAAATTGTGCCCCGGCCGCGAATCGAACCCGAGAGCCCTCGCTTCGAAGTCAGGGCTTAGCTGGTGTTTCCTTTTTTATATTTTACTGAAATTTGTAATTGATTCGAATAATTTAATTTCAGTATATATTCCATTGAATAATAAATTGAAGGAAGTAAAATTGCATTATATACCAAGTTAAAGAAAAAAATATGCTTTCTTTTGCATTGATTGACAATTTTTGTCGTCTTTCAAATGTTTTGGATAAATTAAAAAAAATATTACCACTGTGTGCGTCGGATCACTTTTAAAATCAAAACTAATTTATTCCTTTAAATCTGAAGTATCACTAGGAAACGACAAATTTTACATACACAAATAAACATATTCGTGAGTATAGTTATAATTTATAATCGCATTAACGAATCGTTATAATCGTTACCGTCTAAATTTATAACAATATGTGAACCAGTAATAAAAGTATTTTTCATTATTCTAAACACGAATCACCGCTTGGGCTTTGTTTAGAGTGTAAACTTAATCCTCCCGTCTAGAGGCATCTGTGAGTATGAAATTTGCGGTGAGTGTAACATTATACTGTGCCAAAGATGATTACGTACAGATGGGATTAAGTAGGTGACTGTTTTTTTTATGCGAATTAGTGACCGAACGGGCCTACCTGGTGGTAAGTGGTGACCCCTGCCCACGACAGTAGTAGAAGACACACTTAATAATACACTGAGTTGCATCCTGATGCGTCCATCACACGAGACGGGGATAATACGTCTCACGCGTATGTGGTTTCACCCATCCGCCGGAACACAGTAATGCGAGCATTACTGCGTGGCGGCAACTTCCTCTCCGGAGGAACTTGTCACAAGTTCTACTACTTACGGTTGCTCCTTTAGCACCACCCAATTAAATTGGAGATTACAATGTTACTTAATTAAAGAACAATTGTTTACTCCTTTAATAGCATGTCATACTTTCCCATAAGCAATTTTGATTTTGATATTATTTGATTTTGATATTATTGATTTTGATTTAATAAAATAAAAATATAAAGGCAATAGCATGATATTGAAATGGGACATTGTAGCAGTGCTATCTACTTCATCCCACACATAAATTGAGCTAAAATCGTAACCTAACCTAGGTTACGAATATATATACGGTCATTGAAAGTGTTGATTTCACATGAACACGATGCTTGTTTATAACGACAGTACCAACTAGGTTAGACGGTCATTAACTGTTGGCACACGGTGTCTCGTTGACAAGTACTGTCATCACACCAGTGTTAGTACCTTGCTGAACATTATGAGAACGTAAACAGAACGCGTGGAAATATTAGTATGAGATCATTGTTAGATTTTCATTTTGTAGGTAACTAGCGAGCCGCCCCGGCTTCGCACGGTTAGTAGAGCAAAGTCAAAAATACTTATTTATTTCCATTGAAGTTTTTTAAATTACTTGGAAACGTCACTTCTTTTTTAATTATATTTGTATATGAGTTTTTTACTGAAATCCATGTTTTACAATACATATGAATGGGGAAATGTATTTCTGTCGAGGTGCCCACCAAAAAGTGCCGCTTGAACATTTATTAAAATAATATTAGTTGATTATAGAACTGACAACTTCTTTAGGCGCGTTGGGCAGTTTTGGAGATGGGAAAAAGACCATTGAACTCTCGACACTGCTATCGTTACCGTTACCGACACTTCTGTATATAAGTATCTGTAGTGTAATCTGCTTTTGTTTTCACTTCTGTCGCCCGGATTGCCACAGTTTTTTTTTTTAAAAAACATTTTGTGCAATTGTTTTTCTGTAAACGTTGACCTTCTGTCGTGGTTATTCTTTGCCACATTGGCTGGAAAGCATCGTATTGGCGCCTGTCGGCACTCCCAGAGTGCCACAGTATTTTTTCAGAAAACATTTGGTGCAATTGTTTTTCTGTAACGTTAAACGTCGACCTTCTGTCGTGGGGCTGGAAAGCATCGTAGAGTGCCACAGTATTTCTTTCAGAAAACATTTGGTGCAATTGTTTTTCTGTAACCGTTGACCTTCTGTCTTGGTTATTCTTTGCCACATTGGCTGGAAAGCATCGTATTGGCGCCTGCAAGTCGGTGACTACCCCTCGAGTGCGTTACCCGACACTACCGACGATTCACTACGAAGCATGTTAGGTACTGCAAGTAGGGCATTTGGAATACATTAGTGCTTAGGTCATCCATAATATCAGCTAGCTTATAGAAGTGCAGTTAAAACGTTTCGTGAAAATAATGTATCCTTAATTTGGTTATCAACCGGACTTAAAAAGAAGGTTCTCTATTTAGCACAATGTGGCGGAACGAGCTGACAACCCACCTGAATTTAAGTGGTTACCTCCACCCAAAACAACACCAATAAGATTCAGGTCCGTCACCCGGAAACAACTGGAAAACTTTTATTATTATAACAAATAATTCTAAACACAGTTTTTTTTCTATATCGCACATTCTTTGTACAACCATTATTTGTAATGTCATCCATAGCCGGATTAAAAAAAAAACTAAAAAAAAAAACACAAAAACCTCATTATCTCTGCCACCAACAGCAATAGGCGGTCCGGAATCACACAGAGTTAATAATTAATAGAAGCGACAGACCCGGCGGTCTCATTTACGTGATAAACTTGCCACATTGGTTGATATAGTCGTTAGCGAGGGGCACGGCCGTGACGCAAATACAAACACGAAATCGAGAATAACATGTGATGTTGTATGTATGGAGTAGCATACTCCGTTTACCGAGGTGATTGTTATTGCATATGCGGTATTTGCTTGTGGTAGTTTAGTTAAGATGTGCTTTCTGTGTAGTGTATTGTAGATTTGTACGAACATAGATGTTTATTTCTGGATGTCAATATATATTTATATTAAAAAAACTACTCTATAAGTATTGTATCACTTCTCTGGTTGTGATAGTACAAGCTATGCTTAGTTTAGGGCTAGATGGCGCTGTGCTGAAAAGTCAATACTTTTTTTTCTATATTATAATATTTTATTGTAAAAAAGGTTTTCTGTGGTAATAATGTATGTTTTTGCACCATTTTTAGTTGAACCAAAATGTAACTGGTATAAAGCGCCTTTAGCTTTAAGTTGCCCTTTTGTACAATAATTTCAGTTTATGTGCAATAAATAGGTAATTAAATTATCTTAAATTGAAATAATGCTCATCGCAGTTAATAAAAGATTGGCGACTACATTTATTCTAAGACAAAAAACACAACAGTTAAGTATTTTCAACACCGCTTCGGTCAAAACATAACATGATAATAATACATAGTTCTAAAAATTAAAAGCGAATGTGCCATTTCTATACATTGCAACTCCACGCAGGTCTCAAGCATAAGTGCCTATTGTTCTTTACGTACAATCATCATAAACTCCTGCATCAGTGCGCTAATTATTTATTTCCTTTTGTTTTCTGCGCGTGCATCAATTATGGAGCTTGTTCTCGTGGCAGTAGAAATGAATTTAAGTTCAAAATTCTTATCACACGTAATAACAGATTTTGCTGGTTCTTAACTGTAGTTCATTATTTCATCTCTTACAATACCATTTTTTTTTTAATTCCTTGTCTATGCATTTGTTCATCGTATCATAAGGTTTATAAGGCTCTTTAGTCAACTCAGGCCGCTCAAACTTATCCCGCGGGATGAGTTGACCTAATGAATGTTTTGAATCGGGCAACTGATCCCATTATTACATTTGTTGTATAGACACGAAAAAAAGTGTTTAACTTCAGATTTACGAAAATATTTTTGCTGATATTAATATTCGTTTTGTATAATATCTTTAATCATATAATTGGCTGATGAATATTATTAATTGGAATTAGCGTGGAATTTTGCTATTTTTTCATCGCAATTTTATTATTTTACAAGAACCTTCCGACAATAACAAAAAAGATATATATATAAATTAAACTTTATTTCCCTTGGTCATGGCATCACGCGTGAACGGCTGGACCAATTTTTCGAATATTTTTTTTGTTATTGTTAAGTTTAAGTTTTTTGTTAAAGTTTTAACCTACTTTAAAAATGGAACGGAACAAGAGAATATTCGTACCTCCAAACATAATATAGAGTGAGAGCTACAAACAGAAACTGAATATGTTTTTAGTGTTGCCATGTCTCGGTGTTTGGCGTCGTGAGGATTGCACGATCGGGACACTGTTTTGCACTTAGCAAAACAATTTTGTACTGCAATATACTCCAGTTCTTAGTAAATACTCTGTTAGCTTAAAACATACTCAACTTTTCACATGCATTAAAGAGTATATTATTTAATTATGAACAAAGCAGACGTGTGGTTTAATATGACTAGTGAAACTGAATTCTCGATGCGCGAATGTGGCCCACAAGTACGGACGCCGACTTTCAATCAGAAGGTCGCTGATTCAAACGTGCACCTATGAGTTTTTCACTTAAATAGAATTATGCAATACCCCGACGAAAAAGAGGGGTGGTATTTGTAGCGTGTATATGTGTCTGTATGTCTTAATTAACATTTTTTTTAGATGGGGACGAACGGGAAGTAGATTTAGTAAAGGTCCCCACCACAATATATATATATTTATTATACAATCAACTCACTTACATAGTGATAGCAAGTCATAAGAAACTTTTCTATGAAATAAATTTGAAAGTTTGGTGCTTGCGACCAACGGTGTGAAATAGCGTCTTGGCAGTAATTATATTCTCAGAACTGAGTATATTATTATATTGCTATTTATAGGATTATATTACTTTTCATACATTTTTAATTATTATTATATTTGGCCCTGATCATTTACCTGATAATTATGTTGCATAAGACTAGATGATTACAATAAAGTCATGTCTCAATCAATTATACCCGTTGATTTATCGAAGAGATGAAATTACAGTATAATTGATGCAAACCGCGGTTAAGAAATCGACAGGAGACGATGGGAAAAAACAGACAGAAGTGATTATTGCAAACACTTAAAACTTCCCTTATTCTGGATAAAACGTAGCAAATATGAGCTACTTTTATAACAAATTTCATTCAAATCCGTTTAGCTGTAGAGGCGAGAAGGAGTAACAAACATACATACACTTTCGCATTTATAATATTGTATAAGTATGAATATCCTACTAATATTATAAACGCGAAAGTTTGTAAATATGGATGGATGTTTGTTACTCAATCACGCCACAACGTCTGAACGGACCTGGAAGAAATTTGGCACAGAGATAGATTATAGTCTGGAATTGCACGTAGGCTATCCCGGAAAAATTTACGGTTCCCGTAGGAAGTCCAACCGCGGGTCACACTGGGCGCAGCTTCGTGATTTTATATATTCCAGTGTTACTTATATAAACAGTACATACGTTCAGATCCATTCATACGTTTCATCATACGAAAAGCCATCGCAATTTAAATAAAATGCGACGAATAATGATGCAGAACCAGGTAAAGCACCTACTCCCAGTAACATAAACATTTATAGGCACAATAATATACGTTATGGGCGCAGGTACGCGCCATGACCTACTATAAAACGTGAAGAGTCATATTTTGCGAGATAAAATACAATTTGGTAAATGCGCGGTAGAGGACTTAGGCGAGGTATTCAAGGCTGCGATACATGACATTGCGTTCGTGCTCTCCGTATTGCGTTGTGGCGCAAAGCAATATTGCATGGTATAGATATAAAAAGATATTAGATATACCAAGCTTCGTTAAATTTAAATCTATATTCAAAATATTTTGGTTACGAAGGCGTACTATTAACACGATAGTATAGGTATCCCGTACCAGGCTCTAATGTTCCCACTGGAGGACACCGGCCTACTCTCGATAATAGAGAGTGAATGTGCTTTGAATTTATCACGGGAGCCCAATCCGGATGGGTAGATGTCACATGTCTTCGAATTTATAGTAAGACACGCCGGTTTCCTCACGATGTTTTCCGTCACCGTGTCGAGAACGTGGTATTGCGCACATAAATTTGTAAAGTGAAAAAACTAATTGGTGCACTTGTGGGTTTGAACCAGTGACCTTCAGATTAAAAGTCGGCGTCTATGCCCCTGGGCCACCACGCTCTATAGTATAATTGGATATCGATGTATAGGTATAATTGGAAGTTATAAGTTAAAAATTTAAATTCTGTTACCATGACTGTCATAAAAACTGTGTGCTCCAATTCCTCGCGTCTGTAGGTGAGTAACCTTTAGAGTCCCCACACGTAACCCCTGGGTGATGTGAAATGAGGAACTAAAATCCCCGTCTCGGGTGACGGGCGCAACGGGACAGGGCTTGGGTCGGTGAGCATCTAAGTCATATCGCCATAGACGCTCAGCATTGTATGTGGTACATGATGGCATAAAAGCGCAACATGCCATTTGCCATTGCGTCATACTAGTCGGTTTCGCTGCCATAGATATTTCCCATCAAAATATCTTCCAATCTTCTGAACAATGCAAATAATAAATAGTCTTTCTTTTTCTTTCTCTTAACTTTGTACACTCATACCCCTGTAGGATTCCCTGTGTACCAGGTGGCACGGACAAACACTGAACAAGACCCAAGAACAAACTTTACGCTCATCACATAAAGTCTGCCCGGGAAGGAAGTCTGTCCTCGCTTTAAGGCATGGCTACTACCTACTAAGCTACGGATTCGTCGACTTTATTTTGAACTAGCTTTTATTCGCAGCTTTGCTTGCGTTAATGTTGATTCTGTCAACCAATGCTTGGTTGTTTCATACAAATTTTACCCCTCCCCTCACCCTGGTCCCTATAAGTTTTTAGAAACTGTCGCCTATAACCGTCTCCAGGGCCCCCTCTATTTCTATATTAAAAATCATCATAATCGATTAAGTGGTTTAGGCGTGAAAGCGTAACAAACAAACCAACTCCTCGTCAGCCTCCAATGTTCCCACTGCAGGGACACCGCTACTCTCGTTGATTAAGAGTGAATAGGCTTTGATCTACCACGGGACCCCATTCCGTCTTCGAATTTTTGTTCTTAGACATGCCGATTGCCTCACGATGTTTTCCTTCACCATTTCGAAAACGTGGCATAAATTTTTCAAGTGAAAAACACATTGCAATTTGAACCAGCGGGCCACCACGCTCTAAAACCAACTCTTTTTCGCATTTATAATATTAGTTGCGATAATGGGTTGCAACAAACCTAAACATGATAATAATAATAATAATAATTTTTATATATTTTTTACTACAATGTTTTTATACTGTTTATTTTATAAATAATGTATTATTTTGTAGTGAAAAATGTATACAAATGAGAAATAAAATAAATAATGAGAAATAATATTATTTATTTCCAAATCCAAAAGTTACAATTATTCCTTAGCTATCTTGTTAGTGGTACATAGTGTGTTTTCTTAATCGTATGATTAGTAACTAATTGGTGAGATTTGGACCCCTTCTTGGGTAAAGAAGGGGTCCCTTCTTCTTCTTCTTCCAAACTTCTCGACCTTTAGCTGTTTGCATCTAATCCTTCCCAGCTATTTTTACAATATCATCAGCCCACCGTTTAAATGGTCTTCCAGTATTCCTTTTAGTATTTAGTATTATAACTTGTATATTGCTGGAATGTGTTGCAGAGCAGCGAATATGAATAACAGTGCATTCGCGGCTGCCATGAGACGTTTAATGCTACCGCGACAATGCCAAAAGTCGTTATTGCGAATTATTGCTCTTTCTTGAGCCATACATTTTCATATCTATACTCCTATGTATGTTGCTTTATATCTTCTGCTAAGTTTTATGTAAGCTTCGCCTTAAGTTGGCTGTAAATTATGTTTGAAACTTGTTCTTACTTCAAAAGTGGATCTACTAAGGTAGTGTTATAATAAGACAAGTGGAGAAAATGAGATGCGTGTAGAGAAAAATATATTATGTATGTTTTTTTATGTACGTGTTATATTTAAGTCCAGCCGTTTCGGAGATCTATCCGTCTATCTGTATCTGTTTGTTCTATAGATGGACAGAAAGACAGACAGACAAAAACTAAAAAAAATAAAAAATTTTTTTTGCTCTTTAGTACCGTATAAATCTGTATGTTTCATTTGATTGATGTTCTGTGATCATAATAATTTAAAAAAAAATATCTCGTGTAGCCGAGTTGAGACCTTTTTTTAGACTGTTAAAAACAAAAGCAATTGAAAAACTGGCTATTGTGGATCTGTCTACACTTCAGGCAAATAGCGTGAATGTATGCGAGGAGTACAAATGTTGAACCTTTCCAGCGATGACCCCACAACCTATAAACGTGTTTGTTTGTTGGCCTGTTCAAACCTGTCGATGACGCATCCGTGTTCCCGTTTCGGTATTATGAACGCATCAAATCTGTTTTTATTATGCGATGGCAGTGATGAGACGACCTGGCGGCCCACCAGATGTAAAATAGTTACCGTTAATTATATAGTACTTTTGTAGTATATAGTATTTTTTTTTTATAATCAATCATATCAATTTTAATTTTTGAATTTATGTTTTTTAAGATTTAATTTGTGAATTTATTGTTTTTTATATGATTTTGTTATGTATTATATGACTTGCCTTGTGTAACGTACGTTATAAGGGTCAAATAAATAAATGAAAAATAAATGAAAAAGTAAATACAAAAAATATAATTCGTGTCTACATCCTGACCCATAAAAAACATTTAGTTCGTCACACAAATGCTTGTTATGGGTAGGAATCGAACCCTCGACCCACAGAAGGCAGAACTACCAGTTGAGCCGTGAGGGCAGACAGCTGACACCGTCTCCGTGGGAGCCAATCATTTGATAGAAAGGCATACTAATTAGAAAGAAAGAAAGAAAGAAAAATATTTTATTTGTGTCACTAGGCTTACAATTATACAGCACAATAATTATAGAAAAAAAAACAAGAAAAAAAATAAAGAGAAAAAAAATACAAAAACTTAACCTAGCAGACACAAAAAGGACCCTGACTCAGCATAATGTTGATTGACTGGCAATCAACGCTGGTCTTCCGTCAGAGCCGTATCAGTGGTGGACACGGAACGAGGACGAAACTAAATACTACCTATATATAACACATTAAACGTAACAAAAAAATAATAATATATCGTAATATAAAAATAAAAGAAAATTAGAGAAATGCATCTCATTAACGCATCTCTCTCACCTTCGAACTTTCGACTGTTAATTCTACTTGGCATATAAACTGGACATTATAGATAATAACAAGATACTTTATTTGACAGTTAACGTTCCGATAATGCTGTGGCGCTTTAGAAATCTAAGGTTTCAATGTAATTAGTTTGAAACTATTAAGGTTTTACTGGTTGACTATGAAGTGTTGTTTTTTATAGTTGCATTGACATTGGCTTTTAAATATCTCGATGAAGTACCCACAGGATTTTAATCTTTAATTTATTTATGACTAGCAGCCCGTCCCGGCTTCGCACGGGGTAGTGACATAACTACAATAGTTGGACATATGCTACCGCGGAGTTTTTTGTAGACATTATGATGTTCTTCAATATTGTTGTACATTATTTTGTTCTATCGCTAATAGTTTCGGCAGCGCATTCGACGAAAGACATTTTAAGACTCATTTTTCTACACCTTCGGTTACATTGTTCAAATTTTACCAAGGATCCCTATTTTTTTTCAAAATGAAATGTAGCCTATGTCAAATTGGAAGAATGTAGCATTCTATTGGTGAAAGAATTTTTTAAATCGGCCCAGTACTTTTTGAGCCTATTCATTAGAAACATACAAACATAGGTACAAATCTTTCCTCTTTATAATATTAGTGTAGATGGACGATTATTATCCGCGGTTTTCTGAGATCAAAAGTAGCCTGTGTTAATCCAGGATTTAAGGTATTTCATTATTATTCGTGTTACAGAGATATTTACCATGATTTGTGAGTTTTGTTGACTCCCAATATTTCGACGCAATTTCATGCGCCATGATCCCGGGCAAACTGAAGTCTTTGCGAAGTGGAGTGTGCACACCCCACTTCGCAATTCTTGGTAACACGAATAATAATGTTCATAACCATGATAGTTTGTACTATGGGATCTGATTACTGAGAGAATACTAAAATAGTTTTTTTTTGTAATACAAACAGATATATATTATATATTGCTACCCAACACAGAAGTAACATTAATCACACAAATGTTTGCCCTGTCTGAGAATGAACCCACGATCTTATAAATTGAATTCGGAAGAAATTATCTAATCTAAACGTATCAGATAAAAATATTTTGGAACGAAACCGACCAGCCAGCAACATCCTTGAACATTTCAACCAAGGAGTAGATGAGACGAAGGTCCAGGGTATGCTGGTCGCTCTGATATAGGATAAGGATAAGGGTGCGGTTCCAGTAGAGATGTGCGAGTTAGCTAAGCTATCAAGCTAAGTTACGAAACTATGTGACCCGTTTTACTAGAGCTAAGCTACATAGCTGTGCGAATGAGATGTGCTATGAAGATGCGCGACTATATGCGATATATGCCATGCTATGCCAGCTCTACTCCGTGCAAAGCTAGTTCAAGTCCTTAGCCTACATCCTTACCACGCAACCTTAGCACACATACCTAGCACACATACCTAGCACACATACCTAGCACACATACCTAGCACACACACCTAGCACACATCCTTAGCACTTAAAAATTTTGCTTCGTTGAACCCTGTTTTTCTAAAACTACTAAATCAAACCCACACTTATTTATTCCTTTAGATTTCAAGTATGATACAAGATTCAAATTTAAAAAACACAAGTAAACATATTAGAGAGCATATAACGTGTCACAGAAACATCTTATGCACATTATGTCAAATTACAATCAGTTTTCATTTTTTAGCTCAGGTTTAGGGAAAAACAAACAAGACACCCCTCGGAGACAGTATTACATATTCGCGAATATGGTTCTGCGTCTGAAGTGGAGCAAATTAGTTCCAAACTTTTTTAGTCATCTACGTAATCTAATAATATATATTAAGCTTTGGAAAGAATATTAAGTTAACGTTTGATAAAAGTTTTAAACTTATTTATTGACAGTAATGAATTTCGCTCGGGATTTTATTTAAAAGCGTACAACCTTGACCTTAAAAAGAATTGCTAACCTTATGTAGCTTAGTAGTGAGTAAATTCTTATGCCTAGTAAGGTAAGCTTTAAACAATCGGAGAAATCAATCGGAGCGTGGTGGCCCAGGGGCATAGACGCCGACTTTCAATCTGAAGGTTGCTGGTTCAAACCCACAGGTGCACCAATGAGTTTTTTCACTTGAAAAAAAATTTATGTGCGCAATACCACGTTCTCAAAACGGTGACGGAAAGCATCGTGAGGAAACCGGCATCTTTTAAAAACAAAAATTCGACGACATGTGACATCTACCAATCCCGATTGGGCTCCCGTGCTAGATCAGAGCCCATTCACTCTCAATTATAGAGAGTAGGCCGGTGTCCCTGCAGTGAGAACATTAAGGGCTGGTACGGTTACGCTTAGACATATCCTACGTAGCTTCGCTTAGCTAAGTGGATCATAACTTTACAGTGGCGCTTATGGACGTGAGAAAAAATATGAGCACGGGACACTGTAATAATAGCGTCTTTTGTGCTGATACAAGAAAAGGTGTTATTCGTGATGAAAATATACTGCGAGCGGAGAGACAAATGGTGAGGTTAAATATTCAAGGCGAGCGATGGTGGTTTAATGGGAGTTATTCTGTGTGTATCTCTTGAGTGGAAGATTTAGAACCATCTAAATATTTATATTAGATAAATAAACACAAGTGAATTTTTATTAGCTGTATGATTGTTATCCACTATCTAATGGGAATTTTAATAGCAGTAGAACTTGTACCAAGTCAACTCTTCGCGTTTTGTTATACACTCCACTTAATGTTTACACTAATATTCTTGCACTAGACATCCCTGTGTTGGAGGTAGCATTAAGGCAACAAAATAATTTATTGATTATCACAACAAATACTGCACTGGCTAAAATCGAACCCGTTTCCCCCTTCTATAGGTTACTTTAAACCCAAGCCATGGAGAAGTAAAAATATTAAACCCACATTGAATTTTTCCCAAACAAATGCTTGACCCTCAATTAAGAATTTCATCATGACCCATAATAAAATTTTCATATGCTCAACACTTGAAATATTTCTAGTATATACTCTCATACTAATTAGTTCTAATTACTCTGCACGAATATTATAAGAGGTGTTATAAAGATATAAGTGCTGAGGGATATTCAGTTTTATTATTATGATCTTAAGAGCTTTTCCCACCGAGCCAAGTATTTTAGTTTTAGTATTAATTAATGGGTTAGTTAGGTTAATATAGCAGCTGTAAATTTGATTAATTAGAAAGTGCTTTTATAGTTTATTACGGGTTTACGAGTATTGTCTGGATTTAGTAGGTATTCAAATGTTGAGTTCGCTTCCGTGAAAATGTATTAAATTCTCTGCATTTATTGCTACCTGAGTCATATTCATATTGTTTATGGGCAGCGGCAATCACTTAACATCAGGTGGGCCGTGAATACGCTCAATGGCTGGTTTTTTTTGTGCACTTCCGACACTTAATTTTTCACACAAAGGTTAGCTGGTAGGGAATGCTCTTTAGCATTCAGTTCGCCTTACATTGATAATTGTGCAATAAAGTCTTTTCTTATCTTACTTTATCCCCATAATATAAAATATAAGATGTATAAAATAACTGATTCTAACCATGATAAGACGACCTTTCTTGATTTTCCACGTTGTTAATAAATTATAAAAACTCGTTTGACATAAATAAACTTAATGTTAACCTGTAATTTTTGATATATCTCCAGTATCATTCCATCTCATAAGAAGTTCATTTAATAAAAATGTAATACCCCCGACTTGGTGTAATGGTAATGAGCTGATGCTCTTTAAACGCTTGAACAATTCTTCATAAATTATATCTAAGAACCATCTCGATCACGTCAGCTTTCGAACAGAAAAAACCGCATCAAAAACAAAATTCGTTCGGGAGGTACGATGCCACAGAGACACACACTACAAACTTTGTCTTTTTCGTCGGAGCTTAAAAAAATATCTATAATCAAAATTAGGTTACTGTAAATGTATAAAATATTCTGATTCTGTACTTTAATACTACAGAAGACTTTAAATGGTCGAGCTATAGCGTCTTTATGAAGGTAATCCTTACTTTGTTAAAAGCAGAGCTTGAAAGTTTCCAAGAATCAATTTGTTATACATTCTATTTGTGAAACTCTTAATTAACGATGGTCAACAAAAAAATGTTCCTTGCTTTTAATACTACGATAAGTACATCAAGGAACAGTAAAAAA
Organism: Aplocera efformata; assembly: GCA_921293045.1. Taxonomy (NCBI): domain Eukaryota; kingdom Metazoa; phylum Arthropoda; class Insecta; order Lepidoptera; family Geometridae; genus Aplocera; species Aplocera efformata. Next base: position 13,166,051 of record OV121039.1, read on the forward strand.
AATACTTTCAAGTTCTCGTAAATAAATTAACAAGCACTCAGAGACTAGAAATATTAAATATTCATTCTTTCTAAGGAATCTGAGAGCACGTTTTTTTTATCTAACTTTAGTAACAGATACAGTCTGATGTTAAGTAATTACAGCCGCCAAAAAACACAACATACGTCTTCCTACTACAGTGTGAGAAGACCCAAATAGCATCGCGTTGCGTCCTCTGAGACTACGATTTTACGCCTCAAGTGCCTGTATTTTCACCGGCACCCATCACATACTTCCATTGGAACACAGCAACGCGACTGCACTGCTTGGCGACATAGAGTAGCAGTTGTAGAGGCAGTACTTCTCCGGAAACTTCGTATATTCTACTGCTACTTTCAGTGGCTCCTTCCTCACCACCCGCCAAGTGTAGGGACTGAAAGAACTCGAATTTTGGGGGACCACTTACTCGCTACCATAGGTGTGAACTCTTTCCCTACGGGCACCTGGGTGGTGCTAAAGGAGCAACCAAAAGTAGCAGTAGAACTTGTGCCAAGTTCGTCCGAAGAGGAACTGCCACCACACCTGGAATCTGTCACCAAACAGTAGTGCTCGCATTACGCTGTGCCGGTGGAAGTACCGGTGAAATGACACGCGCATGAGACGTATCATCCCCGTCTCGTGTGATGGACGCAGCAGGATGAATATAACTCAGTGTAAGATCCAAATCTTATACTATTCGCTTTACGGTTGTCATTCGCTACTTACTACCAGGTGGGCCCTCAGCTCGTTCCGACCAATATTCACATAAAAAAAACCCTCCATAGATTTTCTTAAGGCCCGATAACCGTACAAATGTAGTGTTTGTTCCGCTCACAAGTTATTACTATTACTTCCATGAAAATAGGTTAAATGTTTACCTTTGAGTCAGTTTCGCAAGCACTCATTGTTTGTGTTCGTACACGGTATATTTTTATCGCGTGTTATGGCCTATCGACAGGTTATCGGTCGACGACGCGTGTAATTCTGTGTCACAGATAAAATATCGCTATGTACTTATTGAACGATATTTGTAATGAATGCATTAAATCTAAGACTTTGAAGCTAAAACAGATATTATATTAAATATAATATAATATGTTTTTAGTTACTTTATTATTTATAATAATAATGTAGCATTATCTGTGCATTGTACAGCTCGTTGTTTTTATACAGCCAGAGTCTGTGGGCAAATATCAAATGACTCGAACCATATTACTAATGAAATATTTTTTAAAGGTCAAAGTAAGTTTTAAAGATATAACCGTTTTGCTATGATAGACTATCTTTAGATTTTAATGAAATATAGGGGGAATATTTACTTATTCTTATTGATATACTTAATACTTAAACTGGTAGTTAATTATAGAGGTAGATGTTAAGTTAACTGGCGGTTAGGATAACTGGCTGATAAGATTACATTTTCTATTCTATGGCATAGCGTTCTCTTTCCCTTCGGAATCCGCAAAATAAAAACATATATTTTACGCGTGAATCGCTCATAGTGGCTGTTGCTGTCAACAATTTCACCTAGTGACTCTCTGATGTCCCTGTTGGTGATTTTGGTTTGACATATCAAAGCAATGTCATGCTTTGATATGTGGCTTTCTGAAAATGGCGGCAAAATGCAGTGTGTAAGTTTGATTTTGGCCTTTGAGTATTTGTAGTAGAGCACAAAAGTCTTCTTATTTAAAATATAATGACCACATGTCAAAACAAAGTTTTAGTAGTGACTTTAATTCATATAATTACCCAGCAGTTTTACCCGTGGTTATAAGTCAACACGAGACGATGAAAAAAACTATCTTCACTTTTGCGGGAAAAAAGTACATCACAAATCCAGGGTATGAACTAACTTCAAAACAAACTTCATCCAAATCCGCCATGAGGCCTGAAGTAGTGAAAAATATACCGACAAACTTCGCATTAATAACATTAGTATATTTTTTTATTTGATAAGTTATCTGCAATCGACTTTTCTAGCCATAATCAGATGCGATCAGTGTGTGTAATTTTATTAGCGAGTTTTTTTTAATAACATTAGTATAATAAGTAATCAAATGGTGAATTCTAAGATCACTTCTAAAACGTATATAGACACGAATATTTTAAGAATTTAGCTTTCCCAGCCATGTTCAAAGGCAATGCATTCACTATAAAATGCCGATAATACCTTACAGGCTTTGTGTCCGTTGTGCATGCATACGTGGCATAGCACAGGTAAAAAAATTAACAGCTGAAACTCTCCCTAGCTATCTAGACGACTCCGTGGCTTAGTTGGTAGTAGCCCTGCCTTCGAAGCGAGGTTCCCGGGTTCGATTCCCGGCCGGGGCACACTTTGTGTGGTGAGCATGAAGTTTGTTCTCGGGTCTTGGGTGTTTGTCTTGTGTTTCTGTATTTGTCCATGCCTCTGCACAGGGAATCCTAGTGCAGAGGTATGAGTGTGTAAACTTTTATTGTTTATTGTTTAACGTTTGTTTATTTACCTAGGCCAAATGGACGTACACAGAAGTTCCCAGGGAATGTTCCCTCTTTATTAGTCATTTTTATTTTAAATTTGGAACGTCCGTTTCGCTTGGAAATCTTTGTTCTACCTCCTGCGAAGTGCTTACGGAGCAACCTAAAGCAGTAGAAGTTATGCCAAGTTCATCCGGAGAAGTACTCCTACCACACTTGATAATTTGCCGCCAAGCAGTAGTGGAGTTGCATTGTAGTGGAAGGGTGTGGGTGCCGGTGAAATTACGGGCGCATGAGACGTTACATCCCTGTCTCGAATGTTAGACGCAGCAAAATCTTATTCTGAGTTGTATTGCTATTGTCATGGGTGGGGGACTTACTGTAAGGTGGAACTCCAGTTCAGTGGGTTCTCAAAAAATTCGTCTATTGGGTACGCGATATCTTCGCCAATTGAGACATATTAAGATGTTCTTTTTTTTTAATTATTTTATACGATTTACCTCCAAAGACAATTCATGGAAAACGTCTCTGGACGAACTTCGCACAAGTTGTACTGTTAGTTTTGGTAGCTCTTTTCGCACCAGGCAGAGGACAGGATTCTGTGAGTATTCAACTACGGACGCGGGCAACTTGGTCCCCTGGGTTAAATATTATCCATTCTTTTACGGCTAAGTGCCCCAGCCATGTAGCTATTAGCTGTGTTCGGTGCACGTAGCTTGCATACAGGAAGCATACACTCCCCGAACCGGGAATAAATCTTTTCAGACCTAACCTGTTTTATTACTTTATAGATAGTGCGTCCGCGATGTTTGCTAGCTTGTAGCGTAATCAAAAATGAAAGGTTTCACTGTTGTAGTTTGTCTTCACAAAACTTTTCATCTTTTATAACAATCCTATATTGTTACTCCGAGGTTCGATTCCTGGCCGGGGCACACTTTGTGTGGTGAACATGAAGTTCGTTCTCGTTCTTAGGTGTTTGTCTTGTGTCCATGCCGTCTGCGACACAGGGGATGCTAATGCAGAGGTATGAGTGTGTAAACTTAATTATTGGGTACAATTATTTTCATCCAAATTTCATTCAGATCCGTTTAGCAGTTCTGGCGTGATTAAGTAACAAACATCCATCCATACATCCAAACATTCACGTTTATAATATTAATAATATTATAAACTCATACTTTCTGCATAAAATCTAGTTTGATTTCATAGTGGTCTCTCGTAAATTTTACGTGTAGCAATATCGCGCTTCCGTGTTCATATAGATTGAACAACGGCGGGTAAATGGCGACAGATGACGATTGTGTCCTCTGCTGTCCCAATTTTTGGTGCGATTTTAGACGGGAATAAATAGGAGTGTAGTGTCAACTGAGCATGGTAGCCCAGTGGTACAGACACTAGCTTTAAATTAAGTATAAGGTTGAAACTATAGACGCGAACCAATCAATTTATCTCTTGAAAAAGTTATCTGCACGTATCTACGTTCTCAAAACATAAAGACGTGAAATTTATCAATCTTGATCGGGCTTTGGTGGTAGATTAAAGCACATTTACTCGCAGGAGGATGGTCCCATTCTCTAGTCTGTGGTTGGTCCCATTCTGCAGCCGAATGTTTGTAAGGTTTGGGTGCCGGTAAAATTCAGACATATGAGTCCTATGTATTAAGGTGATATGTGCAATAGGATTTGGGTTTTCTCATACATAAGTCAGTTTCATATTAGCAATTATTATGGGCAGGTAATATTAAACCACGTATTTTACAAAAAAAAAGGCACTGATTATGAAATTTGTTAAGTGTGTCCCAAGATCATGATGATAACAAAATATCTCGGGACAGTTTCCAACAAGTTTCTACTAACTTGCATTAAAAAATTTTTTTTATAATATTATAACTTCCTATTGCCAACCCTATATTTTTGGGGCAATAGAGTGAAGTATTTATTACCGCATTGTACAACAAAAGCAAAAGTTGGAACAAGTAAAGGTGCCTATTCATAGACATAAATCTACCATAACTCGTACAAAAAAATTGGTATAATTGGTACACCCGTATGGTACTCGATCGATTATGCGCCGACAGATGGCCTCCAATCATTAGTAACGAGATCCCGCGTCGGTATTGGGTTTGCATTAGGGCCAGATAGATTTGAAAATCGATGAGAAAAATTTTGAACATTCGAATCGAAATCTCTATTATTTGAAATGAGAAAATCAAATTCAGTTCAATTAAAATTGAATTGCAATTGAGGGCGTATTTGACTTTGACAATCGATTCCTGAGTAGAATTAAAAATATTCGCTACGAATTTGTCGTGGATTTGTATTGGTGGCCAATTCATAGTTATTAATAATTGAATTTATCAGCAATTTTTTTATATCTGTTCTCTCTAATTGGTTCGTCGTCATGTTAGATGAGATTTGGGCTAAAGTCGCCATATAATGGAACCCTTAATTTAGTAGAAGATGCGGCAGACCCAAACGAAGATGGCGGGACGAGCTCGAGAAATATTTGGTCAAGTAGTAGAAGCATAAGACAATGAGATGCATGAAAAGATGGGGGATAACTTTGTCCAGCAGTGGGACCCAAATGGTTATTATGTAATAAATAAAATAAATTGTGCCTTTTAAGTACGAGTATCATTCAAAATAAGGAAAACAATAAATAAAGCGATAAAACATGTACCTACTAGGTCTAATTGAAATAGCGTGCTCAGTTTTTGATCTCGTAATTGAAATTCTTATCATTTTGCGGAACAGGGAGAGACGGGGGTGGGGGAAAGAGAGGGAACAAATTAAATCGTATTCTAAGGAAAAGCAACAATTTCAATTTTCGTCCGAATGCAAAAGGCGGGTTTAAGTGGGTCAGCTTTGCGAGGTGCTATTTCGTTTAAGGTAATCATGAAATTCATAATTTGTTAATAAACATTTTATAAGATGGGTGCCAGACGCAGTGGCACAAAGGAAAATTGAAGAAAATGAGTTTATGTTTCTTTTTTATATATAGGTCTTGTGAGTTTTTTGATTTCGAATGCAGAAATCTTATTAAACACTTGTCATTTGGGTATTACTTTTTTGTCTGGTAGGGTGCGTGTTTGGTTTAATGTTTCCAACTTAATTCATATTCTATCTATGCTTCAATCATGCTACTAAATTATTATGTTTTAGCGAAGTCGACTACAGATTAGTGTTTCCTGTTAGTTATCAGCGATCGATCTGTGGATACAATACAAAAAACTTGAAACTGTTTGTATTTTCTTCCAGTAATCCACTTGAGTCTAGCTTGTTCAAATCGCTTATAATTATATTTTTGAACAAAGAATGAATATTATGTAGCTTTTTTTCGCTAGAATACCCAGTTCACAAAAATATAGTGAAACCGACATGATTTAAAAACAAAAACTCCAGAATTTCACATCTAATCTGAACTGGGCTTCCGTTGTGGTGAGATGTCTCTCTGAATTGTAAACCAATTTGGATTTTGGTGTTGCTAAAGAAGTAACAATAAGTAGCAGTAGAAACTGTGCCGAGTTCGTCCGGTGGGGTACTGCTTGAAACAAGGGCATCAGACGTCACAAAGTATAAGCGATGATTTCTTTTCAAATAAAGAATTAAATTCTTAAATTACACAGAAGACGACATGATGACAAGGGAACCAAAGGACAAGATCGTGGGACGTAGAAAGAAGGAAAAAATAGAGACTTTTCCCTGCAGGAACAGACAGGCGAGATAAAACAAAACCTCAGCCGTGTTCACAACTTGACATCCCTATCAAAGCAAAGCTAATACACCCAGTTTTTAGCCGTCAAAGTGTCTGCCGTGTGGACACTCCTCGCCGCAGCGCTGCCTGCGTAGGCCAATCACCGAGCTTGATCGACGGTCTGTCAGGTAATTGGGCTTTGTCGTCAAATTGTTGGGCTATGTCGTCAAATTGTTGAAAGCCATTCACTCTCACTAGTTGACCAGTTTTATTCCTCGTACCAGTTACCAATTTTTTTAACAGTTTTATAGTTTTCTGTGATATTTGTGAAATACTGCGAACCGACAAGGGCTATATGAGAAATTGTTCGCACATCACAAGAAGTGCGGGTAGATAGAAATTTTTTTTTTAAATTCTTTGGTTATTTTTCTGAATCACTACATTGATTAGAACTAAACATGGGTAGAAGTTAATAATTTTATTTTATTTCATTGACATGATGACCTATTTAAAGAAAGTATAAGTAAATTAAAAAAAAAAACAATAAGTAATAACGTTTACACACTCACACACCTGCACTAGGATTCCCTGTGTTGCAGGTGGCATGGAAAAACAAAAGACAAACACCCAAGACCCGACAGCAAACTATACGTATGTCCTGGCCGGGAATCGATCTCGGGGCCCCTCGCTTCAAAGGCATTACTACTACCAAGATAAGGAGCTATCTTCTGACCGAACTTCTTCTATCTCTAGATCATACAAACACAGATCCCACTGCATGGAATTTTTGTATAAACTACGTAATTGTTTACATAGTAATGTTTACCAACATCATTGAGCAAACGAGACTAAACTACAATAAAAACACAATTTTTGCATAGTAGCTGGAAACACTGACCGGCTTGCCGGGAGCACGAAGTTCGGCCACAATTGGTAAACAATTCGCATAATATCAAACAAAACTACAAACCACGTAAATATATTATTATTGAGTCTGATTGAATGACTGTTTATTGTTGATCTCTTTATATATGTTTAACATTGATTATACCACCAAAAAGTTATCGTTAACGATGACAGGTGATTGTAACGCTTGAAATACTTTTATTTTTGAACACTATTACTATTATATTACTCTTTATTTTGGGGGTATATGTTGCTCGCGTTAAAAAGCTTCGAAAAAAGAGAAAGTTTTATTATATAATATAATATATTAGCCCAATGTATGTTACTTTTGTATCTTTGTTACGCGATTACTTTGCCAGTTATTGACCAATTTGGATGATTCTTTTTTATGTTAATAAGGGGTACCTCCGAATTAGGCCATTAGAAATTACACGAAAAAAAATCCACCCTAAAAGGCGTAGATAAGGGATGAAAGTGTAAAAGTTATTTTATTTGATTTTTATTGTAAATCAGTTAAATAATGACTATCGTGTGTATTTCAGAAAATAAATTGTGCTTCGTTCTAGGCCATATTTCCGTACCAAGTATATCTATTTCACCCTTAAACTTCGCCAACTTTTTATATCCAGACAACTTTTGAACGTAAAAAACACAATAAAACTTTTAATACCCGTCAACGAAGAACCGGAGACTTTAACCACAATGAGTGACAACCCTCGCGCAGGGTTGCCACCCTTCCCGAAATGTTATTATAACAATTCACATAACGAGATAAGTAAAAATACGGGCTTGTTAAACCGTAAAAAGTAATATTGGGGAGCACAGAGTCAACAGTTGTGGAATAATATTATGCACCCTGCAAGTTCCTTACACCTATAGTGTCGACAACTAGGATTTGGGAATTTTTAGTCATGATAAAAAATTTGATATCTCTGTTATACAAATACGTGATTTGCAGAACGCGATTTTCAACCCTTTGCTTTAAGGCAAACGTCACATAATCATATAAAGTTACAGGAAATAGATTGGCACTGGCTCAATAATCACTAGATATTATGTGTATTAGAGATTTATTGGTACTTTTGCCATGGAGTGTCAGCTAGGGTTTGAATTAGCGCCAATCTTGGTTTAAAAATGTCATTTCCAAATATTTTTTATGAATTGAACGTAAAAAACATTACAACAACCATTATAACTTTGACTTTGTGAGTTCATAGTTCATGCATTTACGATTATCACTTAAAAGCTGACTTGCTCGATTATACCTAAAAAATAATTGTATAGCCAATCAAAAAAACTGCCAAGCAATTATTTTTGTTTAGACAAAAGTTTGCAATTTTCGTTCAATTAAAGATATTCATTATCATAATCGTCTAACATAAAACATAAAGTCGTTTAACAAAAAAAAATAAGTCAATGATCATTGACGTTATCGAAAGCCAATATTGTGATGAGGCCCCATATCTTATCTTTGGCCCAATTGGCCAGCACGACGCGGAGAGTTGGCCAGTTCATTGGCCTCGCCATAAATGCCCCACATTCAATTAAATATTCAATCGTGAAGCCCTGCCGAGGCATTGTGGCTCGCACTACAGTTAATAACTATTCTGGTCCATTCTGACAGCAAATTATATTGGACGGTGTGAGACGTCATACTGGCAAAGAATTGAATGCGTTCAGATTGACCTTATCTGCTTCTGGCTGGCTTCACAGCTCAGGTAGTAGCTCTGGCTTCTGCAGGTCGTGGCTTCGATTCCCACTCAGTACAAGTATTTATGTGATTAACATCGACGCTTCTGTGTCCGGGTGTTATAGTATTATAAGTTACAAAAAAAGTATTACATCAGTTATCTAGTCTCCATAGTACAAGTTTTGATTTTGCTTAGCGTATGACAGCATAAATTATATATATTATATAAAATAAAAACTCAATGTTTGCTGTATGCTTAGTAAAAGGATAAAACTTGTTATAAGAACGCCTGATCTTGTAGGTACAAATTTATTTAGTGTGACGTTTACAAGTATTTTAAAATAGATAGGCTTTGACTAGATAGTTTTATTTTATACATCTGCCTTAGTTATCTAATTTCTGTCTGTGGACTGAAATGTTCACAGAATATTTGTTTACTGCAGCAGGTTTCCCCACAAATATAACAAAATACATTCTGTGGTAGGACTGCGTTGGTCGAGTAACTACAACTAAAAGTTTACGGCATAATGTGAGTTGTTTTTCAGCTGGTAAATTGGACCTAAGTATAGAAGAAGTTGAATAAATATATACATTCCCAAAATTATTTCTCTTGCGTCTTTCTCTCTCTGTACTAGTCGTATATGCCTGTAATTTCTTCGGCAGCCACCTTCAGACGTTGTCACGAAAGCTAGACCAGTACTTGCTCTGAGGCAGAAATTAGAATCACAGCAAGAATACTTGTTTACAAATATGGCACTGATTTAAAGTTTGATATTTTCCCCCACTTTCACTTAGCATCAAACGAAATAAGTCTGAAATTTTTGATGTTTCACTTGATTTTCATTTTAGTAAATACAATATTATTGACTGCCATCGACACTCCACCGTAGTTCAAGGTAATGGCCCATTTTCAGCATTTACTTTAAGAATTTACTCACTTCGTATATCACGTAGTAAAAGCAGGATAACATTTAGGAACAACGTTTGCTAAAAGTTCCACATATATTTAAGAGTGAATGTGGACATTTCAAAAACTTACCCAACTGTACTTTCAAAATGGCGGTCAAAGTTTTGAGGTCTGGTTCTACGCAGCACTTACACTTTAGAAACTTTTTGGTTAATGTACATATTTATGTGAGCTGCATGCTGTATAATATTACTTTTTATTATTGTTATTATATATATTTTATTCTTATTCTGCTCGGCTCAAAATGCTGGTAAACGTTTGTAGTGCACGGGCCTAAGCCAAATGACTTTTAGACACATTACATGCATATGTCTAAATATAATTGGTTTCATGGTTAAGCTAGTATTTGTTATGATTTTGCATGCTTCAACCCTTCCAGGCAAATGAGTTGATAGCTAACACCGTCTTCAAAAAGGTCGTAATTTTGTATCGCCTGAATACCGTAATCTTTACTAATCAATTTTTATATGGGTGATTCTACGATAAGAGGTAACTTGTGCGGCAATCCATTTAAAACAGTTTTTTTATTCTATATGTTGCTATTTTTTACTTTGAGACACAATATCTTAATATACTTCATTAAATACTGTCATAATTGAATGCATAATTAAAACACATTTTTCTAAAATTCCTTACAAAGTCTAAAAATGTCTCTACCCTGGCCTGTCCCCTTGCCGGTTTCAATTTAACTTTCAAACAATACATATGTTTTTTGTATCAGATACTTAACTAAATTATGTTTAATCGGAATTTAAGTAATAATACATAGGTATTATAAAATAAAAAATAAAATAATTTTGTTTATTTCAAATAATTTTTAACATTTACTTTTGTCCCGCTTTTTTTGTGTATCTACCCTGCCAAATTTCGTTCCGCTATTACATACATCAATTCAAGGACGGCCATTGTGGAAGTAGTGCTCAAGGATATCTATCGGCATGAAGTTAGCAATACTAAACGCACAAGCCGATTACGCTCCTCCATTTTCTAGTTGTTGCGTCGCGACTGTGCGCTGTAGTGGTTTCGCAAGGTGATTGTGTCTCTCCCCTGGTAAGTCATAAAACTTATAATATTGATTTAATTTATTTGCATTTACTGCCCTAATTAAATAATACAGTAATAATTAAAGTGTGATATAAAATCAAAGCCAAAAGTAATTTAGTGAGTTAAATCAATTGAATGTGTCATGAAAACGTCTCTACCCTGCCGTCTTTCCCCTGTCAGGATAACAGCCAGGGGAGAGATTCACTGACCAGGGGAGATAATATTCATCATAAGATGTTATTAAAAACATACTAACTTCTGTCAACGTCAGTTTTAAACGACTTAAATTAATATTGTTATTATATTACTGTCATTATTACAGATTATGGCACCCCGGCAAAAGTTAACACGTGAAGATTACAGAAGAAACATGAAACAAAGGGAAGCTACGATATAAAATGATTAAAAATGGTCCAGAAAAGTAAGAATTGCAAAATAAAAGAAAAGGAAAAATATTTAAAAAAGAAGGAGAAGGGAAACATCAAAACTGTCGAACGAATGATTTCTAAAGAGCATCGTATGGCGAAAAGGATATAAACTAATACCAAAAGAGAGCGTAGGCAACGACTTGCTCTTCAAAATATAACTAATATTTCGGCAACACCATCACTTTCAGATGTTGATCATCAGATGCCGCAAAGTAATGTCCGTAGAATAGTTACAGCTAAAGTTAAATCTATATGGGCACACTTAAAGCCAATTTTACAGCTTACGACCCGAAGTAGAAATCCTCCATTTTTGGAGCGATTCATGACACGGTAAGGGGGCTCCTGATGGTGTCGGTGCTATTTGCAAAAGAACAGCTGGCCGATTGGTGGCTAGGGGCAAGTATATAGCTCTCTGAGCGATTTGTCAGATTCAGATAAACTGTCCCAACATCAATGTTTTTGTAACTGACGAAAAAAATATCCTTCAAAAAGATTTGCTTGCAATTGTTAAAGAACACAAAGATTTTTTATTTATTTAAGCTGCTTTTGCAATGTAATTATAAATTGTAATAATTTAAAAATTAGTGGCATGACATACTCGTCTAATATTATAAAAAAATCTCGTCTCCGGGTCGAGGATGTTAACGGTCCTGACGCAGAATCCGAGAACAATTAATAATGACAATGAACTAATTAATACACCAAAAGGTGGCAAACACCAGACAGAGGATAAAGAACAACCGTCGACATAGCGAAAAACATTCAAGAACGGCGACTTTATTTTACTCTAAACTATCTTCAAGAACAGCAGAGTACTGTTACGGGGCTATGGGTACGGGTTTGGAAGAGGGTGGCGAGATATAGATAGTTTTCTGTAAAATAGGGGACAAAATCGGAAAATTATTTTAATGTGATGAACAAACTATTTCATTCATCTCAGAAGATCAGATTGTCCAGACACTCCCTATGCCAAATCTTATTTTGAAAGGGCAGAGGATGTTTTACTCTTTTAAAAAGTTAGTGAATGTGTTTGATAAAGCTTAATTTTATCTATTGTTCATGTACGCAAGAGGGTGCCTTTAATTTATAATGTTATTATATTTTAATTTAATTTTTGTTCATTATTAATAAAAGATTATTTTATTATTTGTTGAAGGTACAAAGGCAAGATAATTTACATATGTGTATTTTTGTAAGTGATACGTTCTTGTTTTTAGGTAAAAGGCTGATATGATATGATGGCTGGTATGATAGTCTAATTATAATTATTAAGAACAACGTTTAATAAAAGTTGATTTTATTCATTTTATTGCTTTTATTTAGTATATTATTGTGTCAAATTCTCTCCCCTGGTGAAATAAGTATCTACCCTGGTCCTGATGTCTCTCCCCTGTCCGATATATTTACCCTGGTCTTCGAAAAAGTAATAATTTATGTATAAATTGACTTGCCCTTACGTGAAATGGTAAATAAACGGGACATAAATCATAATATAAAGGTTTCATGAAAAAACTCCAACTTTTCTTCTTGGCCGCATCCTCTATGTAGTTGAAACCTCTTATCGTAGAATCACCCATATAATAACATCTTCGGATGTGTGTCAGTCTTTGAGCAATGATTTTTCTAGACCAAAAAATAAATGAATTTGTTCTGAAATACATTTAAATACTATTAGTGTCAATCACAAAATAAAATTGATATTTTGATCTATGCTCCATTTTGGCGATCGCTGTGATTAAAACGAGGTTTCCATAAATTTACATTCTACAAAGCAATTTGTCTCGCAAACTTATTATAAAAGCTGATTAAATGAAGGCCTTGGTCATAGTTGATAGAAAGAGTTTCGAAATAAGCTTATTATTTTTTGATGAGAACTCTGCTACCCAAGGGTCACCGATCAAAACAAGTTTGTTTCAGAAGATTTAAGATGTTTTGTTTTGCAAATTTGCATTTACAAAGAAATTCTCGCAATTATCAAAGTCAGAAGTCTGTAGAGGGCAACAGAGAGTATTATTTATAAATAGAACTGGGTTCTATTCCTATAAACATGGAATAAAATACAAGTAACGTGTAATAAGAATGTGTGATCTTTTAGGTACATGTTTCTTTAAAAATAGTAATACATTCAAGTATTTTTTACGAAAGTAATGATTTCTAATTTTGACTTTGATGTATTGCTTATAAGTAATCTTGTTTGTTAGTAAGTAGGTAACATATTCGTGACAATGTATATGGAGGCGAATAAAGCAAATCCAGGTGTCACTTAAGATGGATCTAGAACTTTTGATTGGATAAATTGAAAATGCGTGGGTAAAAATAGATTCCTATTATCTTTCTATACGCATTTATAACTGACTATGATCGTCTTACTCATGATTTTGTACGAGATGCTTCCAGAACTTTCGAGCCAACAATGCCTTGCTATCTAATCGTTACAGTATGATCCCTCTACGTGTACTGTGTAACTACACGCGTATAGCAATCATAGATCGGTCAGTCACAGGGCCATCAAAACGTAACCTGTCATTACCCATCCAGTCGGTCAAGTCTCAGTAATTACGCTACGGATCTCCAATTGAACCGAGTAGGGCTACCATAATCTTTACCCATTGTTTTAAAAAGGTCAAAGGTCGCGCTTTTATTATACAAGATCAAAGAAAATGTATAAGAAGCATTTAATAAGTTGTTTTTTAAATTTTTTATTTGCCCTGCCGTTTTATACCTTTTTGATTTTAAGATTTTTTGATGCTTAAGATACCGTTTATCGAAAGCCTACTTGTCTACTGCAGAACTAATCTGGCATGGGGTAGTCCCCACCACTTCTATTAAGCATGTGGAAGGGTGTTAGCTCAGTCGAAATAGGATTTGAAATTGCAAAAAAATTAACAGGCAAGTTTCCTTCGGAAACCTTTGGGGGGTCTTAATTTAGGTTGCCGGGGACATATTCGCGATCCAATCGACTACCGGAAATTCTAGGGCTGGGGTGTAAAGCGCTTTAAAATTCTGACGTTTGGCAACCCTACGTGTTGGTCGGTTCCGACTGAATGACAGCTCTGTTCACTCCGATAGCGTTGGATAGCATTATCACAACGTAATACCTTGCTCAAAGTACTTCATATGTATTTTATACTTTACTAGCGACCCGCCCCAGCTTCGCACGGTTGTATAGTTACACGTAGTTATATATTGTTGTTACGGTTACAGTTGTTACAGTTACGATTGTTGTTGTATAGTTATACGTAGTACATCGTTTTGATCTATCTCGTAAGGTTTAGCCAGCGTTTGCTATGTAAGTACACAAAAATATGTTTGTAACGACATCACATTACGAATCACACACATCACACAAAGTCTGCCCCCGGAATCGAACCCGGAATCCCTAGCTTCGAAGGCACGGCCAACTAAGTAACAGAGCCGTCAATGCAACTCAGAAATAACATCGTGTGCTCCGTTATGCGATTTCGTTATTCGTTATCTTAATGCCGTTATCTGTTGCATTGCATTTTAATGAGAACTCTTTGAGGCTATGACCCACTGAAGCGGAGATGGCTCATTATCTCGTTATCTAGAATGATCTACCAACTTAGCTACAGAGCTCCAAAATTAAGACTATTCAATGTTTTTATTTTAAGTAAGTTACACGACGAACTGAAGCCCCATTTGATGTAGTGGTAACAGCAATACGCCTTAGGTCCTACCGACCGAAGTATGAGCAGAACCAAGTCACACCCCGTTGCGTCCGCCACCTGGGACGGGGATGTTACGTCTCATGCACATGTGATTCCACCGGCACCCACACCCTTCTATCGGAACACCGCAGTACGAGTGCACCACTGCTTGGCGGCAGATTACCAGGCGTGGAGGCTCCTCCTATAGTACTCCTACAAGCGAACTTTGAACAAGTTCTACTGGTACTTTTTGTTGCTCCTTTAGCGTCACCCAGGGGGTACGTGTAAAGACTCTGAGGACCCTATTTTTGGACGATACTTGTATACGTCTATTGGAGGCCAAAATTTCTCCTTTTGAAACCTGTTAAAAATTTTCCTATACTTTCTTGCATACACATTACCTATAATAATAACCTATATAATAATTCAAATAAGGCAAGTATAAGTCTTAAATCTTTATTTCCATTGTGTTTAAGACACTTTTTTTATTCACAATTATGCTTGGTTAATACTAAGTTTGACGTTTATTCAAACAACGTATTGTCCACCTAAAAAAATATTCCTATCACATTAAATCTGGATAATAGCGCAAGATAAAGCTATCAAGTCACAACTTCGAATTACAAATTAGGGTTTAAATTGGCTTGGATACAGAAGCATTTAATGAACTATATAATGTTTGATAAAATTACGCTGTGAAATATAGTTTTCTCAGTACCAGCCTCTAATATTCCCACTGCAGGGACACCGGCCTACACTCGATAATTGAGAGTGAATGGGCTTTGATTGGTAGATGTCACAATTTTTGGTACTAAAACATGCCGGTTTCCCCTTCACCATCACCGTTTCGAGAACGTGGTATTGCGGATACATTTTTCAAGTGAAAAACCCATGGGTGCACTAGTTTGAACCAGCGACCTCGAGATTGAAAGTCGGCGTCTGTGCTCCTGCGTCTGTATACCACGCTATAGTTTGACTAGTGATATACAGAAGTCACAAAAAACTATAAAAATATGTTACATGTGCGTTTTGACGTATAAGTAGGTCGTATCTAGAATAAATAAATCTGAGCTTGACGAAATAAAAAATCGGCTGACTTGATCATGTTTAGCTTTATTAAATTCCTGTCAAAACCATACATATTATATAAAAACACATCCAATTCGATTCACGATTGTTAGTAATGATTATTCTATTTTATAACATTTACGAATACCGCATTTCGATGAAAATCACTGTGGCGATCCATGTAATCCAGTATTTTATAGAAAAGAGGATTATATCTTTCTCTTCGCATTCTATACAATGCCTGAAACGATCTGGGGGGGGCCTACGCCAGCTATCAAAAGATATATTAAATTCAATTTAAGCTAACTCACGGATATAAAAGGACATGAAAAATGTAAAGCTTCTTATAGTAATATAAAACATTCTTTATTTTAGTACTTTTTTAGGGATTTTAGTAAATTTTATTTTGAGCAAACCATACTTACTTTACTATTTGATTTCCTAAAAGCATGCTTTAATATACTTAGGTGTGATGTGACATACATTACCTAGTTAAAGTAATCTTATATATAATATATAAAAGAAAGTCGTGTTTGTTACAACACTTATAACTCGAGAACGGCTGGACCGATTGCCATGGTTTTTGATTTATTGGATTTGTTTCCGTCCCGAATAGCAGAATAACTATTAAAAACATTGGAAAATTAACGAAAAAATAAAATCAATTTATCCCCGTATTCTCCACGGGAACGGGAACTATGCGGGTGAAACCGCGGGGCGCAGCTAGTAAAAAATATAAAAAGGGGGAAAGTTGAAACACTAAATTATATACCGATAACAGATACTAAAAATTAAAACAATTCTGTAATAATCGAAAAGCGCCTAAACCACTGAACCAATTTTGATGCATAAAGATTTATAGTTGAGACCTTACTACTGAGGCAACTTTTTCTTGCGAAAATAAAATTGTTGATGAAAAATAGTATCAGGATATTGGCTAGAATATTGCATCAAGAGGAAGACCATAGCCTGCATATTCTATGGATTCTGGATGAAGCCGTAACCTCAAGTGTTCGAATACTAACAATACTATGGCTTAGTTGGTAGTAGCCCTGTCTTCGAAGCGAGGGGTCCCGGGTTCGATTTCCGGCCGGGGCATACTTTGTGTGGTGAGCATGAAGTTTGTTTTCGGAACTTGAGTGTTTTTCTTGTGTTTCTGTGTTTGTCCAAGCCATCTGCGACACAGGGAATCCTAGTGCAGAGGTATGAGTGTGTAAACGTTATGGCAACACCTCTATAGTCGACGGGGGCCCTCGATGTTATTACTCGTTATTATCATCAATTTATTAAATTCCCAGGTGTTATCTTAATTAAAAATAACTCTCAGGTCTACAGTTTAACTGTTTCAATAAGATGGGAAGAGTTGAGCTCATTACGAATTCTAATGTGGAAAAGATAACGTAATTTTAACATTACGATAAGATGGTAATTTGGGGATAATTAAATACCTTGAGTACATAATTATTTCGGCTGGCATGTGGTTGTTAATTACCTGGAACAAAAAACACCTTATTATATGTGAAAATAATTGAAATAAAATCAACAATAATTAGTTATATCCGCCTAAGAAGTGTTTATGTATTTAGAATAAGTTTTTTTTTATTTTTATAAAGGCATACATTGCCATCTACCGTATAATGTTACCAGCATTTTGGGCACGCTGCTATTAACGTAACATAGGTAGGCAAACAGTTACTTTTTGAGTTACATTATAATTAGTTAAAATATGTTTATTAAAACATTATTAAAAAAAAAACACGAAAAATAAATGTGTACAGCCAAAATGTTACAGTATTTTGTTTTGTACCAGAATATTTTTCTGATTTTATTTCAATAGAAAATTCTGCGCCCTAATTAATTCAAACCATATTCATGAAGGATCAAGTAAACAATTCAAAAACAAATTTGAATTATCAAAGTGTCAAAAAGTAGCATTATGGGCACATGTTATCTGAATATTTTACAGATTTTATTATGTTTATTCAATAATTTCGTTTGTAAGTTTTGTAATGAAGTTGGCAATTTTATGAAAATATCCACGTATAATGAATTTCAGATGGGATCATCAATCATCAACCTTCACACAGTTAGAAATGGACTTCCCATTTCTAACTGTGTGAAGGTGAACTGTAGGTAAGCGTCACTTATTCAGATTTTCTGCACTAAACTAAACGCTCTACCTGGTCGAGGGGCAAAATTGCCCACCAGATTTTAAGCGGTTACCACCGCCCATAACAACACCAACACTGAAGCCATCCCCGAGCGAAGTACCAAGACCCAAGTCGCACCCCGTGACGCCCAGATCCATCACCCGAGACGGGAATGTTACTAATGCGCATATGATTTCACGGGCACCACTCCAAACTTTACACAAGTTATTCGTCATATCATGAGTCCAGTATATCAATATCATTTTGCCAAGAAGCAAGCCAGTAATCACAGGTTACTCTGACAGGTAGATAATTATCTGCAATTATTAACCACCAAGCCTTGCATGATGTAATTTGAAATGCAATCTTTAGCAGCCAATTGCGTAAATGGCATTTAGCATGCATCGCTTGCAATGTTTAAAGGTTAGGTAAACTTTCAAATAATGTCAGAGGCAGCCTGAAAATTCCTTGACCGACAAACGGGATGGATCACAGGTCAGTTGGTAGTAGCTCTATAGGAATCTGCGCTGTCAGAGGTTCGATTTCCACCCAGTGCAATAATTTCTATGACGAACATAAACTTCTTTTAAAGCTTACACACTCGTCCGGCACTAGGATTCCGTGTCATAAGTTGCATAGATCACCCAAGGCTCAAGAACAAAACTCATGCTCACTACACAAAGCTCCGGCCGCTAAATTACGCACCCGTCTGTTTTGTCTAGCTGATATATAATTATTTTAGCAGTAATCTATTACGACAAGCAAAATGTAACGAGAAATGTAGACCATGTATCCTTTGAATAACCATGCGAGTGTAATCTAGCTTAAAAGGTAGGTAGCTTAAAAGATGCCTTCTAGAAAAAAAGCCCTTACAATAAAAATGTCAACTGTATCGTATCTATTTCTTACCCCCGACGAAAAAAGGGGTGTTACAAGTTTCTAGTTTGTATCTTCTGTGTGTTTGTCTGTGGCAACGTGGCTCCCAAACGAATGGACCGATTTTAATGCGGTTTTTTGTGTTTGAAAGCTGACGTGGTTAAGATGGTTCTCATCTGTAATTTATGAAGATTTGTTCAGTTTTTTGATGTTCATCAGTACAATACCCCAAGGGTTTTCTACATTTTCGTAAAATTAACTTATTTTCGCTCGTGTTGTTATTACCAGTAAAAACAAATTTACTCCGTAAATAGGTGGAAATTTCAAAGAGCAAAGAAGTGCAGACGTGCCTCTCGAAACGCGTCAGATACCTACTAATCGACTACCAAGAATGCAAATAATCCCCACACGTGCAGACAACTTATCAATATGCCACACGTGACGGGGATATAAAGAAAATGGCGGTGCTTGAACGCGGGAGTACTTTGTCTGACGACCTTGGATGGAAATCTGGATAAAGGAAAAAACTTTATAGTGGTAAATGAAAAATAAGCCAATTTTTTTTCATTTCATTTATTTTCAACAATTTGTTACATTATGGAACACTCTGTTTCATCGAAAGTCTAAAGTTGTGTAAATACTCTAAACTTAGAACGAGTGTTAATGTTTAGTACATTTTGAGTTAAGATGTCAAAAATGCCTCCAAATGGTTCGTGTACATTAAATTAAATTAAATCAAATGTGTGTTCACACGACATCTGCGTCACCCGTCCATTTTCTTGAAACGATGTCTAGATTATTCGTTTTCCGCATTGCCTGCAATATTTTTTCTGCAAGAATTTACTCTCAATAAGTTAGCCCAATTCGAATTGGTAGACATCACGACTCCGAATTATTGATTCTAGAACACGACAGATTCTTCACGATGTTTTCCTTCGCGGTTTAAAAATGTAAGTTGGCCCACATCAAGCGAAAAACTCATGGCTGCAAAATATTTGAACCAACGACCTTTGGATTGAAGTACTCCTGGGTTATCATGCTGTACCTATCTAGTTCATAATTTTTTTCACGTTTCTGACGTAGGAATCTGGAAGGTTTAGGGGTAAGAACAGTCGTATTTTTGTTTGTTTATAAAACTCCGCGGTGTTCCTTCCGGGTGCCTTTCTGCAAGGGACACGGGAACGCTAGAGCATGACCTCCGCGACCCGGTTTTAAGACCCTACGTTTCCTCACGATGTTTTCC
This sequence comes from Aplocera efformata, assembly GCA_921293045.1. Taxonomy (NCBI): domain Eukaryota; kingdom Metazoa; phylum Arthropoda; class Insecta; order Lepidoptera; family Geometridae; genus Aplocera; species Aplocera efformata. The sequence continues at coordinate 13,186,256 of OV121039.1, forward strand.
TTTCACCGTTTCGAGAACGTGGTATTGCGCAAATAGATTTTTCAAGTCAAAAACTCATTGGTGCACGTGTAAGTTTCAACTAGCAACCTTCGGATTGAAAGGCGGCGTCTTTGCCTGGCCATAATTTTTTATTCAGTCAATAACAGTATAATCTGACCTCTGCGTTAAAGTAGCGCTACATTTGATATACGGAATTCGTCAAATAAATCATCTTGACCATTAGCCAGTGGCTCAAAGTATTACCGACCATAATAACCAAATAATAACCGGTCCCACACGGTACCATGGTCAAGCAGTCTCACTCAAACACACCTGGAAAAAAGTTCAATTGTAAAACAAACCGTGTTAGCTTGGCTTTAGATATGATTTAGTATCCTGCCCGTAGGGACCCTTTGAAGCTGGCTCGGTAAAGTGGGTAACTGTGTATGAAGTGAGCTTCTGTACATTAGAACTATTTAAGTATTCTGTTCCAACTTTGATGGCTGCCATCTAACTTTATTTAACTTGTTTCTTAACGGTTGGGCGTCAAGCAATTAGCTTTGTAATTAAATCTAATATTGTCTGGTACTTTGATTATGTTAGTTGTAATGGTTTAATTATTATAAATAAATCTAGGATTCTTATCACATTATCTACAAAACAGTATCCTGATATTATAAGGAGTTTATACTCTTCCTAAATTCCTCATAATATCAGAAATATGCCAGTGAAAGTCTCGTCAAAATCAGTTCAGTCGTTTTGGAGATTAGCCGGAACAAACAAAGGAAAAACTTTTTTTTTAATTGTTTTTGTATGTATTTAGTTTCAAATGCATTTAGTAAAAAGCTGTTATTTTAACATAACAAACTTGAATTTTATTTATTTCTACTATATTCTATTGGAAGATCATGTTTCACAAGTTAAGACAATATTAGACCAAACACTATTTCTGACTCATTCGTGAGATGACAGAACGTGTTTCTGTGAAAACCACATACGCACCTCTCTTTTCCTCACTATAGCGATGAGCAGGACGGAATAATGCAGCTGTGTTTGCAGTGTCGTGATTACCGAGGTGCGATTTTTAACGGCTTTTGTCTGGGTACTTAGATAATTTTAGGGGTCCGTACCCATAAGGCAATTATATAAAAACTGGATGTTTGTCTGTCACACATTATAGGATCTTTTAGCTGAAATCTTAAAAGAATGTGATAGTATGGCAGATTATCATACAATATAAAAAATAAAATCGGTGGTACGAAACCCTTGATGAATGCGAATTGAATTAAATAATCTTCTAGTATATAAAAATGTTTGTTTCTTTGTATTTTATGTATTGCCGTAACGATTCATCCAATTGCGATGAAATTATTTCAACTTTTGCTTGCACTTGCACGAAGGTTATATAGGCATAGTACAATGATTTTTTTTTGCGGCAGCGCTGTGTACCGGATAGTAATAAATAAATATTAATGGACAGAACACAGAACCGTCTAGTCTCAACCATAGTACTATGGGAACTAGATACATAACTGATATAATACACTTTTTTTGATAAATAAATAAAATATAACTCGAATCGACCTACAGCGCAGACTACCAATTGAGGTTGAGACCATTCAATAAAATTATCATTGCAATTATTAAATTGCCATAAAATTTTCAAAATTTCAAATTTATTGGAAATCTATATAATTGGATCATAATTGGATCTTTATTGATTTGAAAGATTTTTGAAATACATAGAACAAATCACACTTATATTATAAAGGCGAAAGTTTGTATGTGTGTGTGTCTGTTGTATGTTTGTTCCTCCTTCACGCTCAAACGGCTCAACGGATTGGATGAAATTTGGTACCAGGACAGCTTATATCCTGGATTAACACATAGGCTACTTCTGATCCGGGTAACATCGCGGGGCGCAGCTAGTATACAGTAATACTTACCCTGAGTTCATAAATAATATATAAGTTAACCTCTAATAAAGAGATTAAGTTCAATTTAAAAACAACAAATTTTGTGAACCCATTATAACAGCTCTAAAAACAAGAGAACAGTTAATTAATATAATCAACAAACAGACGTTTTTAAAACAGTAACTCAACATATGCCAACTGTCTGTCTCACTCATAAAATTATTACTTTTTATACGACTAACTATTACTTCCGACTTCGTCCGCGCGGACTAAATTCCATTGATCTTAGAAGCATTGTGATCCAAACAATGGGTAGTAACTAGTGTTCCTACTGTAATATTATAACAAAGACTTACTCTAGACAAGGGAGAGTGACTGGGCTTTATCTGGTTTGACAGCGCGGTCAGAATTGGTAGATGACGTGGGTATAAGTTTCTACTGATGAACTTGGTGAAAGCATGCTCCAGAACCAGTAAACTTCTGATGAAAGACTGATTTCACTGAGATCTTCAAAATAACCTTAGAGGGAGGGAACTTCGTTGAATTTCATACGCATATTGGATTTTGACTAAATTTCGTTCGAAAAACTCGTTCGTCCGTCAACATAAATTCTATTCTTGAAAGCATTTTATACAAGAAATTACAATGTTAATGATAATTTCAAGAAAAAAAAATTAATAACTAAATCTTGGAACTAATTTAAAGCCAACTTATTTAACTTACATTCAGAGTTTGTATTTTGTTGTTGCCTGCACGACAGACAGTTACTACAGATACCTTTTATATATTGAGAGTTAGCTGATTTTAAATTTAGACTGACAATGACATCTGTCGCGGCGGCCATTACGGCCACAGAATATTGGCACTTACTAAAAATAATTATCATTCACAAAACGGAAAAGCAAATGAACCGATAAAATAATATTTCACCGTGTAACTATTGTATTTCAACAATTATGTTACGTGTTTAGCTATGGTCGATTAATTTATTCGGGAACACGCCTTTTTTAGACTAATAAAAAAGTCGAGCGTGACACACGGCTGTTTGCCTTGTTATCGTAGCCCCGTTTTGTTTACTCTATGTTGGTAGCACGTGTTAATGTAACGTTCTAAAAAGGGTGGGCAACATTACGAAAATATTCAAAAGGCATAACCTCAAAACCACCGAAACGTTTTTATACTTTTTAAAGTAGCGTTTTTTTAGCGCACGCCACCTGCCGGCAGGTTTGGGCTCGGAATCGATAAAAACAACCGTAAAACTCTCTCTGTTAAGTAAAAACCCATTAACAATAAGTTAAAAGCGTAAATAAAAGACGAAAGTGCGGGAAGATAAGTGTTTTTACACATTTATGAGGCATTTTTTAATCAGAAGCCCACATCACATTTGGTCGCATTTTTGTTATAGTTAAAATGTTTTAATATGGGTTTGGTAGTCGGTGAATGACTTGCTATATTTTTAACGGTCTTAATTGAGCCATAAATTTCAGCTGTGATGTCGGAATTGAGGCAATTAAATAAATAAGAAATGAAGAGAAACCGTGAGTTCAAGTTCATCTCTTTCATCATCATCACACAAAATTTTAGATTAGGAACGCAATAAGTGTCTATCTCATGATAACATCTACTTTAACGATACCATTTCATTTACTGTGAAGAAGTATAATATATTTTCTTATTAATGTCTTCAATTCCTTCAAAGAATAATATTACTGATTTAGCATTCAAATTGTTTAATATTATTATTAGTGATTTAATTATAGTTTACATTAATCATAAATATATGACTTTTTATAATTATATTACCTATTTAAAATGTAAGCTTACAATTTGTCTTGTGTTTCTAGTTCCTTGTTTGACAAAGCCAAGTCGTTACCAGCAAAACCCAGCGCTACCAAAGTTGAATAAATAAGTAATATTTGCATCTAAGGATCTAAGTCGTATTGTGGTTGTTAACCAACCGGTGGTGTTAATCAACCAAGGTGAACCTTCAGCTCGTCCCGTCATTTTTGTCAAATTAATATCCATTGTTTTTCAGCAATATTGTTGTAATAAGCCCTTTGAACGACCTTCGATATTGGTAGGACAAGTTAACCGTAAACCATTACCGGCCAATAGGAAATTAGCATAACCACGGTTGACCTCTGCGTCCAACAAGTTAGAGTGGCTTTACCAAGAGCTACGCTATTGATTTAGTTAAAATTAACTTTAGCAGTAACTACAATCACAGTCATAAACTATGAAATCGTTACAGTTAAAATTAAAAGTTACAGTGATTAGACGATATAATAAACTATGAAGGGTATTTTTTTTTTCTATGGGGTTTATTCTTATTTGTCTTTCATTACGCTAAGACATATTATATTATATACATATTATATTATAATATAATAAATAAATACATACATATAATGACGTTAATATTGACCGCTCAATTTGGGGCGGTTTACAAATAACCTACAAAGTATAGGTACCTAAATTGTCAAAATAATATTGTAATAGGTGTCAAACCTTTATTTGGATGTCTTAGCGTAATGAAAGACAAATAAGAATAAACCCCTTGGAAAAAAAAAATACCCTTCATAGTTTATTATATCGTCTAATCACTGTAGATTAGACGATATAATAAACTATGAAGGGTATTTTTTTTTTCTATGGGGTTTATTATTTTAGGTACCTATACTTTGTAGGTTATTTGTAAACCGCCCCAAATTGAGCGGTCAATATTAACGTCATTATAAACATTGATTAATTGGGCTTACAGCTCAGTTGGTAGTAGCGCCTTCTGTGCTGAAGGTCGCGGAGTCGATTTCCACTCTGGGCAAGGATTTGTATGGCAAACATAGATGTTTATTCTGTGTCTGGGTGTTGATATTATATGTATGTATTAAAAAAAATAACTATTTATGAGTATTCTTTCACTCATCTGCTTCCTATAGTACAATACATGCTGCCATGGGGCCAGATGGTGCTATGTGAAAAGCACATAGCACCTTCTAGCATGAATATCTACCTATTTATTTAATCGAGATTTCAGAATCACGGTTAGATCTGTTTTAAACTTATCCTGGGTGGGAAACGAACTCACGACGCACAGGCATAAGACAGAGTTACTAACAAATGAGTTGGGAGGGCAGTCAAAACAGCTGTTTACAATTTGTTTGAAAACAAAATTTTAATTTGTACTTAAACATATTTATATTCATAGTCTGCGGTCATGTAATATGCATAATACTGTTTCTAACGATTCCCAACACTTAAAATACACATAAAATAAAATATGAATATGAAACGGTAACCAAAATAAAAACTGCAGTAAAAGTTACGCTGTTCCAGTAAACAGCAATAAAACTAAAGCTTGACTTTTATGATCTCAGCAAAAACCAGATAGCTCGGGTATTTCAATGATATAGGCGTTACTTTAAAGTAAAGATCTAAGTCAAAGTCAAAGTCGAAAACTGAAAAGTTTCCATTGAATTATTTTTTTTTTTTTTTTAATGTGAATAATGACGGAACGAGCTGAGGGCCCACCTGATGGTAAGTGGTGACCCTCGCCAATGACAACAGTAATGCGCGCGACTCAGTATGAGATCCAAATCTTTACTGAGTCGCATTCATCCTGCTGCGTCCATCACTCGAGACGGGGATGATATGTCTCATGCGCATGTGATTTCACCGGCAGCCACACCCTTCCACCGGAACACAGTAATGAAACCACTACTGCTTGGCGGCAGATTCAAGATGTGGTGGTGGCAGTACCTCTCCGGACGAACTTGGCACAAGTTCTACTGCTACTTTTGGTTGCTCCTTTAGCACCACCCAGGGGGTACGTGTAGGGTATCAAAGGGTACACACCTACGGACGCGAGCAACTGGAACTTTTTTTTTACAAATTAGTTGGAAACGACTTTTTTTTTCAAATTATTTTAGTATATCCGACAAGATTATGCGTTCTTATTACTAACTTTAGCACTTTTGAAACCCTATCCTACCCTCCATGGGGAAGAACAAACAAGAAACCCCTAAATACTTTAAGCACAGCCTTCGACATGTCATCTCAATTGTTAAAATTCTATTCTTGAGTAGGTATTCACTCATTCGTTAAAAGTTTAGCAGAGGTGTACTAGATATTACCGTGACGTGACAGTATATAACTAGCTGATAAAATATAGCCTATGTTACTTGCTGATAATGTAGCTTTCCATTGGTGAAAGAATTTTTAAAATCGGTTCAGCGGTTTAGGCGTAGAAGCGTAACAAACAAACTCAATTTCGCATCTATATATTAGTTAGGATATTCTGATTGATGTTTAGACGAATATGCTAATGTCTTTTCGTTTTGTGGTCCTTAACGAAATCTGGCCCAAACAGTACGTCACGTGTATACTTGGGCTATTTTTCGTAACCAGTTGCGTGGCGTACGTAATGAATTGGAATGTTTTCGTATATATACTCTAAGTAGAAACGTGTAGGTAACTATGAAATGTAAAATAATTTCCGTATATGCAAATTTGGGGAAATATGATATGATGCCGTAGGCTAAATGAGGCATAATTATAATGAACGAAAACATGACGGCTAAATTGCGAACCGAGTACTTATCTACATATTACTTAAATAGTTAAGTAAAATGGGGCAAGCGGGATCACAAGCTTATTCGTTATGTGAGGAAGTAACGAGCTGAAGGCCCATCTGATGGTAAGTGGTTACCCCCGTACATGATAACAGCAATTAGCAATCAAGACTTGGTGTATTCATCCTGCTGCGTCCATCAACCGAGACATATAAATGTAATTTCACCGGACCCCACACCCTTCCACATTCCACTGGAATGCAAGCACTACTGCTGGCAGACTCCAGGTGTGGTGGCACTCCTCTCCGGACGAACTTTGTACTAGTTCTACTGCTACTTTTGGTTGTATATTTCGCAGCGCACGCGCATCTTCGTTACCCCTTACCAGTTGACAATAATAAGACAATAATACTATAGAAAATTGTATATATTTATTGTAATGTTCAAAATATGTAAAAAATTATAATAAATAAATATTCGGTCATTCTACACATCGCCATCTTACCCCAAACTAAGCATAGCTTGTACTATGGGAACAAGATAGCTGATAGAATACTTTTTGTGAATTTATTATAAGTATTTATATTATAAATACATACATATTAACACCCAGACACAAAACAAACTTATATGTTTGTCACAATAATTATTCTGCTAACTATAACAATATCAATAGGCATATAGATTAAGAAACACATTGTACATGAAATAGCTGTGAAGTTGTTCCAATGGAAAAGGTACTGTGATCTCCGAACAGCGAAATGCAGAAGGATTTAGACTAACGCCACAATAACTCAGAGCAAATGGAAAGGAACAGAGCAACCCAAATAACTCAGACCAGCATTCAGTGACCTAAATGCAATTAGATATCTCTAACTCAAGCACAAACATCCATTCTCGAATGCATCCACTTGACTATTTTACTGGATTAATAAGTGATTTATCTCTATACTATGTATACAATATGCAGGTTAAGTGGAAATTAGTTGTTATTATTGTCTCTTTAAGTATACAATTGGTATAATACTAAAAAAAAAAATTGCATATAATACTAAACTTGCTTAGTCAAGTGACTCAATATAATTATGTCGTGTAAATATACTCTATTTTATAATATAATAAAATATAATATAATTATATTGACGGCTCCGTGGCTTAGTTGGTAGTAGCCTTGCCTTCGAAGCGAGGGGTCCCGGGTTCGATTCCCGGCCGGGGCATACTTTGTGTGGTGAGCATGAAGTTTGTTCTCGGGTCTTGGGTGTTTGTCTTGTGTTTCTGTGTCCATGCCATCTGCGACACAGGGAATCCTAGTGCAGAGGTATGAGTGTGTAAAAGTTTATTTATTTATTATTATATATTATATGTTAATATAATACTGAGGGTCTCAGGGTGGGTACTTAGTAAAACCGAGCTTGACTCGAGAAGAAAAGATTTTTCACACTACATAATAATATATAATAAGGGTAATGCCTTGAAATTATTCTTGGAATTGCTGCCGTCAGATGTTATTATTATTACACACGTGTAAAGCCTCCAATAGAACATTATATATTATTATGTATACAGAAATTTTCAGTTTTGCCTGTTATGTGAAATAATGTCGATACTTTCATTTCCCTCTTAAATTTTAAATCAGGTAATAAGTAGCTTTGGGGATATAAACATGGTCTTTCTTTATCTAGTGAATGAGTTCATGGACACAGACATACGTAAATAAATTTTCCATTCAACTTGTACGAGGCCATTTAAATTTACAACCATACACGTGGCGTTGCATAACGATTCAATTAGAATGTAATGAGTTCAAAAAGGCATTTATTTTATTTTGTAAAAAAAAAATACACCGTAGATTAATGTAGATAATTCAATTAAATGTAAACCGACTTTCAATATTTTAGCAAATTAATCTAATAATCATATCACGGCAAACCACGCAAAATTAGGCACAACATATTCGGAGGTTTAAATCACGCATAAATAAACATCAACAGCAGATTTAAAAAAACTTTAATAATTTGAAATATGTTATGACCACAGATGAACAATAACCATTGCCTTAAATGCCAATTCTCATTCGAAATTAAGTTTTACAAGGAGCGAGACGAGATGCAGCAAGATTAGATTTAATATTTAATCCCACAGAAGCATTGTTAAAAAGCAAAATGGCTTTTAATCCGCCCTTTATAAGACGTCAGCAAAATGCCCTGGAGAGCGTCTGTGGTAAACCGGTAAATTTTGTTTATGATGAAAACCTCTTTCACTGTATTTTAGGCTAGGGATTTTCAGATTAACAATATTCTTCTTTGTCGTAATGGCGCGTATAATATTAAGTTTTTCGAAGCAAGCTTTATGCGAGTTTTCTTATTAATAATAAGTTATGCTAACAAGTGTATAATAATCGTTTATTTCCAATACATATTTATACATGGTTGTAGCACTGATTCCTGCGTTAGTTTAATACTGTGTTGCAGGAAAGAAGTTTATCTTCCCCAAAGTATACAGTTAAATGTGTGCATATGAACTACATATATTAAACTATAAAAATGCAAACCTAATTTACAAATAAAGAACCTTATCTACAAAGTACACAACTAAGCATATATAATAATAAAATTTAAAGAAAACTTAAAATCAAACACGATTAAAGTTTGTATTTATTAATGTAGATAATGACGAACTTAAAATATGTTTCGCTCGGCATACTATCCGAAATTGTAACCGGTTCGAGCTAACACAAACAAAAGAACCAGTTTTGTCAAATTAGAAGATTAGGAAATTTTCACACGCATTTCCACTAGTTAATATTGAAACGAGGCTATACGCTACTTCTTGGGCCATACTTGTTTTTTCTGTCTACGTTGGGATCATAAAATTACAAAGTTAGTTTCAGCATGTCTTTTTTCATATTATAGGGGCAAATATTGTATTTAATCATGATATTTTATAGTGTGGTGTGTTTTATACAGTCTGGGGTGTTTAATGTAATAAATAATATTAGTTCCTTAGGGATAAACACATTATTGATTATAAAGAATTTAAAAGTTTATAAACTATATATATTCAGATTAACATAATAGTACATTTGTATTCGAAAATGAAATGTAGTTAAGAAATAAAAATGCCTGTTAAATCTTTTTCGTGCATATTTCTCGAACAAGTCATTCATAGCAAATAATATTTGATTAAACAAAACTCGACTTCACTTACAATAATTCCAAACCACTCCAAATTCAGTAACTCCAAATTACGGCAGTGCGACTAAGCAAATAAAACTCTGTACATTTTACCCAATAAGAACACTTTTTTGACTACCTACCTCCTTTCGAAATGGCAAAACTTTTTACGACTTTGTGTTATTTCTTGCTATTGAAAAATATTAAGTTTGTTGTTGTTGAGAGCATGTATTTTCGGCAGGTAAGTATTGATCCCTAGATGGCAATGATACAATTTCTTAGAATGAATATATTATTAAGACTAAATAATTGAGACATACCTTTTATTGATGATACCAGTTTCGTCAAAGTGGTCGTTTCAAAAGTACTTATTGCTGTTGACAACAGCAATAAGTAACTTTGAAACAACGTCGTGTATTATTGCTTCCGCTTAAAGATCGTTACTTCTAACATGCTATTAAAATGTATTATTCTGCTTGGCAGGCAGAAATATATCTTGCCTTTACAACTGATTAAGTTAGACGAAGCATAAGAAAAGACAAAGAGATGTATTGTAATTAATAAAAGTTTGTACAAATTAAGATGAACATTCTAATATAGATTAATATTCATCAAGGTGCGAACTACTTTCAAAGAATGACCTTCGGAACCTTTTGGAAAAGCACCTTCTGAAATAGCGAGAAGCTAGGAATCATTATAGTTAAATCAATATTAAATTAGAACGAGAGTTTTTTTTTAAATCACCTTGAAATCGCCTATTTAGAACAGGATTCAATGTTACTATCAATGAAAGAGTAAGTCTTTTAACAGCGAATACAAATATTGAAATAAAAATCTTGAAGTGTGAAAAAACCTTTTACTGGATAAAATTTATAAAATTCTGCGCAACTGTGGACTCGGTTGGCTGTTTACAATATCATGTTTCAGTTAATGTATCCGAGAGTCGGTCACGAATGCATTGACAGTGTATTCTAAGAAACAATGATAACAAAAGCCCGTCTCAGGTCGCTTATAAAAGCAGAAATGTTCTTGATAAAATAGCTAGCAAACATAAAAGAAAGGATTTATCAGCATTAAACTCGAGACCACTTAGAGAGAAACGCTCGATCAATGACTTGTAAGAAGTCAACAATATTCGGCGCAAATAAAACAAACAACTTCAAGAGAAACACTAAGAACCAATAAACATAATGAAAGGAAGGTATCGTTCACAAAAACGAGAAAGAAAAATAAAAACATCAAATCAGGAAAAGCCCGTACTTGGAAAGTTACTTTCGTTGCGAAGCTGAAGAAAGAAGTCATTTCCATAAAGTTTTTTTGTACTAATAGTGTTATTGTATTAACTGTATTTTCTTTTCACATTTCGCTAAACTGTCTGTTAGTTTTATCAATTGAAATAGAGCCTCCGATTAACATTTATTTAGTAGTGACAAATACATCAAGACTATCAAAATTGCTTCAAACTTAGACGAAACTAGGAAGGATGCTGGACGCCCACAAATGGTTGGATCAACGCCAAATAATCAAGTAAAGGAAAATGTACGGAAGTGTATCGGAATTTCTTATATTTTCGGAATGTTTATTGGTCATGAATCGACCTTCGGTGGAAAATGGAGCGTGATAACAATTCCGATATTTCTCCGGTTGCCTCCCGCCTCATCTTTATATCTGGCACATTGTAATGTAATCAAATCACTACCGATGACGTCAGTTGATTCATAATTGACTCGGTTTACACTTGACTTTGATGCGGAGTAAGCATAACGCTCGTCAGTGTTCTCAGAACCGACATAATACTGTATGGTTCATTAATAAGCGTTCCGAAGCGCTTATAGTTCAACTGAAATTTACATTTAAGTACCGCTGGATTAGGTAAATACTAGTTCGCCTTGAGTTTATTAGTCATTCCTTCTACCGCTAACCGCAATCTTATCTTGTTTGGCGTGAATCGCGTCATGTATTCTCACTAACCTGTGAAATCGGGCTCGTAGGGCAAAATATTTTGTTTCCAATTTTAAAAGCACATTACATCCACCGAGTTCACTTTGAGGCAACGTTGCACAGGTCGGTACGGTCGTTGAGCACATAAAACATCACATTTTGCACATAAAATTATATTTAGTCACTAATCCCGTAACTTGTATTGAAGTATGTGGTAGATTCGCGAGATTTCGGCTTGTGATTGAATATGTTGATTCTTCGGAGACTACGTGCGGGGTAATCTTCGGAGCAACGTAAATGCGTCCGCACGCGACGCGAGCGAACGAGCGACTGACGGGCCGGCAGTAGAGTAGGGGTGATCGGTAACGAATAGCAGCCGAGCGTGAAGAGAACGCATAGGGCGCATCCTATACAGGATTCTCAAGAATACGAGACGCGAGACGGGAATTTTGGCTGGCGTCCGTCTCCCACAAACCCTCGCCTTGGAGATAAGTAATATTAAATATCTGGATAACCGTTTATACTTTCGCGCTTGTACTTTTACTATACGTAAATTCACGCTTTTTCCTGAAGGATTAGGCCACTTTTTACCCCCTGGGTTACGCTATCGTAGGAAGGTAGATGTGACAAGTGGTGATGTTGTAGCCGCCATTGTTTAGTTTAACTACGAATAAAATAACTATGGTAACACGGAGAGTTTGTTTAGTAACATAAACATTTCTTGATAATCCGATGTTTTGTGTATTTTACCTAAAGGAAATTTGTATATTTGTGTATTTTACTGTTTATTTTAAGCGCTCTGTAGTTCTGAAGTGCTTGTGAGGAAGCTTGCTTAGCTGTTCTTTACAACTACGTTAAGTTACTTTCCGCCCGAACAGAAGTTGGATGGTGACCGTTCAGTAGTACTTGGATTGAGCGCTTCCGTGATTTTGAAGTCACGTTAGGATGTCGATTGTCAGTTCCAGCTATAATAATCGCCTTCGCTTTTGGGTGGGTTGAAAACTTCAACAGAGTTGGCCACTAATTCACACCAAAAAAGAAAGTTTTTTTTGTCAGTATTTTTTTTTTTTTTAATTTTTTTTTAATTTCGTGAATGTTTGAGCCTAGGGGTAGGTATATACGAGGACTTCCAATCTGAAAGTTCTTGGTTCAAATCCGTATATGCACCGATCAGTTTATTCGTAATACACAATAACTAATTCTCAAAACGTTGAAGGATCAAAGAAAAACCGGCATTTTTGTAAGATATCTATGTGATATCTACCAAGCCGTATGGGGGCTCCTGTGGTAGATAAATTGTGAGATATGACTTATTGAGAGTAGACTGGTGTTAATAATAAACATTACAAACTTATTTTAATACTGGGTATTAATAATAAAAATTACAAACATCCTGTTTGTTGTGAATTAAAAATTTACTCTTACTTTACCACTTTTGACGGCTTCGTTAGCTAACAAAGCTTAGTAGGTAGTAACCCTGCCTTCGGAGTGAGGGGTCCGGGACAGGCTTTGTGTGAGGAGCGTAAAGTTTATTCCCGAGTCTTGGGTTTGTCTTGTATTTTTCCATGTCACCTTGTCCATGTCAAACAGGGAATCCTAATGCAAGGGAATTACTTTAATTAAATTACTTGAAATTGTTTTTTCCATGGTGAGTAATTCTGTTTGAAAATTCCATTACAAATCAATTTTCGTTTTGAGGTTATTTTTGTGGGTGAACTCCCTGACAATGTACCTACCTGCTTTGATGTGAATTCTGAACCCTCGTGATATTGAAAGGATAATAATGTGGATGATATTGAAGTATTGTTATGTGAGGCAGATGTTATGAATTTGACGATAAATTTATACAATGGTTCGCTAACTCAAAAATTTGGATATTAATCCGCGGTAGAAATATAAAGGTATTTCTTGAAAGGATAAATGTTGATATAGTTAGTGATACTATCAACTGGCCTCAGAGTTGAGCTTCACCTTTTGCGCTGCAGGTCTTGGGTTTGATTTACACCCAGGACATACATGTGTGAGACGGGCATAGATGTCTCTTCGGTACCTAGGATTTTTTTTATTCCGTAAAAAAGTTGTAAATAAAGTACTCAGTATTTATGTAAGTATTGTATCAGTAATCTGGTTCCCATAGACATGCTTAGTTAGAAGCTATATAAATAGCTGTGTGGAATGTATATGCTATGTTTTATTTATCAATATATGTTCTTTGAGAGCAATAGATTAAGAGCAATTTTTTTTTCCAGTAATTAAAAATGAGTGGTGTATAATGCAAAGACTTTTAAATTAAAAAACAAATGGGCATTTCGATTTAAGATAATTTTTTGCTCCATACTTTGAAGGTAAAAATGACATCGTATGACACTGTTTATTGTCTTATTAAAAGAAAATCTTAGACACAGGCATATACTAGAATTTCTCCAGAAATAGGTTTCCTGGAAAAACATATACTCCAATACCCAAAAACAAACTGTATGTTAACTTACTGCCGCCAAACAGTAATGCTCGCATAACTGTGTTCCGGAGGGGTGTGGGTGCCGGTGAAATTACTGACACGTCTCGGGTGACGGGCGCAGCGGGGTGCGACTTGGATCTTCTCATATTTAAGTCCGGGAGGACCTAAGTTGCATTACTGTTATGAGCGGAGGTAACTACTTAACATCAGGTGGGTCTCCAGCTCGTCCTGTCACTTCAGTTTCATACAAAAAAAATGTAAAATACTTAATGTGGATGCAATAAATATATTGAGAATTGAAACTTAATAAATATTCACCAAAAGTCGAGATCATCTTAATTAATCTATTCTAAAGCTTTTAATTAAACTCAATATGGCGTATCTACAATTACTTTAGTATCAACCCTAACTAAAACAAATCCCATGGGATCGCTAACGAAGCTTTGGTTGCCCATCTGTCCAATGGGTGACATGTAGATGCTAAAACGAAACTCATTTATTCCTTTAGATCTCAAGTATCATTTGGACACGTCAAATTTTACATACACACATTTTCATGAGTAAATAACGTGTCATAAGCTGAATTGTATGAAGCTAAAAACATCATAACCCACTATGCCGCTTAAAACTAGCAGAAAACCATTTAAAAACCTACCCACCGATACGATTCTGTTTTCAAATACGACACGAGGACGATTACATTAAGATTTTCGATTTGACGCGCGCGTTCCAACAATTTTATTATGCACGATCCGATACGTATAGTGGCTATTTGTCACGCTCGCCCGGAATGGTTCGGAGATACATCGCTGGCTGCATTGCCGACAGATCTAAACAGTAATGCAACTGCATGTAAAAGAAACGATAGCTTTTTGAAGTGAAAACTGCTTTAGGCTCGTTGGGCATTTTTTGAGATGGGAAAAATCTATTGAACTTGCGACACTGTTACAGTTACAGACCACTTAAACTTTCTTATAAAATGTATCTGCAAATCATATAATAGTTCTAAGTTTTCTGCTTCAAACGACGTCTATATTATACTGTAGGTATTTTTATTTTCTTTAATAATTTCTTATTTTATTCGACTGGCAAAACATTCGTGACAGAGAGGCGTGACGCATACTTTTGTTGGAGGCTAAGATCCACTGTGGGTGGCTGACCTGAATAGTAGTAGTAGCAGTATTACATTTTTATTTTTCTACCGGCTTTAAATAGTGTCATTACTGCATTGCATTTTATTATTGTGTTGCAAACTGCGCAGTGCGCGGTAAGGCTAATGCATGAGAATGTTCTGTGTTTCGAGAATAAGAATAATATAGATAAAACCTGATGACAACAACAGATGTAAGTTTAGAGGGAAGTCTCGAGTTTTAAGGTGCTTTTACTGATAACATTCCCGTCTCGGGTGACGCAACGAGGTGCGACTTGGGTCTTCTTATATATCAGACGGGGAGGACTCAAGTCGTATTGCTGTTGTTATGAGCGGATGTAACCATTTAACATCAGGTGGACTTTCAGCTTGACAGTTATAAAAAAAAAGAAAAATTTAGCTTTCAAACGTCAACCGTATTAGACCAGTAACAATGTAAGTAATTAAGATTATTAAGTGGTTTTTACTGTACTGCGCCAGGAGGGTTATTGTTTGGTTTATCAAAATACAGGGGTTTATAAATAATTAACAAAACAATATTATATGTTTAAATATAATTTGTAATTTATCACGCTGTCGTGTTTTTTAGGAATTTCTTATAATATATCTTATAAGTCTCAGTATTTTCGAGTACAAGTCAAGAGGGTTGTATTTTGCGCTACTGATATGTAATACTCTTCCTGATAATAAGGGTTGGAACGGACGTAAACTATACAAATAAGACTAGCTAAAACATGAAAAGTAGTAGTGGTTGCATTACTGTGTTCCGTTGGAAGGGAGTGGCTACCGGTGAAATCACATGCGCATGAGACGTATCATGATGAATGCGACTCAGTAAAGATTTGGATCTCATACTGAGTCGCACGCATTACTGTTGTCATGGGCGAGGGTCACCACTTACCATAAGGTGGGCCCTCAGATCGTTCCGTCACTCATTCAAATAAAAAAAAATGAAAACTGATTGTAACTTGACATATTTGACATCTAATTACCTAAGGAGGTCCTGTGATACGTGATGCATATTTTATGGTAACAAAAGTGATGTTAAGTGGTTATCTCCGCCCATAACTGCAATACGACTCAAGTCTTTCAAGTCATGTTATGAGTAGTCGCACCCCGTTGCTCCTGTCACTCGAGACGGGATGTTGCGTGCAGACGCATGTGATTCCACCGGCACCCACACACTTCCACCGTTTACTTGCGTAGCAAAAATTAATGTGAAGAAACGATACTTGAGATCGAAAGGGATGAGTTTGGGTTAGAAATAAATCTATCTATCTTATTCTGCGTTTAAAATAATACACTTTTATATTAGCAAAATGTTATCGAAATAATATTTGGCAAAGAAAACAATTTTGTTGGGCGTAACAAAAGCCGCTTTGAGTTTTCCCAACATTTCTCATAATTTTTCCAAAGCAAATGTGTTGTATTTGTAAATATAATATGAAGGGACAATACAATAGGGGCCAATAAATCACTCAATGCTCGCTGATATAAAATTCTAGGAACTACTAGCTCTGGACCAAAAGCTTTTGATATTTCGTAGCATATTTGTATTTTCATTACTTTGTATTATATTTACTATGGACGAATTCAAAAGAGAATAAGCTATAAAACGTTACATAAAAAGGCTTTGGTTGACCTCACAGCTCAATTGGTTAGCTCTGCCTTCTGCGCTGGCCGTGGGTTTGATTTCAAACATAAATTAGTGTTTTCTGTCTGTGTGTTTATATGCACTATGCGTGTGTATTTGAGGGCTCCGTAGCTTAGTAGTTGTGCCTTTGAAGCGAGGGTCCCCGGGTTCGATTCCCAGTGATTCGATTCCATTTTTTTCTTGGGAGTTTGTCTTATGTTTATGTGGTTGTCCATGCCATCTGCGACACGGAAATCCTAGTGCAGGGGTATCCGTGTGACATATTTCTTTTTAAATACCCGATCTAAATATATATTTATGAGCACAGCTTTATAATTTGTAATGACAATCTGTTGCTTTATTAAAATAACTTAAAATGGTTCCGCGATTTCACCCGCGTAGTTCCCGTTCCCGTAGGAATACGGGGATGAAATACAGCTTATATTACTCGCTGATAATGTAGCTTTCCATTGGTGAAAAAAAAATTAAAATCAGTTCTGTGGTTTAGGAGTGAAAGCGTAACAAACAGTCACTTTCACATTTATAATATTAGTTCAATAAAAAAGTTCCATATAAATCGTTACAGTTGGAGTCCATATTCTAGTAGCTCTTACCCTAACCAAGTCCGAACTGAAACCGGTGACCCGAAAATACCCGGTGGTTCTGATAATATTCTAAACATCTATTGTAGAATATATAAACACATGTACCTTGTATATTTACGCATCAAAATGTTTGTGCGGTATGCAAATAAATAAGATATTACCAAAATACTGGGAAATTTAATTGGATTATTTCAAATATTTCAAATTTCAGTAAAACTGAATTAGGGTACCTACAACACAGGTTTGGTCCAGATCAGGGCTTCCCAAACTGTGCGTCGTGCTGCGTCGCTGCAGCATCATCCCAGAGCTCAAATTCTCAAAAATATGGTTCCATTGGTAATGCAGCGCTAAAGGTTCTATTACCATTTGCGACGTCGCCCTTGTGCGAAACAGGCTTATGTCTAAGGCAATTTCCAATCTTGAGTCCCGGTTTGAGAAGCTATGCTTTTAAAAGGATAAAAAACCTTGTTGCTAGGCTCGAACTGGTATGTCCTTTTTGACCAGAGAGTGGATGGGGCAGTCGCAAAGAAATGGCATACTCCCGAGGGCGTCGCAGTATAAATAACTTTGGGAAGCCCTGGTCTATATGCATTAAATGCACTGTAATTGTAGTACCTAATTTTATTGTGTTTTCAACTTATTATATCTTTTTTCATTGTTGAGCAAATACTAATGGACCATGTATAAATTTTAAAATTGGTTATAAACATTATTCGTGTTACCGAGATATTTACCATGATTTGGAATTTTTGTTGACTCCCGATATTTCGACGCAGTTACATGCTTCATGGTCCCGGGAAAACTGTCTTTGCCCGGGACAACAACAGTTTGCCCTCAAAACTCACAAATCATGGTAAATATCTCGGTAACACGAATAATAATGGACCATATAGTTGTCGTAACAAATAAATTTTATTATATTATGTCAAAAGTCCTTATTAACGTCGAATTCTTGAAACACATATGTCTAAGTATTTTTAAAAGAACTATGGGTTTCTTTTTAAATAAATATGTACGTACACCTACTAGAATACGCTTTCTCATAATTTAGTTTAGCGAATGTTTGCTTTCGTTTTTATTAGTTAAACGTTTGCGAGCCAAAATGTTTAGTTTCCATTTTAAATATGTACTATCTATCTTGTGCCCGTGTTTGCAAATGAATAAATGATTTATGCTCGAATATGGAAATTTCTTTGCACACATTATAACATTGACTTTTTTTTTATAGGGTGTGTGAATATGACTCCGCCCCTTTTTGTCAAAATAAAACACATTTGTTCGCTTACAAAATTAAAAAAAAAAATTATTGAAAGTATGCTCCATCTGCAGCTACAACCTTCGCCCATCGTTCAGGTAGTTTTCGTATTCCTTGCTGGAAGAAGTCCTGGTCTTTTGAGCTTATCCAGTTGTCAATCCAAATTTTGATACTTTCACATGAAGTAAACTTTTCTCCAGTAAGGTCTGTCTGCATCGTCCGGAATAGGTGGTAATCCGAAGGAGCTATGTCTGGTGAATATGGCGGGTGGGGTAACACTTCCCAGTCCTGTCCCTCTAAATATCTTTTTACGACTTCTGCGGTATGCGGTTTGGCATTGTCATGCTGAAGAACTAATTTGTTATGTCTATTCACCCATTCTGGTCGTTTTTCTTCTATGGCTCGCTTCAAACGCATTAGTTGTCGTCGGTAAACTTCTCCATTAATAGTTTCAGAGGGTTTGAGCAACTCATAATATACAATACCTTTCTGATCCCACCAAATACAGAGCATGACCTTGGCACAGTGAATATTTATTTTTGGCTGTGATGGGCCTGGTTCGCCTGGTTTCACCCAAGCTTTTTTGCGTTTAGGATTTTCGTAGTGTATCCATTTTTCGTCTCCTGTGACTATCCGATGCAAAAATCCTTTTCTTTGCTGTCTTTGAAGCAGCATTTCACAAATGGTTTTCCGACGTTCCATGTCTCTTTCTTTTAAATCATGTGGAACCCAGTCACCGGCTTTTTGAATCATTCCCATCATTTGTAAACGCTTTGCAACAGTTGAACGATCAACATTTAATGCTGCAGCTAATTCTGATTGAGTTTGGCAAGAATCTTCCGCCAATAATGCTTCCAATTCAGCATCTTCAAATTTTTTTGGTGGTTTTCCATGTTCTTTATCCTCAGTACTAAAATCGTTATTTTGAAATCGTCGAAACCATTCCTTGCAAGTTGTATTAGACGGAGCATGCTCACCATAAATCTCCACAAGCAAACGATAAGTTTCCGCTGCAGTTTTCTTCGCAATAAAATAATGTAATAACACTTCCCGCAAATGACGTTTATTTGGAATAAAAACCGACATTTTCGAAAAGGTGAAACAATTGTTGCTTACACTTCAACCAAATATCATAAAATGCGTTAGATAGCTGACATTCAGTACTATCGAATACAAGTATGGTCATTTATTAGTACACGTAAACAATACTAAAAACGACATCTGTTGAGAAAGGGCGGAGTCATATTCACACACCCAATAATATAAATAATTAATTGAAAGGATCACTTTTGCATACCCTTGGAAATCTTGGAATTGACAAAATTAATTAATTTAAGACGTCTAAGTTACATCACAGACTATGTAACAATAATGATACTGATACACTTAAGCCCCTGAATATAAAGTAGCATTTACAAAGCTACCATTAAACAGTACTTATTTCAAAATTCATTCAAATTAAACATTCAAATTTTTCAAAAGAACTTAAGTTAATTGAAGTAAGGTTCATTAATATTTGTCATACAAATAAAACGTTAATTGAGCGTAAAAACTGCTCAGCTTTAACAGTTAGAATAAATATTAGACTTGTACAAAAGGCCAGGCGAACTAAACATTCCACTGTTTAATCAATATCTAAATGAAATCTTCGCGAGCCGTTAACTTATACAAACAACAATGGGTAAATAATTAAAGGAGAATCAAGACTGATCTATTGCTGATAACAAACTTCAGTTTGGCTAATCTTGATTGCTCATTGATGATTTTTTTTGGTGGCTGAATCGAGCGTCTAGTAACGCAAGCAATTTGTACTTTTTGATGTAACGAAAGTGACAGAACAAGATGAAGGTTCTCCTGATATTAAGAGGTTATGGGCCGAGGGCTCATAACCTCGGCCCATAACCTCTTAACATCATTGTTTGAATCTCAAACTCTAACTCATTGATTCCTTTAGATCTCAAGTATCATTTAGACACGTCAAATTTTACACACACAAGTAAACACATTCGTGAGCATATAAAGTGACACAGGAGCGATATAAATTTTGACAGGAGCGATATAAACGGATCTGGATGAAATTTGTTACGAAGGTAGCTCATACCCTGGATTAACACATAGGCTACTTTTTATCCCGAAAACTAGAAGTCATATTTGGAGAATTAAGAAACACAACTTCTGCCAGTTTTTTCGCATCGTTCATGTCGACTCATTAACCGCAAGTAACACAGCGGGGCGTAGTAAGTTTCTAATAAGGATCGGAGAATAGATCAGCCGTCTATTCGCAGAAGAACCACCATATACTGGCTGTTCCTCGTTAACAGACTGCAGCAGAGAAGTGATTAGAAGTGCAAGTCTTAACTGAAACATACTGAGATATTTCCGTAGAGGATCGTTGCAGCTAATGGATGTGAATTATCTTAATACAGAGTTAGTACCCCGGTGGTACTAGCAGCTACAAAAGTTGACTAACAGAACAGACGTGATTAACAGGATTTCAAAATAGGAGCAGGTTCTTTGAGGCCCCGGGATAATAGTGAGGAAATATTTTTTGATGATTTTGATATAATATATATGGATGGATTGTGTAAAAGGATGACATGCGTAAGAAAGTAATTACTGAGATGACGTCTGACAGAGGACAATGACAGAAATACCTGAGTGCGCAAGAGGGCAGACCGATATGTCTGCCAATGATTTGCACACCGTACAGACTTCAGTTTACCCGGGACCGTGACGGATGAAACTGCGTCGAAATATCAGGAGTCAACAAAACTGCCATATCATGGTTAATATCTCGGTAACTCGAATAAAAAACATCAAATTTATTACACCTTTTTAAACGAGGGTTAAAAATATAAATGCCTTTACCGCTGACGGTACACGTGAATACTGCAGACGAGTTGTTTGAGTTCAGGTTTCCAACCAGTTGGTTATCTCTAGATAAATCTTAATCTCTCGGATGCATATTTACAAACATAAGTTTAATATGTTTTATATATATTGACAGTCTTTATTGCTAGAGGTTTTAATTACGTTTGAGTCCGCTGCTTCTTTTTGTATACATGTTGTTGGCCGCAGACTTGGCTATGGAAGCTAATGTTAAGAAAATTGAAGTGCCCATAGATAGTTAAGTTTGTTTCGAAGCTAACTCTCTGCCCAGACAGTATTTGGATATGTCCATCTCGGGTATACTAGCTGGTAAGCCACGTGGAAGGCTTGGAAATTCCGACACCAGAGTTGGGCACTAACTCATTCAAAAAAAGACCCACAAGAGTTCAGGTCTACTCTCAATATGCAAGAATAAATATCAGTGAATATGTACAATAGTTTAACTATGTGAACCCGATCTCGCTTGGTTGATTTTTTTTACTTACAAGTCTACAGTTCTTCAAGAGTTTCTTTTTAACCGATTTCAAAAAAGAGGAGAATCTCAAATCGTTTAAAATGAATTTTGTATGTTGTTTAGCAATATTTACGGTAATTGTAGACCTTTGGGGTGGTCCCATAGAAAATTCATGTAACAATTTTCCCCTCAGGTCGAAATCTCCCCTATAAGATACAAATATTAGAATTCGTTTATATGATATTGAAATCAGTCACTTGTTAAAAACATGGTATCATTTTAAAGACCAATTTTTTAAAAGCGAATCTCATTATTGCATGCTCGGGATCGAACCATCGACCATCAAATGTAGTCCTGTAGTCAATAACGTCCCCTTATCCGACACTTCAAAGGTATTACATTGAAGGCTAAGTACTAATAAACCCTGCAAGGTTCAATAAACACAGAAACAAGCGGTAATGTACTACAGCAATGGCCCGTACCGAACAAATGTATAGGAACATTACACGAGGTACGGCGCAATCTATATTCCGAATGGATGCTTTACATCGCTTCGATATTGGGGAGAAAATATTTTAGTGCTACCATAAAACAGCATTGTATTATTTAGGTATGCTTATACAATAAATATGCTATTTACTAGGTATGCGTACATTTAGTTTAGTACAAACATTTAGTTTGCAGATTTCCCAATTATTAGACTTAGTTGATAAATGTCGCATAATTTCTGCAACTAAATAATTTTGACAAGTATCAAAACACAATAATGCATAAATGAAGCCTGTTTTCACGAAGGGTAAGGCAGAGCCCTAATGGACCACTTTTAGGCTTTTGGGATAGGTGATAAGCTCATTGCTGCCATTATTAAACAACAATAACTCAATAGGATTATTCCGTTCTTTTTGTTGTAATGAATCCTAATAAATTACAATAAAATAATATAATTCAAATCATTAAAGATAATATAAATGCTTCAAAATAACAGGTAATTGAGGCGTTGCATCCCTGCTTCAGAGAGATGGATCCAATGTGACTCGGGTTTCCTAAGACGTCAGTAAGGGAGAATCTAAGTCGTATTTCGGTTGTCTATGGGCGGCATTGGCCACTTAACATTAGATGGACCATCAGCTCGTTTCGTTACCTATATTAAAAGTTTGTTTCAGTTAAAATAACCAACAAATCCACAGTAGAAACTGCAATCTTTTTAGCCACGTAATTAAGTTACTAACTCTCTTCCCTATAGAATATTTTAATTACTGCTATATTCTTCTTGTTCTAATTTTTATTGTTTCGTGTGCTAAATAAATGTTTCTTTCTTTCTTTCAATCATTATCAGCCTATACTAGTCCACGGCTGAGCTCGATTATCAACTCTCTTCCACTTGCAATAAGTATGAAACATGCCTAGCGTACACACATTTTTCGTGTAAGAAAGATGGCCGATCCATATTCGAGATAGAGGCGAAAGCGTTACGGCGTACCTTCAATATTTGTTCCGTATGATTTCAATAAACGACCTCTCTCGGAGCATAAATAATGCATGTCGAATTTTATGCGGGTTCTGTTATAGATCGATAATGTTGGTACAACACTAAACTTTTTGGACCGCGAATGCGACAAGCAACTTTACTGCGCAGGAATTAAAATTGACAACCATTTCAGCTTCAAGGTCAAGGAATATTCGGAAGTAGTGTTGTATTAATTTGGGTTTTCATGCTTGAAGGTTGAGGTTTGTCAGATTTACGGTCAGGCAATAGAATTGGAATTGTTAGTGTGTAACTGGGGTTAGTATTGTCTTTATTTTATCACAAAATGTTATCTGTGTTGTTCATTCACCGTTTCAGGGCAAATGGCATTTGCCATTTCTTGTTATTATATTATAAAGCTTTGATAAGGTTTCTGCGCTGCTGCCTTCTGCACTGTAGGACGTGTGTTTGATTTTCATGAGGACAAACATTTTTGTGGCAACATAGATGTTTGTACTGAGTCTTAATTAAAAAAATTATTAATAATGAATATATTAAAATTAAATTAATACGTATACGTATGTGTATATAAGAAAAAAAAATTACTTCTGCACTGTACCACAACAAAACTGTACTTCTGTACAAGTATTTTATCAGCCATCTGGGTTTCATAGTATCTACAAGCTATGCTTACTTATGGGCAAGATGGCGCTGGGTGAATTGTCAATATACATAAATTTATTTACTTTTATTTAATGTGAAAGTTAAGTGAACTCGCATCACACTTAGCGTATTTCAACTATAATTTACTAAAGATTCAAAGTTAGCTAATGGAACTTTCGTCCTAATTGTAATTATATGGATGCCGTGGCTTGATGATTTCAGTACAAAAGCGAATTAATAGCACTAGAGACGAACTGAGGACATGGAGCGGGAATCCTTTCTCAAACTTAGTCGAGTTGAAATGTACAGTCAGCAACTAAATAAAAATCTGGCTAAGCTAAGTTACAATAGGAATCATATTACTGTAAAGTACATAAATAGTACTTCCTGCAAATATATTTAATACCTCGACATATTATATACCTACATTACAATTCGTGAGATAAGCGGCAGTAGCAATTAAACATGAGGTACAACGAAAATAAATTAAATTAATTAAAGGTAAATTAATGTAAACCAGCATAGGTGTGACCACTTACCGGGCTTACTCAATAGCTAATGAGAGGTCCACGTCGTTGGTGCTGGCTATTACCGAAGATAAGAAGAAGAAGAAGATTTCCAAGATATTTTGGAAATAAGTATCTTACGGTAACAGCCAGATAAGATAGATCATACTTTACTCCTCACATAAATAAAATAACAGAAATTATAAAAATATTACCCGTTAATGTGAAACAATGGGCGGTCTTATCGCTTTAAAGTGATATCTTACAGACAACCTTGGATGGACTAGAAGTAACGGATTTTACTAGAGGCGTTTGGTGTATTTATTTATTAAACTAACTAATAAAATTCCATGTTATTTTTAAATAATATAACATGTTATATTATATTTATAGCCAAGATAGTTTTGAACTGGACTGTACCATTGAAATAAATTTTCGCAAGGGAACCGAGAACAGAATGAAATTGTGAGATTCTTTTTTGAAGAATAAAACTGGTGCGTCTCGTTGGTCTTTTAAATTGTGATATACGGGCGGGCGGGTGTCGAGCGGGAACCGAACTTATGACCTCGGCTGATATGTCGGGAGATGTGGTTATGTGGGGAAACATAGCTGCAACTCCGGACGAACTTCCAAGTTCGTCCGGAGAGGTACTGCCACCACATCTGGAATGTGCCGCCAAGCAGTAGTGGTTGCATTATTGTGTTCCGGTGGAAGGGTGTGGCTGCCGGTGAAATCACATGCGCATGAGACGTATCATCCCCGTCTCGGGTGATGGACGCAGCAGGGTGAATGCGACTCAGTAAAGATTTGGATCTCATGCTGAGTCGCACGCATTACCGTTGTCATGGGCGAGGGTCACCACTTACCATCAGGTGGGCCCTCAGCTCGTTCCGTCATTCATTCACTTAAAAAAAAAAAAAAAAACTTTTTCAATCCAATGCTCGTTTTTTAGCGTTCCTTACCCAAAGGTTAAAAGGATGTTATTACTAAGACTTCGCTGTCTGCCTGTCTGTCCGTCTGTCACCAGGGTCTTCTTATACTTCGATCGCGGAAGATCTAACTTATATTGCTGTTATTGGCGCAGATGATTACATATCCTCAGGTGGGCTTCAAGTTAGTCCTCTCATCAAAGCAGGAAATAAATATTAAAAAAAAATTGTTCTTTATGATTCTTTGTAAATTCAGTTTATGGACGATAATTTTACGTGATAACGTTGTAAGAAAACATTGATGAAAAATTGCATAATTTTACGCTCGGCGGATCGTGGCCTGCTTCATGCCTTTTCGATGCGTATTTATAAGACGTATCACGTCAAAAAATGATTGAATCCAGCACCAAGGCTCGTTATCCCCACCCGCCGTGTGTCACATGCATAATAGCGGTTTTCTCATCTCGATATTCATCTACCATTCCTTTTATATCGGCGTTCTGTTTCGATTTTACGAGTTCCGTCCGAGACAGCCTTGCCGTCAATGAGCGAACATAAACCATTTATTTATGCACAACGAATTTCAATCTTATCCCCTTGAATTAAAATGCAATAGGTTTGTTTACAACATCTTTTTTTGGCATTAAACCGCGAGTTGAACCAAAGGGTCGCTGAATAAAGACCCTTTCGGTTTTCATATCCGGTGCACGTGAATTTGAATTGTGTATTGGATTTTTAACTGGGCATCATTGTTCGGGGCTTTATCGTATTTTGATTTAAACAATGGCGTCTACTGAGTTCCAAGTAGTTTAGTTGGCAAAGTAATAAGAAGTGAAACCAACCGAAAAATTATTCTCTTGAGCAAATGACATGAAATTTTGAGAAGTTACAATTTAGATAATTAAATGATGCTAGTTTAAGAATTCTACGAAATAATTACAAGGGCGCTTGAGTTTGGCGTATGAAAATACGCAGTTTAAAGATAAGTACTTAGCTTTGTTGGTTTTTTTTTTGTTAAACCTTTTGTTTTTAATGCATTTTTGCAAGAAATACAATTATAAAAACTTAAACAGCTAAACCTTATCTAAGCACACATTCAAATCATTAGAGCCGTTTACGAGATACGCGAAATAAATAAATATATATACCTTACAGAATTGCTTGTTTAAACTAATAAGATTAACCTTCAAAAACAGATAAGTTGAATTGTTTTATTTTTGCAATAAGCTTATTTTAAGTTAAAAACAATTGCAATCATAGCTAATTACAATAGTTTTATCTAGATTGTATTTATTCTCAATGATTTCTTTTCGAAACTGGCACGTGTACTTTTCTACCATACTCCCGTGCATGACAATGCATAAATTTGGGAATAAAATAAAAAATATAGCATTCCTATCAGTGATTGTAGTGTGAGCAAACGAAAACACTGAAATATTAAAAGAAATAAACGTTTACACACTCATACCTCTGCACTAAGTTTCCTTGTGTCACAGATGGCATAGACAATCATAGAAATCGAACCCATCAAACCCCTCCCCCTTGCCCCCTTGCTTCGAAGGCAGGGATTACGAACTAAGCTACGGAATGTCTGTGACTGCAAAAAAAGTGGTGGAGAAAGTACTATAGCAAAGAAACATTTGATTAAAATACTTAAGTATACCTAACTTTACAGAGCTATTGCAGCCAAATTCGATTCCAATATACGTTTTTTGTAAAAGAATCCACTTTTAGTGAAAGAAAATATAAGAACATTTTGCTTCATCGACCCCTTTGTGCCCTGCTCAGTCCCACTTCAAAAATAACACTGTGACCTAACGTCGTGTTTTTCTAAAGTCCCGGAAAAGTTAGAAGTGATATTACATTCCATATGACATGTTCCACAGAATAATATTACTAAAAGTACAGAAGGATAAGTTCGTAAAGATTTTCAAATAATAACTCTCTTGACGCATACAACGCTAGTTTTTTTTTATGTGAATGAATAACAAACCGAACTGAGGGCCCACCTGATGGTATTGTAAGTGGTGACCTTCGCTCATGACAACAGTATTCGACTCAGTATGAGATCCAAATCTTTACTGAGTCGCATTCATCCTGCTGCATCCATCACCCGAGACGGGGAAGATACGTCTCATGAAAAGTTTTAGGCAAGTTCTAAATAATTCATGTCATGATAAGAAAAAAAAAATCGCTAACCGTAAATCGCTGACATGCCAGCAGTGAAGTCTTCCATTCGAGTCCTAGACCATTAACAACATAAAATGACATGCTGGCCTGATGGGACGCGAGTGAGAGACTCGATGCTTGATTCAATTAAGTAACGGCTACGTGGCTCAGTTGGTAGTAGCCCTGCCATCGAAGCGAGGGTCCCGGGTTCGATTCCCAGCCGGGGCACACTGTGTGGTGATCATGAAGTTTGTTCTCGGGTCTTGAGTGTTTGTCTTCCATGCCATCTGCCACACAGGGAATCCTAGTGCAGAGGTATGGGTGTGTTAACGTTGTTTATTTGTTGTTTATTTAATTAATAATGTTCATTGTAGCAGTTTATGGATCTTGTTGTTCGATAATAAATAAATTATTATTAAATACACTAAGCTTTTAGTGGTCTGTTATTCTAAGAATGTGCTTAGTAATGTTTCTTTTGGAGAGCCCAGAGATTATCGAATGTGCAGAGGTTGATGACCAAAGGGGTTTGGTCAGGTAAAAATGTCTTCAGAGCAGTCGGTACAAAGCAGGTTCCCCTTGGTAAACAAAAAAACGTTTGCGCTTGTTCCAACACTAACCAACCCAAGGAAGGAAATGGTGGTCTTCATTACGCAGCTTATGATGCATCATATTTATTCCGTATTGCCCATAAAAAGATTCTATGTGAAAGCCAAATATTATGGCGAAAAATATCTCGCTGAAAATACAAAAATATAAACAGCTAAAATGGCCGCAAACGCGAAAGACCATTAGCCGACCCCAATTCGTCTTGCCTTATTATTTTTCAAGTTCATCCATAATAGACCAGGAGCCAGTAGGCAGTATCCTACTGGGTATATCGGTTGGCAGTATCCTTCTGGGCTCTAGATCGTGAATTCGATTCCCACCCAAGATAAGGAAATTTCTTCTGTGTCCTCATACGTATTAGAAGGATTTATTACCAAAAAATCACATAACAAGTATTTTATCAGTGAGCTGGTTCCCATAGTACACGCTTTGCTTACTTTGGGACTAGATATCGGAGCCAATCCAGTCAATAATGTCAAATAAGAAAATGGATGTCTCACGTGCCTGTAATATACTGGCTCCCGGACTACCCACAGATATTACGCAAACGGAACAGGATGTGCGGACCATTTGAAAAGAGTTGTTTATCGTACCGTCTCGAAGGTTTCCAGATATGATAAATTACCTATTCGGGTTTTTGCTGTCTTTTGTATGAGTAGCCTCAAACTGGATCGAGCAGCGGATGTGAGTGGCTGAAATGTTGGTCATAACTGGAAACTCAACAGCCATATTGACATGATTCTTCTGATTTGTTTTGCTATATTTTTCATCCTTTGCTCGATTTTTTGCATCTGTTTGATCTGATGATGGGAATAGCTTACGACCTGATGTTAACCGGTATCCATAAACAACAGCAATACCACTCAGGTTTCCAAAGTATGAGAAGACCGAAGTCGCATCGCAATGTGCCCGGCTCTGAGACAGGGATGTTATGTAGGTGGACGGTGACCGTCATGGTGAATTATCAGGTGTGGTTCTAGTAGTTCTGCGGACAAGCCTGGCACAGGTTATTACAAGGGTTGCTTCCTTAGCACCACCTGGGAAACAGGTGTAGGTTAATCACTAATTTAAATCTAAATTAGTTGAGTTACTACAGTCATCAAGATGGGCACATACTTACCGATGTTATGTAAAAAAGCTCAGTACGGCGAATAAGCTAATCCATGAAGACGTTGCTTTGATAACTAATTCCAAAATTAAATCCAAAATAATCCAAGATTTTCACACGAGAAGAAATAAGCATGTTTCAACATAGTTCTACTGTCACTTAATGCGCGAATCATCGAAAAGCTATACCACAAAATCGCGAATAACAAAAGATCTAGATCTAGAGAGCGAGTTTGTTAGGCTATTTACAAACACACCTATTTATTAGAACCGCAAAACAGCAATATCCAATCATTATACAAACTCCGATACCCTATTTTAATGAGCGGTACCGCAGCAAGTTTGCTTATTCGGTAGTAGCTTTGTCCAATCCAATTCACCACTTCACATTTGCCACCTATTTGCGATGGTTTAGCTGGTAGTGGAAACCTTATGCAAGTAGCTCAGCACATCGTTATGTCAAATCCTAGAAACATTTCTTAGAATTAAATACTTACACTTCCAAAGAACCGGAATGTGAAAAGCACAATGCATAGGTGGAAATAAACAGCAAATCGTGATCGAGGGTTTCTTAGCTCCAAACTTTATATTAGTTAGTCAGATCAAATTCGGTGAATATTTCTGTCTACTACGGGCACTTTTGCTACAGCTTGTGCTACCTTGAGCACAGACAGTCAGATAGACAGAAGTTGTAACTTAATAACAGCTTGATAATTCTCCTCATACTGTGGTATTCAAATCTTTGTCCAGAACACCAGAGATCGGCATTTTGGTAACCGAGAGAGTTCAAATCTTCCTCGGGCCAAACAACATACCAACACCAACAAACTTCGAAGTTTCATAGTCCACACCCATACCTTCACAAAATTAACGCTATCGGAAACTTGTCAGAACTGATAAATTAGTTTACGAGCGTCGCACGTGTGAACCATTGTGCAATACCTTTAGGGTGTGAACAGGAAGACATAGGACCTTTGTTTAGTTTCCTCACAAACAAGACCTCGGCACATGGAACTGAACCTTATCACTTCCATATAAAGACCACGATTTATTGCCGGGTACAATGAAAAGACAGGTAGAGCGATGCCTTTGATTTGCTCGTCAATGAAATTCGGTTTTACCCGGACGCGGTTTTTTTTGTTCAAGAGCACAAAGAGATTTGGTTGGCTGTTAAGAACGGCCTTGGATTGGGTTGTATTTTTCAGACTTTGAAATTCTGAATCTTTTGAAGTTTTGAAGCGTTCGCGGAGAGGTACTGGATGTTCTTGACCCATCATCTTTTGAACGGAGTACTACCGTGCTTGAGGGCATCAGCCAGCTCCGTTCGTATGATGTCGATGAACCATGTCATAGACCTACGAAAAGCTTGAAAACTCCGACCAACCCTGATGGGCAAAAAGACGAAGAATAATTTGTTGGTGTGGCTGTGATTATCATTATAGAGCATTTTCCACAAAGTTCTTGTTAATATAGGCAAGTTTACTATTTATTACTGTCAATAATTGCAAGGCACAATACCAAAGTTCACCGGTGCTAAAATTAATAAATTAAACGAAAAAAAAATCTAAATAACCTCGCGAAATATTACGAAGCATTCGTTAACTTTTTTCGCAGACTTCGTTTATCGTAACTTACATTTACAAGGTGTGAGAAAAGTGTTTATCTAAATCCCTTATCTGTAACTGATATTGCTAGTTGTAATCCTATTTCAAATCTAAGTGCAGAATGGGCTTTTGTCAGCCAAAACTATTCTCCGATAATAGTTTCTCTATTGTAAAAAATGCTACCTGCTTGTGGCGCAAAGTAAAGGGCTGGAATACAAAGGTGAAATAAAATAATAATTAGGGTGCACTTTTTGTAACCGCAAGTCTAGTGCGCTTGCACAAAAAGTGACGTAAGAAATTTCTACTTTTACGTTTAGAAATTATTTTATTAGCACACTACACTACTTACGCTACACTAGGGGTACAGAAAAGGACATGTACACCATGTAAGTAAAATATATTTACACCAACGCAAGCTGCAGGAAAAAGCTAGCTATATTATAAATGCTAATTTGTTTGTTTGTTTATTACACTTTCACGCCTTAAACTCAAACGAATATAATACAAAACTGCAGTTATCAGGGGTATAGAAAAGGACATCAGGTAACTACATATTATCCAGAAATAAATTATTGTTTCAAAATCTATACTAACGCGATTGTAGCTGTGTGAAAAAGGTATAACGTTATATAAGGAAGATTTTCTACTAACAAAATTCAACACAAAATGCTGCTACCGTTTTCTACTTACACGTACTTACGTACCAAAGCCAAAGCTGTCATAAACCGAACTGAAACGACGAAATCGACTCCGCTCCGCGAAAACTCCCCACGTACTTTTACCATTACATATTTTTACTCCTACTTTATAACCTTCAAAGATGAAATATATACCACAGGGAAAAAGGATTATGATCAATTTTAGGGGTCCGCATATTTGCATAGGCCAGGCGTGCCGGGCCTTTGGGACGGGAGACGCGGGTCTCGCCGCTGGCAGTGCAGTGACGCTGTATGGGTTGACACCGAGTCCATTGTCTCCGGAGAAATAAACGGATGACGGATGGTCAGTACGACGTACGGGTCATGTCACCAAGTGTCATTGATTAATGTTTTCAACACCTGAATGTTGAAGTAGCTGATTTTAAATTTTCTGATTTTCTGATAAACAGTTGATAGTAGATGCCGATGTTTAGCAGTTACATCCGCCCTTAATATCAAAAATACGATTTAGGTCCTCCCCGACCGAAGTATGGGAAGTCCCAAGTTGCACCTCGTTGCGCCAGTCACCCGAGACGGGGATGTTACGTCTCATGTGTATTTCAACGGCTTTGATGTTCCGGTGGGTGGGTGTCCCACACCCTTCCACACAGTAGTACCCTCCCATACGGTAGTAGTGCATTGCTATGTCCACACCGGAACATAGCAATGCACTACTACTTGGCTGAGCACCAGGTGTGGAGGCAGTACTTCTTCGGGCGAACTTGGCAAAAGTTCTACTACTTTTTTTGGTGCTCCTTTAGCACCACCCAGGTCAGGAACATCAGTGAGTGCAAAAATATATTACGTATATTGCGCCAGAGTAGCGACGCGTAGTACCGTCGCTACTCTGGCGCAAGTGCAATACGTCACCAGCATGTCGAGGTCATCGGTGATGTGAACCCATAAGTTTTCCCCTACCAAAAATCGCTCAACGTGGCTAAGAACATTTCAAAAAGACAACACTCCAAAAAATAACCTAATAAAAAATAATGTCGGTCTACAGTCTAGACTTGGCCAGTGTCAGCAATGGACACGCGTCGCTCACATCTCAGCCGCTTGCCGCCCCAGGCGATCATGTCGCCAATATCTTGGCTGGTCTAGCGTCTGCACGATATCACGGGATTATACACAAACTAGACATGTTTGTAACTATGGCGGTTACGGTGAGATGGTAAAGCGCTTGTCGCAAAGCATCGAACATTTAGATATTACCAAAATAAATGTTTGAATAAGGATTTGTCCCTAATAATTGCTATTTATTTCCCTAGTTTTTTTTTTTTTTTTTTATGTGAATGAGTTACGGAACGAGCTGAGGGCCCACCTGATGGTAAGTGGTGACCCTCGCCCATGACAACAGTAATGCGTGCGACTCAGTATGAGATCCAAATCTTTACTGAGTCGCATTCATCCCGCTGCGTCCATCACCCGAGACGGGGATGATACGTCTCATGCGCATGTGATTTCACCGGCAGCCACACCCTTCCACCGGAACACAGTAATGCAACCACTACTGCTTGGCGGCAGATTCCAGATGTGGTGGCAGTACCTCTCCGGACGAACTTGGCACAAGTTCTACTGCTACTTTTTGGTTGCTCCTTTAGCACCACCCAGGGGGTACGTGTAGGGAATCAAAGGGTACACACCTACGGACGCGAGCAACTGGACCTAGTTGTAAGATTTATTGTAAATAATGCTTTATAAGACGTAAAAAATAATACAAATATTAATTTTTGGTGTGGAAATCGTATCCATATTTGCAATTATTAAAATTAATACATATATTATGTGAAAATTAATACAAGACACTTAAACACACATATTATTTTGGCGAAAGTTAATATCTATGTGTGTTTGTATGTATGCATGTGTATGTTTTTGACTTCTTTAAGTTCAAACGGATTTAGATGAAATTTCGTAAAAGGATAGCTTAAATCTTATATTAACACATAGGATACATTTGATCCCGGAAAACTGCGAATAACACGGAGCGTAGTTAGTATTCATATACAATATGTAGTGCCAATAGTTTCGTAGTAAAATCTGTGTAAGGACAGACAGACCAACGGATAAGATGAGGCTCCCTTTTTACCATTTTGCTACAGGACCCCCAGAATTTTTACTAAAAAGGTTGCAAAGCCAATAAATCTAATAAAATCGACCAAAATAAGTGGCTAACCAACCAGAATAATCAGTTCCACGCTCCTTAAAAATACTTCACCAAATTACCGTAAAACTCTTACTTACGGAACTTCTAAAACTAACCAACAATTTATTTCCAAAGTGCTCGAAGCTTACAGCTTTTGAAATTCCCCAGCCGTCTTAATGGCGTGGAGCTGAACAGTATACTCTTTATTTAAGTTGGATTATGGACTCACTGTAGGCTTTGTATAGTGTTTTAAGTGACCTGAAAAAAAGGAAGTCTCTCAATTTGGCTGTATTTTTTTTTTCGTCAATTTTTAACCGATTCGGATGTTCTTTTTTTTATTTGACTGTCTGTATCTCCAATGTCATCCTATGAAGACATTTACACCCTTAAAGACTTTAAATTATAATTGGCCCAAGTTCGATCCAGCTTGCATTATGAGCACAATGTCAAGAGTTTTTTTAGATAGGCAACGCTTCTGCAGAGGTGTTTCAAATGTGTTTAGGCTACGGTAATGACTTAACATTTTCGCTGTCTGCTTGTTTGTCTAACTGTAACATGAAAAAATATTTTGCACTCAGGTCTTGGGTGTTGTCAAATTGGATGAATATATACATAAATATTGGGGTGAAATATATATATTTATTTATTTTTATTTTAAATAAGATATTTTTAGTTTATTAAAATCGAAACTAATCTTATTATTCTCTTGAAGAAGCATTTGCGGATGCCTGTATTTTTTACCAAGTTTTTATATTTATTTTTTTGTTTTCTGTAAATTATATTGTTCAATAGTTCCAATTGTTCATTTAATATTCAGAAAAAAACTATATTTGATAGAATTCCAAAATCTTCATACACAAAATTTTATCACCAACTCGGCATTACTGAATATACGCTGAATAGAATATTATAAATAACTATTCAGCTCTTTTCAGAGAGACCAAAGATGCCACAGACATCATTTCCGATATGATTGCAATACTTACTGCATTATTTCTACGTCATGATTTCTAATCCTTCATGTTTCTTATGCGCAGCCTGCGGGCTCTGATGACTCGAGATCTATCACCACTCGTGGCATTTCCGTCGTGAGATTGCATTTACGATTCGCGACGGAAAGTAGATTGATCTACATTTCGTTTTTGAGAACTGTCACGAATTGCATTCGCTGCGGCTGCATGTGCGAATCCAGTTTGAGGAGTTGTC
The DNA here is from genome assembly GCA_921293045.1 of Aplocera efformata. Lineage (NCBI taxonomy): Eukaryota > Metazoa > Arthropoda > Insecta > Lepidoptera > Geometridae > Aplocera > Aplocera efformata. Next base: position 13,221,376 of record OV121039.1, read on the forward strand.
TAACTGACGGAATGTCCTCATTCCGTCAGTTGACTAGTTGACAACTATACTGTACTTTTTATTTTTGGCGTAACTATCTCATTGCTTGCCTGCTAAGTAATATAACTATTAAAATATCATGGCTTTTAACATAATTTTTCAAGATAACGATATTTTTTTGGTTAAAAACGTATTTTGATAAAAAATCTATGGGGACTGTGAATATTGTTTTTTGTTTTGTTCGCCATTTTGGCTTGGATTAGATGAAAAGAACATTAGGAAAACTAATAGCCGAAAAGATGAAAAAAAAAATAAAAAAAATAACGGCATTGGTATTATAATTTTTATGAGAGTTGCCTATTCGAAATTTCAGGCGGTGCGAAGTTTAGAGGATCATCTAGTTCTTTACATAATCCGCAGAAATATGCATGTTGTTAGTACTTCCTTTGGCAAGGTACGCTCCTACAAAAAAGATAAATAAAAGGTTTTTAGTTATGCTGCACTTTTGCTAGAATACCTTCTGACGTCATTAGTTTTTGTTTTAATCGGCCGATATACCATAATTCTACATAAAAAGCTGTTCTATAACATTCCAAAAGAAAGGTTATCGAAATCCAATTGAAACTTCTCCAATTTGGAAGTTGCGGCAATTGCATATGCAAGTACTATCGCGGAAATAACCACCAATCTTAATTTGGATAAAATATATAATAGGTACCACTACCAACTGAGCAGTGAGGCCAGTTTTTTTGTAATGATAATGTCCTTCTATTAAATAACGAAGCCGCCTCTAATGACCATTTCATTTCAATTATTTCACTTGAATCTTACTACTGTTATAAATAAGGAAGTTTAGGATGGATGTTTGTTACTCAATCACGCCGAAACGACTAAATGCATCTGGATGAAATTTACGATATATACTATAGAAAATAGCACATATGCTACTTTTTATCCCGGAAAAAATGTATGGATCCCGTAGGATGACCAACCGCGGGTAATAACTGCGAGAAGCAGCTAGTAATATATAAAATTAAAGTTCATTATTAGAACGTTTTCCGTCCCCACAATGTACCCTCGCGAGAATGGAGGCTGCTGCAGACGTGCGCGTAAAATATTCATTTATTCGTATACCTACCCGCATGGATCACGGATATATGGAACCTCATTGCATAATTGATTTGAGAATCGAAAATCGACCTGATGGTAATTGGGTACAACTGAACCTAAAGCACGTGCTTTAAAAATAAGTAACTATAATAGGCTAGTTCGAATGACCGAATTATTTTACTGTCGCTCCTGCTGTTACGAATATTATTCAAGTGAAATGGGGCCCTCCAGGGACAAGAGGATCAATCTAAAGTAGCAAAACTTCAAGTTTGTCCGAAGAAGTACTGCAACCACATCTGGTAATCCACCACCAAGCAGCGGTGGACTCGCATTGTGGTTATCCGGTGGAAGGCACACTGATTAAACCTAATCAACTAATCACTGATCAACTAATGTTGTCAGATGCATTGTAAGAGAACTGCAATACAACCAAAAATCTTTCACTTATCTTTTTCGTCTGACAAAAAAGAGGGGTGTCATATGTTTGTAGTGTGTATCTTTATATACATTAGTATCTGTATGTCTGTCTGTGACATCGTAGCTGCCAAAAAACGGACCGATTTTGATGCAGTTTTTTCTGGTTGAAAGCCGACGTGGTCGAAATAGTTTATAACAATAATTTATGAAGATCTGTTCAGACGGTTGTTGTTCATTACTTTACCTTTACCCCAAATCAGGGGATTTTATATTTTCGTAAAATAAACTTGAATGCAATTGCACCAGCGATTGAAATATTCTATTCCAATTTACAAAGAAACAGAACAATCGGATACTGATTTCATAATGAATTTTTAACTTCGCCCGGAGACAGAAGTCTTGCATCCATTAAACTCTAACAAATCCATCTAGCTTCAGATTATAGTACGTTCTGCGCTTTCAACTTCTTCGAAATCGAAAATTCCTCTCGCTCCGGGCTTGATTGTATTACTAATGAAGATGTGATCTCAAGAATTTTATTCACAAATTGAAAATGTTCTAAAGTTCAATATTGCTTAGTGGAATTGATTTAAGTTTCTCTGCTGCAAAGCAGAATCTATCATCTCGCACTAGCGGAAACAAAATTAAGTTTATTCACTGCCAATAAAGATAAACGAGGCTCAGTAATTATTTCGCTGCCTGTGAGTCTTTTTCCTAAGCAGCATTTTACCTAATTTGAGTGAATAGGTATTTTTTGGACCAGTGTGTCTCATCTTCCTTTGCATGAGGTCAAAGGGTTCTTGAAATAAATACACATATAAAATTTACCTGTCATCTTTATGCTATAATTTCAACAAAGAAAGTTTATTAGGGAATGTATCGTTTCATGCGCCTCTAATTTCACTGACACCGGTTGCTCCTTTCGTACCTGTCGGGGAACACGAGTAGGGATTCTGACTTTGAGGTATAACTGAGTCTGCAGACGCAAGTAATCCCATAAAATAAGGTCTTCCCGTACTAAATTATGAAAAGATCCAAGTCGTATTGTGTTGCGCCCGTCACTCTGAGATGGGCATGTTACGCCTCAAATACGCCAGTAATTTCACCGGCACCCACACCCTTCCACCAGAATACAGCAACGCGAGTGCACCACTCTTAGGCGGCGGATTATCACGTATAGAGGCAGAACTTGACAACATTTTTACTGCTAAACTTTGATGTATATTTAACGATATTTTGCCTAAAAATGTTTAGATGTTTAAATAAATAATTTGGTCCTGTTTCTGCTTTAAAGCGAAGGAAGCGAAGCGAGATGTGCGGGGAGAATTGGCGTAGCGGTCAGTATGTTTCCACGAATTGGAGATGTGAGATGGCTACAGCAGAGCCATCACGATTCCCCTGTAGATATGTACAACGAGTTAAAAACGTAATTAATGTACGATCCCTTATTATAAAATTAAATGGATCCACTGAAATTGCCGCCTACTTATAAATACGTGCAATTTTCCTTTAATTAAATACATTATGATGTTCCCTATATGAGTATTGATACACGAATAAATCAAATATTAAATCGTTTTGCGCTGCGGTTGCAACTTATTCAACTCGATTTGCCATTATTTGCCTGAGTAGTTATGAACCCAAATACCTTTTAACTGTCAACCACACAGTGTTTTAACTTTTATAATTAATGCTGTGGTCAGATGTTATGACCTAAGCTTTGTTTGAAATATATTCATCAGCAAAAAACGCACTATGCACCAGTGAGCTGCCTAGGCAGCTTAAAAAACATCAATCTGTAATCCTTGTTCTGTTTTTGATTTTCCATACGTGCAAGGTGGTACTTTGAAGTGTTTAAACGACTTTAAAGAATAAATGCAATAGTATTTTTAGGAACACAGATTTTTTTATTGTCCTTAGCTATTTAAAAGAAAAACGATTAAAAGGCATTTATTTAAACACGCGTATATGTATACAAATGAGCTCAAGTACAATATAGGTCAGGTAAGTATTTTGGGTATACATTTTTAGTGTGGTCATTAGTTTGAAGACTCAGACACGCAGTTTTTCAGCCTACTTTTGGAATAATTGCCACTACGTGCACAAATGCCGTTTGACAGTTGTCAAATTGTGAATCAAAACATATAACGTCTGTCTGGTTAGTTATTCGTAATAATCAACTATATTCCTATTTAAATATGTCATATATTTATATATCAAATAATATTTTGTAAGAAATACGTTTTCAAATTTCAAAGATTATTTATATTAACCGCTCATAACACCAAACTCGACCTGCCAATGCTCATAAAATATAACCCTGGCATAGATATTATTACAACGGCGAGGTCCCTATGAGAATAGCCCACAATCCAGAAATTAGTAAGCAGAAACTGTGGCTTAACCACTTTAAGCACCAAAATTTCCCAGAGGCATTCCACGCAAGTAGGTCAAATGCTCTTACCATGAATGCCATCATACAATGTATCAAGTGAGGAGGCTTAAGTTGTCAAAGTTGAATTCAGCCAAACACCTACGGCCAACTGATTACTTTCACTTATGGTGCCATATTTAGACCTTATCTGGCCGTGATTGGGTTGTTTATAATTCTGTTCAATGATAAAACTGTCTTGGTATCTTGCGTGGCCAAACCTCCAATGCTTCGAGAGGTGTCAATTGCTTGACACAGATGCATGTATGTATTTTAAGATTAGTATTAAGCGTCTTATTTTAGATCTTATATCTTTGCTTATAAGAGTTAGACCGTTTGTCGATACATTTGTGGTTATGTTGGCAAATATTAATAAATAAACAGTCATTTGCATGGTAGTGTCTAATTTGGAGTGTATAAGTACAAAATTACTGTTTTATATTTGTGTTCTCACGTTAATGGCTTCTCCACTTTATTAATCATTCTAAAGCATTAGTTCGGCCAAGTATAAAAAAAAATGTATGGATGTAAAAATTTTCGTCTTGTAAGGAAAGTATAACATACACCAATCTCTACAAATTACAATTATCTTTTTCCTTAATAAGACTGTCACAAATTTCTCATATCTCACACTTAACTTACATGCGCATCAAACATTACATTCCCGTCTTGGAGTGAAAGCGCAACGCGATGTGACTTGAGTCTTCGCATACGCCTATACGGGAGAACCAGAGTCGTATTGCTGTTGCTATGGGCAGTGGTAACTACTTAACATCAGGTGGGTTGTCAACTCACTTAATTCACATACAAATCCTATGTTGTTTAAGACGTATTTTGCTCAGACTGCTTCTAGCAAGGTGTCATCTTCATCACAAGGATTGTGAAGAGCCCTTAAAAACAAGAATGATTTATTTCTCGTGCCTTCAGTAATACTCGTAACAGCAAACTTTTCAATATATGAAATATCCAAATCCTAGGGCGACAGGATAAACAATTCAGGTCGAAATGGACGTTTCTCGTTCCGATGTTGTTTTTATTCAGAGCCTACAATATACTTTTTTTGTCAATCGTTTTTCCGAGCAATTCAATGCCGTTTGAATAAAAACTTATTGACGGCTAAACTCGAATGGAGCGGTGGAAACTCCAAGTCGGGTGAGGTAAGTGTATTGTTTCTTTTATGGGATATCTGGGGACAAAACAGATATATTTTTATTTTGCGAATAAATTTTAAGTGCGAAAATGTAGATGAGTTTCAATCGTAACCCGGTCGGAGTTGATATAAGGTTTGTCTACTGCGTTATAGGAACATTGTAATTTAAATATTTTTCAGGTAATATAACAACGAAAACGTTTACACCTCTGCATTAGGATTCCCTGTGTCTGAGATGGCATGGAAAAACACAGAAACACAAGACAAACACCCAAGACCCGAGAACAAACTTCATGCTCACGACACAAAGTGTGCCCAGGCCGGGAATCCTCGCTTCGAAGGCAGGGCTACTACCAACTAAGCCACGGAGCCGTCCTATAACGGATATTTTTCTGTTTCTACGTTTATGTAAGTACTTAGCGTTGGGGGTACATTTTGCTCCATAGTTAAAAATGAAAATTGGTTTTGTGAGACATAATCGACCACTTACAAAAAAAAAATTGAAATAAAAATAGCAAACCTCGCCGTCAACGGATAGATCGCGTCCGTAGGTGTGTACCCTTTGATTCCCTACACGTACCCCCTGGGTGGTGCTAAAGGAGCAACCAAAAGTAGCAGTAGAACTTGTGCCAAGTTCATCCGGAGAGGTACTGCCACCACATCTGGAATCTGCCGCCAAGCAGTAGTGGTTGCATTACTGTGTTCCGGTGGAAGGGTGTGGCTGCCGGTGAAATCACATGCGCATGAGACGTATCATCCCCGTCTCGGGTGATGGACGCAGCAGGATGAATGCGACTCAGTAAAGATTTGGATCTCATACTGAGTCGCACGCATTACTGTTGTCATTGGCGAGGGTCACCACTTACCATCAGGTGGGCCCTCAGCTCGTTCCGTCACATACTCACATAAAAAAAAAAAAAAAAAAAAGATACGTCGTGAAGAACCATCGTCATCATATATACTTGTTTACTCTCGTCAAACAAGAGTAGGCATTCGTTTACAATTAGGCATTGCTGAGAAGTGTAAGGGAGTGTGTGCTGGTGAAATTACAAAGGCATGAAACGTTACATACCCGACTCAACGTAATGGGCGCAACGCGATACGACTTCTCATATCCTAGGAAGAGAGGACTGGAATCGTATCGCTGTTGTCTATGCGCGGCGGTAACCACTTAAAATCAGGTGAACTATAATGGGCTATTGGGATCGTCCTATGACATTAGTCACTTAAAAAAAACATTCGAACGGCCTTAGCATACTTATAGTGTATATCTTACGAGTAAATTTTGAATTTTGATAGAACAAGAAAGGTTTCGTCCGAAATGCTGGTTCTAGAACATTCCGTACCAGCCTCTAATGTTCCCACTGCAAGGACACCGGCCTACTCTCGATAATTGAGAGTGAATGGGCTCAGATCAGAGCCCATCCGGAATCCGGATTGCCGGATTGGTAGATGTCACATGTCGTCGAATTTTTGGTTCTAAGACATGCCGGTTTCCTCACGATGTTTTCCGTCACCGTTTCGAGAACTTGGTATTGCGCACATACATTTTTCAAGTGAAAAAACGCACGTGTGGGTTTGAACCAGCGACCTTCAGATTGAAAGTCGGCGTCCGTGCCCCTGGGCCTAGAACATTCATTCTCACTATATTTACCAAAAACACAAGGATGCTATTATTTAGAGCAAAAACTATTATTCACATCTTTATTTTGATGTTTATAATTTGGTTTCCAATCAGGATAATTATTGTCTCTGAGTTTGGCACTTAATAATGTGTTATTAACCACAATAGAATATATTATAATTTCAATTATTTCGGTTCAATATGTCGCTATAAATTGTTTGCTTGTTCTAGGAATTGATTTACGTTACAAGTGAATGGTATCGCAAGACTGAAATTTACCCACAGAACTAATACATATTTTATTTAGTAAACACCTTACTCTAGGGGTGGGGTGATAAATACAAATACAAGATCGGCGGCTGATAAGTCGCCATATGTTGTCAGAGTATTCAAGGCCTCCGTCATGGCTTAGACTAGTTTTCTACTAGAGGAACTAGACCTAGTCCTATCTCCGTATTCATATACACAGATTAACTCTACGCATTCTACAACCTGAGGTTCAAACAGGTAAAGTTAAACTCGCAATTGATGACCGCAATTTTCGGCTATAAAAATTAATAATATTTTGGAATAGAGGCAACACTTTCTATGCAATTTTTTCGTACATCGTTGTCTCACTTGTATCTATGAATAACAATTGCCTGTCACAATTTGTTCCAATCCAAGACGGTATTGCCAAGCTTTAAAAATAAACGCATGATAAGAACGCTGATACTACAATAACTGTAACAGTTCTTACAGTATTATAAATATCAGCGGTATTATAGTATTGTAAATATCAGCTTCAACATGAAACCACATATTTTGTGATATTACTACAAGTTTGCGCAATAGCAACTAGGCTAAAAAAAACGCTTTAATTCATCAGCTATTGCTCGTATTTCGGGATATTATTCGGAAATATTTTCTGGTCTCACCGGGCGGCTCGGACGCCCATAAAAACCCGGATGATCCTGGCCTATCGATGCTTCACGCTGATATGAGATTCTCACTTGGGCTTTTATGCCGCGGGACAAGGTAAGAGATATACGCGGCTTGTGGGGGGAAAGAGGATAGCAGTCGAGAACTCTCATGAATCAGCCAGCTAGCTACCACTCTCTGCAGCTACCTGTATCTTAACTTGAGAGCCAATGGAGCCTTGCAAAAACCAATATAACACAAAGGTATTTGAGGTCAGGGCACATGTAGTCAAAGTCTAGGGTTAGGGCAAGCGTCAGGGCACATGGTAGTCAGACTAGGGGAAAATGTGTAGAAAAATATTGGCTATGGACCCAACATGTAATGGTTTGACTTTTTTTATGTAACAAAATTGATTTTGACGGCTCCGTGGCTTAGTTGGTAGTAGCCCTGCCTTCGAAGCGAGGGGTCCCGGGTTCGATTCCCGGCCGGGGCGCACTTTGTGTGGTGAGCATGAAGTTTGTTCTCGGGTCTTGGGTGTTTGTCTTGTGTTTCTGTGTTTGTCCATGCCATCTGCGACACAGGGAATCCTAGTGCAGAGGTATGAGTGTGTTAACGTTGAGATGAGCTGAAGGCCCACCTGATATTAAGTGGTAACCTCCGCCCATAACACCAGCAATACAAATTAGGTCTTCCCGACCGAAGTAAGGGAAGACCCAAGTCGACCCACCCGAGACGGGAATGTCATATGCGCCTGTCATTTCACCGGCACCCACACGCTTCCACCGGAACACAGCATTACGATTGCACCTCAGAACCATGAGATTACCAGTTGTGGAGGCAGTACTGCTCAGAGCGAAGTATATCATTTATATATCATACAGGTTTTATCCAGTATATAATAATAATAATAATAATAACCGAGTCACCGCTTTGACAACTTCGTTTCTCTCGTGCAAATTTTTAATTTTACAATTTATTTGCTTTTAGCCCATTTTTAAGATTAAAGTACATATACAACATGTTTTGGTACAGGATTTATTAAATTATTCATCTATTAATACCGTTAAAAACCTTTTTTTTCAAACAATCTCCAAATTTACCAAAGATGACAGCAGTGATAATGACAATATCGAACAATAAATACAACTAAAATCAATAAAATGTTAACGAGATCCAAAAAAAGAAGAAACGACATAGCAGCGGAAAGAAACGCACATTTACCACCACCGCCGCCCGCCTCGTCAAGCTCCGCGTCGTCGTCCGGGGATGAGAAGTATGGCACCCCCCCGGAGACTAGCAACGTGTCGAGCGACGAGAGCGAGCCGCCGCCGCCCCCGTCGACGCGACCACCTGTGCGACGTAGAGGGAGGCCACCACTGTCGGCCGGCTTGGGATCTGCGGGACAAGCTGCCCCGCGTTCGATCCCCGCCATCGGCAGAGTGCAACGCATGAAATGGAATAAAGATATCAACATCAACGTCATGCGTGCATACTATAGGGCTACAGAGGGAGGAACCTGTCTGACCGCGTACCGTGCCCGGATGCTTCTTCTGTTTCAGGCCCTGGAACCAGATGTGACCGTCACTACACAACGATTATCTGACCAAGTGCGAGCTATTCAAAGGTGTAAACTGTTGGATGACTCCACACTTGATCAGCTACGCTCTGAAACGTTGAGTGTTGCGAGTATCGATACCTCACGACGGGACCCGACTGCCACGATGCCGATAACGGCGCCGACGATCTCGGCACCGACGCCGGCGACGACGCAGGCGGACCCCGTTGACGATGATATCGAAAACGAGAAAACCACCGTAAGTACCCAGGATAATGAGCAATTGAGGAGGGCTTTGGACGATGCAATTTTGCAGTACCGATTCACACCGTACGAGAGTAGGCCGCGTCTACCTCGTTTACCCACTCATAGACGAAATTTAGCATTAATGGGGGCTCTGAACCTTTTACTAGTTCCGTATTTTCGGACTAGTGAAAACATTGTTGATACTCATTCGATCCTATACTGCGGGGCTGTTGCGGCATGCCGAATGGCGCGTCTCAAGTTTCCAGACTCTGAGCGTGCACCGCGGACTGTTGCGGGTCCCCCCGCCTGGCAAGTACGGATCGAGCGACGTATCAACACGTTCAGAACCCTCATTGCAAAGCTAATGTGCTTCAGAGAGGGCAATCGTCGCCCTCGTGTCATGCGTTTCGTGACACAGGCCTTTGTTGGGACCGATACTCGGCCTCAGGACTACATGGCCTGTGTAACGGAACGAATAGACTTTTTGAAGCAAAAAGTCTATGCGTGGGCAAACCGTATTCGTCGGTACAAAGAACGTGTGGATAGATACTGGCAGAATCGCAACTTCCAAAGTGACCAAAGGAAGGTGTACAGAAACTGGGAGAAACCTGACCAACGTGTGCTCGATGGACATGTGCCGAATATCAACGTCACAAACAATTTCTGGCGTGGTATTTGGTCCATACCCATAGAACACTCGGAGGGCGATTGGATGAGCGTTATAAACAATGCATGTGAACCTATCGAAACCATGGAGGATGTTATTATAAGCCCCTTAGACGTTAGTTGTGCAATTCGTACGACCCAGAACTGGAAAAGTCCTGGGCCGGATGGATTACACAACTTCTGGCTAAAATGGTTTCGTAGTTCACATGAATTGCTTGCAACGCAATTTCAAGAAGCTCTAGAGCTTGGGTCTCTCCCAAGTTTCCTTACAACTGGTGTCACCATCCTGCTCCATAAGTCTGGTAGTACCGCAGAAGCTAAGAATTACAGACCCATCACGTGCTTACCTACCATCTACAAGCTCCTTACATCCATTCTGACCGTAAAAATTAATAACCACGTAGTTGTTAACAATATTTTGGCCCCCGCTCAGAATGGATGTAGGGTTGGGTCTCGCGGTACTAAGGAGCTCCTCCTCATTGACATGGCTATTAGCCAACAGGTCAAACGAAACAGGGGAAGCCTCTCGACTGCCTGGATTGATTACAAGAAGGCCTACGATTCAGTGCCTCATACATGGTTGGAAAGGGTCTTAGAGTTGTATAAAGTAAATACAACTTTGAGATCTTTTCTAGGAACATGTATGAGGCAGTGGACCACAGTCCTTCGATATCCAGGTAGCCGACAGGACTACTCTGTTCCGCAAGACCTGATAAGGATTGAGCGGGGTATATTCCAGGGCGATAGTCTGAGTCCTTTGTGGTTCTGCCTAGCACTGAATCCTCTCAGCACTCTACTGAAGGATTCAGGTCTAAGCTATCGACTTAGGAGAGAGGGAGAGATAATGTCTCATTTGATGTACATGGATGACCTCAAACTTTTTACACCGAAAAAAACCGAATTGATGGCGCTGCTTAACATCACTCAGATGTTTAGCAACGCTATCGGCATGGAATTTGGTGTAGATAAGTGTGCGGTCATGCATGTACAGCGAGGGAAGGTTGTGAATTCAACAAATTTACAACTTTCCGAAACAATATCTCTCAGATCTCTCTCCGAAGTTGAAACCTACAAGTACCTTGGTATGTCGGAGGCATTAGGTATAATGGATAGAGACATGAAACAGTCGGTTAAAGAGCGTTTCTTTTGCCGCCTATCAAAAGTACTTAACAGTCTTTTGTCAGGTGGTAACAAGGTTCGCGCTTTTAACGGCTGGGTCATGCCTCTACTCATATACACCTTTGGCATTCTACGGTGGACTCAGACAGAGTTAGACGCCCTGGATCGTAAGGTACGTCAACTGCTAACGGCCAATCGCATGCGGCACCCGCGCTCGTCGGTAATGAGAATGTACATCCCACGGAAGCATGGAGGTCGAGGTTTCCTTAATGCCAAGACCCTCCACAATCGCGAGGTCTACAATCTCAGGGAGTACTTTCTCCACGCCGAGTACGAGATGCATCGCGATGTCGTGGCAGTTGATAAAAACCTCACCCCGCTCTCCTTGGCAAAGGAGAACTGGCGGAAACCACAGGTGCTGAGCACTCAGGACCGCAAGAGCATATGGGAGAGCAAGGAGCTGCATGGGCGGTTCTACAAGGCCCTCACGGGGCCGGATGTGGATCTGCCCGCTTCGGTGAACTGGTTACGTTTCGGTGACCTATTTGGGGAAACCGAAGGATTTGTCTGTGCAATCATGGATGAAGTAGTCAAGACGAACAACTACCGCAAGTATATAATGAAGGATGGGACGGTGGACATCTGTCGTGCATGTCACTGTCCCGGTGAGTCTCTCAGACATATACTTTCGGGTTGTTCGCACTTGGCTAACGGAGAGTATTTGCATAGACATAACCTTGTAGCCAGGATCATCCACCAGCAACTTGCACTCAAATATGAACTTGTCGGATCTGAAGTGCCGTACTATAAGTACGCACCGGCGCCAGTTCTTGAAAATAGCCGTGCTACGCTCTACTGGGACCGGTCTATTATCACGGACAGGACTATTGTCGCCAATAAGCCTGATATCGTGATAATAGACCGGCCAGAGCGCCGGGCGATACTCGTTGACATCACTATTCCACATGACGCTAATCTCGTGAAGGCCGAGAAGGACAAGCATAGCAAGTACCTTGATTTGGCCCATGAGATTACCGCTATGTGGGATGTGGATTCAACGATTATCGTCCCAATAGTCGTTTCAGTGAACGGACTTATAGCGAAGAGCCTCGACCAACATCTTAAGAGGCTCTCGCTAGGCGGCTGGATCAAGGGCCAGATACAGAAAGCGGTACTCCTGGACACGGCACGCATCGTCAGGAGGTTCCTCTCTCTGCAGCCCTAGCCACCGACTGCTTGGGTCTTACTCCGCAGTCGGTGGTCCTCCGTTTTTATATATTTTTTACTACAATGTTTTTATACTGTTTATTTTATAAATAATGTATTATTTTGTAGTGAAAAATGTATACAAATGAGAAATAAAATAAATAATGAGAAATAATAATAATAATAATAAGCCTCTTTATTTCCAAATCCTATAGTTACATTTTTTCTTAGCTATCTTGTTAGTACATAGTGTGTTTTCTTAATAGTATTATCCAGTAGTCCGCTAAAACGATTGTCATCTCTTAGTATCTATATGGCGTGTGTCGCTATGTCTATTTACCTTAGAAACCGATAAGGATTCGTAAAACACCAGAAATAAGCATAAATTCGCGTAGTTTCATTTCTTGAGTCTCTTCTCTCGCAGGGAGTAATATTTCAAATTTTTTAAGTTCAGTCTCGCGATGGTATAGCGTCAGACGTTGATTGAAACTCATATATATCAGAATTTAATATTGCAACTTGTTTACTTTGCCAATAAATCGCTGGCAAGTAAGGATTTATAGGTAAGGAAATTGATAAGGTGTAGTACTTTATACCTTAGGACGTGGAAATAAAATGTACTTTTTAGAAAAGTTGGCACATATTGACAAGTTTTTGCAATAGGGTTGGATTTTGCCGTCAGTTCATTCCACTGATAAATTTTTAATTTAAGGTCAAAGTAAGTAATGTAAGTAAATGCTATACGTATGAAAGGATAGTTTATTATAATACCTAAACTATAACAAAGAGAATTTTCCATCCAACTAAGTTTGTTATCCATGAGTTTGTAATATATTTATCTCTAACTGAGGAATAACCGAAAACAATTCGTTTATCTAATCCGACAAACCTATCAATATTAGCTGACACACACGAACCCAGGTGCCTCCGCTAGTAAATTAGTTTTGGGAAACAATACTGTTACGTGACTAGTGAAGAAATCTTGTGTTTAGCAAAATTTGCCAAGAATCGGGATGGTTTATAAAATTACAAGGAAAAAAAATGAGAATAACTGATTAAAATTAAGTGACTTTAATTTTTACATTTAGCAGATATTTTTAGACAATACCAAATAAAAAAAAACTGAAAATCGGTTCTTAGTTGGCTGAGATAACGTGGAACAAACAAATTCATTTATAACAAAGAAATTCATTTTTTTTAGCAGTACACAATGTAAGTATGCTTTACTTAGTTCCTTTTTCAAGCATGGCAAATTTACATAGGTGTGGGTGTAATATAAAACAATAGTAAAATAAAATATGTAATTATTTTTATATTTAATATAATAACTAAGGTATATTCAAAATAAAGTAAAAAAAAATCTAATTATCTAATTTTCCCAACATTCAGACAGATTTTTTTTTAATATTGTATATCCTAATATATATATATTCTAAGTAAGTATAGTAAATTATTCTGAAAACTCATTAATTATGGAGACTTTTTTTTAAACTTCAGTCTCCCGTCGTCAAAAAATGTAGCAGTAGAACGTCGTGGTATACCTCCGGGAATTAGTATAATAATAATAATAATAATCATTTATTGACACAAAAACATACATATTAACATTAACACACTTAAATTTTGATGTAACAATGGTATGTGGAATAATGGTAATTATCTAAAATAGTAGATATAATTTAAGTGGTCATGGGTGATTGCTAGCCCCCACACTAGGATTCCCTGTGTTGTGGGCATATTAGACGTGATATTTTCCCGTTATTATGGGCCGTTAGCGTTATTTCATTGAATAAATCGTGTTTTATTTTAAAAAAACTATTCTGCTACTCTTCCAAATAGTTTTATCTACTATAATTGATATTTTATTAGCTACCGTTGTATAAATAAGATAATATTTATGTTTAATTATAACGATCATTTACTGATGCCAATTATTAATAATTTGAGAGCTTAATTGCTAGTTCACCTAGCCTCACTAGAGATTAATCAAACACTACCTAAACTCATCATAAATTGAGATCTGATCCCATTTTCTCTCTAATTATCAGGCGATTAATTAACTGAACACCACGAGGTATTTAAATAAATTCAGATGTGATGCTTACTAATTGACTTCAATCTTAATCCAAAAATCTGATCAGCGTGTATAAATTCCGGGCCCACGTTGCTTGCGGACCTTTAGAAACTCTGCACGTTTCCCCTAGGTACTGACGCCATATATCGTAATCCGCCGTCAAGCAGTGCTGCAATAACATTATTGTGTTCAAGCGGTGTGCGTGCCATGAGACGTTACAGCCGCAACTAAGAGAGATGAGCGTAACGCGATTTCACTTAATTTTTTTTTTGTATATTTTATGAGCTGTGTTTGGTTTCAAACATGGCTCGATTCGTGTGTAGGTGCAGACTTATAAGAAAATACGTCTGAAATATGGAAATAGTTTACAAATTCTATATTTATGATAGCATGAGAGTTCTAAATCTGTGGCGAATGACCAGCAAATTCAATTATGCATTATTGGTTTGAAAGCACATACCTGTAACACAGTGAGCGTGGTGGGGCGTTGGCGGGGCCTATATGGGTCTCATGCTCTGGTAATTTACTGAACTAGATCATACACACAGCAACGTCCCGCTGGCCGTGGCGGTAGCGTGGAGACGTTACCACCACGCCCCGCCACGCTCGCAGTGTTTTTTTTTCAGTTCTGGGCAGTGGGAACACCTTTTGACCCGCCTGCACAAGAAATCCGTAATGCCAACCACGGTATTCCAATTAATAATTCCAATTTTAAATTCTGTTTCAGGTTCAACGCAGCAAATTGCTGAACTTTACGAACGGGAAACTTCTGAGCGTATGTTCACTAGTTACTTATGGCCGTAGATTTTACTTGGATGTTGTGTTCGGAAGTCTGCAATGGAGTTTTGGATTCGGTATATTTTTTCAACATGTAGTTGGTACAAAGTGCTTTCGTAGCTTTGCGACTAGGGCTTTCGTATTTGTATTGCTTTATTCGTTATCTATGGCGGTAATCACTTAACATCAGGTGTCAATACATCTACCGCATGGTAATCCATCCTTAAAAATCTCTTCGGTTCAAAACATAAATGATAATAACCGAATTCCGTCGACGAACGACGACTCCGCTTCGTTGGTTCCTACCTTCGAAACGAGGGGTCTCGGGTTCGATTCCCGGCCGCGGCAAACTTTGTGCGGTGAGCATGAAATTTGTTCTCGGGTCTTAGGTGTTTGTCGTGTGTTTATGGGTTTTTCCATGCCATCTGAGACACAGGGTGTAAACAGTGTAAACTTTTTTTTAAAATTTGAATATTGGCGTTTATTCTGTTTCTGCTAGAATCTTAAAGAAGTTTGACCTGATTCCTAATTCCAGCAGCTCTACGTAAGCATCAAAGTTCTCACAAATGGCCCACAAAATCAAGTTGTTCGACAGAAATAGTGTAGTAACGTAGTGTAAGTCATAGGGGCGGGTTGGAGGAGGCACGTACCGTTTTGATGTTGCACCCGGCTCCCGGCGGTGTAAGTATGGATCGGCGTACCGCCACCAAGCCGCAGTGATTCATCTACACGTTTTTTAACAGGATAACAGATCACAATTTATGCGATCAATGTAAACAGTTCATTTTCATAGAAGAACTTGTGCAAGGTTCGTCCGGAGAGGTACTGTCACCACACCTGGAATCTGTCGCCAAGCAGTAGTGTTCACATTACTGTGTTCCGATGGAAGGGTGTGAGTGCCGGTGAAATCATGATCATCGGTTCATGGGAGACTGCAGGCAGCTGACTTTCTTGCTTGTTTACTTGTAATATCTGTATGGTGATCTCGAATATGTAGCAATTCTTTATCTGTGTACTTGATCTTTTGTTTAGGATTGTTTGTCCTAGTTTCGCGAACTCTGCGTTGTTTATGATAATACAGGAACGCTGTGAACTGTGCGATTGAATTTGATTTCAACGGTTTCACTTTTATGGTTTTTAATCGCCTCAAAAGTTCTCGATACGGCTGTATGTTCGTTTGGCGATATCTTCGCCAATTGTGGAACGATTTGGATGCAATATTGCTAAAGCAACTTGGCTAAATCGACTTTTTATATGTCACTTATGTAATAGGTATACATTACTCATATGTACATATTTTAGTGAATATTCTGTTTGTCCATGCCACCTGCGATACAGGTTATATGCATAGGGGTATGAGCGTATTAACAATTTTTTTTTCGTGTTTGAATTGTATTTTCCTCAGTTTGTTTCTGTTTAGACTATAACATTACAAATGTTAAAATAAATTACAATCTAACAGTTGATCTAGTCATCCAAATGCTCATGTTAATTGACGCCATACTGGAAGCGGAAGTGAGACAATGGGCAGCCTTGACACTGTGACGTCATCGTGACTTTTAATTTTAATTACAATATATTAAGTCATATTGACTATTGAAATATTCTATGCATGTGCTTAGTTGCGACTGTTCATAAATTTCCCCAGTGGTAATGAGTACATTGGAATAAATCATTGTTTTTTTTACTCCAGGCGCTGCCATTCCTTAAATTGGTTTGGTTTGGTTTTGCCTCAATGACTTTTCGATATATTTCTTAAGTTAATTATATGAACCGTGTGCTGTAATGTGCTGTGTGAATTTGGATTCACACAGCCAATTTTGCGGTTGTTGTTAACAGTTTGCGGAGGAATGTTTTTTTTACGGAAGGTAAGTGGTAGCGGAGTTATTCGTGTAGAAACAGTAGCAGAAGTTACAGAAGTTCGGGAGGTGTAGGAACATATGAGTCAGAAAAAATACGTTTTTTTTTTAATTTTAACATTCTCATACCTCTGCACTACGATTTCTTGTATCGCAGATGGCATGGACAAACATAGAAATAGAAAACAAACTTCATGCTCACTACACAAAGTGTGCCCCAGCCGGAAATTGAACCCCGGACCCATTGAAGCTTCAACGGCATGGCAGGGCCATAGAGCCGTCTTATTGTTAAAAGAAAACAATCTGCGCAAGTTTTTATTGATATTATGGGAAGAATTGTTTTTGCATTATAATTAGTTATATGGGCAACCACCCTGGGCAACCAAGCTTCTTTTTTTTTTTGTGTAACCCGTTTTTTGCAAAGATTTGCGTTTTTACAAGAGATACAATTATACAGGTAAAGTTAAACAGCAAAACCCTATCTAAATACAAAATTATATCCAAATCAGCATGTAAACGGGCTTTTCGAGGCTGGTACGGTGCGGTATGTCTGTTCCGACACTGCTTCTAAGCATTTATCTCCTCATTTTTCCGAGACAATTTCGCTGACCTTAGATTAGTTAAATGTTTTATACGTCACTGGGCACTTTATTCCCGTCATTAGGCTTGTAGTCATTACTTCGGGTCGGTAAAACCCCACGACATTGTGGGGTTAATCAGCGTATGGATTATATTGTTTGGGCGAACATTGGATGATTAAGTTGGCCCACCCAATGCAAGTTCTGTACGAAAGAAAATAGTTAAGGTACAGTCACATGACGTAGAAAAAAAATTGAGGTATTGATTATATTATTATTAAATAACCTACTTGATGATTGGACGGATAATATATAAGTAGTAAAAGGCACAAAAAGTAGTTTCTACCAATATCAACAAAATAAATTATAATAAGATATTACAATCATATAAGGCATAGTGAAATTTTCTCATATGACGCCACAAATCGAAATCAGGAATTTTTAATAAGTGAAAGGTCTATTAAATCGAATACATCGACTTCAATACTTCCGCCATTTTTCCGTCGTATAGTTAAAATTTTTCCATAAAACTGATGAGAACAATTCGGAATTACATATTAGAAAAAAAAAAACATTCAAATCAAGCCATATTTGGCGTGGATGTGACAACAAACAACAACAAACAAATAAAAAATTACAACAAAGTCTCTTTAAGGGTTAAGAACTTCTTTTCGTCTTTTTTTTTGTCGTCGCTGCTCTGGCATTTCGCGATGCGACTATGTTTTCAGTAGACTTCAACTAGACTTTAGACTATTTTGATTGATTATGCGTGGCGGTAATTTGACATCAGTCGGCCGGCAGTTTGTGAAAAATTTAATAAGAATTGTAATAGCTCAATAGTACTTATATTTGTTTTAAAAAGTAACGCTACCAAATATTTTTTTAAATTCAAGAATAATAATGTATTTTGTCTATGACTTTGACTTTGCAAATGTTACAGAAGAAATTCTAAAAAAAATTATGGCAATGATAGTGTACAGTGAAAATGAATAAATCAATAAATATCCATGGTTACACACAGCGCCATCTAGCCTCAACCCAATAAAAACTGAAACAAAACTGTAAATATTTTTCATATCAACAACCACACCCAGTAAAAAAAATTACCATTCTTTTATTAAAATGAACAGGAGAAAGTTAATTTCAAGCAGTAAATGGCATCATAATAGTCCGAGAGCGGTCAAAATTACACACATTATGTTTACAATATAAATAATTACGCAGTCGTGGAGGGTTGGCCGATAGTAGGGTCAACTAAATGCTTTTAACCTGTTGACCCAATTTTGAGAGTACCTAATTAATTTAATTTGTTTATTATATTTTAATAGAGCAAGGTTATTACGGTTACTACGGAGAATAGAGCACATTGGTATTGCTATTTCTTTGTTTGATGTGTTTTTTTTTGACTCTACAATCTGTACCCAGAAGGTGTTTAGTGGTTACCAGCGCCCATATCAACAGCAATACGATTTAGATCCTCACAACCGAAGCACGAGGATTCGCGCCCCGTTGCTTATGAAATTTCAGGCACTTGAGTCGTAATTACCTCCGGATGTCGGTTGGGAGAGAATTGATACCCTGCTTCAAAAGTTGTTTGAAAAGTACTTTCTTCATTTCGAAGTCTGTAATAAACACTTAATAATAAAATAATATAATTAAAAATACTAAAATACACTTATAAAGAAGTATTTAAATACATTGTAACATAGACCAACATGATACCTAATTCTTAATTATTCTTAGCTAAACATCATTGAATGTGGCTAGTAGAGATTACTGGCATCAGCAAAAATAAACCAAAAATATGGTAGCCATACTTTTAGACATTCAATTTTTCATGCGCAGAACACGGCAGCTTATCCGCGGTATCACGGCAGAAAGTAATCTTGCAGAAAGGTTCCACACCGATGTTGCGACACATTTTTAAAATGGGGCCACGAATTTCGCTTCTACAATCCAAAATGCAAACGCCGGTTAATCATATTATCAGGGATAGAATACGTTTCGGCATGCCCTCAACAATTTACTAATTAAACAAGTCTGCCACTCGTCTCATTAGTAAGTTAATTAGTAGTAATTTAAAAATCGAAACAACTGGCTTCAATTCTTTCATCCCTTATTTCTCGCTCTTAAGGGGTACAACCTACCATTTTATTATACACTAGCTGCGCACCGCGGTGTTACCCGCAGTTGGACTTCCTATGGGAATCGTACTATTTACCGGGTAAAAAAGTAGCTTATGTATTCCAGACTATAATCTATATCTGTGCCAAATTTCATCCAGGTCCGTTCAACCGTTCTGGCGTGATTGAGTAACAAACATCCAGTGTTTAGATAGGGTTTTGCTATTTAAGTTTAACAGTTTAATTGTATTTATTGTGCAAAAAAAGTTTTTTACTGAAAATTGAATACAGCGCCATCTCGTCAATTTTTATGGTACTTGATTGGTAATCTACTGTTACTTGAACTATTTAAATATACTCGCTATTTTCGTAGTCCCACAGCCTACAAAGGAGGTTGTATTACAAAGGAGGTGCGGTTGGTGAGTTCGTACCTAGTGTACACGTAGTCGCATTAACAACAGTCAATATTTTCTCTGTTACAAACTTATATTCATATGGAATTTAGTTCAAACATTATAAAGGTAGAAGGGAATTACATTAGTAAGACTTTCAATCTGAAGGTTTGTTTCAAACCCACATGTGCACCCATAAGTTATTCACTTAAAAAAGTTATGTGCGCAATACCAATTAGAGAACGTGGGTTCTCGAAACGGTGAAGGAAAACACACCTGGAAAGTAGCTTGTCTTAGAACCAAAAATTCGAAGACATGTGACATCTATGTTTAAATTTTATTTTCTTACTTTTTCTGAAATTAAAGGAAAACAAGTTACTCATTATAACATCAGATAAACAAAAGCTAACGGTAAAAGTCCCGTCAAAATCGGTCCAGTCCGTTTGGAGATCAACCAGAACAAACAGACAGAAAGACAAAAAATTACTGTTGTCATGGGTGGGGGTCGTCACCTACCACCTGATGGGCCCGCATCTCGCTCCGTCACTTACATAAATTATAATTATAATAATATGCATAGATAATAATAATTTATAGTAGAAATTTAGCAGCGGGGTACTAATATGTAAATAAATACCTAATACCTATTAAACTTTTTCAATCATCCTAGAATGTGTGTAATTATTGCGGTTATTCTAAGTTACGTTTCACTAAGAGTACCACATATCACCTGATGATAAGCAACAGGTAGCGACAGCCACTTCTGGGCATCATTCTTTAATCATTGCTTAAATTAAGCATGTTTCATCAACATAAGAAGCCTGACATTAGTTTCACCCAATTACGATGATTAATATTCACGTCCATTCGATAAATCATTCGAGACAAAAGCGTCGGGTATTTTAAAAGTCCCCTTACCAATGTCGGGCAAATTAGCGCATTTAATTCAGCATTTGGCTACCTGGTCCCGGCGCCCGAGTCGAACAAAAAACGACCCTTTTTCGTAACGGTGGATTATATTATAGAATTATCGTTTCAAAACGCGTGTGTTCTGATCAAATTGCCACGGTTCTCGGTTTGTGGTTTCTGAAATTGAATAGAATAACGGTATTTTCGGCTCTTTAAAATTGGTCATAATTTGAGGCTATTAAATGAAGCGATAGAGGCTATGATTTTGCTGCTTCCTCGACTCTGTTCCTGCTTAGTAAAGCATTTTGACCAGTTGGGAGGTCCAGCTTGCGTCCGTAGGTGAATACCCTCAGAGTCCCTACACGTACCCCCTGGGTGGTGCTAAAGGAGCAACAAAAAGGAGCAGTGGAACTTGTGCAAAGTTCGTCCGGAGAAGTACTGCCTCCACACCTGGAAAACTGCCGCCAAGCAGTGATGCTTTCTACTGAAACAGCAATGCGAGTGCATCACTGCTTGTCAGCGGATTACTAGATATGAGACTAATTCTAATTCTGGGGGGTGACTAGGCCTGCAATGACGTCCCGTAGGGGTGTATTGTCCCTCTTTCTTAACTATGCCCTACCCCAGCCATCCCAACTCCTTCATGTACCAGAGACGAAAGAAAGAAACATTTATTTAGCACACGAATCAATAAAAATTACTACAAGAAGAATATAGCAATAAATGTAAGACTCAATAGGCATCATAAGGGAAGAACATTGGTTATTTATTTACGTAGCTAAAAAGGTCCAGTCTCAGGAAGGACTCTGGGTTGTTGTTGGCAGCACTGTTTCAATAAATCAGATCTTATTATTACTATTATGACTATTATTAGCCTTTGTTTTAAATTAAAGCTATGCGTGGCTATCGCATTGTTCTATTTTGAGTGTCGAATTTCAATTTCATTTTCACAGCATATTGATTCCATATTTTTGTAGCTCTATTTCTGCGTGAATGTTTTCTACTGCAGTAAAAGTTATGAAACTTTTACTGCAGTAGAAAACATTTATATGACTTGTCAATAAAAAGTGTCACGTAATAATGCTTTGACAAGCGTTTCCACGAACATACAAAGCACTAGCGCAAAAATATTTTTATCTGCTCCAAATTATTACTGTGCCTATTTGCACCTTTTGCTTTTTAATAAAAATTGATGTCTCAACTTTGACCAACAAAGGTTTGCAAACAAACTTTGTAATCCTTCCGCAATGAATATTAATACAAAGTGTATGGCTCTATTGTCTAAGTTTTTTCTACCACTTGTTTCCCAGCGATAAATTTTATTAACAAGTTCCCGTGAGCCCTTTGTCTAGAAAGGGTTGATGTCGTTTGCATTTATTCGCAAAAACTTTGCAACCTGAAACTTTGTGCGTAGTTATTTACGGGCATAGGGAAGTCAGTTAAGGTAGATGGAGGAAGCAAAGCCGGAACTTATCAAAGGGCCAATAATTAATTAAACGTTAAAACTCTCATACCTCTGCACTAGGATTCCCTGTATCGCAGATGACATGGACAAACACAGAAACACAAGACAAACACCCAAACCCGAGAACAAACTTCATGCTCACCACACAAAGTGTGCCCCGGCCGGGAATAGAACCCGGGACCCCGGGACCCCGGGCAGGGCTACTGCCTTCGAAGCGAGGAACTAAGGAACTAAGCCACGGAGCCGTCAATAATGAGCGGCATTAGAAAAGTATTTTTTGTACATGTGAAAAAATTGCCCTTTCTGTTACTAATCAGTGGTCAGTGTATCTCAAACACCGACAAAAATCAACACCGGCTTGAAAAAAGTGTTCTGCCTTTGTCTTGTCTGTCTTTCTTTTACGGAGATTCATTTTGGCACAGAATATAAACGCGTTTTGAATTTTTAATCCAACATACGTTTACTGTAAATTTCCTGTAAAAAAAAAACTGTTTTTAATTGAGAGTTAAAGTAGCCCATTGGTTAATCCACGGTATTAGCTACAAGATAAAAAGCACAATTTCAGTAAGAGTTATGTATGCATGAATGAAGATCCATTTTAGCCGGAGAGTAGCGAAATGTCGGATAAAGAAAGCTCTTTAGGTTTCGCCGTAATTGGTGGTACGGTATGGTTTTAATTCTGAAAGTTTTTCATAAAGGACTTTTTACGCGCCTTGTTGCCGATTTTATGTTCAGCTTTTATAAGCTTACTGAGTCATTAGCAAGTATTAATCCCCTCTGAACCGAACGAAAGGGATTAACATATATTTTTTTATGAAATATTGTAATAATATTGCTACAAAGCACCAGTTTTTAAGGTTTCTTACCCAAAGGGTAAAACGGGACCCTATCACTAAGATTCCGCTGTCCGTCTGTCTGTCTGTCTGTCTGTCCGTGTCACCAGACTGTATCTCATGAACCGTAATAGTTAGTTAAAATTTTCCCAGATGATGTATTTCTGTTGCCGCTATAACAACAAACAGAATAAATTTAATATTTAAGGGGATATTTACAAAAACATAATTTTAATTTATTGTTCGTGTTTGCTCCATCTTATAGATTTTATGACTGGGCATCTGTTTGTCTGTCTGTTTGTTTGTAGCCTCATTGGTTATGTCTATGTAAATATGGTTTTCATTATAGATGTATGGATTTTAAAACTTTGATAAGTTGCTCGGGTATTTAAGACATAAAAATAAATCGTTTTGAAGAGAGACGATAAAAAAGAAGTGAGTCTTCAATTCAGCTTGTTTTTTTGTATATGTTTGTCAGCTGATTTTTTTATTTAATGAGTTGTAACTCCAAGGTTGACCTATAGATTTTTTATGAAATTTCACCTCTAAAGGTGTAAAATAAATGAAAGTATTGAAATCGGTATATTAAATTTTTAATCAATCAATTATTTCAACATCACACCGAAGCGAAATCTGAGTTGTTTCGAAGATAAAATATCTATTCAAATTACTTATAGCATTTAAAAAGCATTGTGACAATTGAATAAATCCCATTACATTACCAAGATGTAACGCAGCCATTGTTAGGAACCGGTATTTTATAGGGTGTCAAAATAATTTGAGCTTCCATTATTTGTGCAACTTCCTTCTAAGATAAAATTATTTGATACTTTGTAGACTTACTAGGCGCACCCCGTCTTCGCATGGGTGATTCGTAAAGTTTCATACCTTTGGCTATTTTGTTACAATTTCGTAGGATCTCTATTTTTTATTGACATTACATTCAGCCTTTGTTATTCGCTGATAATGTAAATAATTTTCGAATACGATCAAAATAAAAAAAAAAACATATGAAAATCAAATCTTTCCTCATTGCAATATTAGTTTACTGAGACACTTCGCATGGGACGTCACACCCCCATCACAAAGTGACAGGGCAACGTGACGCGACTTGGGTCTCCGTTTACTTCAGTAATGGAAGACTTCATTAGTTTTGCTGTTTAAAGGAGGCGGTAACCGCTTAAAATGAAGTGCGTCGTAAGCTAGTAAACTCAATTCTAACAAATACAAAGATGAAATCATCTGAAACTATAAAGTTTATAGAGGCTTTAAAGTAAATTGAAAGAAAGCCTTTCAAGACGGTTTGAGATGGTTTCGATTTCGGAGTTTAAATCCAGAGTTCAAATTCAGAGATTGAAAAGTTTATGAGTGCAATACACGTTCAAAACGAATGCAATAAATACAAGCGCATGAAGTCGCTATGAGAATATGCTGTTGACCGTGTCTTCGATTCCCGCCCAGGACAAGCAAATGTGTGCAAACAGAAATGTTTGTTCTGTGTCTAGGTGTTAATATGTATTATATGTATGTATTTACAAAAATGTACTCTATGTATTTTATCAGTTATCTAGTTCCCATATTACAAGCTGTGTTTATTTTGGGGCTAGATGGCGCTGTGTGAAATATCTCAATAAAAAAACAAAATATCAACACCCTGACACAGCAAACTTCTATGTTCGTCACACTTGGATGGGAATCGAACTCACGACAGCACAGAAGGTACTACCAACTGACCTACGAGGTTAGCCAATAAATGTTTACCCGTTTGTTTGGTACTGGGATTCTTTCTATCTTTGTTTCGATACAAAGAATGCTAGTACAAAGAAAGCTTAGCAAGCGTTGGTTTAAATAATGCGATGTACTTACTGAGACGCTAAGAACTTGGAGTCTGAGAACATATTTCACTTAGACACGAACGTGTTTCTACATTTGCAATCAAAGAACATTTACTCCGTACACAACAGTACAAAATGACTGCACTTAACTGTCGGATTGAAAAACGGAGTTAGCTCAAAGTTAGGGAACTGAAGCACTAATCTGGAAGCACTAATAGGCTGCTAATCGTACGCTGTACAAGTTAAGAAATGTTACATGTTTTACTCAGTGTGACCCTTTGGATGGTGAAATAGACCCTTAGCCCACCTTAGTTAGTACATAGGATAATATATTAATAATTTATATTATATAAATAGGACGTCCGTAGGTACCCTTTGATTCCCTACACGTACCCCCTGGGTGGAGCAACCAAAAGTAGCAATAGAACTTGTGCCAAGTTCGTCCGGAGAGGTACTGCCACCACAACTGAAATCTGCCGCCAAGGGTGTGGGTGCCGTTGAAGTTACATACGTTTGAGACGTATCACACCCGTCTTGGGTGATGGACGCAGCAGGATGAATGCGACTCAGTGTAACATCCAAATCTTATATTGAATTGCATTACTGTTATCATGTTGTCACCTTTTACCACCAGGTGGGCCCTCAGTTCATTCCGTCACTAAATCACATTAAAAAAAAAGTAAGATTTCTTATATTTGCTCTTTTTCTTGATTTGACGATATTTGCCTTAAACTTAAAATTTTAATATGTTATACTGTCTCCGAGGGGTTTCTTGTCCGTTTCTTCCCCTCGAGTTGGTCGGTTAGGGTTGGAACAGACGTAAACTTGATAAAATAAGATTAGCTTAAACATAAAACTGACTGTAATTTGACATATCTGTGTGCATGTAATGTGCCTAAGGAGCCCCTGTGACACGTTATATGTTCATGAATCATGAACTTGTGTGCGTAAAATTTGACGTGTCCAAACGATACTTTGAGATCTAAAAGAATAAATGAGTTTAAGTTTGAAAACAAAAGTCTTCAAAACACGCAATTGCACTTAGATTTAACTAAAGATCTAAAGTAAAAACATAAGTGCATCTTTAATTTTCTCATAAAAACACTGGTGGAAAGTTAAAGTCAGTAGATTTAGGTTTGATAGTTCATTGTGCTAGCAGAAAACTTTAAAGCTAGCAATTTGAAAAATTCGCTACTCTTAAAGTTTATTACTCAAAAGCTGGAATGGTTTTAAGGAGGGGTAGGGTATTCGATGCATTCGTGCGGTCGACTCAAAGGGTCTACTCAGACTAAGGTACCTGAGGAAGTGACCACAAGTTTCACAATAGTGTAACATTTTTAATTCGTGTCCTGTCTTGTTCTATGCTGTTCTGCCGAGTAATATGCATAAAAACTGTCTACTAAAATATCACTAAAATGATGGGACAAGCAGACTGCCCCACCTGATGTTAAGTTGATAACAATCATACGTTTTTAAGGCAGAAGACATTAAGAAATAAGATGTAACTCTTCAAGTTTGGGCTCATTTGATGGGTTTATCCACTACTATTATAGTTTTAAAAAGCTTAATTATTGTACAATGCATAGTTATTTTTCAACAAAAAATGTAAAATTTTCTTTGTTCCTATGTTTATTTATGTAATGTATGGTATTCTGTCAGTTGTCTAGTTCCCATATTACAAGCAATGCTTAGTTTGGGGCTAGATGGCGCTGTGTGAAATGTTCATGAACATTATTATTATAACTAACTATTCTTTTTATTTGATGTTTTGTTTTGATGATTTTGTTCAGTCAATTGTCAGTACACCCTCTCTTCTGTTCTAGACAGTGGCCACCTCTGGTCTTGGGAGTTGGAAGCCAGAAGATCTCCGACGCTAACAAATTCCTGTATTCTCGAAAATGATGGTCACAGCATGTTCAAAGGAATTTAGTGTTTAATGCGTGGGCATTGCGGCGAGACGGAGATGCCTGGCTAAGCGGATTTGACGACGCTAGATTTAACTAGAGTCCGTGAGGGCGAACCAGGGTAGGTAAGGGTCGCTAGTTTGTACTGTACAGTTAGATATACGTTGATGCAATTGATGTATATTAGAGGTTAGGCATCTTGAGATACATGTTGAGATTTGCAGTGGGATTAAGACTGAGTTAGAATTGAATGGAATTTGAACAGCTATCGATAGGCAATAAAAAATAAATAAATACCGTACCAGCCGTAATATGTTCCCACTGCAGGGACACCGGCCTACTCTCGATAATTGAGAGTGAATGGGCTCTGATCTACCACGGAAGCCCAATCCGGATTGGTAGATGTCACATGTCATCGATTTTTTGGTTCTAAGACATGCCGGTTTCCTCACGATGTTTTCCTTCACCGTTTCGAGAACGTGGTATTGCGCACATAAATCCAGTTTTGATCCAGCGACCTTCAGATTGAAAGTCGGCGTCTATGCCCCTGGGCCACCACTACCCTCGTTTTAAAGTTACACAACAGTTGGTCTATAACTTGCGACGTGAAATAGACACGCTCAGCACCTTGCCAAGGCTACATCGTATCTACGTGTTTGCGATTTGCCAAACCGCAGTGCATTGGCAGCTGTGCCGAAGCCAATTCTATGGATATCTCGACTTTAAATGAAGATGTTTCCCGCTGCAGTTTGTAAAAGTGTAGTTCTAACGGTAAATAACTGGTTTCCTTACTAACTTAATATTATAGTTGCGAAAGTGATTTTATTTAACTATTTGTTTGTTACGCTTTCATGCCGCAACCACTGGACCGATTTTAAAAAATCTTTCACCAATGGAAAGCTACATTATCAGCGAGAAACATAGGCTATATTTTATCCCCGTATTCCCACAGGAATATGAACTACGCGGGTGAAACTGAGAGGCGGAAACTAGTATTATGTAGTGTCCCTTTCACGCCTTAACTATTCAATTGATTATTATTAATCATGAAGTTTTGTATAGACATTATCAGGGGCACAATCAAGTTAATGAATAAATAATAAACGTTTTCACACTCATACCAGAAAAATAAGACAAACACCCAAGACCCGACAAAACACTTCGTGCTCACCGCACAAAGTGTGACCCGGCCGGGAATCGAACCCCCTCGCTTCGCTACTACCAACAAAGCCTCGGAGTCGGAAAGGACTAGTTATTTTGCAAAATCTATATTAACGAGTGAAGCCCAGGGCTAAAACTAGTAACAAATCATTAAGTTTGCCTATACGCGTATAGGCAGTGGCGTGGCGTATAGGCGTTACTTGCAATGCTCTGTTCCGGTATGCCTATACGCCAGGCAGTGAGTTACTTGCATTGCTCTGTTCCGGTGGAAACACTGAGTGCCGTTGAAATTACAGGGGCATGAGAGTTACATCCCGTCTCAGAGTTATGGTGGCAAAGCGATGCAATTTGGATTCTCACATTATTTCAGGTAGGGGAAGACCAGAATTGCATTTATGGCTCGAAAATAAATGATAGAAATAACGAAGTTTTTTTTTTTAATTCGGTCACTATTTAAGTTCACCGTTTTAAGAGGTAGGTATATAATATATATATAATTTGTACTATCGTACCGAAATAGTATTGAGAGTGATTTCCAACCGCAAACTCAAAGCGAGGCGTAATACAATGGATCTGTTTATGAAATTAAAGTTCCGGCTTCCACCATACCGGAGAATTCATTTTTTTTAGTGACTAAAGTGATAGGACGAGCAGACAGACGACTTGATGTTAAATGGTTACTCAAGTCTTCTACTAAAATGTGTGAAGATCCAAGACGCATCGCATAGCGCTCGCCACTCTGAGACAGGCATAATAGGCAGTGCTTGTAAATTCCTTAGACGGTTTCATAAAAAATTCATGAAGGAATTCAATTCAATTCAGTTCATGAAGGTGATAAAATTTAAGTCGTTGAATTGGATTTTTAAATCAGCCACTGATCTGATTGGTTAGTTACAAAACAGTTGGTCTCCTCTCTGCTCACTAAAGCAGAGAGCGCTTTAGTGGAAACCATACCTAATATACATTTTAAAACTATCATGGTTATGAAAATATGATATTACCATTTTTGTTTACCCTGGATCATGACGCATGAAACTGCGTCGAAATATCGGGAGTTGCAATATGTCCACTATGTAATATGTCCAATAGGCCTATGTCCACTAGTGGACTTGTTTAGGCTGATGATGATGATGAAATTTGTATTTGTTTGTTGTCAACGAATAATACACTAAGTTATTTAACACTTAGAATTTACGTGACATGAAAATAAAAATGGTTAGACGCTTTTATGTACCGGAATTACCCCTAGTAAGGTAAAATATGCAAACTCTCGAAGGCAAAGAAAATTCTAGGGAAAAATAATAGTTTTTAAAAGCTGTTAGCCACTTGTAACCTGCGCATGTAAAAAGCTAGACTTAGGTGCCTTTTGAGCACCTAACGTGACAATATGTGCAGGAACTGTACAGACGCACAGACAACTTAGTTTACTGAATTTTTTTTATTAGGAGAGTTAATGTCTTATGTTTCAATGAAAAATAATATTTTACACAGCAATAGGAGTGCACTGCTTGGCGGCAGATTTCCCTGAACCAAAGCAAACAAAGTAACAAAAAAATCATATCATTTTAGTGAGACAAACGAACAGCAATTGAATTCTACCATAATTTATAATGAGATGTAAAATTATTGTATATTTTTAGAAATTCTATAATTTTATTTGTTTTTATAGGTAGAATTAATGAAAAATAGGAATGAACTGGACGACCGTTATTGTATGCTTAGATTTTCTTCGACATTTCAAAGTGTAGATCATATTTTCAGATACCCACAGAAAATCTTCATCAGGGCGTAATAACGCATTTTTCTGTGCGACTGTACAGTTGTCCTCCAGTGCTTCAAGTGTCGCTCGCAGCATTTGCTAATGAGTAGCTTAGTACACAAGTATACCTATGTAAAAGTATACTACGTATATTACGTATGAATACGGAAGTACCATACTAGTTCGCTGTCCCGTGCAAAGTACTCTTAGCAATTGTAGTGCGAGTCTGAGATATTTTGTTTGCGACTGTACACCAATCTTTTCATGGTTTTATAAAAATATTTTTGCATTAATTTAAGGAAGAGTGAATAAGCTATTTAACAGCCAGTTTCTATGTTCAACTAACATATAAGCAAGCTGAGTAATTAGTACGCGTTATCTTGTAGGTACATATTTATTAAATAGATGACAATTTTGTTTTATTCAATGAATATATTTAACAAGCAGTGATGCACTCCCATGCATTGTTGTGTTCCGGTGGAAGGGTGTGGGTGCCGGTAAAATCACATGCGCATTAGCATCTCCGTCGCGAGTCCGACTTGCACTTGGCCGGTTTTTGATTTCTCAACGGAAAAAAAAGGATTCTCTGTGTCGCACATAGTCTGGACACAAGGCAACCCCAACTTAGTTACGAAGCCAACTTGTTGTATGAGACATTTATCCTTTTAACATCCAAATTTTTAAACCATGTTTAGCCTTAAAGCGAATAAAATATTTTTATTTCAAACGATATTTCATAGAAATGTATCAACCCTTGCAAACCAGGGGTCTTATGAAAGCTAAAAAATAATTGTTCTGGGATAATAAGCTGAAAATGTGGAAACAGATGTTTGGGGCGGCTTTTTTCATAATTTATTCAGGTTATTTGACTGATAAAGATCAGGACTTCTTCCTATGCTCAAAATGTCAATTGATATGGTAAAAGATAGAATGAGTTGTCATCTATACCTACTTCATACAAATAAATAAAATTGTGGTTTTTGTAATATCAAAATAATCTTTTTACTAAATTAAAGTGTATAAGGACCTTCCGATACGCTTTCATAGTGGCATATAACAACATAACTATTATAATTTACAAAATTTTGTCTGTCTGTCTATCCGTCTGGCTGTTTGTTTGTACCGGCTAATCTCCGAAACGGTGGGATGAAGTCGCTGGGAACAATTAGTAAGACATTACAAATGAGATTAATTGTGAGTAAACAAACATACATTACAAACATGAATTTCTCATGTCTCTCTCTCTGTCAAACATGTCTGTCTCTCTCTCTCTCTCTCTCTGTGTGTGTATGTTTGTTTCTCCTTCACGATCCAACGGCTCAACAGATTTGAATGAAATTTGGTACCCGGCTAGCTTATACCCTGGATTAACACATAGGCTACTTTTGTTAGTATAATTTAAGTATAGTTATGGTGTATGTTAGAAGTGGTTCCACAGTAATTTTAAGGAAAAATCTCGCGTTTAATGCCGAAAAATAAGATGTATTGAAGTCAGTTTTTCCATGGTTTTAATTACTCACTTGTTGGACAGAGCAAACACATCTCACATCTGTTCAGATTTTTTAAGGATGAAACAATGTTTTAACTAAAACGGTTTCGTGACCACAGACCGGAAAATTGGTCTCCATTAAGAGACTCTAAGCTTTATTTTTTATCCCCCTCACTCCAGTGGGTAATTAAATGACAATTACCGAAATCTCAAAGGGAAAAAGTTTGCTTTTTCCGCCATTTTACGGTGCTATTAATTTTGTTTCAGTTGTTTTAAGAGCAAGATTTTAGGGGCCTATTTCAAAATGTCTAAAAGTCAGTTAACATGAGCCGTATTAACGTTTGCGGTGACATTTATAATTAAACCTACGAGCGAAATGAGCGAAGTATTATTCTAATTTGATTTTGACTAACCAGTATGTATTATTGTTGTCTCTGAGTGATGGGCGCAATGCAATGCGATTGCAATTGCAATTGCGCAATGCAATTGGGTCTTGGTGCACTTTGGTAGGGAAGAACCTGAGTCGCATCGCCGATAATAGACTATATATAAGCGGCGATAACCACTCAACGTGAAGTGGCTGGCAGTCCGCCATTGCATCAATTACACCAAAGTTACAACAAATACCTCAATACGGGGTTTATATTTTTCGTATAAAATTACTACTACAACTCAATAACATACTATACTCTTATCTTACGTCAATTTGGCGTAGAATTTAATATCATTTGTCTTGAAATTAATACGCTAGAAAAGGATTGATGTCGCCTTTGTAGATTAACAAACGGAGTTACAAGTGAAAATAATTAATGCACTAGCTGTACAAAAGGCTTATTTACTTTTCCTGGGTATCTAGATTATATTTACAAG
Source organism: Aplocera efformata (assembly GCA_921293045.1). Taxonomy (NCBI): domain Eukaryota; kingdom Metazoa; phylum Arthropoda; class Insecta; order Lepidoptera; family Geometridae; genus Aplocera; species Aplocera efformata. Next base: position 13,253,807 of record OV121039.1, read on the forward strand.
CACATTAGTGTTTGTAACATAATTAAAATGTACCCAACAATTAATTTTTAATGTTGAGGAAAGCCCACAGACAAACTAACTGGTTTGAATGTACCACAGATTAAAAATACGTGCCCGAGGCATCACAGTGTAGCAATAACTAGCCCAATCCCGTGAATCATTTTATGAATTTGGGATTAAAAGTAATTCGTTTATCGCGGGATTTCAATAATTGCGATAGTGGGATGCGAAATTGTTGTCCATTGATTTATTTTTGCTGGGACTGTTTTGACATCGGCTTTTAGTGGAGAATAATTGAATGATAAATTGTGAGACTTTTTTGTAGACTTACTTGTGTTAAAACTCAAGCTCAAACTCATTTATTCCTTTAGAACTCAAGTATCGTTTGGACACGTCAAATTTTACATACAAGTAAACATATTTGTGAGAATTTAACTTGTCACAGGAGCTTAGACACATTACTTGCATACAGCTATGTTTAAAGCACAAAACGCGCAATTTGTTGCTGAGAATTTTCGTTCAATTCTTTTATTCAGCAATGAACCATCATTGAGAGAACTGGTGTGATTCGCTTTTAAATTCAGAACTTAATTTGCTTTTAAATGAAGACCCAAGTCTATCTTCATTATATATCAGAGTGTAGTATAAAGAGTATTAAATTGTTACCACAGATAACATAACATAACTAAAAACTTTTTTCTAGATTAAATCCCTTTTAATGCTAGCCTCCTTACCTAGGGTAGGTAGGGTAGGGTAGGTTATCATTAAAAGGGCTTGAATTTCATAAATATTTTTACTTTTTCAGTTACTTGCTTACCAAATCCGCCATTTGGGATACTTTCCAAAAATTCATAACTTTTAACCATCTGATAATTAAGACTTTATTGATTTTATTTTTTATTTTTGTATACAATATGTATAAATTGACCTGTAAACATTTTTTACCAATAAATACTTATGACTTATGACTTATGACTCTTTTAACGGCCATACGGCCTGAAATATAACCCCCCTTTGGTTTCGCCATAGTCGGGTAAAAAAGTATTACTAAAGTCTCCATGCATCTATAAATCATTATCTATTTGAACGACTGGTATGTACTATAGACGAACTATGAATTATTAAGTATGAGAAATACTGAGAATTTCTGCACGGAGTTGGAGCGCAACAGCTGCAATTCGCTCAGTAAGACGCCACAGTAGACGTTTGTGCTGATTCTGTTGGTGCCAAACAAAACAAAAACTAACTCTATTTTGTTTTAATGTGGTAGGTTGTAGGTACATGCAAGATGCTTCCATGAAAATGAAGAAATTCGTTAATTATAGGATATAAGAATTGTTTTTTTTTATTCGATATTAAATTTAGTCAATATTTATTATTTCATACGTAGATTTTTGAATGATGCGATGATATTGAACCGAAACCAAAAATAAAAAAAAACCGAGAAATTACGACAGTACCTCAGCCGTCGGCTCGCGGCAGCTTAAAGTTGTTGCAGCTTCTTAGCTTTGCGGACATAACCAGTACTACATTGCCTGTCTATTACATCAGTACGTAGTAAGTCTATGGTAATATTATAATACAGTATTTAAATGCAAATGTTGTACGTACACGTGAATAACTTACAGAAATGCAATCGCCTAGACTGGACAGCTTAATGATACAGACAGTTCCTTAGACGTGTGCGTTTAAATATGTATAAGACAGAAACATGAGTTTTTATGTAATTCAACTAAGTGACGGAACGTGTGTTTACCTTTTGTTAAGTGATTACCCCCACCCATTACAAAAATACGATTCACGTTTTCCCCTACTGATGAGAAGCACGCATACATAGCCTTTTGCCCGTCACTCTGAATCAGAGATGTTACACCTCATTGTGTCTGTAATTTGAACCAGCTACCTGCAGATTAACATTGTTAACATCACTGACCAATTCTTTATTGGAAGTAAATTCGACATGAAAAATTTCCTACATAGAAACATGGTGAGTTACAAACTTTGTAATTTGTTCCAAGTTCCTTAAGGTCCATTGGAAGATAAAACCATTTGATTTGTTTCAGACCCCAGGGTAATAAGAGGCCAGTACAGTTCACTGAGTCGCTATCCGTATCCTGAAATAGTGAAGAGTGTAATTTTCCATCACATATTCTGTTTCTTTCTAGTTTCGAGTGACCTCTAAATATCTTACACTTATTCTTCATCTAATGCAACTCGTACCAAGATTGTCCACTGAGTTGCTTCCATCCTGCTGCGTTCATCACCCTAGACGGGCGTAATACGTCTCATGCGCATGTGATTTCATGCGCAACCACAACCTTCCACCGGAACACAGTAATGCGAATCACTGCTTGACGGCAGATTCCAAGTGGCAGTACCTCTCCGGACGAATTTGCACAAGTTCTACTGCTACTTATGGTTGCTCCTTTAGCACCGCCCAGGAGATACGTGTAGGGAATTAAAGGGCGCGAGCAACTGGACCAACATTAATGCGAGCAAAGCGGGTAAGAACTAGAAATATATAAACTTTTTACATATATTTGTTTCCGGAACTAGATACGTCCATCTGGCAGCGTAGGGGGATGTACTCATAACTAATGCAATGACACTTTGACATTTAAATTACTTGCCTCGGGTGTCTGTACTTGACAAACAGTTATTATGCCAACGTATGACAATTTAATACCAATCGCGGTTTACTGCTTTGGGAAATGGATCCTTACCTATACTTATAATAAAACATCCGATTCTGTAAATTGAAGATATATTGAATTTTTTTGGGGTGAACCTGTAAATCGTTATTACAGAGTGAATTTTTGTCGTAAACATTTAGCATTTGGTAGGTGGTGTTCGAAATTCTTTTAGTAAGTTGTAGTTACTGTTGTGTACATTGAATTATTTATAGGTACAAGTTGATATTACTTATGTTGTAAAGACATTAGCTTTATTAGTTGGAAATCTTTTTTCTATTAAGTAAAAAAATTTACCATTAAAACACATAAAAGTAATGATAAACAGCATTGTTTTTACAATATATGCGAACTAAGTCTGCAGGAATGGCAATCGCGAACGAAGTCAGAAAGAAAAAACAAAAAGAAAGTCTAACATTTACATATTTACCGTAAATTTTTGTATTGTATTGTATTCTCATACTTCAATCTGGGTGGACCTAAATCGTATTGCTGTTGTATTGGGCGGAGGTAGCCACTTCAGGTGGACCTTGAGCTCATCCCGTCACTTTTTACATTAAAAAAACTGTTGCGGTCATTCCTACAGTCATCTGAGAAATATGCATGAGAAACAAAATAGCAGCCATAAATAAGCTTGCCAAATACATTAAAATCACCAGTATAATAAATCTCTTTGGTCTTAAATTCAGTCTGAGTAATATGTTCAAGATTTTTGCCTTTACGAGTTGGAGTCATCCTAATCAGCGTTTTTTATAGACTTCGTTCGTGGAAATCCGAAATGGTTATTTAAGTATTGGCAACATTTGATGGCAATGCGTATTTCGTTGGTCGAAGTAAAAGATCTATTGCTCATTCGAACGGAATAAAGAACACTGCATATGCACTTTGTCAATAAATTCTGAGTTATTGTTTTAATTAGCGTGCAGAAACATTTTAAACAAGGTGGTTTTCGATCCGTGTGTATGTTATATTGTTTGTAAATTTTAGGCCGATATATTTTATTTATTTTTCAGCCGATTTAAGTAAGAGGAAGTTTTTAATTTGATAACGTTAATATTTTATGGAACATTAATTAGAACTGCGATATATTCACATATGATAATATATTAGGGCTTGAAAAAGGGGGGGGGGGGGATCCAGATGCGTAGGTAAAGAGAGGTCCAGTTGCTCGCGTCTGAAGGTAAATATCCAAGCCATCAAAAAACTACAACATTTTGATGATATTGATGGACTAAAGTCGCCACTAGAGATCAGATAAATGAGTTCATTCCCAAGCCTACCAAACAACCAAACGCAGATTCAGATTCATTAAGGTACACGTGTCACAAGTCTGATTGTGTAATCAAGCCTGCTACGTACTACCAGTTAAACTGTCGCTCGAGTACTCTCAGGAGCAGACTTAGATCATCCGGGAAAATTGCGAAGACCTACCAAGATCTAGTTGAAACCTTTGAACACCTACACGTACCCTCTGGATGGTGGTAAAGGAGCAACAAAAGTAGCAGTAGAGTTTTTGCAAATTTCGGCCGGATAAGTATTGCCTCTGCATCTGGTTATTGCAGATATCTGGTTGTCGCCAAGCAGCGGTGAACTCGTTTTGGTGTGTTCCGTTGAAAGGGTGTGGGCGTCGGTGAAATCACATGCGCATGAGACGTTAAATCTCCGGGTGATGGGCGCAACGACGTGCTGCGACTTGGGTCTTCATGGACTTTTTCCAGAGGAGAGAGGAGGAGAGGTGTGGTAGGGTGGCATCCCAAAGAGCAGCCTTCCTCGGGACCCCGAGGTTGCCCAGAGAAGCTTGTGGCAACAGCGAGCTGCTGGATTTCCTAGAGGTCACCAGGTGGCTGGAATAGTATCCTCCACAATTCACGTAAATAACGGTCTAGTTGCGGAAAACAGTCCGTTTTACAAATACAAGTACAATTTGGTCATGCATGGAACATTAGAAACAATCGTTATATAGTTCCGAAACTTAGTTTCTGCATCTGACTGTACCTGCTGCTATATTCTGGCCCAGGATTTGATTAACTGACGGCAACTGCTGCATAATCTGTGGGTTAATTACCTTATCTGTGGGACTGAGACGGCAGTTAAACAATCCCAGTTATGTGATTATTGCGTGATTTATAGTGATAGTTTTTGCCTGGGTACGTTGAATTACGATGTCTACTTAATTTGGGTATAGCGCCCTTTAGATTGGTAGTAAAACTTGTGCTACGTTTGGCCAGGAAAGAACTACTTTCGTATCTATTACAACGGAAAGACAAGTTCATTTGTCGTAAGTCTAACCCCCGATTTGGTTATGATAATGTACTGATGCACATCAAAAGCCTGAACAGATCTTCATAAATTACAGCTAAAAACAACCTCGACCATGTCAGCTATCAAATAGAAAAAACCGCGTCATAATCAGTCCACTTATTTGCGAGCTACGATACCACAGACAGACACAGACACACATATCGATACCTCCCACGTAAGTTGTTGTAACCCCAAAACTACAATTTTACAGGAGAGCGTTTTAAAGATTCAAGTTGTTCTAAAAGCTGCATTTCGTAAAGTATCTTTGTAAAATTTGGTATGTGAATGTTATTTAAAGTTCTCTTGACTATATTGAAAGATAATTTAGAATAATATGTATATTTTCTGAGATATCGTTCTTACAACATTTTACCACGGAATACAGGCGGCGTCAGTTGTTGTATCTCATACTTACAACATTATACCGCGGAGTACAGGCTGCGTCAGTTGTTGTATGTCATACATACAACGTTATACAGCGGAGTACAGGCTGCGTCAGTTGTTGTATGTCATACTTACAACGTTATACAGCGGAGTTTAAATTACGTCAGTTTGATAGTTACAACAATATACACTGAAAAATACAAGTCTCATTCCACTGTAGGTGGCAATAACAATATACATCGGTTAAAAAATTAAGGGTGTATGTGACCAATAATACATACTTAATTTTTTAATTGATAATTTGTGATTGTTTTATTGTTGTGTGTAAAATAAAAATAAAAATGTTATGAAGTTATATAAATGTCTTTAATTTTTTTAATAGGATCGGCACTTGAACTAAATCCATATTTTTTAGGAATGTTTAAATGAATATTGCAATAAAAGACCTTAAAAACAACTTTAAAAAAGATTTTAGAGTTGTTTTACTGCCAATATATGCATATAATTACTTTTATTGTAATATTCATTAAAAAATTCCTAAAAAATATATACATAGTACAAGTATCGATAATATTAAAAAAAAATAGTTACTATTACTAAAATAGATAATGTTTTTTTATTAAAAGTTAATCAAAACCTATTGAAAATTAAACAATCATAGTAAGGTTCTTGAGAAACATAGAGAGGATCTTGTAAATTTCTGATATGATAAGAAAATCAAAACGTAACTTACAATACTTTAGTAACTTAACAAATTCTTTCTAAGAACTTATTAAAATATAATCAACAACAATCAACTTAAAATCAACATAATTAGGATTCAGGTAAGTATTTATAATTTTTAGCATCTTTGGTTTCATTCGAAGTTTAAAATAAAAACAATTTTAGTTGACAATTGACTTACTTTCAATTAAATAAACCTGATTTTTGGTTTCACTGTAACCTTAAAGCAGTAAAAACTAATACGATTACAAAACGTGGACTAAATTTAGTACTAGGTTTAAACCACCAGCAGATTCCCCTTCGGCAACAAAAAAAGGTTTAAAACACCTATATCCATGTAATATTGGTGGTTTAAATCTAGTCTAAAGTTAGTCCACGTTTTGTAATAAGACTGATATTATTTTCATGAAAATCAATAATAAAACGAAGATGCATAATTAAAAAAAAAAAGAAAAATACGAACTAGACCCAGAAAATTCAACATCATTATGGGAGCCTACAATAAAAGATAGACTACTGAAAAAGTCGTGATATGTAGCTGGAATAATTCCTCTGAGACAGAGACTCAAGGGAAGATGGTTGGAATAGTTTATCTGTACTATTTCTTTGTCGTCTTTAGGTATTGGTATTAATGGCAATCGTCATAGCACTCCTATTTGCCAAATCGTACCGATATTCAATTTTAAAAGGATATCCTGCATATATCCGCACTTCTTTTATTTTGTTCTATTTTACTACATCAATAATTCTATTTTTTTACTAATTACGTCCATTCATAAGTACTTTATAATTAAAAAAATCGGTATGCTTAATTTCTATCAAAGTCAAAGTCAAACTCATTTATTCCTTTAGATCTCAAGTATCATTTGGACACGTCAAATTTTACACATACATATTCGTGAGCATATAACATATCACAGGAACTCCCCAGGCACATTACATGCACACAGATATGTCAAATTACAGTCAGTTTTCATGTTTAAGCTAATCTTTTTTGTTAAGTTAACGTCTGATCCAACCCTAACCGACAACCCGAGGGGAATAAACAAACAAGAAACCCCTCGGAGACAGTATTACATATCCGCGAAAATGGTCTTCGTTGAGAGCGTGGTGGCCCAGGGGCATAGACGCCGACTTTCAATCTGAAGGTTGCTGATTCAAACCAACACGTGCACCAATATAGTTTTTTCACTTGAAAAAATGTATGTGCGCAATACCACGTTCTCGAAACGGTGAAGGAAAACATCGTGAGGAAACGGACATGATTGTCTTAGAACCAAAAATTCGACGACATGTGACATCTACCAATCCGGAATGGGCTCCCGTGGTAGATCAGAGCCCATTCACTCTCAGTTATGGAGAGTAGGCCGGTGTCCCTGTAGTGGGAACATTAGAGGCTGGTACAGAATATGTTCCTGCGTCTAGAGTGGAGCAAATTATGACATTAATTACATCTCAAAAATCTTATTTCTATCTTCTTCTCTAAAACACTTCTTGGGGGAGCGACATGGTGGGCCTATTTTTCTTCTTGCTTGTATTTTACCTTTTCTAGATATATTTTCCCAAATTTCGTAAACACTTTCACTTATTATCCATCCATTCATTAAAATGTCTTTTTATAACATTCCCTTAAAATTTATTGGTAATGGAGACTCTCAAACAGTTAAATTTTATTGCTAATAAACCCAATTTTTGAGAAGACTTTTGACTTACAACATGGAATTTAAGTAAAAAAAAAAAGTAATAGCTACGTAAAGTATAGCATGTCATCATACAACAAAGTTTTTAATAACAACTCCCGAAGTAAAATGATGTATTTATTACATACAACAATATTTTTATTTTAATGTAAACGTAAAATGTTATATGTGTTACATACAACATATTTAGTGATCGCTCAACGACGTAAACTGGTGTAAGTAATCCATACAACATTATAAGTTGGTATCACCACAAAAAAGTAATATTAACATAAATAATGGTAATAAATTAATACAAAAAGAAACATACATCAGATATTTTGAAGGATTGAATCATGAAAACTGTTTAGATATATTTCATCTAAAGAAACATTGTTATTTTCAATGGGTGTCCCGGAGGTACTATTGGTGTAATTGAATTATTTACCATAGCACATAGTCTACGGCCTCTAGTTATTATCCCAGTGCGTTTATTTGTTATGTATTTGAATTACTGCTAATTATGTTAGTCAATTTTAGAGAACTAAAACTATATAAAACATATACTTACGGCCGGTTAAGAGTCCGGCGTATTCTGTTGTATGTGACACATACAAGACGCGAGCGCATGATTTTCCCCGCTCCGCACCCCGCGTAAACCATTGCAAAGGTTTATACAATGTTTTAGTCCGTTCTTGTTAGAAAGATACAACAGTTTACGTCTAGGAAATCCATGAAAAAATGGTATTTTCGCTATTTTTTCACTTTGAATGCATTCATTAATGTAAATTATGATAGTTTTTAATAAAAACGCAAAATGGCATTTTTGTGGCTTACAACAACTTACGTGGGAGGTATCGATATATACAAACTGATAACACCCCTCTTTCTGATCAGGTGTTAAAAAATAACACAATGGCGCCAATTTGTTTTCAAAGAAATTACCTTAATCAGGTATGTATTTATGTATATTTAAAGTTCTTAGTAAGTACTCATTTTAGTTACTTTTATATCCACCTCAAACTAGTGTTAGCAACTTTCAGGTACTATTAAGGTTTTTGTTCATGCAGAAGTTACTCTAACATGGATATTTCCATTCTCATCGCATGTTTGTCCAAATGATTTGTTTTTCTCGCACGTAGTAACCTATTATTCTTATATTTTCAACTTTTTTTAAATGGTGTCTAGTTGTCTCTATTAAGACGCTGTGACGCCCTATAATTGCGGGACCACTATTAAGACCTTTGATTATTTTAAGTTGTATGTTCAGTGTATTGCGAGTGCTTATTAAATAAATAAATGACGTAGATTTGTATTTCTAGTATAAGGAAAATATCGAATTCAAGTCAACATTTTGCGGCATCACACGCTACATCCTCCACACTAAATTTTCTTATCGGCGAGTTGTTTTCTTGACGTCGATTGGTTGTAATATTTATGGGAGAACTTGCAACTTCGTGTGTTAGGTTGTTGTTTATAAAACTAGTATAACTGTAGCGTATATAGTTAGGTATACATACTGTACACCTAAAGACCGAGGCATAATGATTTGTTCTGTTTTAGCTTCGTGCATCCTAGCTTGTTAGTCGATATGCTATGTTGGTGGCCTTTGGACAACTTGGAAACTCCGACACCAGAGTTGACCACTCGATAACAAAGAAGCTAGCGTTAAAATGTATATTTCTTTATTTGTTTTTATGAAAACACTAGCTTTGTAGCAACACTTTCTATAACACTAGTTTTTTAGCAACATATATTTCTTTACTTATTTTTATGTAAACACTAGTTTAGTTAACTACGGAACGCTAATTACGTAAATACCAGGACAAAAGCCGATAAATGCAATATAGCCGTTTAAATCCCGATAATTACATTATGGTCACACCAAAGCTCTATAATTCCTTATTACATTGAAACTAAAACTATCAACAATAGATTCTTTGATATTACCTATTTGAAAGAACTTGCTACAACTTACATTGAAGGTATGTTAAATTTAGCAAATAAAATAATAATTTCAATGTAAATCATTCCTTTATATTTTCTGTAAATACATGAAAAATTTATTTATAGGTTTTTGTTCCAGGACTTCTCAAATACGAGTTTCAAAAGCAAACCATTGAGTTTCTTGTGATCCGCGGGGAATGTGCAATCTATAGCTTCGATATGTAAAGCGCTTCATCGATCGTCTGTCAGTTTACACATCCCCTATCCACTCAATCTTCGTAACATGAACTCTTACTTTATCAAATCAAAAGTAGCAATTTCACCATCACTGGGCCGTTTCATACCCTAATGTATTTCAATAAAATAAAAGACACCCCGTAGTGCTATTGTCAACGTTTCAATATGGCGGGCTATAGAAAATACGTACATAAGTCGTAGCGATTCAAAAATTATTAGACTTTTGTTATATAATTTGGGGACGATTATTTCAATCGCATTACGTATTATAATAGGCTTTAATTTATTTTTTTTGGCCTAATTTGAATACAAGTCACATGCTGATGGCATGTAGTGATAACTTTGTTAGATATTGGGTTTTTCTATTTGTCCAAAATAGGGTGGAATTAATGTACCAAATTATTTGCTGCGTAATAAATGACGCCCTGCCCAACTGTTTCATTAATTATGGCTGTTGGGCTTGCGTTCATTTTGACGTCTTGTCGTTAAGGGACATAATATTTAATTAATTTATCGTATGACTTGGTTAGATTAACATAATTCTTTGCTAAGAAATGTAAGGCTTATATAGTATTATAGTTGGTTTTAATAAGTTTTTAGCTAGGTCTGTAGTAATCTTTGTAAGTTGTCAGATCTTGGACATAGAAGTTTTAAGTGCAGGATGGGTGAGTATGTTGAATATCTACATATTCATATTTTTACACATTTCACACAGTGCCGTCTAGCCCCAAACTAAGCGTACCTTGTACTACAATATGAGAACTAGATAACTGATAGAATACATATATAATACTTTTTTTGTTTTACATACTCCGTGGCTTCACCTCAATTGGTATAACGTCTGCCTTCGAAGCGGTCCGGGGTTTGATTTCCGGCCGGGACACTGTGTGGTGAGCATGAAGTTTGTCCTCGGGTCTTGGGTTCTTGTGTTTCTGTTTTATCCATGCCATCTGTGACACAGGTAATCCTAGTGCAGAGGTATGAGTGTGATAACGTTGTTTTTGTTTGTTGTGAGTAATACAGGAACAGGATTAGTGAATTCCGCCTGCTAACAATAAATCGCAAGGCATAAACCCCAGTACAGCAACAAATTTATTTGCATGCCCTTTGGCATGACTTGAGAGCTAACTTGCAAATAGAATATCCTGCAAATCTGATGGTGCATCGAACGAGTAAGCTTTGTTGGATTAATGACAGACCGCTGCTTAGCTGCAGTGGCCATTGTTGGGCACAATACGCATTCAGCGGGCCGGACGCTGTTGTGGCCCAAGGCATGAGTCATCAGCTTTTGGACAAGATTGGTGGTTCTTACGGCTAGATTGAAAGCATCCTTAACCTGCACGTGATATTTCAAGTCTTTTACCTTGGTTTGGTTTTGGCATAAAAGAACAAGAATTAATATTAGAAGTCATCCCAGACCAAAACTTTTATTTCCGTTGATTTCTTAAAAAATCTTGGAAACGTCAAATTCTTTTTTTATTAATAAATAAATACCTACCAGAGCATACGTTCTTAAAACTAAGTTAAGCCCTTGTCCAAAGCCTATCCGACCTGCCATGGAATAAATAGCAAGAAAACCCTAATGGAAAGATAACTTTCTTTCCGCGAGCAATAGTTCCATATTCACACATTCTGTTATGCTTAATTCAACAAGCTTCGTCTCCAATGATTTATCCGCTTCAGTGGTCAATACCCACCACATCTATCTACTCCAATTCAGGGTTTGAGCTATTTGCGAAATCGTCAAGGGAACACTGAATAAATAAATAAATATTCATGGACTTTATACCCAGTGTATTGAGCGTGGTGGCCCAGGGGCACAGACGCCGACATTCATTCTGAAACTCGCTGGTTCAAACCCACACGTGGAACAATGAGCAATAAATGAGTTTGAGTAATTGATGCGTTACATCCCCGTCATATTTATGTAGGCGAGGACCTGAGTCGTATTGTTTTTTATAGGCGGCGGTAACCACTTATCACCAGGTGGGTTGTCAAATCGTTCTATCACTACAGTTGTACAAAAAAGGAAATTATAGGAAATCATATAAATTCAGTTCAATTTCGTTGTTTTTATAAACAGCCGTTGTTTTTGAAGTGGAAACACAGATGGAAATTGAACATAAATTCTTATAATTTGATGTGAAATGAGAATAAAAATTACTGCTGAAACCTTCCTACTGAAAAGACTGAGGCCTGAGAGACGCCAGAAATTATCATAATACAATTCGAAATCACAGAACATTTTCTTGCGAAGCACAACAAAAAAGCTAGGTTCACCCAATAAAATAACAAAAATGAAACTTGCTGTATCTTTGAGATTAAAATTTCCATACATTGTTTCATAAAGTGGGTGGCAGCGGCATCTGTGCCCTGACGAGGGTTAGAGACGGATGGTGGATGCTTATTGCTTAGTAAATGTTACCTTGTTGTCTAAACATTGGACGTTGAAATGCTACCTAGATTTTGGAGCGCAAAATTATCATCAAATTCCGACCCACGTTTAAAAAGTCAGCGTCACACGAAAACACTAATTTAAAACAACGAAAAAACTTACTTCAAAACTGTCATCGCTTATTTCTCGTACATAATACCATTTAAAAAAAAGGATTCAAATCCGTATACAACTCGCGAAGAAAAAAGTCATAAGAAAGCCAAATCAGTCTCTTTTACTTGGATGACATATTTTCTTCATTTATTTTGATTTAACAACCAAACTATGAATAGATTTTGATAAAATTTCTATGGAACCAATATATCCTTTAAAATAAAATATATTCTTCTATTCTTCAGATTCTACAGAAAGAGAATTCTATTGCAAAGCTGTGTTATCATATCTTTATCGTTTCTTATTTACCAATCCGTATCTGGTGATTGTGGTAGATAACTTTCCTTCTATATAATCGAGAGTACATCTGTGTCCCTCTAGTACGAATATTAGAGGCGGGTACAAACATGTGGTACGGTTCACATGGTACGGTTCATACCATGTACGTATATAGGTAATTGCAGCAGTTGTAGTATTTACATGGCTCTGTAGCTTAGTATGTAGCGCTTCCTTCAAAACGAGGGGTCTCGGGTTCAATTCTCGGCAAAGGCAGACTTTGTGTGAAGAGCGTTACATGCCGTCCGTGACACAGGGAATCCGAGAATCCTAATACTAGGATTCTGAGTGTCGAAACGTATTTTTCTTTTGAACTTATTTTACATACATATTTTTAAAATGACATATCTACAAATGTATAAAATTAAAGGACTAGTAAACAAACGTTTCAAGATTTTCATATCACTCATCTCTTTGATTCAAAGTAATGTCAATCTATGACTTACTTACTGATGTCTAGACAATTGAAACACTGAAGTACAGTATGAGTTTTATTTTCAAGCTTTTTTATTCACCTTGAGCTTTGATCCAATACTCGTTGAAGACATCAACAATACAATAAAGGATTCCACAAACAATTCACTCGTGAGCCCTGGAGTACACGATAGTTACTACGCAGGTCGACTCCCGGCAAGCATTACTCAATGTTAGGTCCTGACCTCACAGCTCCCTTGTCACCGACCCTCTGTCCTCGAAGAAAAATCGCGAAAGTAGATTTGGAGACAGCTCTGCGAAATTCGGAGGTTCCTCCCGCAAAAGGTCAAGGAGATTGTAACACTGTTCAGTTCGTTTCATTAGGGTGGAGTAATGAAAGAAAAAAACTGTATTGTTCTATAGAAATATATTTAGTAAAATATTAACAGAAATATAAACTAAATTAATTGTATCTACGACAAGAAATAAATAAGGACACAAAATCATTGATAGATAGGTAGAGGACCAACAAACTTTGTTATTTGTGGTACTTCATAGGTCAAGTACTCAGGTCTGGTCCAGCATGATGTCGTCTGAAGCCGGAAGTGGTGTCAGTGGCATTTTAGACACCAATAGATATACAAGATTTCAATAACTGAAATAATAGCACAATGTGAGATTAATGAAACCAAATTCCAGTCTCTGTTGGATTATTTGCTACTTAAAATTTCACGACTTTTTTCAATTGTATGAATAGATAGGTAGATTTTTTTCATTCGCAAAAAAATATATTTATTAAGCGGGAGAAACAATATTTTAATAATAAAATACTAAACATGAAAAAAATTCATATCTCTGACGAACGTTCTATAAAATATGGCGTTCCCCAAGGAACTGTATTGGGACCATTGCTTTTTAATATGTATTTCAATGACTGCCCAAAAGCCACTATACAACTGATATCACTACTTGCTTGGTATAAGCACAAAAAATAAATTTACTCGCACGAAATGTCAGAAGTTGCCAGATGAATATTCTTAGTAATCGGAAAGTACTCAAAGCTATCAAATGAATTTCAGTAAAAACTGTATAGTCACTCTGAGATTTGTAACACTGTCCTCACACTGCTTATACACAAACTTACTTATGATATTCTCCACGATAACTGACAGTGCCGAGAGGTTCTTATATCCGAAGGTTTCCGTGGGGACTACGCCTTATTTTCACCTGTGTCTCGCTTTTCTTGTTTTTCTTAGATATGGCGCTGAATCATAATTGAATCAATGGAGGCGAATAAGTGGGAGAAACAATAGTTTAGATCAACGATTGGTTGTTTGTTTTGATTTGATTGGAAAACCATGTGTACAATATATTTGGTGGCAGAAGATTATTGATTCCAGAGACTGTTGATTCCAGAGTATAAATAATTGGATAAATAACAATAATAATTGGACATTTTACAGAGTGCCATCAAATCCGAAACTAAGCATAGCTTGCACGATAGGAACCAGATTATTAATAACTAAACTAACACAGTATTTACCGCGAAGTAATGGTGCACTCGCGTTGCTGTGTTCCGGTGGCAGGGTGTGGGTGCTGGTGAAATTACAAGCACATGAGGCGTTACATCTCCATCTCAGAGAGACGCGAGCAAAGCAATGCGACATAGCTCAACCGTCACTCCGTTCTGTCAAGTTACAATTTTTTTTATTAAAAATATTTATGTCTATAATTTTGTTTCAGAAAACCAAGATCACGCCAATTTTCACGTAACCATTCATACTGTTTCCACTAATTGGCTTTCTCGTTGAATGAAAACAGACTTGCTTAATGGAACCGGTCGTTTTCTATTGAAATACGCAACTGTTGGGGTCTGTATTCATAAAAAGTGAAATGTCATCTCGCAAGAAACATTTGTATTCATTTATGTCAAGATAATTTATGTTATCATTACGAAGATAAATTGCGATATATTGGAGATTAAATACAAAAAAGATTGGAGATGTTCACTTATTACACTAAGATTTTTTTAATATCATAATTATTGGTATTTTAAATGACCCAGTGAACTTCGACAAATTCATTAAAATTTATTTGATTGTTATTACCAAATTAGATTTTTTCGATTTTGTCAGCCATTCCATTGGGTTATTCCTTATCTTCTTAAAAACAACTGGATTATCATTATGGCAAACAGAAGAAAAAAAATTCATAGCGGTCGAGCCATTTCCGAGTTTTTATGATAAAATAGCACGGTAATTCATTTTTACTTATGTAGATTTAATCCCCTAAAAACTTTGTTATTATAATTATTTTGGCTTTCCTACTTTTAAAAGATTGTATGTTGTAACCTATACTTAGAAAGGATAAGTGATATCTGTAAAAAAAATCTCACAAATCAAGTCAACAAGATCCAAAGACAACCTCACCTCTTTGGATTTTGAGTGACACTCGAGATACGGAACAGTAAGTCACATGTTCTGAATAACCCCCAGCTTTAGACCCAGCCACATTGCATCCCACCCTAATCAAATCCCCTAAGACAGTAGCGAGGCTGGGCCATAAATTAACGAATAATACACAAGTCCATATACATCTCGTAAATAACAGTGAGGTGGGTAGACGCAAGGCTTCGGATCCGCATAGTTTGACCATCAGTTGTTGGGCATTTGGACTCGACATCCATAACGCTTTGCGGAATCTCAGAAACTGAGGTTGATTATATGATTTAGTTAATTTTCGTACAGGTTTTTTTTTTTTGTTATGTGAATAAATGACGGTACGAGTTGAGGGCCCACCTGGTGGTAAATGGCGGACCCACCCAGGACAAACATTTGAGTGATGAATACAAATGTTTGTTTTGTGTCTAGAGGTTCATATATTCTTATACCTATAGCCGTAACTGGGACCGCGGTTCCAGTTACTAGCGGTCCCAATCGACGAAAGCCTCAGTATTAATTTATTACTCAGTATTGAATTACTTATTCAAATAAAAAAATAAACAAAAAGCAATATTTATTTATTAAAATTGTTCCTATTTTTAAAAAGAAATGAAAGTGTCAAATGCTAAGTTTCACAAGGTTTGAGAGCTTCACTTAAATTTCCAAACTTAAATTTCCAGACTTAATTATAGTAAGTCAAAATGGTAAAAGCTTCAAGGACGCGTTCGTACGCAGGTACATAATATTTTGACGCCTGTTCACAAAGGTCATTGATCTCTTCTAGGCATTCCAGTCACGCCCGAAAAACATTCGAGGGTGCTTGAGCCTTTTGAAATTTCATTTGAAGTCTGTAAATTGAAGAAAACTTATCGATATATACTATCTGCACCTGAATAACAATGGCACCATCTTGTGTCTTTGATCTTAGTGCTATTTTAGTCTTATGTCCAAATACACCTACCCCTCACGGTAGGTCGGATAGGGTTTGAATAAGCGCAAAACTTAGTAATAGCTAAGTTTAGTGTTATTATAATATTTTAATATATTATAATATTTTTAATAGGGTTTAATAGGTTTAATAGGGTTTTTTGGTTAGTATGAAAATATTTCAAAGGAGGTGGTAATAGACTTTTTTTATGTTTGTGATATAGACTTAAAAAAACACCGATTAATTCATGAACCGATTAATAGTTTGATTTTTGAAACAAAATACCTGACAAATATATGTCAAACAACTTGAAATTGCGTATGTTGTTTTACTTTTCGTACGTACTTTATTTACTTATTTACGTACTTTATTTTCTCGAATAGTAAGTATAGTATTTTGGTGAATATGATAGTTGCCATGCAGAACTTAAAGGGATTAAACGTTGACATAAAACAAGCCTTTTTTCCCCGCTGGACTAGACAAAGCCTCAAAAGAGTAATTTTGCACCTTGTCACGCAAATGTGAACGTTCACACGATGAATGGCGAGCTCCATAAATTAAATCGTTTCTTAACAACCTGACAGCACATAACCTATCAACAAAAATTACCAACAAACCCAAGTATTATACATTTTCTCTATAAAATGTATAGAGAAATTCAATTCGTTCCAATTCGCAATAGACATTCTGAAAATTGAAAAAATAATTTTAGTACCTAGTGTTTGTACAACTACATTTTTCATGGCTCCCAGATATTGAACTAAATAATTTGTTCTACCGATGCATGTAAATGTAAAGATTTATCCAACGCCTTTTGTAGACAACGAGATGAGCCCAGCGGTGTTACTTTAAGTTAAAAAATCAACTTGAGACGATGTGAAAAAGATGTGTTTTTTGCAAGACACTAAAAAAATAACTTCATTTTATCGGGATAAAGAAACCTATTTGTTATTCCAAGAGGGTATGAGCCATTTTCATAACTTCAGCTTCAAGTAGTAACAAACATACACTGACAAACGTTCGCATTTATAACGATTCTGTTTTATAAAATAAAAATGTTTCTAATTAAACATCATTAGCAGAAATCATTGTAAAACTTTTGGTCATAAGAACTAGTCAAACAGTTTGTGATGTACACAAACTTTTTTGACTAGTTCTATTATATTTATGTGTGTATGTTTGTTACTTCTACACGCTCAAGCGGCTCAAGAATGTTCTCAATTCAGCAATAAGATTTTATTAAGTATTTTTGTTACGTAATATTTCACCAATTGTGAATAGATTTGGATAAATCTTTTTTATACAATCCTCCTCTAAGATGGAGCCGTAAAAATCCATGGAAAAATTTACTGCTAAGGATTAAAAGTAGTTTTAACCATTGTTAAACTATTGTTGTGTTGCGATTTGAAACGCTATATCTCCGTCTCAGAATGACGGGCATAACGCGATGAGATTTGGGTCTTCGAATCTTTCGGTAAGGCCCGACCGGAGTCGTATTTCTGTTGTTTATATGACACTAACTTACAAGGAATGTTTATGAATGTATTTATCTGAAACGTAATCCAAAATTAGATCAAATTAATAATGATCGAGTAATCCAATTAACCCGTTATTGTGAATATAAGATACAGGGTAGAGGCAATTCGGCCGCTTGCCAGATACCTTATTACCTTCGGAAACTTAAATCCATATTAATCTCAAGGTATTCAGGCCAAATATTCTTGGCAGACCTAGCTACCTTGCAATGAGGCTAGAGCTGCGAAATATGCTTCGAAAAAAATGTTTTTCATGTAAAACATCTTTTTGCACGCTTTGGCAGTAAAAGTGATCTTTAAGTGACATATAAGCGGGACGTGTTGAAGGCCGATTTAATCTTAAGTGTCTATCTCCGTCTTTATAAACAGCAATACAGCAATACGGCTTAGGTCCTCTTAGACCGAAGTATGAGAATAACCAAGCCGCAGCCCGTTGCGCCCGTCACCCGAGAGGATCTTACATCTCATGCGCATGTGATTTCACCGATACACCCTTCCAGAGAAATAAGCTATACGAGTGCACCACTGCTTGGCGGCAGATTACCAGATGTGAAGACAGTAAGTAAAAACAGTATCAATCTGAATTTGAAACAGCGACCCTCGAATTGAAAGCGTCTGTATGCTTGGGCTAGTGCTCCCTCATGCTATAATATTCTAGCTCCAAACTAAGCATAGCTTTTACTGTGGGAACTGCATAACTAAGAGAATACCTATATAGTAGTGTTTTTGTATTCTATTGTATACATGCATATTATACATGCTGACACCGAGACACAGAACAAACATTTATATTTGACACAGAAATGCTTGGTACCGAACGAGTGGTAATCGAACTTACCTACAGCGCAAAAGGCAGTTCTACTACCAACTGAGCTATGAGAGCCAAGATTACTGGTATAATGGAAACAAAATCCAAATTATTCAACCTTTAGGGTCACAAATAACCTTCAAAGGGAATAGGAAAATCTCCTTAGCACCTTACAAACTCACCTACAAATCGTTTAGCAGCAAAATCTCCATAAATCCCTGACTTTGTCTCTATACTTTAACCCATTCTCGAGTTACTGATCCTCAATAGTTTCCTGCTCATATCTGCTGTTCCAATTACAACCGTATCTCTGGAAAGGTAGAGTTTGTTATACGGTAGACGGTAGAAATCGAATCTTAGAACAAGCTAGTGATATTTTTAAGGAATGTCAAAGATTCTCTTCGAAGACATTGCTAAGTCAAGTTATAGGGAGCTTACACGTACAGATGATAAGGAGAATGATTATTTTAAGTGCTTAGGCAGATCACTTGAGTAAAGCATCTCTCGTTGGATGTCGATATGTTTTGTGTTTGTATTTAAACATAAGTCCAGTTTTTTGGGAGGTCTAAAAAACTGGACTTATGTTGGGCTTGCGTCCGCAACCAAAAGTAGCAGTAGAACTACTGCCACCACATTTGGAATCTGCCGGGAAGCAGTAGTCGTATTACTGTGTTCCTGTGGAAGGGTGTGAGTGCCGGTGAAATCACATGCGCATGAGACGTATCATCTCCGTCTCGGGTATTGGACGCAGCGGGATGGATGCGAATCAGTATAAGATCCAAATCTTATACTGAGTCGTATTCCTGTTGTCATTCTGTGGCCACCATTTACCATTCACCATTTACCACCAGGTACTAACTTACTCACATAAAAAAAAAACAAGTGATTCGATAACAAATCGAACTTCAAAATGCCCACATTTCGCCTTATGGGTTACATCATCATGGGAACGTAGATATGGTAAGCTAATTGCTACCTTTTTTTTCTCCTTCCTTCCTAACCCAACAATCAGAACATTAGCTATACCAACAAAAATCACCAACAAGTTTTAAAATAATTTCAGCTTCGCCGTCTGCTTATTTATAATTTAATTATTTGTTAATCAAAGTTTAGCTACGTCCAAATAGTAAGCGAGGAACAATGAAAGTATCTTCATTAAAACTAAAGTTTTAATTTACTTGGAGTCAGTTGCACTATCTCTTAAAGTTGTTCCCGATCACAGCGGTGAGCGGGGCGGGGGGAGGTCTGTTACCATCTAAGTGAAGCAACTCGCGGCCCGGTCAGAACTTGGATGGGGGAACGAACAGTGGCATTTCAGATCAGACGGCTCCGTAGCTTAGTTGGTAGTAGCCCTGCCTTCGAAGCTAGGGGTCCCGGGTTCGATTCCCGGCCGGGGCACACTTTGTGTGGTGAGCATGAAGTTTGTTCTCGGGTCTTGGGTGCTTGTCTTGTGTTTCTGTGTTTGTCCATGCCATCTGCGACACAGGGAATCCTAGTGCAGAGGTATGAGCGTGTTAACGTTATGTTTTTTTCTGTTTTGTGCATTTGAACAGAGCGCTTCCCTGTTTCGAACGGCACGTTACAGTGTCAGCCACGGCAACTGAACAGCCATAAATATGTTTATCTTTGACTTGTTTAGGGTATATAGCAAATATTATGTGAGCGTAAGATAGTAGAATTTTAGCGCATAAATATGTAGCTTATATATAATATTTACGCGCCAAAATTCTTCTTTACCGAATATATTCTTGAACCTCAGTCATATTTCCAGCGATTTCATATTTCGTGACCAACAAAGAAAACTGGGTAAGGACGATGAAAAATATCTTCTATCTCTTCGTAGTATTGTTGCTACTAAGAATATAGCTAAGAATTCCAATTCCTATTTTGTTTTCATTGTTATTTTTATTTAAACGTAATAATAATAAACGTTTACACGCTCATACCTCTGCACTAGGATGCCCTGTGTCGCCGATGGCCTGGACAAACACAGAAGTACAAGACAAACACGCAAGACCCGAGAACAAACTTCAGGCAGGGCTACTACTAACTAAGACACGGATTTACTTGTTAGTTATTAGAACTGATCTCTTATCTCATAGCCTTGCCTTGCCATAAATTGTTTTATAATATTTTTTACATTTATAAAGTCATATATAAGCATAGATTATAGGTAAGTATTAGATTTATTTTAGCGTTTATATATGTAAAGCCTGTATATTATTGTTGCATGCATGTGCATAGTATGGTTCCACAGAAAACCAGCGCTGCGTTAGAGACACCGCTAATGCAGCACACGCTTAGTAGTAACCTTTCTTGTCGTCACCAAACAACATTCAATTTTTTTTTGTCCCTACTTACTCTGTAACTCAAAATAAAGATTTTCTATTAAATATCTAGTTTTCAGATTAATTTAATTTTTATTTTTATAAAATTGATTGGCAAGTATCAAGATCAGAGCTTTTCATCCGAATTTAAAACAAAATATCATCCAAACTGTTAGAGGCGTTTCCGAGATACGCAAAATAAATAAATATACAACAATTGCTCGTTTAAAGTAATAAGATACTTTAAAACTAGCTTGGTACAGAGTTCCAATTCGTTGAAAATTAAATTTTGAAGTGCACAGTTGATGTGGTTTCAAAACCTGTTTAATATTTGGCAGTAAAACATCGCTGCAATCCAAGTTCGTGTTCGTTTCGTGTTTACTGCCAAAATAGCGATTTCATAATGCCAACAAAAAGCATTGCAAATAACAAAAAATGTAGGACCATTTTGGGTTTATGTTGCTTTTTTATGTATCTGAAGTGACAGGACGAGTTAGAGGCGAATCTGATGTTAAGTAGTTACCTCCGCCCATAACAACAGCAATGCAACTTAGGTCCTCCCTGACCGAAGTATAGGAAGACCTAAGTCGCACCCCGCTGCGCCCGTCGCCCGAGACGGGGATATTACGTCTCATGTGCCTGTAATTTCACCGGCACCCACACCCTTCCACTGGAACACAGCAATGCGAGCATTACTGTTTAGCGGCAGATTACCAGGTATGGAGGCAGTACTTCTCCGGGCGAACTTTGCACAAGTTCTACTGCTACTTTTGGTTGCTCCTTTAGCACCACCCAGGGGGTACGTGTAGGGAATCAAATGGTACACACCTACTGACGCGAGCAAATGAATAATATTATTTATCTTTCTTAGTTTGGATCAAAATAGCGTTTTTGTAATACCATGAAAATGTAGAAAAATTTTAGGAGCATACCACATTTGAATTGTTAGTGTCCGTAAATGGATCCTTTGCGTGCTTGATTCGCAATACTGATTTGAGAATAATCATTAATCGAAAAATTAAACCATTTTTCCGTCTTGCAAACATTTGGCATAATAATATGAATTGTGGTGCCATTTATCGGATGGGCTACTGTGAAATATATACGTTTAAAATATAACATCACCAGGTATGGAGGCATTACTTCTCCGGACGAGCTTGGCATAAAGTCTACCGCTTTTAGTTGCTTATGCACACCCCAGAACGTATACTTATCACCTACGGCCGCAAGCAACGGGATCACCAATTTAAAAGCTAGACATGTAATAGGAATTATATAATATTATATATAATTATTTATCATTTAATAGGTGTGTGAATATGACTCCGCCCCTTTTTGTCAAAATAAAACACATTTGTTCGCTTACAAAATTAAAAAAAAAATTATTGAAAGTATGCTCCATCTGCAGCTACAACCTTCGCCCATCGTTCAGGTAGTTTTCGTATTCCTTGCTGGAAGAAGTCCTGGTCTTTTGAGCTTATCCAGTTGTCAATCCAAATTTTGATACTTTCACATGAAGTAAACTTTTCTCCAGTAAGGTCTGTCTGCATCGTCCGGAATAGGTGGTAATCCGAAGGAGCTATGTCTGGTGAATATGGCGGGTGGGGTAACACTTCCCAGTCCTGTCCCTCTAAATATCTTTTTACGACTTCTGCGGTATGCGGTTTGGCATTGTCATGCTGAAGAACTAATTTGTTATGTCTATTCACCCATTCTGGTCGTTTTTCTTCTATGGCTCGCTTCAAACGCATTAGTTGTCGTCGGTAAACTTCTCCATTAATAGTTTCAGAGGGTTTGAGCAACTCATAATATACAATACCTTTCTGATCCCACCAAATACAGAGCATGACCTTGGCACAGTGAATATTTATTTTTGGCTGTGATGGGCCTGGTTCGCCTGGTTTCACCCAAGCTTTTTTGCGTTTAGGATTTTCGTAGTGTATCCATTTTTCGTCTCCTGTGACTATCCGATGCAAAAATCCTTTTCTTTGCTGTCTTTGAAGCAGCATTTCACAAATGGTTTTCCGACGTTCCATGTCTCTTTCTTTTAAATCATGTGGAACCCAGTCACCGGCTT
Source organism: Aplocera efformata (assembly GCA_921293045.1). Lineage (NCBI taxonomy): Eukaryota > Metazoa > Arthropoda > Insecta > Lepidoptera > Geometridae > Aplocera > Aplocera efformata. The sequence goes on from OV121039.1 coordinate 13,277,182, forward strand.
TTTGAATCATTCCCATCATTTGTAAACGCTTTGCAACAGTTGAACGATCAACATTTAATGCTGCAGCTAATTCTGATTGAGTTTGGCAAGAATCTTCCGCCAATAATGCTTCCAATTCAGCATCTTCAAATTTTTTTGGTGGTTTTCCATGTTCTTTATCCTCAGTACTAAAATCGTTATTTTGAAATCGTCGAAACCATTCCTTGCAAGTTGTATTAGACGGAGCATGCTCACCATAAATCTCCACAAGCAAACGATAAGTTTCCGCTGCAGTTTTCTTCGCAATAAAATAATGTAATAACACTTCCCGCAAATGACGTTTATTTGGAATAAAAACCGACATTTTCGAAAAGGTGAAAACAATTGTTGCTTACACTTCAACCAAATATCATAAAATGCGTTAGATAGCTGACATTCAGTACTATCGAATACAAGTATGGTCATTTATTAGTACACGTAAACAATACTAAAAACGACATCTGTTGAGAAAGGGCGGAGTCATATTCACACACCCAATACAATGTTACAGGACTAGGTCGGTTTACAAAGATTAGGTACTTCATTTTAACAATAATTAATTAAACTATATATAACATGCAACTTGCTCCGGCTTCGGAGGTTAACACGGTTATAAAGTCTGTATGGAGGTAGTAATACAATTCCGTAGTAGATACTTCATTTTAATTATTAGCAATGAAAGAGGCTAAATTTTTTTTTTAATTAATTGAAATTCTCACCTTTTATATATATAATTAGCATCTATGATAGTGATAATCTTATCCAAATAAATTGCGTGGTTTAGTAGAAGATAGCAGCAAAACAGACAAACGAAAATTTGACTTTGCTTTACTATTTAAAGATATCACTACATAGTATAAAACAAAGTCGCTTTCTCTGTCCCTATATCCCTATGTATGCTTAAATCTTTAAAACTACGCAACGGATTTTGATGCGGTTTTTTTTAATAGATAGAGTGATTCAAGAGGAAGGTTTATATGTATAATACACTAGCAAGTCACCCCGGCTTCGCACGGGTAGTTTCTGATACGACACTGATGCTTTACTAACCGTGCGAAGCCGGGGCGGGTCGCTAGTATGTAATATAAGGAAACTTTTTATAATCGTATCTCTTCGCTTTATAGTGGCAAGACCGACTCAATAAACTAGCCCAAGGCAAAATATATCTGGCTCTCAAGCTAAATATATCTGTTGCTACATCTAGGTTCTCCTAGGCAAAGGTACTCTAATCGTTGAATATATCTAGCAGTTCCGTTAGTGATACGTGTAGCTCACGTTTTGCAGTAGCGCCTCCGATGTGAACGAGATATGTAGAAGTGAAACAGTGAGTACAAACTGAAATAAAATGAGCCTTCAATATTCTATGCAAATAAATATATTAAAGTGTCTGTTTGTTATGACAAAATAACAGCTTTTTACTAAATAAAAGCTATACTTAGTTTGGAGTTAGATGATACTGTGTGAAATGTCCATGAGTATATATTTTTCTAATGTCTACCCAAAATTCAGTGTAAACCCCATTCACTCTCAATTAACTAGAGTAGGCCTGTGTCTCTGCAGTGGGAACATTAGATGATACGGAATATTAGGAATATGAACTTATTAAACACCTATACAATTTTAAAACCTCGTGCTAATTAAAAACTGTGTTACGGCAACGTTGTAAACATTGCTGTTTCGGTGGAAGGGTGTGGGTGTCGGTGAAATTACAGGCGCTTGAGGCGCCATATGATGCGACTTAGGTTTCCTAATACTTCGGAGAACTTGTCTATGGGCCGTTAGCTCGTTCCGTCTCCTTTACCGCATATACTTTAAATGCAGAAAGACGCTTCTACAATATGTTGTTGTTACAGCTCTTGTATAACCATTTATCAGGTCTGCAGAGCGGGTTGCTACGTCGTAATGGCTTTATATCTTTGACACGTGTGTACTATATTATTGTCTAGAAGAGGAGTGAAGAATGGTGTTATCGCTAGTGTTTTATTTGTTTTATCTGAAGCTATGTTTATATGTTCTCTATTTTTAGTATTAAAAAAAACCTCTTAATCACTCATACGTTTGCACTAGGACTCCCTGTGTTGCAGGTGGCATGGACAAATACAGAAACACAAAAAAATATCTATGACCCGAGAACAAACTTCGTTCTCACTAAGTAAAGTGTTCCTCGGCCAGAAATCGCTTCGAAGGCAAGCTACCAACTAAGCTATAGAGTTTTATAGATGCCGTTTTTTTTAAGTTTGTATGTGTAAGTTTGTTTTTTGTTTATGTACTAGGCCGGATGTCCCATTGATGTGGTTTGATCTGGATCCATGGATATGGAGTTTGTTTGTTTGTATTTTATGCACTGCCGTTTATCCGATTCCGATGAAACTTGCTCATATTATTCCTTGCACTTGTGCAAAGGTTATATATATAATTAAATATAATATAATGAAATTTCAAACTATATTCCCAAATATTTTTTTTGCGACATTGCGCCTGTTACCCGTAATGCCACTAATATTATTAAGCGAAAGTTTGTATGTATCTGTGAATATGTTTGTTCTTCATCACGCTCAATAGCTTTGGATGAAATTTGGTATCACGATAGCTTATCCTAGATTAACATATAAGCTACTTTTGTTCCCGGAAAACGAGGGAAACAACGCAGAGTTATAAAAAAAAATTACGTGAGACATGGCCTGATAAATAAGTTTAAAGGATGACGTGACCTTTGAATTACTCAACATATGAAAGCCTTAATAAGTAACGCTCTACAAAACTCACAGAAGTGTCTCAAAGTAAATGAACTTTAAAGGAAAAAGCTCTAAGTTAACTTTGTTCTTTCTTGTAAAATAATAAAATCTGGAGAGTGAGTACGAAATGCATGTAAGTGTACAGTGTACACACAATTAACAAGTGCTGTGTGGAGTTGGGTATCTTAATTTAAAAAAAATAGTTATTTATGTATTATATTATTTTTTATTTCTTTTATTTTTATTTATTTATTTTTATTATAAATAAATAAATAAACGTTTACACACTCATACCTCTGCACTAGGATTCCCTGTGTCGCAGATGGCATGCACAAACACAGAAACGCAAGACAAACACCCAGGACCCGAGAACAAAGTTCATGCTCACCTCGCTTAGGCAGAGCTACTACTAACTAAGCCACGGAGCAGCCATGTTATGTTTACTTATTTTAGATTATATAAGTAAGTATATTGTTTAAACTATATTTAAAATTTATTATGATATCTGAACCCCCCAATATATTGTATATATGTAAGATTTGAATCAATAGCCTTGCTTAAGTCGTGCAAAAACTTGTGGATAACTTGACAGATATTCACAAGTTTTTGCACGACAGATTTGAATATTTTTTGTTTGCCTTAATACTGAGGTGGTTTAAGGAAAAATAATTATTGGATAAACCTAAAAGAACAGCTGAGAAATCGCAAAAATCTCAATGGTAATCTTGTTTGGGTATTACCGCTTCGCAATTAATTAAATACTCAACAGAAATTAAATATATGTCATTGAATTAAAACGGGGTCACGTAAATATCTTTTTCTTTTGCCCCAACGATTTTATTGCGTTACAAAAACTCGGTTAAATTAGCTTCAATGTTAGCAGCTGTTAACTTTATGTGTAATTTAATTAATATCATGATACCAACATCACCACTATTCGATTCCACCCGATTAAATTTAAGTAGAAATCTCAATTTCTTTTCGAAATAAAATAAACCTATGTTACCCGGTGATAAAACAGCTTTCAAATTTTTAAAATCGGTTGATTGGTTTTTGAGTTTAATCTTTACAAACAAACAAACATAAAATCAAGGCTTTCCTCATTATAATATTAGTATAAATTAAAACAAAAAATTTCAGCACAAACCGTTAAAAAATCCTTTAATTACAGAAAGCGCAATATACGTCTTTATTCGCAGTGTCCATAATAATTTAAAAGTTGGAGGTACAAGGTTTAAAAGGTTAATTCCACAGGTACCGCCAACGTTGCCAAAACTGGCATTTAGCAAGTGTTAATCAAACTGCTTTAAAATATTGCCCAATGTTACTTGGGCAATATTTTAAAGCAGTTTGATTAAGTTGGGGCAATATTGATGATATCAATAAACCTTTATTAAGTGGCGGATAACCTTATATGACACAATTTTGCGTGATTGATCACGCGTTTATTGCTTCACGCCTGATTTAATTGTTTTTTTACTATAGCAGTAACTGAACACGTGGATACACATCCCCACAGTCAGGGCTGAAGAATCTCGGCTCCCGCATTCTTTGGGCATAGTGTCTATCATTATAATATAATATCATGATAATAATCATTCTATTTAACAGCAACCCAAGCCGAGCTTCATATCTAAATGTTCTCTTGATTTCTTTGTATTAGTTTTGATTCTTAATCCACGTGAGAGATACGCCAAAATATCGATTTAAGATTTCAAGCCATGAAACTGGTCTAAGAAAATTGGTCTAAGAATGATTGAACATTTTACGTTACATATTTTTTTCTTTTTATTACCGAACGATGAGCCCAGCTTAAGCTGATGTTAAGTGGTTACCTCTGCCTATAACAACAACAAGATTTAGGTCCTTCTCGACGGAAATATAAGAAACCCAAGCCGCCACCCCCAAAACGGGGATGTTACGTCTATTGCACATGTGATTTCACCGGCACCTACACCCTTTCACTGGAACACAGCAATGCGAGCGCACAACTGTTTAGCGGCTACGTTAACGTTACAGTACCTTTAGAGATTCAAATGGTACTCACCTACAGACGCAAACAACTTACAAACACATACATACTAAAAACTAAACAATTCACAGATAAATAAAATCAATTGGCGGCAGTCATTTCCTGCAGATTTGCGGACGCGAGCAACTGGATCCTTTATAAACTATTCCACACATCTTAAAAAACTAATCAATTCACAGAGAAATAGAATCAATTAGCAGCAGTATTTTCCTACAAATTGGCGGACGCAAGCAACTGGATCCTTTACAAACTTTTACACACAACCTAAGAACTAATCAATTCACAGAGAAATAGAATCAATTAGCAACAGTCTTTTCCTGCAAATTGGAGCGAGTGAACCCGGTTCCGCGCCCATTATTCTTACGGTGCAATGGATAATCGTTTTCAACGGAGGCGTTCACGCCGCAATGTTGCAATTAGAGATGGGAAAACTCTACTACGGTGGAAAGAAACTGTTTTTGAAGAGTTCTGGTGAAGATTTTAGCCGGTCAAACACAAACTCATTTAATCCTTTAGATCTCAATTGTTTGGACACGTAAAATTTTACTCACACAAGTAAAGATCGTGCTCACATATTTGTCAAATTACAGTCAGTTTCATGTTTTAGTTACTCTTATTTGTTAAGTTTACGTCTCTTTCAACCCTAGCCTGGGTGGGTTGAAACGGACGTAAACTAACCCAACCCAAACCAGGATATAGAAATATATAATACCTGTAACTTGAAACTTATCGATGAATTTGAAAAAGTGGATTTAAGTTATCACGTTATCAGGCTTAGTGGTGTCAATTTTAAGTTAGTCATCCTTCCCGCTGCCGGTTAAGTTTTAGCGGGGGAGTTAATGTAGCTCTAGCCCGTTTTTTTTAACGGTACACATTTCCCTTCCAATGGAAGACAACAATTGGCGGCAGATTATCAGGTGCAGATGCAATATTTCTTCGGGTGAACTTTGCAAAGTTCTACTGCTACTTTTTGTTGCTCTTTTAGCACCACCCCCACATGTACGTGGTATAAAAGTATTAATATTTCGTCTATTACTTTCTAATTAGGTTTCATGACCTGTCACAACGCTGTCTAGCACCAAACTAAGCATAGTTTGTGTTATAAAAACCAGATTACTGATAGAATACTTATATTTTTTTTTATTATCCATAAAAAATTATAATACTAAAATATCCGAGCCCATTTATTTCCTTATTTGTCACGTAATTTTATACCAACAATATTTTATTCGATATGTCCGGGGTTGGACCCCAACTCTATTCGCAATAATTGATTTTTAATCTCATTGAATCTCAGTTGGATTAGAATATTTCATCTCAGTTTCGTTTCGGTCGGAGATGAGTCTGGCCTCCGTAATCTAGTTACGTGATAGCACGAAATCCGTTCGGGGGACGCATAGTTTCAAGTGATATATCAATAATAACGTATTCTAACAAATTCAACTTCTTTTCATTGACAAAGACACTGTCAGGACGAGTTTATGTCCATTTATAGACTACTGAACACACATTTAAGTGACGGACCAAACTGTATTGTTCCTGTTATAAGGTTTAGTGGACCATCAGCTCATTTCATCACTTCAGCCATAAAAACCCGGGTTTTTTAAATGAACGTTCAGTGGTGACTCTTGTGATGGCTATTGGATAAAGAAGTGATATGATAGCTTAGGTTACGCCTGTATACTGGTAGTACCGGACCGTTTGGAACGTCAGAATTTATGTATTGACTTCTCGTTACTTATGGAGGGAAACGTGGATAGATCTTCAATCCATCCATCCGCAGTTTTAAACCATAACTTTCATTAGACATTTAACCATGCCTGTCTTTTGATTCGTCCTCTTAATATGTTCTCTCGGTCAGTTTGACAAGATAATGTTACCAGACAGTACGCTAGTTAAACATAGCGAAATAAACCGTTGCTCCTGGTGAAGAATCAAACCAGAATATTCGTGATTTGCTTCCTAAGCGATGAACAGTCCAATCGCGAATTAATTTCCTGTCATTCCAATCAGAGTAATCGCGTTAGTGACGGATTGCAGCGCGATTCATTTAGCAGTTCACTTCTCCCTTCATTTTGTCTATTTCATTCGAGCGTAGGATTATAGCTGTTCTTGTGCCTATAATATTAAATGACAGAATAAAAACCTCTGTGGCATATGGAATTTCACGAGAATCATTTTAAAATGGCGTCTGTATTATTATTATTTTTACCATAAGGGCATTCGGGGCCCGCGCCTAGGGCTCCTCACCTCACGGGGGCCCCTTAAAGAGCACTTAACTGCGCAAACTTCCGTCAGTATTCCTAAATTGAAATTATAATTGGTTAGGACGACCGCTGACACTCAAAACATGAACGTTAGAATGTGACAACAATATACCATTAGTTTCGAACAACGAAAACTGGTCCCGTTTGCCAATGACAGGTGTTTATTTAATTATTTTTCTTTTCTCAGGGGCCCCAAATTATTTTGGCCAAGGGCCTGCCCTAAGATGGCCTTGTCTGTGGCCTTAGGTCACGGAACACGTGACCACGCTCCAGTAGACAGTCGACACGTAAGCCATACAACACCACACGTAACTAGAAAATTATGACTATGTTTTAAAACGTGTGATATTGTCAAGGCTCGTATTGATAATCTTCTAATCCAATTTGTATGACCATTATCTAATCATACAGAATAATGAATCATATTGTACATCTTGTATAAATTATTGTATTACCTACGCCCCGCGGTGTTACCCTGAAGGTACCCTTGAGTTAATAGTAGGGTATGAGCTACCTTCATTCAAGTTCGTACAGCTATTGAGCCGTAACAAACATACACACACACACAAACACACACACACACACACATATATATACTATAGTACATTCGCATACAAACTTTTGTGTTACTGTGTATATTTAGATTTGGTACGTATTTATATATTACTAGCTGCAACCCGCGGTTTTACCCGCATAGTCCCCGTTCCCGTAGCAATACAGGGATAAACTTTAATAAATAGTTATTCAACTATATGGGACGGGGACAAATCAAAAACTATGAAAATCGGTCCAGCCGTTCTCGAGTTATAAGTGTTCGACCCGACTTTGTTTTATATATTAAGAGCAATAAGTACGATTTAATATTTAGGCTTTATACCTAAAACACGTTATTTTTTTCAGTAAGCAACACCACCCTCTCTATAATCCACTAAGGTTATCTAGACGAAAATGCTAAACAACATTAAGTTTGCCTTTACTAGTTTTAATAATTCATTATTGCACAAGAAAAGAGAAAGCGAGCGTACAAAAAGAGAACGTGGTGGTCCAGGGGCATAGACGCCGATTTTCAATCTGAAGGTCGCTGGTTCAAACCCACACGTGCACCAATGAGTTTTTTCACTGGAAAAATTTATGTGCGCAATACCACGTTCTCGAAACGGTGACGGAAAACATCGTGAGGAAACCGGCATGTCTTAGAACCATAAATTCGAAGACATGTGACATCTACCAATCCGGATTGGGATCCCGTGGTAGATCAAAGCCCATTCACTCTCAATTATCGAGAGTAGGCCGGTGTCCCTGCAGTGGGAACATTAGAGGCTGGTACGGACGGACGGCACAAGAAAAACAAGTATCTATCTATAGTCTGTGAAATCACTATGATTGCGAAGGTGAAAATTAATTATCAGCCAAGCGTGACCAATTTACCTTTATCTCAAAGTTGTTGCAAACGAATGTACCTATACATCGTGACCAAAATGGACGTGTCTATCAATATTATTATTTTATGTTATATAGTAACATACGGACAAGCTGGTGGGTTAATTTTTTGAAATTTCAGACTTCAGCCGAAGCCTTAGTAAGGTCCAAAAGCGTTCTTCGCTTTCTGGACTCCCTGGGTCCGTATCCCGGCCGGGACGAGCATTTTTGTGATGAGTATTTATTCTCGGATCTTGGATGTTTATAATAAATAATTGTGCGGGTGTGAATTGTAAGTGTTTCTTTATGTAACTGTCTTTAATAATGTCCTCCTACATATCCTACGCTCGACAAGTAATAGTGAGTGGGCTTTAATCTACCACGGGAGCCCAATTCGCATATCTTAAAATTTTCAGTTCTAAGAAATGTCGATAGTTTCACGAGGTTTTTCTTATAGATTTCATTATATATATCGTAGTATTTATACATCTTACCGTTTCCAAGTGAACACCTCATTGGTGCACTGGATTTGAACCAGTGACCTTGAAATCAAAGGGAGCGATCGTGAAATTTCTTTTTCTTTTACAGTACCACCTCAACTTTGTTACCAGCCATTCAAATGGCAAGACTGTGGCAGACCACCAGTACACGTCCTATACTATTACAAAGCAGGATCCCGTTGCGAAGTAGGCATCTGGCGAGGATGTCTTCCTAACCTGAACATGTTCAAGGACGAATACGAGTGCGTCAACACCTGCATTTTCTCTGAACGGGTACAGCCTGAGGACTACCACAAGAAAAAAGGCGATGAGGAGTCATTCGATTACAATTACGATGATACAACTAAAGCTGTCGATCAAACAGTTCCAGTTATAATAGATAACTCTGATAATAATACTACTACAGATGGAGAAACTAAGAGTGATGATGCTACTAGTGTGGATAATGCTGATGACTCTAAAGCTACTACTGCTGCAGATGCTTCTGCTTCAGATGCTACTGCTGCAGATGGTGCTGCAGATGGTGCTGCTCCAGATGGTGCTACTGCTACTGGTGACGATTCAACTATTGCTACTACTGCTGCTCCAGAGAATGCAGAGGAATAATAATAGTCATTGTTCAATATAGTATTTGAAATAAAAACTGTAGTACCTTCCTGACTTACTTTTTCATTCAGCGTATATTTTAATGTGATTTAGTTTGCGTAGTAGTTGAAGAGCGTGGTGGCCCAGGGGCATAGACGCCGACTTTAAATCTGAAGGTTGCTGGTTCAAACCCACACGTGCACCAATAAGATTTTTCACTTGAAAAAATGTATGTGCGCAATACCACGTTCTCAAAACGGTGACGGAAAACATCGTGAGGAAACCGGCATGTCTTAGAACCAAAGAAAATTCGACGACATGTGACATCTACCAATCCGGATTGGGCTCCCGTGTTAGATCAGAGCCCATTCACTCTCAATTACCGAGAGTAGGCCGGTGTCCCTGTAAAGGGAACATTAGAGGCTGGTACGGTAGTTGGCGGACCTGCAGACACACCTGATGTAGTTAATGGCTTTTATATCATGAGACCTTATTCGATCCATTCGATTGTGATCGCCATCTAGGATTGATAGAGGTCACCACCAAACCCCACAGCTGCTATAAACTCCAGGATTTGTTTTGGGGTGAATTCTATTATTTCATCCGGGCTACCGGTGTCCATATTCCTTCAGAAGGTGAAGTGACGTTTCAACGTCCTCATCGCACCTCCTGCAGATGATTCTCACACAGCCCAAGGTTATTCAAGCAGCAATGCCCAGAAAGAGCCCTGACTACCAAACGTAACTTGGTATAACAATAAGCAGTTCCTACGGATGAGAGCAACATGAAACGAAGATACTGTTTGTCAACTCTGCCCTTGTGGGAGAATGGTGCATGCAGTACTGGATCCAGGACTTTAGTTTGGAAGGTACTGACCCCACTGAGGATAGGTTGTACCAAGTTATATGGGGAGTCCCATTGCTCGCGTCTTTAGATGAGTACCTTGCACGTACCCCCTGGGGGCTAAAAGAGCAACAACAAGTAGCAGTACTTCGCCTGGAGAAGTAATGCCTCCACATATGATTGGTTATCTGCATCGTGCATTAGCATTACTGTGTTCTGTGTTTTTATGTATGTTTGTTCCGGATATTCTCCAAAACAGCTGGACCAATTTTGACAAACCTTTCACCGGCATATAGCTACTTTTATTTTAGATAAAGCAAAAAGAGTTAGGGTTACACTAAAAAAAAAACATTTCCTTGCATGTGTGCGTGGTTAGCAAATAAAACAAGCTAACATAATGATAACTGATTGTAATGTGACATATCTGTGTGCATGTGTGACATATAATACGCGCACGAATATGTTTCATTGTGTGAGTAAATGACGTGTCCAAACGATACTTGAGATTAAGTAATAAATAAGTTCGTGAGCAAACTGTAAAACCCTTTTGAAGATCACATAATAGATGTGAAACAAACAGTCCGCGTTGTTAGCATCGTACCATAGACTATAAATCATATTGAAGTGAAAAATGGTTTCTTGTGCTCAATACAAGGACATTTTTCACTCGAAAATACTTACACTTGTGAGATTCTTGTACGGCTTTGCTAAGAAGAATTGCACATTTTATTATGTGCGTTTTCGTTGTAACGTAAACGGACTCATCCAGACTCCTGCAAAGCGATTGTCGTAGGTGGCATAGATACACACATATACACAACACACGGGAACCAAGTTTATGCTCATCAGACAAAGTTTTCCCCAGCTAAGGACAATTTAGATAACTAAAAACAACCGGTAAACCGTTTTGCCTTCCAGATGCATATTTGATAAAACATATTAAAAAAAATCCTCCGTCATTTTTTTACAAAATCCTTTTTTGATTGAAAACTCCGATACCAGAGTAGGCCACTTACACGAAAGAAAAAGTGAAAAAAAAGTTGTTTTTTTTTATTAATTTCAATTCATATAATTTATAGTTAAAAGAAATAAAAGTTCGCCAAACAGTAAAAAAATAGTTTGTTTCGCGTTTCTTCTTTGTCAACTGTTCTTGGTAACGTAGGTAGTCGATTCAGAACCAAAGAACTACTTAGACCTCAGTGAGGTATCAATTCATGCAATTTTTCATGCAATTTAATTTGGGTTTATTTTTTGAAGTGAAAACTTCTTCAAGCGGGTTGGGCATTTTTGAGATGGGAAGAAACCATTGAATGCGCGACACTTACCGTTACCGTTACCGACACCTCTGTATATAATTATCTGTAGTGTAGTCTGCTTTTGTTTTCACTTTTCGGCACTCCCGGAGTGCCACGGTTTCTTCAATATTTTTTTGTTTTAGTATCAAAGAAAAAGATGTGGGTAAAAATGTTAGTTTACAAATGGTCACAAAAAGGTCCGAGGTATATTAAGTGCAGAAATCTAAGCGAGTTTTCTTAAAGACAAATGATTTCCAATGGCACACAAAGACTTAAACTCTCCGCGACCCGACGACTAATCGAAGAATCCATTTAGAAAACCCCACTAACTAAATCCCCTGAGCTGCAACTTTCTACTTAGTTTTAACCAATAACAATGGAGAACCATTCCGCGAAATTCCGGTTCGAACCGGCTAAATAAAGTGCTGTTTTATTATAAGTCCGCCATGGACAAGCGCAGAGCTGGATGTAGGACAGAAACCTGGGCACATAGTGAGGAATAATTGGAGTGGGCCAAAAGTGAGGTAATATTTTGTATATATACACAATACTATTAAATTGACGGGAAAGTTGGAGGCCTAAGTATGCGAAGATCCAACCCGTTGCACCCATCACCGGAGACAGGGATGTATCGTCCAGGGATGTATCGTCACATGCATATGTAATTCATCGGTACACACCCTACTAAGAGAACATAGCAATGCAAGTGCACCACTGCTTAGCGGCAGTGTCAAGCATGGAGCTAGTACTTCTCCGGACGAACTTACCACAAGTTCTATTGCTACTTTTGCTTGCTCCTTTAGGGGTATGTATAGGGACACTGAGGGTTTTCACTGTACCACAAGGGGAACCAGTGATGATGAAGTCGATGATGGAGCACGAAGGTCTAGAAGACCTCTTTATCCTTGACTTGAAGAGGGCCAGGTTGTAGTTTTCAGGAGAAACAGAGACGCCGGCAGAGTGTTCCATTCCTTTGCTGTCCACTATGAAGGCAGAGGCGAAGCGTTTCGTTCGAATGGATGATATTTTGACGATAGATAAATATAAAGGATGGACAAAGGATGGTACTGAGCCGTGGGATCAGGCCTTGCAGTTCACATCGTGTTATTGGCCCGTTCTTCCCTGAATACGCCCGCCTTACAAAGTTATTGCGAGCGATCGGACGCAGTCCTGGCGATTGGAAACTTTCGGTGGAATTGTGAAGTCCACTGCAGGTGCCCAGCTTGATAAATTGGGTGAGAGCAAACTTCTGCAGCGCTTAGGAAAAATCTCAAGCGATAAGCTGAGACGGTTTCGTTTAAATTACTGATATTCATATGGTATTGTCTGTGTGATGAAAGGGACGAGGTTAACTAACGGCCCATTTTATGTTAAGTGGTTACTGCCACCCATAAACAACAGCAGTACCATTAAAATGTTCGTCAAAATCACGAAAAGACACATACGGACGCGAGCAACCTTCATGCTAATATTGGGTGTGTGAATATGACTCCGCCCTTTCTCAACAGATGTCGTTTTTAGTATTGTTTACGTGTACTAATAAATGACCATACTTGTATTCGATAGTACTGAATGTCAGCTATCTAACGCATTTTATGATATTTGGTTGAAGTGTAAGCAACAATTGTTTTCACCTTTTCGAAAATGTCGGTTTTTATTCCAAATAAACGTCATTTGCGGGAAGTGTTATTACATTATTTTATTGCGAAGAAAACTGCAGCGGAAACTTATCGTTTGCTTGTGGAGATTTATGGTGAGCATGCTCCGTCTAATACAACTTGCAAGGAATGGTTTCGACGATTTCAAAATAACGATTTTAGTACTGAGGATAAAGAACATGGAAAACCACCAAAAAAATTTGAAGATGCTGAATTGGAAGCATTATTGGCGGAAGATTCTTGCCAAACTCAATCAGAATTAGCTGCAGCATTAAATGTTGATCGTTCAACTGTTGCAAAGCGTTTACAAATGATGGGAATGATTCAAAAAGCCGGTGACTGGGTTCCACATGATTTAAAAGAAAGAGACATGGAACGTCGGAAAACCATTTGTGAAATGCTGCTTCAAAGACAGCAAAGAAAAGGATTTTTGCATCGGATAGTCACAGGAGACGAAAAATGGATACACTACGAAAATCCTAAACGCAAAAAAGCTTGGGTGAAACCAGGCGAACCAGGCCCATCACAGCCAAAAATAAATATTCACTGTGCCAAGGTCATGCTCTGTATTTGGTGGGATCAGAAAGGTATTGTATATTATGAGTTGCTCAAACCCTCTGAAACTATTAATGGAGAAGTTTACCGACGACAACTAATGCGTTTGAAGCGAGCCATAGAAGAAAAACGACCAGAATGGGTGAATAGACATAACAAATTAGTTCTTCAGCATGACAATGCCAAACCGCATACCGCAGAAGTCGTAAAAAGATATTTAGAGGGACAGGACTGGGAAGTGTTACCCCACCCGCCATATTCACCAGACATAGCTCCTTCGGATTACCACCTATTCCGGACGATGCAGACAGACCTTACTGGAGAAAAGTTTACTTCATGTGAAAGTATCAAAATTTGGATTGACAACTGGATAAGCTCAAAAGACCAGGACTTCTTCCAGCAAGGAATACGAAAACTACCTGAACGATGGGCGAAGGTTGTAGCTGCAGATGGAGCATACTTTCAATAATTTTTTTTTTTAATTTTGTAAGCGAACAAATGTTTTATTTTGACAAAAAGGGGCGGAGTCATATTCACACACCTATTATTATTAAGATAATCCATGAACATTATCCATGAACAATGCAGGAATATTGCGTTTGTCCCTCGTACAGTTTTCTACCTTATGGGCCCACTCATTATAATGAATACGACTTGGCAACTTGTAATCTATTCATAACTTTAAAAACTTTACTCGTTATCCGTGTAGGGCTGCGCTTGTAAAGGTTTTTAGTTGTTGTCATAAACTTATTTAAGTAATTATACGTACAATGTAGTGTTCTCTTAGCTTTTATGGGTTAGAGTGAAAAGTTGGACTTTAAGTTAATAAAATTTTGGGTTGCAAACTACACTTAAGTTCTTGCACTAGTCAGCTTGCTTATGGCTTTCAATAACCTTGACAGTTTCTATATTCCACTTACCTTCCATAGAGATTATTGACATAAGTTTTGCGATGGTAATTAATGTAATAATATATCTGTTATAAAAGGGTAGTAGAATTAAAAACATAGAAAACTGGTTTAATTGAATGTTGTTGTTAAGTATTTGATATATGAGCTGATTTAATGAAATATACAAATGCTTTATCTTATTGATTTTAAATATTTCCTTATTTCTTTCTTCCTTAAATTCTAATCCTATAATAAAAAAGAACCATCCAAATGATTATACAACGGGCGAAGAAAAAGTCACAGGAAAGTAAAATACGCAATTTCGTCTACTTTGATGACGTAACTAACTACTAACTTCCAGTTACTTTAATCTAACAACAAACTATTGCACCGATTTTGATAAAATTTCTATAAGATCAACGTGAACGCATATTCTATCAAATAAAAATAAATATATTGTAATAAAAAAAAATATTTCGTTTGATAACAAACATAAAAATACCACCGAATTGATAATGAAGTTAATGAATTTTTTATTGTTTCGATAATGTATATTTTTTTTTGTTTTGAGGTTTTTAATCTATCACCTGAGACCAGTCCGAATTGATAGATGTATTATAACATATCTCCAAACTCTTGGTTCCAAGAAAATCTGGTTTCCCCAGATTCCCATTTTGAGTATTGGATTAATACACATTTGTGTACTTAAAATTCTCGACCTTCGAATCGAAAATCGTCTGTACCCCTTGGCCACTACTCAGTACACCTCGATAATAACCATAAAATAACTCTTAACTATAATTAGTAATCATTTATCAACAAACACACAAACCGCCCAAACGAACAAACAATGAATTGAATTCGGCCCAATAATGTCTGGGAGTACATAAATGGGTACAGATGAGTACACATCGGTAAAGTTGGGTACAGATAGGTACACAGATGAGGTACACAAATGAGTACACTATGACAAAGCGTGTGTACGCAAGCATAGAAACACTGTTGTCACCGTTTGGGACGATTTGCCTAAGACAACATTGTGATTGTTGGCGAGGTGCTTGTTCGCATTGTCCCACGAGTAGGGAATGCAATCCCGATCTCGAAATATAACACGAGATCCCGCGAGATCTCGTGTTATATTTCGATATCAATTGTGTCAGATTTGACGTATTGTCCTGATCTTTGGTGACGGGACGAAACGAGGGACGATGGGACCGGTCAAAACTACTCCACTCATCTTCTACTGACAGGAAAGAAGACCCATGTTTTTTTTATGTTTTGTCCATTCATTTGAAGTCATTACTGCCGCCTATAAAAAGAATCAACACGACTCTCTACCCTATCAAAATATGAGAAGGCGTATCGTGTTGTGCCCGTCACTTTGAAACAGAGTTGTAACGTCTCGTGCGCTTGTAATTTCATTCACAACTTTTCACTGGCACACAGCAATGCGTATGCACCCGCTTTTTTCCGGTATCAAAAGTAGGAGTAACAAACGTACCAACATAGACACACATACAAACAAACTTTCGCCTTTATAAAATAAGTATGAAACGTGTTAAAAAAAACATTAGCTCTCGGACCCACGCAAGCGTAAGCAAGATAAACAAGTGATTTGACTTTAATCGTAGGACTTTAAAATCTCACGAAAACGTGGCGCCCCGTTGTATAATGGAAACGCACGCGCCACCGGACATAGTTGCATGTTTGCCCGAGGCTCTATCTACGTCAATGAGATTCCGTCTTCGCCAGGAGTGCAGACGTTCTATTCTGCCATTCAAAGCAGTTTAAATGCTATTTCATGATTTCACAAAACGCTTTGCACGGAGACTAAGGCTTCTGGGAAACGTTAAGTGGCAGTGGGCACAGTTTAACACGAATTCAGTTCAAAGCTAATCGACTAATTCTGAAATTGTTGAAGGAATACTCACAATTCCTTGCTTGGAAACGTTAATCGCTAAAATTGGTATTCAGATTAAATGTACGTACAATATCTCTCTCATTGTAAATGGGCATGGACACACACTGAAAGACCCAAGCCCGAGCCGGGAATCGAACTTTGGACTACTCGCATACACAGTAGGGTTACCAACTAAGCCACGGCAGTTTGTCCATATTACAAGCTTTGCTTAGTTTTGGCTGAAAGGCGCTGTGTGAAATGTACATGATTTTTTTTTGCACTAGTTGCGCCCTATGATACAAAGTCAACATAAGACTATGGGAAAAAGTGAAGAATTTGTGAGTCACTAAAAATGTTTTATCTTTTGTCGACATAAAAAATAGTCCATGTATTTATTAATCAAATTCAAGAATGTATCTTTTAGTAAGAGGTTAAAGAATGTGAACACGATTTTTTTATTTATTATCGTAGTAATCTGTCGCAATTTCGTTTCTTGGGTGAAATATTGTTTCCAGTTATTTTGATTTTAAAATCAAACTATTGAACCAAACCAATCTGAGAGCATATCCTTTCAAACTCGGTTCGTAAATGACAGAGGCTCAGGTAACAAATATAAAAACAATACAACTTTATTCATAATCTCCTTCTTCCGTCTTGAAAATAATGGCGCCATGGAATACCATCATGACTTCCATTAAATTAGATTTAACAATTAGAAACCGAATTAATCTCCATAACAATAAAACGAACAAATAGATCCTGGTGATAGCTACACCCTCGGAGCACGAACGGCGTCGCACGCGCAGGCATTCGACCATGTAGATCTATAACAGATAAGGTGTTGTCCCAACTGGATGCAATGCCATACGAGCTTGTTATTTCGACGAAAATACAATTGTTTTAGTAATTAACTACTAATACTAATATCATCATCATCTTCCTGCCCTTATCCCACACTAAGTGGGGTCGGCACAACATGTATTTTTCTTCCATTCCCCTCTGTCAGACGTCATCTCAGTACTCACTCCTTTCTTACGCATATCATCTCTCACACAATCCATCCATCTTTTCTTTGGCCTACCTCGTGACTTACAATATATCCTTCCACATCCATATTTAAGACTTAATACTAACTACTAAAACTAATTAATAATAATAAAGAAAGCTTTTTCTAATTATAGTACTTCGCATTACAATAATTATATTGGGTGTGTGAATATGACTCCGCCCTTTCTGAACAGATGTCGTTTTTAGTATTGTTTACGTGTACTAATAAATGACCATACTTGTATTCGATAGTACTGAATGTCAGCTATCTAACGCATTTTATGATATTTGGTTGAAGTGTAAGCAACAATTGTTTTCACCTTTTCGAAAATGTCGGTTTTTATTCCAAATAAACGTCATTTGCGGGAAGTGTTATTACATTATTTTATTGCGAAGAAAACTGCAGCGGAAACTTATCGTTTGCTTGTGGAGATTTATGGTGAGCATGCTCCGTCTAATACAACTTGCAAGGAATGGTTTCGACGATTTCAAAATAACGATTTTAGTACTGAGGATAAAGAACATGGAAAACCACCAAAAAAATTTGAAGATGCTGAATTGGAAGCATTATTGGCGGAAGATTCTTGCCAAACTCAATCAGAATTAGCTGCAGCATTAAATGTTGATCGTTCAACTGTTGCAAAGCGTTTACAAATGATGGGAATGATTCAAAAAGCCGGTGACTGGGTTCCACATGATTTAAAAGAAAGAGACATGGAACGTCGGAAAACCATTTGTGAAATGCTGCTTCAAAGACAGCAAAGAAAAGGATTTTTGCATCGGATAGTCACAGGAGACGAAAAATGGATACACTACGAAAATCCTAAACGCAAAAAAGCTTGGGTGAAACCAGGCGAACCAGGCCCATCACAGCCAAAAATAAATATTCACTGTGCCAAGGTCATGCTCTGTATTTGGTGGGATCAGAAAGGTATTGTATATTATGAGTTGCTCAAACCCTCTGAAACTATTAATGGAGAAGTTTATCGACGACAACTAATGCGTTTGAAGCGAGCCATAGAAGAAAAACGACCAGAATGGGTGAATAGACATAACAAATTAGTTCTTCAGCATGACAATGCCAAACCGCATACCGCAGAAGTCGTAAAAAGATATTTAGAGGGACAGGACTGGGAAGTGTTACCCCACCCGCCATATGCACCAGACATAGCTCCTTCGGATTACCACCTATTCCGGACGATGCAGACAGACCTTACTGGAGAAAAGTTTACTTCATGTGAAAGTATCAAAATTTGGATTGACAACTGGATAAGCTCAAAAGACCAGGACTTCTTCCAGCAAGGAATACGAAAACTACCTGAACGATGGGCGAAGGTTGTAGCTGCAGATGGAGCATACTTTCAATATTTTTTTTTTTTAATTTTGTAAGCGAACAAATGTGTTTTATTTTGACAAAAAGGGGCGGAGTCATATTCACACACCCTATATTTGTGTAAGTTTGTGTACAAAAAATGATTTTTATTTTGCTACTCTTTGGCAGAAAAATGGTTAAATATATTTTTATTATTAAAAGTACGCGTAATGGAGCTGAATGCTTTTTTCAGTGGATTGACAAAATAAAACGAAAAGATTGTGTTCATTATTTTGTTTATTTTTAATTACGGTTTTTATTGTGTGCGTTTTATATTTATATGCTAGTGGGAAGCATTTACTTTTATATTAATATTAATATATATATTATATTTTTTAAATAGGATGATACGGCGTTAATTTAACATGTCCTGCGAAGCATAGAAGCGCTTTATGCCTTATCAATCTTATTATGCATCTACAAAAATAGCTTAGTATATACAAGTTAACGTCATTTTGGGGTCCCAGTAAATTTTGTCTCCAGACAGGACAAAACCATTCCATCACCATTTTACTGAATTAAATAGAAAGTACAATGAGCGACAAAATATTTTGAAAATCTGCTTGGTTAAATAAATCAAACGGAACCTGACCTTTATTCCAATACAGTCAATATAATACCTGAAAGATATATTTATTTGTGCCAATAATCAAACACAAGGGCAAAAACTTACAATATAAATAAAGTTATTAACAATAAAATAAAACAATCATAGAAACAATAATAACAAAGGGTTTTTGACAACACGGTACAAAATATTTTTGTGTTTTATATTTTAATGTTGCCCACTTGTGGTGCTGCCTGTACCCCGACCCTAAGATAAGGCCACGCATGGCCTACCACTTCGTTATGCTAAATGCTAATACCCTCCTATAGTCCTATCGGTGCTCACATCACCCTTAGTATAGCAACATCCAATCGCCCTGTATTATGTATAGTTTAAAATTTTATCTCTGTTTACTGCGTGATGATTATTAATAGACTAGCTGCGCCCCGCGGTGTTACCCGCGGCTAGAAAGTCAACATGGCGATGACATTAGGAGTCAAGTGGTTGATTTAAAAATCGAATAGAAAATCGACTTAAATTTTTTTACCCCTTGTTTCTCGCCTAGCATTTTATGAATATAATATGGGTAGGCCAACTAAACGCACTGCTCCAATGAGACAGCGAGGTTTTGGAGTAAACGAGAATATCATCGATGTATACAATTTTTAGATTTTTGTTGATTTGTCATAAACCGCTCAACCGGTTTGGATTAAATAGACTAACTGGGCTATAACCTTAAAAAAAAAAACCATTTATAAAATCGGTTCAGGCGTCTTTGACTAATCGCGTAAGAACATTTTCTTTTTTTGAAGTCTGTTAAAAACCAGCTTAAGTTGTGTTTTATGCGAGTCACTAAACAAACCACTTTTTTGCGCGGAATTAAAATTGAAGGAAGGAGTAACAAAAATACAAACAAAGTTTCCTATTTATAATATTAATAGCTGCACTCTAGCTCAAACAGCTAAACCCTATCCAGACCAAAAATTTCATCCAAATCTTTAGAGCCGTAGAGATATGCGAAAAAAAAAATATACAAGAATAGCTAGTCTAAAGTAATAAGTAAATGTCTTTAAAAGTTAACAAAGATCAAGTAACAAACATGCAAAATAAACAGCCAAATTGCGAATCATTTTTTCAGGATCTGTATCGTAAAGAGAATTCTATTACAAAGCCCACAAAGTCTTTCTGTCTGTCCTACTTTCAATCTTTGAAGTTTGGTTTGAACAATAAGACGTAGTGGGATGAAATCTCACAGAAAATTGTTTATCCTTTAAAAATACAATTAAGGGTAGTTTGGTGTGAAATTGAGTAAAAAATTCGATTGAAACGTGTTAAATTTGTCTTTGTTGTTGTGTTAATTGTGGAAGTATCTACACGCGGTATCGTGTCAAGCTAAGTTCGAGCATTAATTATACTGGATTTACTGGAGAAAGAGTTAGCTGAGTTGTTCGTAGGAAAACAATAGCGATGAACAAGAAATTATTGAGACAAACGAAAAACCCAACTGCGTAAACAATTATATAATTTGAACATAAAAGCTGTTTCTAAAACTCAATAGGTATTATTTATATATTTAATACCACACTCAATAGGTTTTTAGCAAAAATATTGCTTAAAACCTATTGCTTAAAATTATATTTTATTCTAAATTATTGGGCAAATAGGCGTGAATTTATGTATGTAAACTAGGTCCATCAATTTCGTTTCTGAATATAATTCACGATAGTCGATTAGGAGAAATCATAAAAATTGTAGTGCAAATAAAATCAGCAAATTAAATTTACCCAGAGTTTCCTTGGAGATTTAAAGAACGAAGATTTAGAAACTATGGAATGAGTTTATCGAGTTTCTGTTTTTTTTTTTGTGTCTTTAATATCAGGTAAACATTAAAATGACTCAGGTCTACCTAAGTATGAGAAGACCCAAGCCACATCGTATTGGGCCTGATAGGGGGATGTAATACACCCTTCCACCTGAACACAGTGTACTACTGCTTAGCGATGTATTACCAGGTAGTGGCAGTAATTATCCGGAAGCACTAGACACAAGTTCTAGTGCTACTCAAAATTGGGTCGTTCTTGAAACAAATTGGTGATTTGCTGATAACTAAACCAAAGTAACACGTGGAACAATACCCATACATACGTATTGACTGAGAATTAAATAAAAAATCAGAGAGCTGTCATAATTACTATCTGACTTTTTTATTTGAATTTGTAACGGAACGAGCTGAAGGCCCACCTGGTGGTAAGTGACGACCCCGGCCCATGACAACAGTAATGCGACTCAGTATAACATTTGGATCTTACACTGAGTCGCATTCATCCTGCTGCGTCCATCACCCGGGACGAGGATGTTACGTCTCATGCGCATGTTATTTCACCGGCACCCACACCCATATGAACACTACTACTTGGCGGCAGATT
Source organism: Aplocera efformata (assembly GCA_921293045.1). Lineage (NCBI taxonomy): Eukaryota > Metazoa > Arthropoda > Insecta > Lepidoptera > Geometridae > Aplocera > Aplocera efformata. The sequence continues at coordinate 13,299,271 of OV121039.1, forward strand.
CCAGGTGTGGTGGCAATACGTATCATGACGAACATGGCACAAGTTCTACTGCTACTTTTGGTTGCTCTTTTGCTACGGACGCGAGCCACTAGAACCCCAAAAATCCTTTACAGAGGGAATGTGACACTTCCAGTATATCTAGTCCCAGAATCGTACTATTTGCGATTCTGCAGACAAAGTGTACAAAATTAAATTGGACTCCAAGTCAACATTGTCCGAAAGTCTAATTTGCGTTAACATTCGTAATAATTGCAAAGCTCCAAAAAACCTGATGCGCCTCTGCTATCTCCTTATCTCTGTTATATTCTGGGAGGAAATAGTTTATTGCGCACTTGGACAATCAAAGTTGGTATACAGCATACAATTTTGGGGTAATAGTTTTAATAATAACTGGCTGTTAACCGCGATAAAAAAAACACGCGGACCGTGGATCTTTTTTTTACGCGGATGCCTAACTCTTTTTTCTAAGATAAAAGTAGCCTGAGTTACTCCTTATAACATCAGATATCTGCCACTAAAAGTTCCGTCAAAATCATCATCAATTTTCAAGTGAAAAAACTCATTGGTGCACGTGTGGGTTTGAACCAGTGTCCTTCAGATAGAAAGTCGGCGGCTATGCCCCTGGGCCACCACAGCTGTTACAGGTATCTAATACATATTATTTTCCCCTTTAAAAGTATGAATAAAAACACCATAACACTCTTCATCTTGATAGGATAAATCCGATGAAATGATATACAACACCGTTGGGTAATCTCTCATCTTAACGCCCGGGGACCGAACCAAGTACCCGCGAGTTGTGTGGAAGAAATATTGTAAGTAAACAATTTTCAGGTAGAATAAATTGCACAAACTGTATTCAGCTCAGCTTGGCTGTTTACAAGCTTCGTGGATTCACCGTGTCAAAACCTACTCCCGTATCAGCCTCTAATGTTCCCACTCCAGGGACATCGGCCTACTCTCGATAATTGAGAGTGAATGGGATCCAATCCGGATTGGTAGAATACACACGTCGTCGAATACATGCCGGTTCCGGTGACGGATGTCACATTTTCAAGTGAAAAAACTCGTTGATGTTCGTGTGGGTTTGAATCAGCGACCTTCAGATTGAAAGTCGGCGTCTATAACCCTGGTCCACCACGCTCTATTTTTACTACATTGTAATTGCATCTGTAGGTAGAAATCTATTTTTAAATCCTACTGCCATGATTATTATTACAATTATGTAATAATGATAAGTAAAGGTTCCCTGGCTTCGCTTCTAAGCGATAAGGCAGTACACATTAATATAAGATTTCTTGTACATTTATTTCTCTTGGAGTCCAATAAAGTATTGTATTATATTCGTAATAAAAAAATAAACCAAGCATAAAGTCAAAATCTTTATTTCCGTTAAATTTTTATACATAACTTGTAAACGTCAATTTCTATTTTTGTATAAATAAATAAGTAACTACGAGAGCATGTGTTCTTAAAACTAAGTTAAGCGCTTGTTGACCTTCCATATATATCTACCAGCTGCGCCCCGCGGTTACCCACGGTTGGACTTGGAATCGTACATTTTTCCTGGATAAAAAGTAGTCTATGTCCTATTCCAGACTATAATCTATCTCTGTGCTAAATTTCATTCAGGTCCGTTCAGCCGTTCTGGCGTGATTGAGTAACAAACATCCAAACATTCGCGTTTATAATATTAAGTAGGATTTGTTGAGTTCCAAAACAAACTAAATAAAATATGGCGAGAAAGGGTCAGTGAATAAAAGTCTGTTTATTCAAAGATCCGACTTGAGTCAGCGCCTGTCGACAATGAGCGCTGTTGGACCGGTAGGTGCAACAATTATAGACTGGCCCAAGCTAAAAGATTCAACCTTAGAATGACACGTGAAAAGCCGGGAATTAGGAAAAACTGGAACCACATTTTTCTACAGGTTTTCTTTTTAATGTTATTTAAGTGACGGGATGAGCTGAAGGCCCACCTGATGTTAAGTGGTTACCTCTGCCCATAACAACCGCTATACAAATTTGGTCCTCCCCAACCGAAGTACGAGAGGACCCAAGTCGCACCCCGTTCGTACGCATGTGATTTCACGTGCACCCTCACCCTTCCACTAGGACATAGTAATGCGAGCACTGCTTGACGGTAGATTACCATGTGTGGAGGCAGTACTTCTCCGGGTGAACTGCGCAAGTTCTACTGCTACTTTTTGTTGCGCCTTTAGCACCACCCAGGGGGTACGTATCAAGACATTGTTTACAATTGTGAATCTAGACAGGAAAATATTTGTTGATGAGCTAGTATTTCTTAAATCGCGTCTCCTGATCTCTTGGACCAATTGCCGGAGTAGCCTCCGGAGCTCAAGATAACCCTTAGCAGTTGCAACCAACCTGCCCATTACGTCCATTGTTCCGCGAAATAATAAACGGGCTGGAATGACCCCGCGCTTTCGCTGCAAGCTAAAAAAGCGCACACAAGCATTTTAATATTAGGCTGTTTATTTGGAAAGCGCTTTCTTGCTTTGTGGTTAATTTGAACGATGCACAGAGTTCTAGAAGGTTCAACCTCCTTCCGTACCAGCCTCTAATGTTCCCATTGAAGACACCGGCCTACTCTCGATAATTGAGAGTGAATGGGCTTTGATCTACCACTTCAAATTCTTGGTTCTAACACATGCCGGTTTCCTCACGATGTTTTCCATCACCGTTTCGAGAACGTGGTATTGCGCACATCAATTTTTCAAGTGAAAAAACTCATTGGTGCACGTGTGGGTTTGAAGCAGTGACCTTCAGCCCACCTGATTATAAGTTGTTACTTCCACCAATAACACTAGCAATACGACTTAGGTTCTACCCGTCACCCGAGACGGGGATATTATGTCTCTGCACCTGTTATTTTACTTCATTAGTAAAAATAAACTCGTATCTTACAACACCAATGGGCGATATTCCTATGGAAAAATAAACTATATGAATATGAATATGATATTTCTTTGTCACTTATTTGAGGAAATGTAAGAGCTTTATCATCATGAAACCAGTTCTACATTGAGGAGGACTCAACAATGAGACCTGACGAGTAGTCTTAAACAAAGCTTAGCAAAAGTTATCTGCATAATTTTAAAGGCGCTACGCCTTTGAACAATTCAAGTCGATAACTCTACTGGTAGTCTGGTATGCTCTACGTCTGCGTTTCTCAATATTGCCACTAATTTAGATGACATTTACTAAACTTTTTTTTTTAATACAGGCCAGCGTTGGACTGATATCTCACGTGATGGTAAGTGATGATGCGGTCGAAGATGTAACACGCTGGTCTAGAAGATACCTATTTACTCTTTTATTGAAGATTCCCAAACTGTACTGGTCGCAAAAACGATTTTCCCTTGCAGTTTGGATTAAAAAGGAGAACTCGAAACGTTTCGTGGGGATCCGAGGGATTTCTACTGTGTGGGGGGGGGGGGGGGCGGTACACTGCCGAACGTGTACGTGGCAAACTTATCAATAAGATAGATCTATCTATGATACAGATCTTAATTGTTAACACCAGAAAATCAGTACAGAAAAACATTACAAGTTTTTTTTTTATGTGTATGAGTTATGGAACGAGCTGAGGGCCCACCTGATGGTAAGTGGTGACCCTCGCCCATGACAACAGTAATGAATGCGACTCAGTATGAGATCCAAATCTTTACTGAGTCGCATTTATCCTGCTGCGTCCATCACCCGAGACGGGGATGATACATCTCATGCGCATGTGATTTCACCGGCAGCCACACCGGAACACAGTAATGTAACCACTACTGCTTGGCGGCAGATTTCAGATGTGGTGGTAGTACCTCTCCGGACAAACTTGGCACAAGTTCTACTGCTACTTTTGGTTGCTCCTTTAGCACCACCCAGGGGGTAGTGTAGGGAATCAAAGGGTACACCCCTACGGACGAGCAACTGGACCCCCCAAAATAATACACGAAAAATGAAGCCCCCAACTTGAGAACCACTGTTCTGCATAGAGCTGCTAACTTCAACTATTCCAACTTCTGCACAAAGCCGACTACGATGCTTGGAATCGAATACAGTACAACCGCTGTTTCGCAGGTAGCGTTGCTGCTGAACAACTAAAAACTCGTCCTCAATTTGTGGTTTGTCATTCTCTCATTTCCTGTCTCGGTAATATGATTTCAAATTAAGCATGTTGTTTGCGTTCGCTAGGATTTTACTGGTTTTGTTTGGTGGTTGACCCTTGTGTTCGTATCCCACTTGGTCTGTATATATCCGACTGTGGCAGGATTGTTTTCTAAGTGTATGTATGTATGTATATTTCTTTGGCACGCTACACAACGGTAAGTCTCTCAACTCTGCAGATAGGCTTGGCAGATTTTAGCTTGGTGGCGTCATTAGATTCGTCTTAATTGTGAGAGTGACACATGCTTGAGGCGCCATATAATACCTGCATCAAAAATTATATTTCTTCATTATTGAGTGTGGTATCAAAATACAGGGTTTTAAAAAAACATACGACTTATATTTAAATGTAATATGGAATGTTTCATGCGGTCGGGTTTTTCGTTTTTCTCTAAAAAATTTGTTTACTTTTCGTAATGTTTGTTATGGAATTTTCCCATTTGGCAGGTTTTAGTAATTGAGTAGGTATTTATTTATCGAAGATGAAATACCTCTAATTTGAAATAATGCCGTTTTTATCCAACTGTGCCAGAGTGTGGAAGAATGTTATGTAGAAATATCATGCCATAATTTTATACCCGAGGCCAAAAAATAAGGCATGGTATGGAGGTATAATATTGATTGGTTTATTTGATTTTTTTAATTTCTTTTCAAAGAGGTCCCGATAGATATCCGATAAAATCATTCCAAATTCAAAAGCAAAAATTAAGACGACTCCGTGGCTTAGTTGGTAGTAGCCCTGCCTTCGAAGCGAGGGTTCCCGGGTTCGATTCCCCGCCGGGGCACACTTTGTGTGGTGAGCATAAAGTTTGTTCTCGGGTCTTGGGTGTTTGTCTTGTGTTTCTGTGTTTGTCCATGCCTTCTGCGACACAGGGAATCCTAGTGTGTTAACGTTGTTTTTGTTTTATTTTTTTTTTAGATATTTTTACCCATTCTACAAATGTTCGAATCGTAGGAAGGAAGGTAGTCTTGTTTTCCTGTCTGCATTGTATGGGGGAACCAGTCCAACTATTTATTGGTGGTGATAGTATGTCCCACTAAATTCTCCAGTGTTCGAAGTTCGACGTTTCGCTTAATAAACGCTAACAGAGATCAATATCCAAGAAACCTAATATATATCACGCCTTTTCCTAAAGGTATAGCAGAATCTCGGCCACAGTTTATTGTGGTCAGAGCAGAAACATAGACGTGACAAGTGATGAGCTTGTTTATCGCCGTCGCTATTGTTTTCACACGAGTAGCTAACCATTTTCTTCAGTAAAATTATTTCTTTACAATCTGACATCCAAAACATAACTTTTACCAACAAAAATTGCTATCAAGACCGGGGAAATTAAATTAAAATAATTAGGTATATTCTGTTGTATAAGAAAAGTTTTCAGAAAGTTTTTTTTAAGTTTTAATCTATAATATATAATATATATTTTTAGCCTATCCTACAGTTTTGCTTAAGCATACCTAGCCATATTTTAACTGGCCTCAGAGCTCAATTGCTAATAGCTCTGCCTTTTGCGCTGTAGGTCGTGGGTACATACATTTGTGTGAAAAACATACATGATTATTTTGAGTATGAGGGTTAATAATGTTAAAAAGTTTGTCCTATATTGATTGGCAAATGTGACATAATGTCACTATAAGTCCTGAGAACTCAGGTCTTAGTAGATTACAGTAGTATGAACTGCATGCGCGCGGTCTGCAAGCGCGCAGAACGAACTCATTATGCGAGCCTTGCGAGAGTTGTAATTAAAGAGGCACACCAAACAGATGCAGTTATGGCACGCGTGCGTCGCATTCGCGGCGCGTTCGTCAGATGTTTACGGATCCTAATACAATAAAAACGTATTCCTGGCTCCAGATTTCTGGTCAGCACCAGAAGGCTAGAGGCAGAAATACGTTTTTATTTGTACTGAATCGATCGAGGGAGGCGTGACAGAAGAATACGAGCCCTATGTTTTGGTATTGTTTTAGTTTTTAAATCTCATTTTTACTTCATGTTTTAATATCATATTGGTATGATCTGTAATCCATTTATTATGTAGCCGATACCCGGCGTGTACGATAAAAAAAGAAATACATTTTGTGCCTAATGCGTTGTTTTAGTGGTCAAAAACCATGTTCGTATTATTTTACCTTTCTAATGAAACCGGTTCGTGGCAGATCGGTTGGTTTCAAAGTCTGTTACGGGCATAGGTAGAAACAATTATCTGATTCATATTGTGTAAAGTTTAATATTGTCTGAAATAAATGTTCTAACAATAGACGAGTATCAGTTAATTGCTCCAACCAGTAAGCAGATGTAACATATAAAGCCTTCAAAACATATAATATTTTGCAGCATATTTTGTAGTTTTTCATCATTAAATTAATAACTTACAAGAGCCCTTTGTAAGTTGTAAGTTGGAAACCTAACTTGATGACTTGGGAACTCGGAACAAATACTAATGTCGTTTGTTGAGCTTCATTCAAACGTTACATGACTGTTTTATTCAATATATTTTTATTTAAATTTCTTAGTATAAAATATTTTACTTTATTTTGTAAGTGAGAAGGTTGGTTTTTGAATACCATAGTAGATTTAACCAAGGAAATAGGGAATCGCGAACTAAAATTAGGTTTGGTTTAAAACGTTTGCGGGAGATAGTTCGCCGTTTTCTTTGACAGTTTGCGTATAAGCTTGAGTTAGTTATGTGAATAGAAACTGATTTAATGTTAGGGTTTCTTGTAGATTTTTTTTTATATATGAATAAGCGACGGAACGAGCTGAGGGCCCACTTGGTGGTAAGTTACAACCCTCGCCTATGACAACAGCAATACGACTCAGTATAAGATTTGGATCTTAAACTAAGTCGCATTCATCTACTACTGCCTGGCGGCAGATTTCAGGTGTGGTGGCAGTACCTCTCCCGACGAACTTGGTACAAGTTCTACTGCTACTTTTGGTTGCTCCTTTGGCATCATAATTAAAAATTGTATTAATTGTATTAATTAATTGTAGACCTTCGCTTGACCTCCATTTCACCTAATGTTGAGGTCGATGATGGAGCAAGTTATAATAAAATTTATTTATTAAACCCCAATTTTTCACTCTGAAAGGTTAAAATTTTGCCATAAAACTCTATGCGACAACTACGAAGGCCTTATAATATACAAATATCCGCCGAAGTAAGAACTTATTATAATTTCTTTTAAAAACGGTCCATGTCATAGTGTCATCTGTGAACCGTTCTCATGAGCACAGCCCCAACTCCCATAGATGCAAATACCAACAAAACAACAGTTTGGTGGCCGGCGGCGACTCGCAAACTACTCCTACGGTCCGGTGACCCACTTAAGTAAACACGGTGTAATCAGTGCCCATACGAAGCCAGTCGATGTGGGGCCATGGAATAGGCAAGTCAAAACTAAATATACCTACTTTGTTTCCTTTGAGTTGAACTCATAACTGAGAGCGTTGTGGCCCAGGGCACAAATGCCGACTTTCAATCTGGAAGTCGCCGGTTTGCGTGCACCAAAGAGGTTTTCACTCGAAAAATTTATGTGCGCAGTTCTGACGGTGAAGGAAATCATTGTGAGGAAGTCGGAAAATTTTAAGACTCGTGACATCTATTAATCACTCTCAATTATCGAGAGTAAGCTGGTGTCCCTTCAGCGGGAACATTAAAGGCTTATACTCACAACTCATAATAAACAATGATCCTCATCATAATTATACTGGTAAATTTGATTTCACAAAATCCGCTTGTCGAACATGTCGAGGTCATCGGTGACGCGAGCCCATAAGTTTTTTCCCTAACAAAAATCGTTCAACGCGGCTAAAGAACTTTATAGTTCAAACAAATATGACATTGTTTTACTTCAGACAGTTTCCTGGCCCGTGTCTCTCTCTCAGGGTATGTGTTACAGGCTTTATTACATGCAATTTGTTACCGGAGGTGATTGTGTATTCAATACCCTGATAGATGGTCTCCTTTGTGCAAACTCTTTGTTTTGGAATCGATTACCTGATTGCTGTGCAGTTTATGCTGACGGAACGCAAGGAAATTGCATAGGAGCCGACGTCTTTGGAATTGGGACGTACGATGAAAGTTTCGCAAAATCTTTGTTCATATGGCTGTTCACCGCTGATACTTTGTGTTCGTTAGTTATTTTTAACCGACTATAAAAAGGAGGTTCTCATTTGGCTGTGCGTGTTTTTATGTATATTTCTAACGCAATTTCCTCGCCATTTGTGAACTAATTCAGATGAAACATTTTTATTTATTTTTTTCCAAAAAAAATTCCCATAGATGTTCTATGGGAGTTTTTTGGATTTTATGAAAAAAGAATCCACCTTTATGTGCATTATTATAAGACGTGAAGTATTAAAGTCAAATTTTCGATTTTTAATTCATTAAGTTATAAGATTATATCAATAATTAATTTATTATCTTCCTGTTTTGCCGAGATGAAATACAAAATATAATATTCGCAAACATATAAGTGGTACTTAACAAAACAACAAGTGTATGTATTTAAATTATTTAGGTACCGTAGAGTATAATGCGGAAACAGTAATACTAATTAATAAGTGATTAAAAATCGAATAAACATACTTCAATATTTTTTATCCACTTAACGTCTTTTTGAATATAGAAATTGAAAACAACTTTTAAAATTAATACACAACTACTTGACAGGCCGCAAATAACCAATAAAAAAAATTTCAGGTGTAGACTTTATACTGAAACGAGCTTGGTAGATGGATGGTCCGATCCTGAATTTCAATCGTTCAATCCACTTTCGTTGGTTCAAGTACAAACGTCAAACAATGAGCTTTTGAGAAACCAGTCTCACGACGCTACGACTACGGGCTGAGGTCTGAAATGAAACTGGTAGGTATAACTATAGGTTACAGTACTTTAGTAAGTATATTTCGCACCTTTAGAATGAAAGTGAAACAGGGGCAGTTTTACTTATAGATCGGTCTCTTTTTCCCACAGGAATTTAAAATATGCCTTTTAAGGTTAGTTTATAGCAAAATCTGAATTAACAGAAATTTTGGATTAGGTCACTTTCATTCTAAAGGTGCGAGTTGTACCTTTTGTTTATTTAATAAAGTGACTGTAGGCCCTCCTGATAAAGTTGTTACAACAACAACAACAATACGACTAAGGTCCTCCCTGACTGAAGTATGCGAAGACCCAAATGACACCCGCCTCATGCACATGTGATTTAACTCCCCCATAGCAATGCAAGTGCAGCACTGCTTAGCGGCAGATAATCAGGTGTGGAGGCAGAACTTCTCTGAGCGAACTTTGCAAAGGTTCAACTGCTATTTCTTAATGTAATTCATAGTAAATAAGAATACAGTATTTCACTCGATTTACGAAATAAGCTCGTAATAATTAAACCGGTATTTCATTATCGTAATGTTTGCATATGGCTATAAATTTATGTTCCTGCAAATTAACCGAAGTTTAAAACATTTTAAGATCAAAAGTATATCTGATGTGGCGAGCCGCAAAGACAGTTTTAGTTGTGGTTCGTTTTTGATGTGTTTCATTTAATTTAGTACTTTGACTGTGATAAACAAGAAATAAAGAAAAATCCAAATTACATTCAAAAATATATAGTTGTTAGTTCTAGCTGTATTATATTGTACATAGTTGTATAAATTTTTGTAAGCCCACTTGATTTTGAGTGGGTATCTTGATACCCCTCTTGATAGAATTAAAAGATTTTTTTTTAAACATAATCTTGGCCAGGAACCGGCCATTTAAATTTTTATAATTTTGATAGTGTCACTCTCACAATTCAGGCGAATCTAACAACTCTCTAGCGAAAATCCATGAAGCCGTTTAAGCACATACAACTTCTTTCCATCCAAAGGTTGCCTGGAATAGATCGCCATTAGCGATAAGGCCGGCCATTGCAACCTCTTGTTTTTTCGAGTTTTTTTTTATACACATGAAAATTAAAAAAAATAAAAACATCATAATCTTAGAGGCTACTTATAAAGAACAAAAATGTAAAAATTAAAACAGAATTTTTTTTAATTTTTTTTGTGTTTTTAATTTATATTTTATTATGTATGTTTCTACCAAGGTGTACAATAAAGAATATTCATTCATTCATTTATACTCTCGAACATAACCTTCCTTATAGCGCAGTCGGGTAAAAATAAATGTTACTTAGTAAGTAAAATACAAAAGAGCGTGGTGGCCCAGGGGCATAGACGCCGACTTTCAATCTGAAGGTTGCTGGTTCAAACCCACACGTGCACCAATGAGTTTTTTCACTTGAAAAAAATTATGTGCGCAATACTACGTTCTCAAAAACGGTGACGGAAAACATCGTGAGGAAACCGGCATGTCTAAGAACCATAAATTCGACGACATGTGACATCTACCAATCCGGATTGGGCTCCCGTGGTAGATCAGAGCCCATTCACTCTCAATTATCGAGAGTAGGCCGGTGTCCCTGCAGTGGGAACACTAGAGGCTGGTACGGTAAGTAAAATACGCCCCTGAACAACATGAAAGTAATTCCCGTTATATAGTCACTAAATTAAGTTTCGAGCAGTTCCTCAATGCATGAATTTTCGAAAAATCCGTATCGAGTATTTATTCAATTCTTGTATCTCGATCATGCTATAAACAATCGGATTTCGCTACGAATGGAGTTTTATTCATTTATCAATACACCGATTTATTTGGCCGGACAGAATAAATGAATTGAAAGGTACAGTCGATGTTGACTGATTTTAATTAACAAAATATCGTTTCTCTGGAAGACACTTTATATTAAAGGAGATGAAGACACGTTGACACGATCAGTCTGCTGGAACCGAATGGACTTGTACGGACGAGTAAGTTTCATAAAAGTAAGCTGATATAATCATAGTTCAATTGTATCATATTTTTTTAATCTTTACCATGGTTTTAAAGTAAAAGTCAAAGTCAATAATACTTTATTTCCATAGTATTCCTTAAAAATTAATTGGAAACGTCACTTTTCTTAATCTTAATATATATAAATCTCGTGTCACAATGTTTGTCCTCAATGGACTCCTAAACCACTTAACCGATTATAATAAAATTCGCACACCATGTGCAGTTCGATCCAACTTGAGAGATAGGATAGTTTAAATCTCAAATTATAGTCGCAATATTATCATATGACAAAAACGTTAGCCACAGCAACGCGTGGCCCGGTCAGCTAGTTATATTATATTATATACCTAGAAGATCATGCGTTTATAACTAACTTTAGTTCTAACTTTTTTTACAGTTAAAATCGTAAAAACGAAATAGTATCGAGACGAATTTCATGCAGAAGGATGAAGTTTTTTCGTTTCCACACGCTTTTATTTGGTTAGTGTTACCAATGAAACATTAATTCTAGTTACCAATGAAATGTATAAAATAAATAAGTTATTAGCTTACAGCTTTAAACAGAATAGGTAATTCGGTGTTTAGCTGATTTAGCCGACTACTAATCGGATTAAGAATATACGTGTATATATTTAAACATGTATATGTTAAATTGATTGTAGGTCATAATTTATCCTCTGTACCTGTAATGCAACTACGAAAAGATATTCCATTGATGAATATTATTTTGAAATGAAAACCTAGTTGTAACAAAATATGCAGATAATTAAAGTATTTTTATTTTCCATTCCAAAAAAAGGTCCACAGATAATACAGTAGTCCGAAAATTGAAAGTTGAAGTAAAAAATATGCAAAGAGTATATACTTTTTAATTCAATTTTCGATTTCGGGCCGCGAGGCAGTGTCTCTGTGTGATATTCCAGAACCTCATGGAGAAAAGAGTCCTGGGTGGGAGTTGAACCCACGACTACTGCAGAAGAAAAAAAACAACATTAACACACTCATACCTCTGCACTAGGATTCCCTGTGTCGCAGATGGCATGTACAGAAACACAAGACTAACACCCAAGACCCGAGAACAAATTTCATGCTCACCACACAAAGTGTGCCCCGGCCGGGAATTGAACCTGGGACCCCTCGCTTCGAAGGCAACTAAGCTACTTTCAACTCATTCATGAATATTCATTGAATTATTATTATTTTTTGTTAAATTTGTTTACTTTAAGTATTAAGTACAGGCAATAAACTATTTTTTCTTTCTTTCTTTCAACATGGAAACTTCGAACTAAAAATTGAAGATTACAAGGTGAACTCAACGAATGATTTATACAGTATGAAGTATGAAGCGAGTTTTTACTTTTAAAGAAGAGTTATTTTATCGTTGATTTAAATAAATAGGAAGACAGTCCTCTTTCGTCTACCAGTTAGTATTACATTAATAAATCATACGTCCATCCGAGACGGAGATGTTACGTCTCATGCGCATGTGATTTCACCGGCACCCACACAATTCCACCGGAACAGCACGGCGAGTGCACTTCTGCTTGGCGTTAGATTACCAGGTGTGGAGGCAGTACTTCTCCGGGCGAACTTAACACAAGTTTTAGTGCTACTGTTTGTTGCACTTTTAGCACCACCCAGAGGAACGTGTAGGGATTCTGAAGGTATTACTTCCAACGGATGCGAGCAATGTATTTTATAGAAAGTCATAATTGTATTAAATTGATCATACTTAAAAATCTGCTATTTCTGACACGTAATGGTCATGGAACTTCATATTCTTTATTATTTGGTTTGAGGAAAGCAAATTGTGTTCTTAAACGGACCATGCCCAGGAACCAGTTACACGTCTTCTACTTTATTACATCGCTGTGTTTTCAAAAAGAAACGTACAAAAATACACGCATCAAGCACAAAATTGCCGAGTCATCGAATCGCGGGTAATTTTGAAAAAAGCCTATAATTTCGTTCCGCGTAAGTCAATTGACCTACTTCACGAGCGAGGGTACTTGGAAAATATTTCACGTTTTTACATACAACTTGAACGTGATCGCTTTGCCAATGGGGAAATAGTACGGTAAGTCGCCAACAGGTATTTGAAAAGGAAGACAAAATGTGGATTGCGTTATTTTGCCGATCACGATTGACGAGATGAATATGTAACTAAAGGAAAACTTTGGCCATTTTCAACTGACTTCCGGAGGATTTAATTTTATATTTTTACGTGATAACGTCTTCAAAATCAATGATCAAATCATTGTCATGTTCCGCCTGAGCCGAGCGTGCAAGCGATAGCACGGAACAAGTAAGGCACGATCTTAAAGTTTAAGATAAGATTTAGTTAGTTTTCTTATGACGTTACCACGTAAAATTATCCTCTGTATATGGGTATACAAACAGACTTTACAGACAACCAATTTTTTTTTTATTACCTTATTAATCCGTCATTTATTGCCAGATTTGATTTATAAATTTTTTTGAAATGACTTGTTTTCTGTTTGGTTCCATAAAAATGTAATCAAAACTGATTCAAAAGTTTGATTTTAAATTTAATAAAAGTGAATAAAAAAAGAATTGAATACGGTTTTTTTAATTTATAAATCATTCACTTGTGCCGAGACATGTTGAGACTTGTTGTAAAACATGTTGTAAGGCTTATTGCGAGACACTGTATATATAATCATGACTGCTACGTAATTGTGTTGGTTGTAATCCTGTCTTCGAAGCGAGTGGACCGGGTTTGATCCCGTGCAAAAAACACTATTTGTGTGAAGAAAACAAAGTTTGCTCTCCGGTCTTGGTTGTTCCTAGTATTTGCTGATGAACGTTCATGCCACTTGCTAGAACGATTTTGTATGTGCGTCACTCGAAATCTTCAATTTTTTAATGCTAGATAATAAATTTCCATGCAAGGAAAACTTCTCCCCTAAGAGTGATTAAAAGGGGATGAAAAAAGTATTCAAGTCGGTTTATTCAACTTTCAAACCAGTCACTTGTATTCACTGCAATTGAATCACCATCTCCTTAATCAGAAATTTCGCAACTCCAACAACCAAACTCAAAACTTTGCGTCAACTCACTCATACAAAGTGAAAAGTCGTTATAATCCCGCCGTCTTGAATCTATACCTACAACGCTGTCCATTTCCACTATTGTTACCAACCTAACTTTCATATCTTTATGCAAATGAGTAATGTATTCAAACAGTTAAGTTCTATCACCACCTTCTATAGCCAGCGAAGCTCATTGTATGCATATTTGCGGTGGCAAGCTAACTTCTGGACTCGATAAGTGCACTAGATAACCTTTCATAATAGTCATGGTACTCATGGTGAATGGTAAATTTGCGTCGTTTTCCTCAACATGATAAGCAAGGCTTTAGAGTAAGGGTATTAACTATGGAAATTAGATTTTAATAGTCAACATCCTTTATTAAGTATGTATACAAGTTTTAATTAAATATTCATGGGTATACACACAATGCTGTCTAGCCCCAAACTGAGCATAGCTCTATGGGAACCAGATTATTGACAATACATCAATTTGTAAATACATACATTAAATATAAAGTAAGTAAGCGCTTACACTAGGATCCCTGTGTCGCAGATGGCATGGACACTAACGATCACACAATACGTACATCCACGACACCAGAACAAAATTCACGTTTACCATAAAAAGTAAACGTGAATTTGCCCGGCAGGGATTTGAACCTGGGATCCCTTGCTACGAAGGCAGGACTACCACCAAGCCACGGGTGTTAATACACCTACATATTAACACCTGACAGAACAAACATCTACGATCGTCACACATGTATATCCCGGTGGGAATCAAACCAACTATTCACACCTACAGTGAACGTATTGCGCATTGGGCTGTGATTAAGTTAATTTACTTTAACAGGTTACGCAAATCCATAAAATTGATAGAAACTGATTGGATCAAATCGAATCAATCTTGCAAACTTTAGAATTAGGACCCAATTGTCTTTTATCATTTTCTTTTTTAAGAATGTCAAGCTGCTTGTTAAAAGTTAGTTAAGTTATGTGGTCATCGCTTAACTTGCGAGCTCTTAGATCCATACATAAGAATTATTTTTATACTTCAGAAAAGGAGGAGGACCCTCTTTTATTCTCTCTAATAAAAAAAACATGCAGTTTATTTAACATGCAAATTTATTTAGTCCACTACTGGCGAACAAATCGCGGTAATAAACATACAAAAAAAACAGTCGATTGTCAACTTGGCTGTGTTTTTTTTTTGTCAGAATTTTTATTATTAGGAGACTAAAAGAGGGGGAATCCTAAAGCAAAATAAGTAATGAAAGTATTAATTAATTAGTCCGTTAATTAAAATTTTTAAATCATGCAATAAATTTATAATTTTAATACAAATTGACGATAAAATCAAATATTATAGAGTCCAGAAGTTGGCTCGTCAGCGAAGTGAAACGATGCTATCTCAAAGTTTGTTAACTATTGCAAAACCAATATTGCTTGATACCTCGCGGAAGCATTGCACTTCGATAATGATGGAGCTTAAGTAGAAATGCACAGTTCTATTTATGTAGGTTTATACATACGCCTGTTTCCCGGAGGGGTAGGCAGGGGTCACGTCTTTCCATTTGCAATGATCCTGAAATACCTCTTTGCTTCATTGACAGATGGCACACCTGATGTTAAGTGGTTACCGCTGCCCACAAACGACAAAATTATAAATCAGATCTTCTCCGACTAAAGTCCGAAAAGACCCAAGTCGCATCGCGTTGCGCCCGTCACATTGAGACGGGGATGGTACGCCTCAAGTGCCTGTAATTTCACCGGCGCCGACACCACTGCATATCGGCGGATTACCAGGTGTGGAGGCAGTACTTCTGACGAACTTGTCACAAGTTCTACTGCTACATTGAGTTTCTCCTTTACGCTCATCGCGCAGTCTGTCCCGGCCGGCAATTGAACCCGGGACCGCCCGTTTCGAAGGCAGGGCTACAAAGCCAACAATCCAACAGCCACGACGCAAGTTAAATATCTATAAAATTCTTTTAACATAATTTTTGCAACGAAAACTAAAAAAGGTCTTATCACAATAACGTAAATTATGCTGAAAAAAAGACATTATCTCAAAATAGCGTTAATTATAAGCGCCTCGCACGCTATCAGATTAATGTTTCCGTTTCGCATGCTCGTGTGAAACAACCCTTACTATTATCTAGATAATGAGATGCTTTAGTTAGGGAGTTATTAAATGTAATTATATTTCTTTCGTTGGTATAATTAATGGCGGATTTGTAGAGGTAGGTCATGATGACTGTGTTTTAGCTTTGTAATATCATAGTTATGATAGTAACAATGGCTTTTTGTAGCTAATAATATAATATAAGAAAAAGTTACATACATATATAGCATACATATTTCATTCTGCGTCCGTAGGTACCCTTAGAATCCCTACATGTGTCCTCTGGGTGGTGCAAAAGAAGCAACGAAAAGTAGCAGTAGAACTTGTGCCAAGTTCGTCCGGAGAAGTGCTTACCACATCTGGAATCTGCCGTCAAGCAGTAGTGCTCGCATTACTGTGTTGCGGTAGAAGGGAATGGGTGCCGGTGAAAGTATATACGGTACAACTAATACAATTTTTTAGAAATGGCTGATTCGATGATGACGGGATTTTCACTGGCAGATAGCTGTTATAAGTAACTTAAGCTACATTTACTAAAAAAAAAAAGATTACGCGCAAAATACTTCTTAAATTCCACGCGAACGAAGTCGCGGGAAACAGCTAGCTTCATAATAAATCATTATCTTTTCAGAAAATCGAACGGGAAGCAGAGGAAATCTTAAATGGGAGAGGGAGGGGGGGGGGGGGGTATAATTTGTTGAGAATTAACTTTCTACAAACCCCATGGGCGCATTCTATCAAAATCCTGCCTGGGTCCCATTTGCAATTAAATTAATTTCATTTAATTACATTTTATCATTGATAAAACGCTCGTACCAGTACTTACCAGGACGATTTTTTACAGATCATTTGACAAGCAACTTTCTGTCCGGTCAGTAGTTGGATGGGTGTCCATTTCGTGACATTTGAACTGAGCGCTTTCGTGCTTCACAGGGAACGTTTAGAAGTCAGTCACGGCTAGTTGAGCCTTGGGGTGGTTTAATGTCCGAGACATCAGTATTGGCCACTTATTCTTTTTTTTATGTAAGTTAGTGACAGAAAGAGTTGATGGCCCACCTGTTGGCAAGTGGTCGACCCCCGCCCATGCCAACAGTAATGCGACTCAGTATAACATTTGGATCTTAGACTGAGTTGCATTCATCCTCCTGCGTCCATCACCGACGAGGATGATACATCTCATGCGTATGTGATTTCACCGGCACCCACACCCTTCCACCGGAACACAGCAATGCGAGCACTACTGCTTTAGCCAAATTATCCAAAGTTGTTGTGCAAAATCTTTATTTCCGTTGAATTCTTGACAATAATTGAAACGACTCTTCTTAAAATAAATATGTGCCTACGACATCATCTTGTAGCCGAGTTTTTATTATAAAAGCCCTTTTAATCTGCTTGTTAAAATGCAAAGTATACTCACGACATGCATATACTATAATTTTGAAAGCCGCATCAAGCGTCCGTATCGTATCACAGCTATCAAAATTTTAACGAATAAAAGTTCCCAGTTTTATCTCTCTTTAGAGGACAAAGCCCAGATTATGTTTCACTTAATTTATCCGCAAAACTTTGTTCTTGTTTCATTACCATGTGCCCTTAGGGTTGGCATGGACTGAATTAAAATGGAGATGTGCTCATGTTGCGTGGACCAATAACAAATGGAAACGTATCGGCGTTGAATCATTTTCTTTGATCAGTTACCGAATGGAAACTTGGTACTAAGAACGCTTATATATCATTAACACCTACCTAGAATTGTGTTGATATACGTACATAGTTTTAATATAAGTGTATGAACAGTTTAGTGAACCAATAAAAAAAAACACATTTGCTTCTTTCGATCGCCACAAATAAAACCACGCCAAAATGTAACAAGCATAAAATATATATTAATATTAAAATATATATTATATAAATAATCGTCAAGCCTTCATAATCCTTTTGGAAGAACTTGGACCATTCTAGAGAATCCAATTTATCTCATATCAGCACGGGCAGACAAGCCATTACTACTATATATGTGGTAAAATTAATTAGCCCTTGGTTGGTCTGCTATCCCTCAAACGGGAGGGATGGACTTTGTATCTACGTTTTACACACTATCCTTGCACTAGTCCTTGGCATGAATAAACACAGAAATACAAGACAAGTTCCTAATACCCGAGAAAACACTTCATGCTCACCAAACAAAGTGTGTCCTGGGAATCGAACCCGGGACCCCTCGCTTCGAAGGCAGGGCTACCAATCACGGAGTCATCATTGTAAATACCAAAAATGTAATACTAAATGTAATACATTTTAAAATGTAAAATGTAATACATATTTTAGTGGAGCATGTTGCTTGCGTCTCCAGAATACCCTGGGGTATTCTGCGTCCGTAGGTCTGTACCCTTTGATTCCCTACACGTACTCCCTGGGTAGTGCTAAAGGAGCAACCAAAAGAAGCAGTAGAACTTGTGCCAAGTTCGTCCGGAGAGGTACTGCCACCACTGATGGACGCAGCGGTCATCCAAATCCAAATCTTATACTGAGTCGCACTACTGTTGTCATGGGCGGGGGTAGCCACTTACGCCAGGTGGGGCCTCTTCCGTCATTTATTCACATAAAAAATAAAATCTGTCTCCTGTAGTGTCATTACTACAGAATTTATACAAAATCTGTTTATAATGAAAGGGTGAGTCCCAAGAATTCAATGAAATCAATTCATTTCGACTTCTCGGAGTTAGGGTGTGGCGAAATTAATCCCTCATCAGGCATAGTTAGGCGGAATTCTTGGTATCAGAACATGGCATGTCACTGAGAGATGTGATAAGGGTTGTTCAGAATAATATAACTAGATTCATATATTTCTTGTAGGTTAAATAAAATTTGGAAAAATTAAAAAAAATATTCATTAAAGGTACAAGACTAGATTTAAGCTAACATATAACCAACGACAATCTGGTGTAAAATATTGCGGCAATGAGCTCACCATTTTCTCGCGTCTACGTTCTCATAATAGTATTTGTAACTTGCCAAAAGTTGCCCTAAGGGGAAAAGCGTGTATTAGAGTTTGTAACGAAAAACTTGGGTATAATTTATATTGTTTTAACCACCGACGCAAAAAGAGGTGTTATAGTTTGACCGGTATGTGTGTCTGTCTGTGGTGAACCAATTTGGGTGTGATTTATTTTATTTAAAAGCAGTTTTTTTAGCTGTGGTTTTTAGACATGGTTTATCAAAATCGGTTCAGCCGTTTCAAGGTCATCAGCTCCTTATCATTACCGAGTCGGGAGTTGTATTTTTGTAAAATGAGCTTGTTGTAATATCACTTTGATTAAATGATATCGTTTTAGGGACCGATATCACAATGAAAACAAATGTAAGTAACATTTATTTTCCTTCTCAGAAACTACAGTTCGGTGAATTGCCTTTGATGGATTTAATCACACACATGGATGCTACACTTTGTGACTACAAAGCTTTTTCTGAGAACTTATTCCTGTGTAAATTTTAACCGACTCAAAAAGAGGGAAGTTATCAATTCGGATGTTTATATTTTTTATATATGTTCACCGATTTCTCCGCCATTTATCAACCGATTTGGAAAATTATATTCTTATATAAAAAAATTGGTTCAACAGTTTAATTGTTAAATAGAAATAACTGGAAAAAATATGTATCCAAGTCAATATTTGCTAATTGGAAAATATTTTATTTGTTTATTTTAATGAAATTTTTGGTTTGTTGGCTTGTATCTTCAAAGTGCACTCATAGAAAATGCTAAAATTAGAGAAAGAAGGTACTGAAGCCCATCCTTTTTGATTCAGACACTTGTAGTGACCTAAACAAAGGTCACACGAGGACCTAATGGTGATATGACCTTTATAAATCGTATTATCCTTCAGAGAGTTATAAATGGTTTCCCTCAGCTAGAAAGTTATTCTGCTAGTCGGGTGACCTAACAGACCAGCTTTTATATGCTACTAAGACCATATCATTTATAATCTATACTTAACATTATAAAGCTGCAGAGTTTGTTTGTTTGTTTGAACGCGCTAATCTCTGGAACTACTGGTCCGATTTGAATGATTCTTTCAGTGTTGGGTAGTCCATTTATCGAGGAAGGCTATAGGCTATGTTTTTTTTTTCAAAATTAGGGTTCCGTAAGTAAATTTCTATTTTGTAACACAAGGTGTAAAATCGAAAACCTATTTTTGCGTGCGCTGCAAAAACTATTGACAATAGAACAAAATGATGTACTACGGATTTGTAGATCCCATTAACACCTACAAAAAAATCCGCAAGAACATATATCTAGCTATCATGGTTTAATCACAATAACCGATTTTGTGTATCAAATTTGTACACCGTGTGCAGTTTGATCCAATTTAAAAGATAGGATAGCTCACATCTCAATTTATGATCGCAATATTATTTTATTGCAAATTATATGACAAAAACGTTAGCCACAGCAACGCATGGCCCGGTCAGCTAGTCAGTTATAATTCAATTATAATATTTCAACTAAAAGAAATACTGATTGACTATTGCTATTATACTTTAAATGACTTAAAAGATAACAATGACTAATTGTGAAAACTCACAATCATGCAATAAATTCAATTGTCACAATCAACCAAGACGGGAATGTAAATTAAAAAAAATGCGTTTCGATATCCTATACTCCTAATTTGGTGACAGTACCTTTACATGAATACTTTAGTTTAAAATGTTGTTTTTTTCACTTGTATTTCCCATTATCAAAGACAATATTTAACTCGTTATACATGGTATACATAAAAGTATTAGAAGTGCGTATAGAAGCTTACAACAATATTTACGTCGACAAAGTATTGGCAAACACTTAGGACAAACATTTGAATACACTTAGCTAGTACTCCCGATATAAATAACGAGACATAGAGTTAAGAAAAATGTGTTTTATTACAAATATTTTTTGTAAAATAGATTTATAAAACTTTATTGCTCACATTAACAAAATAACAGAAAAATAAAAAAAATACTACACAAGTAATGTGAAACAATGGGTGGTCTTATCGCTTTAAAGCGATCTCTTACAGACAACCTTGGATGGACAAGAAGTAACGGATTTTACTAGGGGCATTGGGTGTATCTATAACTAATACAATTAGAAATTATTTAAATTAATATAACATGTATTAATAAACTTACATAAGTATTATGTTACACATACATACAAAATACATAGTAAATAAATAGGATTCTAGCGTTTATTTTTCATTAGATGCGTTCTGCGATTAAAAAGTCAACAAAAATAATGGGAAAAGCATACAAAGTATTATTTGCAAGTCACTAAAAATATCTTATTTTTTTTGGAATATAAAGCATCCTATGCGTTAATTCAAGCTATTAACTATCTTCACAACAGATTCCATCCAAACCCGTTCAACCATTGAATACAAATGAAGGAGAAACAAATGAAATTATTTTAATTGTCATAAGCACTAGTAAAAAACAGGTTAAAACGAGATAATTAAACATTCTAAATTGGGACTCAAAACTATACCATGTTGTGACCAGAAGATCGGAGTAGGCGTTTAAAATGATGCACAAGCTGAGTTGACATGTCTATTATGGAGGAGAGCTTCGCCTTTTACAAAAATGAGATTAAAAGTATTTTCTCTTCAATTAATTATTTACAAAATAAATAAATATATATTTTTTTTTTTATGTGATTGAGTGATGGGAGGAGCTGAGGGCCCACCTGATGGTAAGTGGTGACCCTCGCCCATGACAACAGTAATGCGCGCGACTCAGTATGAGATACAAATATTTACTGAGTCGCATTCATCCTGCTGCGTCCATCACCCGAGACGGGGATGATACGACTAACATCTTATGATATAGATGATGATATAGACTGACATCTTTCATAATACATTCTTAGCTTCTTGTATTAAACTGGTGGCAGACCATTATGTAAATGTATATCATTGTGTATGTATTGAAGTTATTTAGGTTACATTTACTGCGTCGTTTAGAACAAACAGCGTTATTGTAAATATCTGGTCTAGACTTTGTAGTGTAATGTCCGGAAATAACTTTGTAAGCACTTTATTTTTATGAGATTTCCAATAATATTTCGAAACCTTAGTTTTGAGCTACACAAACGAATTGTAACATATAATAGAATAGAATATTACTTTATTGTACACCATAACATATTTATAAAAGTTATCATACAAAATAAATAAATTCAATTCAATTTATTTATTTCAGCCTCATGTCCATATTGATATATTACATTCAAATTAAATTACAATTAAACATATTATAAATTATTATAAGAATTAAATATATTATAAAAAATAGAATTAATAAATTAAAATATTTTTTTAGTTTGCCTAACATGATTCCCACCCACTGAACAGATAGGTGGTACAATAGGCGGCCTTATCGCTAAAAGCGGTCTTATCCAGGCAAGATTGGGATGGACAGGATCTATGCGGATAACTGCGAACGGTGGCGTACATCAAACTATAATACATACTAATATATTTGATTTACTTTTAATTTTTCAAAGAAACTACAACCAGGCTTATTTTTAGATACTCACAGAAAATACATATAGTAGATACTTATATTAGGTATGTATAATTAACAATCTTCCAATCTGATCTCCTTCGTTAGGTTCATCGCACACCTAGCTTTAAGACTAACTATTTCTTGGTAGTGCATTTTTACGCTTTATAACTTGAAAAAAGGCTTCACAATAAATTATCATCCACATTGCCTTGTTCTATAATTTTTTTTTTTTCATGAAGACGACAATATTTACAAGTATTACGACTAGCTTTACAGCTCAGTCCGCCATAGCTCTGGCTTCTGCGCTGTTGGTCGTGAGTTCGTTTCCCGCCCAGGACAACCATTGTGTAACGAACATATTATATATTTGTTTTGCATGTATGTATTTACAAAATAAATGTGCTAAGAATCTGTAATCTAGTTCTCATAGTACAAAGTAGTTAGTTGTTTTTTTATGTTCGGGTGCTGTGTGAAATATCGAGATTAATATTTATATTTATTATCAAAAATAAACCTATTAATTATGAGTTTCTCCAAATTCAGTTTCAACAGTATATACTCAAGGTCAGTACAATTTCGGATCCAATCAAAGTCGCTATCTCTATCACATATCAAACCGTTTAAAACACAATTCCCAAAATACGAACAATAAGTCCCCGAAATTGTCCGCCATATTTCCCGGAATGAAACACGACAAAAGCACTCAAAGTTATACGCGTCGAATTAAAGGGCTCGGAATAATTTTCCAAATCTACAAAACAAAGGGCACGGGCTGACCGAAAGAGAATAATAACGGAAAAGGCCCATTTCCTATTAAGGGAAGGTCCATCCGACCAATTTGCATGTTAACACAACATCCGACAATGCGTTAATTGAATACTCTGTGTAATCCACCCTTTGACAATCTGAAGGGTGATTTTTAACGTACCTTCGGGAATTACCATAATTTGTTAATGTTTTGGTCAGTGTGGGTGAATTGATGAGAGTGGTGGCCCAGGGGTATAGCCCATTCAATCCGAAAGTCGCTGATTGGGATCAAAAGTTGCACCCAAAAGTTCTTGGATTAAAATTTTTAGACGACTTATTCAATACTGTGAAGAAAATCACGATGTTTTTCTTCCTCTCCCTTAAAAACTCGAAGATTTGTCACTTCTACCAATCCAGATTAGCTTCCCATTCACTCTCCCCTCTCGAGAGCAGCCCAGTATCCATGCAGTGGGAACATTATTAACTAAGACGGAATGATATTAATTTTTATTGTTATTTTATTGTCTGTGGCAGCAATGACAAAAAGCCCTTTAAAAAATATATTCAGAGCTTATATGTTTCGGGATTTCACCAAATACCACCAAATAATATAAAGAAATTGACCAGACATACAAAAAAGGCTTGGACAAAATATTCTTTCTTTAGTCAAGGGTTATAAATAATATAACAGGGTGAAAAACCATTAAAAATGAGTCCCTTATAAATTAAAATAAACAGTACATGTCTCGTTTACCGTCTAATTAATCAGAAATCCAATCAAAAATCGTACATTTTTAAATACAAGGGGAACGATACAATCCTGTGAGACTGTTAATACGGAACTAAATTGACTTATGGGGTCCATATTGTTTAGGAAATATTTAGCGATTTTTAACCCAATCGTCGCATGCTAAGGTTGATTTTAAGTTGCTGGTGTTTATCGCCTAGGGATTAAGTTTCCCTCGATGGCGTTCATAATGTTTTAATGTATTTTTTTTCATTTCCTAGTGGTGGGGTTGATTGCAGTACTAACGTTTTAATTCATAGTTTGGGGAGAACGGTGAAATTAGCTGTTAAAGAGGTATTAGAAATGGGTTCAGTTTATACTTCCAACCGACTTTCAAAGGAGGACGTTATTAATACGGTTGTTTTTTTTTCTGTTAATTAGTTCGAAACTCCAACTTTTATCGAACGTTTTGGATTATATTTATGTGGAAGGATACGTTCATTGGTCTCATAGATAATCTGTCAAACTCGATTCAATAGATTGGTTTTTAAATCAAGATAAAACTGAAAAAATGATATCCAATTAAACGAAATTGCGTATTTTGCTTCCTGTGAATTTTTATATTTAATTGGGAGCCGATTTTGATGTTTATTTTTTTTAATAATACCCTAAGGGCGAGAAGTAAGGGATGAAACAATAGTTTTAATTTTTTTATTTTAGTGTATTATTATGTATTTGATCGCCAAAGTTAGATCCCAACCAATAAACTTTTTATGAAATAATCTAATCTAATCTGTGTTTTAACAGTAAATGTGAGTTTTATAGTGGAAAGAATACTTTATTATTTATTTAACTATATTACTTTTAATTTTATACGTTGTTAATTTAAATTTCACTATTTTAAACAAGTATTTTATTTAAATGTCCCTCAGGCTGTTATAAAGACTAAAAAAATGTCGCTTAAATATATAAACGATAGCTATTTCAGGTCTCTAGGTAAGCAACCGATTTCGTGTTTGATACCGGTAAATTTTCCCAGTGATTAAAAGCGTTGGCTTACCGTTATTACACCAATTTATGCGCCCCTGAACGATGAAGGGTTAATTTTGATGTGTACTTCAAATTTATTTTAGAATTTTTGGTATTGTAAATTCATTTTTCTATAATATTATAAATGGCATGCAAGAATTTATTATTAAGCATGTTTCCGATATTACGAGAATGTGTGAAGGAAAAGATGATGATCTCAATCGGGATTTCGGTGTGAAATTTATTTTAAGGTTCCGTACCCAAAAAGGATAGGGAATATTATAACTAAACCTACAACACTTGTTTAAAATATTTATTATGTTAAAGGGTTGTATCTTTTCAACCATAACCCTCAGTGAGTCTACTCTCTCTGATGTACTCTAGTTCTCTAGTTCTAGTAACTCTCTCTGAACTAGAGTTCATCAGAGATTTTAAAATTTGTATCATTAAAAATTTATAAAATTTTCAGCCAAAATTTTAATACTTTTTCTATCTATTATGATTCTTTGTCATCTGTCTCCGTCAGCCGATCTAAGCTTTCTCAATGGATATCTGGACCGAATTCCTCACAGAATCCTTCACTCGTAACACTAGTGACAACCGGACAGACCCACCCGTAACCGAGTTATAGACGGCAATGGACAGTGATTGGTCTTGGGGGAACTATTTGCACTTCAACGTGACCACCCCATATCGACATGCCTTGGGTTTCTTTGCACGTGTTGATGGTACAATTGGGTCACTACAATAATTGATCTCGTGGTGTAACTTGCTTAGTTGTTATGTACAGATCACATCCCTATCATTTTAAAAAACTGACTTCACTACTTTCATCCCTTATTTCTCAGCCTAAGGAGTATATCCTATCATTTAAAAAAGAAACATTTAAATCGGTCTTCAACGGGCGAAGAAAATTTCACAAGAAAGCAAAATACGCAATTTTCTTTACTTGGATGACATTTTTTCCAGTTATTTTGATTTAAGAACCAAACTAATGAACAGATTTATATAAAAAAAAATATGGGACCAATATAAAAGCATATCCTTTCAAAGGCGGCTCCTTGGCATAGTTGGTAGACCTCCCTTCGAAGCGAGGGGTGTTGGGTTCGAACCCAAGACCCCTCGCTTCGAACAGCCTCGGGTTCACACCTCGAAATCAAGGTTATTAACCTTAACGAAATATGACACCCAAACTATAATCTTCTAATCCGTGTAATTCTGAGCAAGATATTTATCGGAAGACCTCGTAAATAATCCAATGACAAGCTGTCATAGTTTACGTAGCAGTCACTACGCCACTAGCTCAATTAGCTGAAACCTATTTATATACAGCTATACAGCTGGGACTATAATAGGGATTTGTAAGATTTCGCGTGACCTACTAAAATAAAGTACATTGAAAGTGGTGGGAAAAACACCGAGCAGATGCTGACTACTATACTGAACTAGTAGTAACTAGAACTGCTATACAGCTCCGTAACTTAGTTGGTAGTAGCCCTACCTTCGAAGCGAGGAGTCCTGGGTTCGATTCAAATGGCAGACTTTGTGGAATGACCGTACAGTTTGCTCTTGCGACCTGCAACACAGGAAATTTGAGGGGTATGTGTACGAAAGCTTTTGTTTCTTTGTATTTAATTCAATCAGTTGTATTAAGAACTCATCAGTAATATGGTTTCTATAGGTACAAGGTATGATTTGTTTGGGACTAGATGCGTCTGTGTGAAATATCTATAGTTATTATTTTTAACTGTCGAAAAGCCATCGTATCAGCTTCTAATCATCAGCCTCTAATCATCTAATCATCACCAGGGGTATCACCCTCATCGACAAGTGAAAGTGAATGGCTTTTATGTACCATAGGAGCCCGATCTGGCTCCATTGGTGTATACCAATTCGGATAGTTCTCCCGTGATGATCAAATTTAGTCTCGCTAGTCGAGGGTAGGCTTGTTTCCCTGTAGTGGGAACATTAGAGGCTGATACGGAAAGACTAAGAGACGATAGCTAGTGAAGATTGGGAGGGACTGGGAACCGGGATAACTTATCGCGATTTTGCTAATTATTATAACGTTAATGTTCACTTAAAGGAGATACGGATGTTGACGATATTGTTACGTTGGTCTGAAAATGGTAATAAACAATATGTTTCTAACAGGTCTGAGAATATTGAAAGGTAATACTCCAAAAAAATATTTTGAATCAAATCTTTAGTTACCATACCAGACAAAAAATATTATTTGTTATTTTTTGGACAGCCCTAATAAGCGGTCACTGACCGTGATTATCATTCCGCACTCACACACCTATGTCAATACTCACATCGATGACCGTGCATCAGCTGATAAGCTTTTAGGGTTGAACCTCGTTAAGTTTACGACTACTAAAGTTTGACTTCTGATAACTTGTGGTCTAACATGCTGAGGAATGGGAAAATCATGGCTGATTTTAATTAAAAAATCAAAACGCTTCATTATTATATATTTAATAGGATACCTATTAAATAATAACAAAAATATTTACAATCAATTTGGAGGCTCTGCTACAAACTTGTTGACATCTAATTAGCTGTTTCTGATTGGTGTCATAATTTGTTGCTTAATTATTATTCCGTCCGTATTATGTGTTAATTTCCTGTTCCTTTCTGTATATTAAATTGTGTGGAACCTTTAAGAAGAAATAATGTTTGTCACTAGCTGTTCCCCGCGACAGTACCCCAACATCAGGTGGTCGTTAAGAGCGTAGTGACACTAGTAGTAGTAGTACTACTAGTATTCCCTGTGTCACTGATGGCATGGACAGACATAGAAACACAAGGCCCCTGAACCACACAGTGTCTCCCGAACGGGAGTCGATCCCGGGACCCTTCGCTTCGAAGGCAGGGCATATGCAATATAGTACATATGCAACTAATTTTACATCGGCAGATATTAATCTAGAAGCTCCTTTCGACAACAATAATCTTCGTTTAGTTACGAATCTCCACACAAATGGATTGTCGCTCCAATATTAGTATATTAACCGAAAAGAACTTGCAAAAAACTAACCCTATTTCCTTACAAACGGGCATCAACACTTTCATTTCTCAACAGAGAATCGTTATGTTGTAGCGTTCCATTAGTAGGCTGTCACCGCTCAAAGGAACAAGGAAACCAAGAAAGAATGGAAAAAATATAGGCCATGAGGGAGTTGCGAGCAAAGCTTGGGTTTTGTATGAAAACTTCAGCGGATATATATTCGTTTTATACTTTTGCCCGGCGGTTTTACCCGCAGTTACCCATCCTACGGGAACCGTAGATTTTTCCGGGATGAAAAGTAGCCTATATGCTATTCCAGACTATAATTTATATCTGTGCCAAATTTCATCCAGATCCGTTCAGTCGTTCTGGCGTTATTGCGTAACAAATATCTATCCACGCATTTATAATAAGTAAGATTTATGTAATAAGTTGTGGGACTATTTAAAGCCCACCTGATGTTATGTAGTTACATCCGCCCATAAAAACAATAATACTATTATACTTACGGAGGTAACTATTGGGTGTGTGAATATGACTCCGCCCTTTCTCAACAGATGTCGTTTTTAGTATTGTTTACGTGTACTAATAAATGACCATACTTGTATTCGATAGTACTGAATGTCAGCTATCTAACGCATTTTATGATATTTGGTTGAAGTGTAAGCAACAATTGTTTTCACCTTTTCGAAAATGTCGGTTTTTATTCCAAATAAACGTCATTTGCGGGAAGTGTTATTACATTATTTTATTGCGAAGAAAACTGCAGCGGAAACTTATCGTTTGCTTGTGGAGATTTATGGTGAGCATGCTCCGTCTAATACAACTTGCAAGGAATGGTTTCGACGATTTCAAAATAACGATTTTAGTACTGAGGATAAAGAACATGGAAAACCACCAAAAAAATTTGAAGATGCTGAATTGGAAGCATTATTGGCGGAAGATTCTTGCCAAACTCAATCAGAATTAGCTGCAGCATTAAATGTTGATCGTTCAACTGTTGCAAAGCGTTTACAAATGATGGGAATGATTCAAAAAGCCGGTGACTGGGTTCCACATAATTTAAAAGAAAGAGACATGGAACGTCGGAAAACCATTTGTGAAATGCTGCTTCAAAGACAGCAAAGAAAAGGATTTTTGCATCGGATAGTCACAGGAGACGAAAAATGGATACACTACGAAAATTCTAAACGCAAAAAAGCTTGGGTGAAACCAGGCGAACCAGGCCCATCACAGCCAAAAATAAATATTCACTGTGCCAAGGTCATGCTCTGTATTTGGTGGGATCAGAAAGGTATTGTATATTATGAGTTGCTCAAACCCTCTGAAACTATTAATGGAGAAGTTTACCGACGACAACTAATGCGTTTGAAGCGAGCCATAGAAGAAAAACGACCAGAATGGGTGAATAGACATAACAAATTAGTTCTTCAGCATGACAATGCCAAACCGCATACCGCAGAAGTCGTAAAAAGATATTTAGAGGGACAGGACTGGGAAGTGTTACCCCACCCGCCATATTCACCAGACATAGCTCCTTCGGATTACCACCTATTCCGGACGATGCAGACAGACCTTACTGGAGAAAAGTTTACTTCATGTGAAAGTATCAAAATTTGGATTGACAACTGGATAAGCTCAAAAGACCAGGACTTCTTCCAGCAAGGAATACGAAAACTACCTGAACGATGGGCGAAGGTTGTAGCTGCAGATGGAGCATACTTTCAATATATTTTTTTTTTTAATTTTGTAAGCGAACAAATGTGTTTTATTTTGACAAAAAGGGGCGGAGTCATATTCACACACCCATTACTTAACTCTGATGTCACTCTGATCTTTCCGACGCAAGTTGAACACACAAGTTGTACCGCATGGCGCTCGTAACCCGAGATGGGGATGTCTCATGCTATTGTGATTCACCCGAACCCACACCCATACCTGTAAGGGAACACAACTGGGTTCGATTCCCACGGGACAAGCATTTGTGTGACGAACATAAATGTTTGTTCTATATCTGGAAATTCACAGCGCTGATTTTCAACACAGGCACAGGCTTCAGCAGTCACAGAAAATAGAAATCTTTAGCAGAAAATTTTAGTTCAGTATCTATTTGCAGCGCCAAAATGGCGTCTAGGTACCAAGAAAAATCATAAACGCCTACTTTGTGTGCAAAAAAGAGATCAGTAACCCACACACATACTTATCCAGGTGTCATTTTATTACGGGACATTACATAAAAATAAAATAAGAATTTTTTTCTGCATCCTGCAATCACATGTAGACCATTAATATCGTGTGAAGCCCGCATTACTAAAAATCACTTATCTCCGCAAATTCGGAGGCACTTAGGGCGGAAGATTTGCAAATCCAGCCCCAATGGTGACGAATGGCTCCTTTTTATTCCACATTTTGGTCCTTCGAGCCGTAAATCAGACCACACCCTGATTGCGTGATGGTAAAGTAATCCAGCCATATTTTATTTAGAAAATTAGCTGCTTAAAAAGATATGTGGCTTTTAAAAGAATTCATAAATTGCAAAACCCTAAAAGACCTTTTAGAAGTTGAAAATAACATAAACCAAGTTTAATGTTTTAATCATGGGATTTTTCAATGAAATATCCATAAGACCAATTTCTAGGTTTTCAAAATTGATCCACTATAAACAGTGAAAATGCAAAACAAGAGACTGATTTCAAAATCTATAAAACCGTCATCAATACTTTCATCCCTTACTTATCACCCTTGAGAATATAGGTATACGCCGATGTACACCTATATTTTTTTATACGTTAATTACATATAAATATTAAAAAAAAATTACCCAACGGGTTAAATATTACGCATTGGCATGTGAATACAAAACCAGCAAAATAATAAATATCAAAAGTTTTTAATTATAAAAATATCTTAGATAACATTTTTGATAAATATCTTAGATAATTTTTACTATAAAATTGATACTCGTAATAATAAAAAGATGATAAAATGAAGGTCATTTTTTTAGAGCTAAATCAGGTAATTATATTATATTATATTTATATTTCGATATTCACTAGGATATTTAAAACTGATAAAAACAGGAGTAATTATTATAATCTTTGTTGTTTTAAAATATAAAGGGAAATCTTTAAAATATTGACTACGCATAATCAGCTTGTAGGTCAACTATAAATAACACGAACGGGTTTTTATCAATTAAACTATTTAAATATTTCTTACAAAATGTCCAAGGTTGCAGCAAAAGTAACTTTTAAATTCACGCAAAGTGATATGCCTTCGATAGCTCAGTTGGTAGAGCGGTGGACTGTAGATGTATGAACGTTAGTAATCCATAGGTCACTGGTTCAAATCCGGTTCGAAGGAGTTATTTTTTTGTTTTCTACAATAAATTTAATGAGTTTTGTTTATATTTTTATTATTTGTTTTATTTTGTTTGAATAAGTTTCAACACTTTTGACCATACTGATGGTGAACATGTAATATATTTTTATTTTTAATGATATTACTCAACTGCGGTATCCTAATATCCTGTTTACAAATAATAAGAATCGAAATATTATTATTCAATAAACAGTTTATTTTTATTTTTAGTATCTCTAAAAATAAACTGGCTATTATGTTTTTGAGACTGATCAAACTAAAATAAAAAACAAGGAAAAAAACATTTCAATGTTAAAAATTAAAAGACGACTCTAAACCGGTATTATTATGATCAAGTGATCGCACCGGAACACCGCGGGATCCGTACCACTTATTGTATTTATAATTTTTCAGGAAATAAAGTCAGCTTATTCACATTTTTTTCAATTATACGTTTCTAAAATATCAATAACGCTTACTTCATTTTGTTGATAATATGTCGCCTATTTTTTAAGATGGATCCGTCATGTGTATTGTTTTTGTTCTACTTACTGATATTTGAATACAAGAAGATACATATACATTCGCATTTACTTGGTTATGCATTGGTTTTTCCAAGTAACATAGTAATATTGCGAATATGATACTGCTTGAACCAATAAATTTGTTCTAATTCAGAATATTTAGGTAAATCCAAAATACTCATATCAGCAAAACCAACCTTTATTGGAATCAAAACAAACTTATCGAAATAATATTTTTCCTTATTTCAGAAGTCCATCAACCGAATATTCAGTACTAAAATAACATACCGCGTTTAATATCGACGAAAAGATTGATACAGTGAGTGCTACATATAATTTTAAGGAACCCTTTCAGGGGTTCTTAGCGTGAGAGCCTTTTGAGTTCAAGTCGCGTATATTCATCTCAAAAGTCGGGCTGATTTTTGATAAGCACTGGGAAAAACGGAAGGCGAAATTGAAGTTGCGGCATCAATAAGCTAAAAGGCCAAAATTAAATTTGCCTTTTTACCCGACTGCGCAACGCAAAGGGCAATATGTTTATCAACCTATGTACTCGTATTTTTTGTTTCCTTTATGGCGCTCTGGAAACTAAACGCGTCGGCCGGCAAACACTTTTACTCCATGTTTTTAAGACTTTTAATTGAAAACTGTAATAAAGGTTCTAAGACAATCGCATAGTACCTATACCTTAATATCGTGTAAAATAATTATCAATATATAGTTTTTATTGAAATTCAATGGACAGGAAGGCGGGTTTTTCTGATTTTTCAAATTCGCTTGTATAAAACAAATTCATTTGAAAAATTCACTTGTTTCATAAATTCACTGAAGTGACGGGGGAGCGGAAGGCTCACTTGATATTAAGTGGTAACCTCCGCCCATAATAACAGCAATACAACTAAGGTCTTGCCCAACCTATAATATGAGTACATCCAAGTTGCGTCACCGGTGTCTATACCCGTCCACCGGAACACATCAATACGAGTAAATCACTGCTTGGACATGTGAGGAGGCAGTACTTCTCTGGACGATCAAACGATACTTTAAGTCTAAAGCAATAAATGAGTTTGAGTTTTGAAGAACTTGGCACAAGTTCTACTGTTACTTTTAGTTACTCCTTTGGCACCACCCAGGTACCTACTTTTTTTTTTTTTTTCTCTTCTCTTGGCTCCACAGGCTTGTGTATTGCCATTCTTCAAGGTACCTACTTGTAGGGATACTAAAAGATTCTCAGTGCGCACGCGAGCCGCTGGACTAGGTAGGGTATAATCATAATAGTTACTTTAATTAATATTCAAATGCGACATGTTGGTATGTTAGGTTAACAGACATAATCTTAAAGTAAAACTATGATATTGTTATGTAGTCGATATAAAACTGACTGTTTGACATCTATGTACATGTAATGTACCTAAGGAGCTCCTGTGACACGTTATGTGTACTTATAACGTTTTAACGTTTACACACTCATACCTCTGCACTAGGATTCCCTGTGTCGCAGATGGCATGGACAAACACAGAATCACAAGACAAACACCCAAGACCCAAGAACAAACTTCATGCTCACCACACAAAGTACGCCCCGGCCGGGAATCGAACCCGGGACCCCTCGCTTCGAAGGCAGGGCTACTACCAACTAAGCCACGGAGCCGTCTACTTACTTGTGTGTGTAAATTTTAACATGTTCAAACGATAGTTTAATCTTGAGGAATAAATGATTCTGTTTAAATTCTGATCGATCAGAGTGCGAATATAATCGTATTTTACTAGGAAATATGTTTTTTATTCGTATTTAAAAATATTGTGGAAAAATTACCTACTCTTTGATTTTGATCAACTGTCTCATGGTCAGAAACACAGAACCCAATTTCCGAACACATCTTGCGTGGATAGCATGCAAGGAATTTTTGTCTGTTACCTATCACAATTTCATAGAAAGTAATTTCTATTGCATTTTAGAAGCCGTTTCGTTCATATTCTGCCGACGTAAGAGACAGAGGAAGAATTTAATATCAAAAATGTTGTGCGCCCAAATATCGATTTCATGGAAAACTGAGGATGCTGAGTTTTAAAATGTGTGTTCCACTTTTGGAATTACTTGCATATTTGCAAAGTGAATGTGCGATGTTAGGTGAAATTCATTTTGTTCATCAATTTTTACGACAGGTTGATGTGGATTTCTGATGATAGTAATATTATTATAAATAGTCGCTGAAACGATTATATTTTAACATTTAATACTCTTACAAATAGTAGATTTTTTCGACAGTCGTAACTATCGGAATAACATAGTACGGTATAGGTTTGAAACAAATGAGGTAGAATTCTGCACGAAAAACTATAATGCGTAAAATATGCTATAGCATATAAAAATACAAATATAAGTGAGACTCCGTTTAATTAAAAAAAATCCGACCTGCCTGATCAAAGCGAATGAAAGTGTAAGTTTACACTATGTCTGTATTGCTTTCAAAATTGATGAGGGGACATCTAAACTTATAAACTAATATTTCCGTATCAGCCTCTAATGTTCCCACTGCAGGGACACCGGTATACTCTCGATAATTGAGAGTGAATGGGCTTTGATCTACCACGGGAGCCTAATCCGCATGTAGACATCAATTCGATGACATGTGACATCTTCGGTAGATGTCACACGTCATTGAACTTTTGAATGAATCAAACTAGTATTATGAAGAGAAATTCCAAATTTTTTTTTTTTTATTTCACCAGTACTTCCACTCGGGTGATACTGTGACGCTGCCGCGTGAGCCATTCAGTCTATTTTTAAAGCCAACGTTAATTTCGATTCGAGATGGACCACTGTACTGTCTAGGACTCTTTTATGGAATGGAATAGGAATACATTGACAGTTTCTGTTGTAAAATTTATTTTTTCATCTTTTCACATTTTTAGTAAGAAAAATATATATTCTGTAAAGACACACTTCAAAAACGCTTCAAAATGGTTTGATAGTAAAGGAGCAGCTGCCATTATTATTTCAAGGTAGTTTACATCAAAAATATCTGGAGTAAATCTTTATTTCCGACTTGCTTTTAGAACAGTCGATACTGTGAACGTACGTAGAAACATACATACTAAGATTTAATTACAATACAAATACAGGTTAATTAAGTCGCTTCCGTGTATGTCCCTTACGAAAGTAACATAATCATATAACCATGCGGAATAAGCAGACATCACTTGATGCTGCAGAGCGATGGCACAAACTGCCCACGGCGATACGTTCCCAGATACCGGATAGACAAAGAGCTGGTGGTCAAAATTTTATACTGAGCAATTGTTTTAAATAACGGCACTGTTGTTAGGTAGTAATAACACACTGCTTGTTAGGTAGTTACTGCCGATAAACAACTGCAAAACCAGGAGTTATTAATATAAGTATGAAATATTCCAAATTACATTTAAACATATAAGTTGTAAGTGTTTTTGTAAGGATTAATAAAACCTTATATTTTGATACCACACTTGATAAGTTTTGAGGAAAAATAATTTTGTGAAGACATGAAGACATTTTAAAAATTATTTATCCGCAAAAAATATTTTTTATAATTTTGATCTGGAGGCACCCACCTCCTTTTCAGAAACACCGAATGCACTTCTTGCCTGTGAATTACTAGGTGTGGAGGCAGTACTTCTCTGGAACATGTTTTACTGCTACTTAGTTGATACGCCTTCCTCTAACATGACAATGCCCTTTTACAGCAGCTATTAGGTTTTAAACTCATTTCATTATTCACTGATATCTTATTAACATATGTTTTTTGTTAATGATGTATAAAATTTAAGGTAGGTTTAATTACCTATTAATTATTTTTTTAATTATCTACTCCCTGACCAAGCCCTTTTATAGCAGCCTCATGGAATTAGTTCAAACATTTTTTGACATAGCCAAATGTTTTATAGTGCACGTAGTGCAGCATAAATGAGTACGAGTATGATTATTAATAATAAAACAATACTCAGCTCCTGCTCTACATCTAATCGGGCCCAAGTAAAGAGAAACATCACTGTCTCGCTTCGTCACCCGTCATTTATCTCTGTCACTCCTGCCAGGAGTTCAGGAGTGGGCAGAACATAAATAACATCAAATCACTAATTACTTCATAGATCATTCAGTTGGTAATTTTTCTCGACTTCAAAGGGCTATTGCTGGATTCTTGGACGTGTATTTTTGTTTACTGAGGGATGTTGATGTCAACTTGTATCTCGTGATCGAAGTTAATTTATATAAGTGGTTTATATTTGTTTTTTTGTGCCACAAAGTTGACTGGACTATTTGAAGGCCCACCTGATGTATAAAGGTTAACTCCGCCTTTAATAATATCAATAAAACTTACGTCTTAACGCTAGGTTTCGCTGTTTTAATTCGCGTTCCGTACCCAAAGGGTAAAACGGGACCCTATTACTAAGACACCGCTGTCCGTCTGTCACCCGGCTGTATCTCGATAATTGTCTGAGTTGAAATTTTCACAGACGATGTATTTCTGTTGCCACTATAACAACAAATACTAAAATAAAATAAAAATTTAAGATTATATAAAATAAAAATCCAGCTTTTGTATGAGAGACCCTCTCATACAAAAGCTGGATTTTTATTTTTGTTCATTTTAGCTCGTTATTAATAATGGTACGGAACCCTACGTGCGCGAGTCCTACTAGCACTTGGCCGGCCAAGTGCGAGTTAACTTTTTTAAGCTATTCCTTAAAGCCAAGGTCGTAGCCATATGCGGCCATTATCATATCACGAAGCAAGTACTATAACTGAAAAAAAAAAATTAAAAGTAAAGTATTTGAAATATTTAAGATCTGTAATGCGGCACGTCTGCGTGAGAAGAAACAATTTGTTGGTTTTTAAAAACATTCTACAGCTAGCGATGTGAAAATATTTAAAGAATTTTCTTTTCGCTAAATTCAGTTTCGTTGAGTTAATTACTGAAACTGAGGCGTAACAACCCGTCTCAGAGTGACGGGCGCAACGTGATGTGACTTGGGTCTTCTCATATGTAGGGAGTCGTTTTTGTTATTTATGGGCGTCGGTAACCACTTAACATTAGGTGGGTCTGCTGGTTACTGAATTCATGACATGAAGCTTTGAGATTATTAATTCAACAGATAACTTTGATGTTGTACAATTTTGTAACGATTTTAATGGTTTTAATGGCTAAGGTCATTACATTAAAAGTTGTAGAAAGTATTTCCATTAAGCAGAGTAGTCTATTGGGAATTAAATTTGTAAACAATTTTTTTTGGGTTTTAAATCAATCCCTTCGTAATATGTTTAATAGTTATAATAGTATTATAGTATTAATAGTAATGCTATATTATAATTGTATTAATTTTAATTTATTATTAATTTATTACCCGTAAATTTATTATTTAATTATTTTATGTGTAATTTGATCTTACAAAACTTCCATAGGTCAGTAATACTCTCTTGTGACGTAAATGTTACAAATATTAATGTTTATCTATTATCTGTAAGATTCTAACCAAATTCAAATACTGCCAGTATTTAAAAATTAAAAGAATATTTATGCATGGACCTCATTAGCTTCGCTATTTAACTATCGTTTTAAATATTAAAGGTGTTATATTAACATTTTATACATCATAAAAATGTGATAACTTTCAGACAGAAGTAGCTACTTAAAACTTATCGTAAACTATCAAAAATTTAATATTCATTCCACGTCAAACTTAAAATTTATTATTAACACTTAAGTTTCAAGTCAGATACTAAATTTCGACGAATAGGGAGAATTTTAATGAAAGGCTATGCGAAGCCCACTTGTAACTAAAGTTTAGTTAGATACCTATCCTATGCGCCCACATTTATGCGGCTTACGTTGAATCAGCGAGTGGAAGAGAGACAGAGAATAGTTTCAGAAGCAATAAGAGCAAGAGATAAGTTTTCGCGCGGCGTGGCAAAATACATAGGTGAGCCAATTGCTGTGCTAATATTCGTAAGGGAGGACGATAGCAGCGCTATGCAAGCTATCATCACCAACACC
This sequence comes from Aplocera efformata, assembly GCA_921293045.1. Classification (NCBI taxonomy): domain Eukaryota; kingdom Metazoa; phylum Arthropoda; class Insecta; order Lepidoptera; family Geometridae; genus Aplocera; species Aplocera efformata. Next base: position 13,337,481 of record OV121039.1, read on the forward strand.
CAAAATCCTCCTTTGACAGTTCGGTATCATAGTTAGTGTTAACCCTGCCATCGAAGCGTGGGGTTCAATTATCGGCCAGGGAAAATTTTGTTTGATAGACATTAAGTTTATTTTCGGGTCTTAGGACTTGTTCCCGTGCAGAGACATTTGTATTTGCTCATGCAATATTGTTTTATGTATTTTATATAATCCAATTTTACACACTCATACCTCTGGATTAATATTCCGTGTAAGTGGCATGAACAAATACAAGCCAAACATTCAAACTGCTTTTAATATTGAGTGGCCTGATAGCTGAATATTTATTTGTTTTATATATTTCTTATTTACTTATCACACAACGTCTGCGCCGGCCGGAAATCAAACTTGGGACCTTAGGCTTCGAAGACAGGGCTACCTACTTACTAAAACACCTTTTAATGAGGAGTGATCCTTCTGTACGTGAAACTATTGTTTATTCTGGTGTGGGGCTAATAATCCCTCATAAATATAGAGCAACTATTAAAGTTTTGAGTTAGCGATTCAAAGCAATAAATAATGTAGTTCGAAGTGAGAGCGATTTACAATGTTCTTGAAAATTACAATACGATTCGGAAATTACGGGAGAAGTTTGATTAATGGGTGCTAGTACAAACTTGGTAAGGAACTGGGAATAATATGTGGTATCCTTTTTAAAAGTTGGTATGTAATTGAAATATTTTAGACAAAAATGAAATTAAGACGTTGATTAGTTTGTCATGTCTCTTCTATCTTTGAAAGGCTGTATCAAGTTCGTCCGGAGAGTTGCTGCCACCACACCTGGAATCTGCTGCCAAGCAGCAGTGTACACATTTCTGTTTCCGGTGGAAGAGTGGAAGTCACATGCGTATGAGACGTATCATCCCCGTCTCGGATGATAGACGCAGCAGGATGAGTGTAAGATCCAAATCTAATCTGCCCGTTTATCATTAAGCCGTTGCGCCCGTCACCCAAGACGGATGCGACTTGGATCTTCTCATACTTATGTAGATGAGGACCAAGCCGTACCACTGTTGTTATGGGCTGGGTAATCACTTAACAGCAGGTGGTCTATCTGCAAGCCTGTAATTTTACTAAAACGGAAATGATAACAATGTAACTTCCTTCACAAATTTAAACCCAGTTTAAACGATTGTTTAAGCATTACCTAAATAGGCACAACGCTAACGACCCGTTTCATTCCATAAATGTGTTCCCTACTCGTAATTCAGAGCTCAGTGTTAAGTAACTTATATAAGTAAGTATTTGAGTGGCTTTAAGTTTGTATCGGCCTGGAGTTACGAAGAATTGGAGGTGGCAATCATTAGCAAAGACCAACTGAGAGCGATTGGCAACTCGCAAACAGAATATAGTGGGTCTGTCACTAACCAGTCACTTGCCTTGATGTATACCGGTGGAACGGTGTGGGTGCCAGTGAAATCACATGCGCATGAAACGAAACACCCTGTCTTCTGATACTTCGGTCTGGGAGGACCTAAGTCGTGGTATTGTTTGGGCGGACGTAATTTAACATAAGGACATCCAAACATTCATCACAAGGATTGTCCTGGTTGGGAATCGAACCCCCGATCTACAACAGAAGGCAAAGCTACCATCTGAGCTACAAGGCTAGTCAACGAGCGCCAATGGATGCTACACATAAAAAAAATCTTTTTGGTTTTCTATAATAACGTAATTCACACTTCTCACACAACTCCTCTGCACACCACTTCGTTTCGTGCAGATTCCTTCGAGGTAGTAGCTGTTCGGCTCTGGAACTCTCTGCCAAATGAAATTCAAAGAGCACCTAGCAAGCTTTCTTTTAAAAAACTTGTTCATCAACATTTCTTGGCGAAGCTTGTAGCTCCAAAGTGATTCTTCATCATCAGCCTCATCATTATCATCATGTGTTTATTATTGTTATATCTTTTCTTTGTATTTTATTTATTATATTATTCTCTTTTTTGTGTTTTTTTTTAATGTTTTAATAAGCAGGTTAGATATATATATAATTATATTTATTTTTATCTTATTTATTTCTTTTCCAAACTTGGTGTATAAATATACAATAATATATATATTTTAATTGTTAGCACGCCAACCTCTATCTCGACCGGTGAGGTTGGCTGGTAGAAAATGCTTTTTAGCGTTAAGCCCACCTTTTGTATATGTGCAATAAAGTATCAAATAAATAAATAAATAAATAATTTGATTTTCGAACCTTGGGTGAATAGACGGCTCTGGCTTAGTTGGTAGTAGCACTGCCTTCGAAGCGTGGGGTCCCGGGTTCGATTCCCGGCCGGGTCACACTTTGTGTGTTGCATTAAGTTTGTTCTCGGGTCTTGTGTGTTTGTCTTGTGTTTCTGTGTTTGTCCATGCCATCCGCGACATAGGGAATCCTAGTGCAGAGGTATGAGTGTGTTAACGTTGTTTGTTTGTTTGGGGTAAGAGAACTTAGAGAAATCTATGTTTTTATATTACTGGTGTGCGTAAATGTTTTCTTAGCCTATGTTTTAACATGCTTGTTCATGTTATCACAATGTTTAATGTTGTTAGTTAACTTGTAAGAACTGTGCTCACACAAATTAAATTGTTTTCTTTCCATAATTAGTTCTTCAAATGCCTACGGGTAGTTTTAATTTGTTACTTAGATTAGGTTTATTTTCTTGATTTTTTTACATTATATGTGATTAGATAGAATTAGCAGTAATTTAACCTTTGGAGACGGATTCCCATAAATATCTTGGTAATATTATTTTATTATTTAATATACGTATGTCATCATAGGCACTTACTCAACATTTAAGTAGGTATATTATAGAGAATTAGATATCCAAACGATACTCGCTGTTCGCTGGTCGCTGGTTCAAATCCAAAACGTGAAAACATCGTGAGGAACCCGACATGTCTTAGAATCAAAGACATGTCTTAGAAAAAAGAATTCGAAGACATGTGACATCTACCAATCCGGATTAGACTCCCATGGTAGATCAAAGCCCTCTCTCAATTATCGAGAGTAGGCCGATGTCCCTGCAATGGGAATATTAGAGGCTGATACGGCAAGGAATAAATGTGTTTGAGTTTGAGTCAAGAACAATTTACCTCCGTTCCTTATCATCTTTAGATCATCAAAATTAGCACTGCTCTTTCCAGCCCAATCAGTGATCAGTATGGGTGGCCATTTATGGCATTATATAAGTTGGTAGGGTTAGAACAAGCACAATGTCAGCAATAAGGCTCACTGATCCCTACTTATTTCTATGTGTATCATCATGTATCATTTAACTTGTCAGGTATCCCTTCATGTGTATCAATCAAATTTTTATGTAAATCAATCAAAATTTTGACGTTTCTAATCATATTTTTATAATGATTGGATGAACATATTTTTATAATTTGGTGATTGCTCCTTTGCCCAATATTAGGATGCAATAAGTAATAATAAATCTCGTATGAATTTTTTTGTTTCAGCTTACTTAATAAGCCACAGATTCTTGGCATAATGACTACACCCAAGAGTGTTGCCCAATTACTCCATTATCTGCGGTTGGTAATTTTAAATTCTATATCCTCCATCATATAAATGGTGCCACATCCACCAAATTCGTGGGCCAAGTGACTTCTAATACAGCTGTGATTAATAGTCTGCTTCAAGACAAGGGTCTGAGCTGACTCCAAGCAGCCACCGCCAGCCGACGACGTCTATATTGTGCCAACTCTTTTGTTTGTGTCCGATTGTTGGCTGGCATTAATCTTTGGGTAAATTGGATTTCATTTGTAATTCTTCATTCAAGATATTAGTTGAGTCAATACCTTTTGACCGGGGTTCTAGATAATTTGTGGTATAAGTTGTAGCCTGCCTATTGTAAATTATTTTGGAAAGATTTACTTCAAATTGTTGTCGGGGTATGATTGAATAGCTCCACAATGAGATCAACATTGGTTCTATAGGACTGGACACAATGAGGTCACCATTGGTTCTATACTGTACTCTGAAGCTTTGTGAGTGAATGTTATGATTTTTGTGTGGATGATTGTATTGTGTGATATTTTTATGTAATTAATGCTGACTTATTTGTTATTATTATTATTATTTACCTCTTTCTTTTTTTGTAAAATTTTAAATGTACTTGTTGTTATTTGTTTTTTTTTTAATATTAATTTGTCATTAATTTTAATTAATGTAATTGGTGCGAACCGTTTTAATTAAATAAATAAATAAGGTTACCGTTGGTTCTACGTTGGCCATAACGAGCTCAGCAATGGTTCTATACTGGCACAATAAGCTCACCATTTATATTTTCCGATGCAATGAGCTCACCATCTATATTTCAGTGAAAAGTAAAAATTGATTTTCTGCCTCCAGGGTAAAAGGCGCGAATTTGTATGTGAAGGTATTCTAAGTACCTCCTAAAAGCGAGAAATGTGAAAGAAACAGGACAAAGCTCCGCGGAGCAAATTTTTTTTATCCTACCCATTGATGGATGAGCTTACAGCTCACCTCAAGTTAAGTGGTTACTGTATAGCTAAACGACTACGGTCCACGCCTACCCAAGTTCACCAGCGTCACAAGTACTACTGCTACCTTGGGTTGCACTTACGCACTTGCTACACCCGGACAGGTGTAGGTATTCTGAGGGTACTCACCTACGGACGCGAGCAACGTGGACCCCAAACCTTAGTGGTGGGAACAAGGGAACGTTTGCTGCTTCTACATTGTAACAATGTTACATAAAACATATCTTACCTAATATAGGATACCTTACAACCATAATGATCCATCTGAACACCAATTTCACAAGTGAGCGGCCGCGGACATGAAAAATATCTCTAGAAAAATTTCAGACGGCCGTGAGAAATTAAAATTCCCCCGTAACAAACTGAGACGCGATTTTTATTAAAGAAAAAACGCCTAAAGTGTGCAGAAGGCTGTACCGCCCAGCGGGAGGCTTTTATAAGGCGAACGATAAATCAAGGGCGGGGAAATATTTAAAAGCTTGGAACACCGCGTTCTTAAGGCGCTATCTCCGTAGAACCACAGATTATATCTTGTTGCAGAACTTTGGTATCAGAATGTGAATTGGTAGCGAAGGAAATACTTCTACCTTCTAATACACATTCCACCCAATTAATGACGCCAGTTTGGAATTTGAAGTTTGCTGACTCAAAGTCCGATTGATCTAAAGTTCCTCGCTTAAAGAACTTGTGTGTACTATCACATTCTTAAAACAATAGTGGTCTATATCACAAAGAATCCGGCATTTTTTATTTTTCATGCTATTTTCATGACTGATCGAGCTTCCAGTAAGTGGTTACCCCCGCCCATAACAACAGCAATCCAACGCAGAATAAGACTCGGATCTTAGCCTGAGATGTATTTATCGTGCTGCGTCCATCACCCGAGATGGGGTGTCATGCGCCTGTGATTTCGGCACTACACCTTTCCACTGGAACACAGTAATTCGTCCACTTCTTGGGGGCAGATTCCAGGTGTGGTGGCAGTACTACTGCTACTTTTGATTGCTCCTTTACCACCACCTAGTGGACTCGTGTAGTGTTTCTATGGGAATTCTCCTATGGACGCGGGCAACGTGGCTTTGTGGTTTTGTTATTGAAATAAAAGCTATTCCAAGTACTTTTCAGGGTATTCTTCACAAGCAAGTTGGACTTAATACGTATATACAACATAACGATTCCATTAAATTTCGCAGCCCCAAAAAGTAAACGATTTAAAACGAAACTTTTTATTGACTGTCACAAACAACGCAATATTATTAATTAAAAGCCAAAAAAGTTCCGTTGAGCCCGTGAGTGTTCCAGAATCGAATCAAAGGAGTAATTCGAATGGAATCGCCGAATGAGTGGATCGAATTGGCGCGTCCACGGCGCAACCCTACCGTGCATTCTGTCTGCCACAAAACATTGAAAATACAATCTTGTGACATTGTATCAAAGTTTACTTTTATTTTTACGATTTCTACGCTGGCTTTGATTTACTTACCTGGCTATTTGTGTAAAAGAGTGATGTTTTTAGGTTTGTGAGCCGTTACAAATGAATAAAGTGCATTCGTTTATGGGTTGACAATTTTCATACATACGTGGGCGTACCCAGCTTCTGACCTAGGGGGCAAGTCAGATTTTTTAGGTCGAATCGTTTGCGGCTTTTTTTCATACACACTACGCAAACACACGTATATGAAACATTAAGTATATAGTGTAGTTTGTAGGACAAACAGCCGCAAATGATCCTGCTTTATAGGTAGTTAAATATATATAGGTAAATTTGACTACGCAAGTATATTTATTTTAAATTTCCATTTCCAAGGGGGGGGGGGGCAGCTGCCTCCCCCTGCCAACACACAGCAGGGAATTCGGCACCAAGCAGTGGTGCACTCGCGTTGCTGTGTTCTAGTGGAAGGGTGTGGATGCCGGTGAAATTGCAGGCGTTAAACCCCCGGCCCAGAATAACGGCCCAATGCGATGCGATTTAATTCTCCTAACACTTCGGTAGAGCATAACCTGAGTTGTATTTCAGTAGTCTGTGGACGGTGGTGACCACTTAACATCCGGTGGGCCTTCAGCTCGTCCCGTCACTTTAATTTCTTTTAAAGAACTTAAAAAAAGCCGAGTGGAACGCGGTCGCTCAGGTATTTTTATTTATGGAAGATATTCTCCATTTATCCAGTTTAAGTGAAGTGTCACTTATTGGATTCTGTTGACTGATGATCTAACTGACAGTAATGACATCCCGACATCATTTTCATAACTTCTTACGTCACGAAAGAACTATTATATGCCACGATCCATCATACACTTAAAGAAAATGTATTCGAAAAGTAGTTTCTTTTATGTAATATACAGGCTATCATTTTTATTTATAATATTTTTTACTAGCTGCGCCCCGTGTTTTCACCCGCGTAGTTCCCGTTCTCGTGGGAATACGGGGATAAAATATAGTCTATGTTACTCACTGATAATGTGACTTTCTAGTGGTGAAAGAATTTTTAATATTGATGTAGTTGTTTAGGCGTGAAAGCGTTACAAAAACAAACTCACTAACGCATTTATAATATTAATAAAATAATTAAAAATAATAATATCCTACTAATATTATAAACGCGAAAGTTTGTAAGTATGAATGGATGTATGTTACTCAATCACGCTAGAACGGCAGAACGAACCTGGATGAAAGTTGGCACAGAGATAGATTATTGTCTGGAATAGTACATAGGGTACTTTTTATCCCGGTAAATAGTACGGGTCCCGTAGGAAGTCCAACCACGCGTAACACCGTATAATATATATAGTAGTTAAGATGTGACAATTTCTCTTGATAAACCATATAACAGAGATGTGAGTGGTAATCGTTCCTACCACACTTTGATTAGATATCCTTGCCACAGGTATTCCCTGTGTCACAGGTATCATCGACAAACAGAGACAGAAGACAAGCACAGAAGATCCGAAAACTCGACGCTCATCATACAAAATGTGCCCGGGCTGGGAATCAAACTCGTTTCGAAGGCAGGGTGGGAATAAGGGTTGCAGGTGATTTATTCCTCCAAGTATTTTTTAAGAATTCAACGGAAATAAAGATCTTTGACTTTGACTTACATATACATTGATGTATAATATCCACTATACATCAATGTATACTAGCTACCTGGATAATTTTTTTCATGAATTTATTTTGAAAATTCCGTATAAAAATATACTTTAAGTTTTTAAAGATTTCCGATCCGATAGAAAAATGTACCATCAATTTTTCCAGATTAACGACTTTTCTTGTAAATTTTTCACAACAAAATAAAAATTAGCTAAATTCTCTCTCTGCATACCTCGTAACAACAACTTAGTTACAACAATGATCGCGTAGTATTTTATGTTGTATCATTCACATTTACAAATAGCTGTCTCTTCTAGATATTGGAATATATCGATAATATAACTAGAACTCCTACATCGCATATCTCGACGAAACGAAGTAAAATTTCTCAAAAATTCATGTTTTGAAATTCTCTGTACGAAAAAGGTAAACCGTACAAGTATTACAGCTTACGATCGTTTGCAATCAGACATAATCCAATGTTGAGAGACAAGCATATTTCTAATCAAACCGCATACAAGACTGAGATATACTCGATTCTTAATAAAATGCGTTGTAAAGTTCTCACTGGCAACCCTGGCTGACGCAACGCCAGAACACCACACTCGAAACTGTAACTTTATGCTGTGGAAATAAAGTTTATTTCTGATAACGTTAACTCGGCACTTGTGGAGTTGAATAGGGTTGCCAGCACATTGAATCGTGCCGTCTAGTAGGGAACCAGAGTATAAATAACGTTGCACAATAAACTTGAGCTAAATCAAGAAGCATTGTTGAGAATACTTGTTAGTGTGCGACCGCTGATTTTTTTATTTGATATCTCAATAAACCCTTGTTTGAACTTGAGGGTTCCGATATTTTTCCCGAGGAATTTATTTTTACCCGCTGCGTGTGTAATTTATTCATTTATTTAGAGTCCTGTTTGGTTAGGCCGTTGTAAAATTTATTGGTCCAGGATTTCGAGTTGTGCTGTCCTGTTTGGTTTTGAGGAACACGGCTTTATTATTGAGAAATGAGGACTATTTTGTTTCCGCGTAATAAAATCGAAACGTTAAGTTTTTAAATAGGGAATTTGGATAGACTCGTTGTCTTGAAATCGTTTGGAATTAGTATTAATGATTTAATTTCCGAGCTCTACGCATTTTTAAAGCCAAATTGAATTTCGCTTGAATTTTTTGTTTGTTTGAGTAAAATATTTTATTTGTCACACAAAGCTTTAATTAGTAATTATTGGCTTCCGTACCAGCCTCTAATGTTCCCACTGCAGGGTCACCGGCCTACTCTCGATAATTGAGAGTGAATGGGCTCTGATCTACCACGGGAGCCCAATCCGGATTAGTAGATGACACATGTCGTCGAATTTTTGGTTCTAAGACATGCCGGTTTCCTCACGATGTTTTTCTTCACCGTTTCGAGAGTGTGGTATTGCGCACATAAATTTTTCAAGTGAAAAAGTGAATGAAAGTCGGCGTCTGAGCCCCTTGGCCACCACGCTCTTATTCTTATTATTGGCTTATTAGCGTTAGATCAAAATGCCATCAAAATGGCATCAGAAGGAAACCTGCATCGAATAGGTACCTAGGACCTACCTACCTAGGAACCTACCTGAAAATGATTTTTTTATTCTACGGAAGTGACGGGACGTGCTTCATGGCCCTGATGTTAAATCGTTACTTTCGTCCATGACAACAACAATATAACTCAGGCCCCCCTGACCGAAGTTTGAGAAGACCCAGGTCGCATCACGTTGCGCACGTTACCCGAGAACGAAACGAAAATTACATACATAGATTAATTCCAGTCTCTTCCTCTTGTGTATATATATATCCCTAAATCTTTAGTCACATAAAACTGTTCCAACAGCAATAGCCAATAAGAACTATACTGGATACTCAATAGTGTACTCGAATGCTGGGTGCACTCCACTCTAAGTATAGAAATATATACCTACAATAATTTATGCGGTTACCATACATTGAGGGATGAATGGCATTTTACAAAACAAGTCTTAAATATAGATGTGGAAGGATCTTAAATATGGATGTGGATGGTAGGCAGAAGAAAAGATGGATGGATTGTGTGAAAGATGATATGCGTAAGAAAGGAGTGAGAACTGAGATGACGTCTGACAGAGGGAAATGGAAGAAAAATACATGTGCCGACCTCACTTATGTGGGATAAGGACAGGATGATGATGATGACCATACATTGCATGTGGGAAAGAGAATCAGCGATTCTGAAGCGGTCTGAGTATTAGAAGCTCTGACTTAGTGATATGTCAAAGGAAAGTATATTAGTTTGCATAAAAATGTGTGTTTAACAAAAATTGGCGTGTAAAATGGGATAGAAATTTTTTGATTTATAATTTACATGTCAAAATTATACTTGCCAGCAAACACAAAACTAATTGTTTTTGTGTGGGCTACTCGTTGTTGGACAGAGATGGCCTTGAAAACTTTACACGGACGTTTGATGAGAGCGGAAGGCCCTCTCTTCGCGCAACGTGGTAGGCACTTGACTTGCAAAAAGGTTAAAATCACTTGGACAACTAATTGACACAAAATAAAAGGATTGCAAGAGTCTTTTTATATTACAATACTAACGATACGGAACGAGCTGACAGTCAACCTGTTTGTCCATGCCATCTGCGACAAAGGGAATCTAGTGCAGGAGTACCGTACCAGCCTGTAATGTTTCCAAGGCAGGGACACCGGCCTACTCTCGTTAATTAGGAGCCCAATCCGGATTGCTATATGTCACATGTCTTCGAATTTTTGGGTGTAAAACATGCCGGTTTTGCTCACGATGTTTTCTGTTTTGAGAACGTGCGCAATACGCACATCATTTTATCAAGTGAAAATTTTGTTACCTTTGGATTTAAAGTCAGCGTCTGTGTCCCTGGGCCACCACTCTCCAGAGGCACAGACAGGTATCCTTCTGTACTTGGTACCACAATTTATTCTTTGGCAATCGCATCAATTGTACGTTTTGTACGTGTGAGGTTGAATTGCACCTCATGGAAGTTTTTACGCTCGAGCACCTCAATTGTGAACATGTTGTGAATGCACGCGAGATGTATACGAACATATTGAGGTGGTGGAAAGTTCGGTCGTTCTTACAAGGTTTTGTTGTATTTTAAACAGACTTCAAAACTCTCATGAAACTTATCGAGACCGCAGGGGAAGCTCTATTTTTTTTTAATTTAAATATTATAAATACTCACACAGCGACATCTAGCCCCAAACGAAGCATTGCTTTTAATATGAGAACTTATATCTTAGAGTCTTATATAGTAATTTTTTTTTTAAATAATATGCTGTAAAAAATATTCTAAATTCTATTATGAATGTATTTTGTAACGCGATCCTTTCGCCAACTGAAGCCTATTTTTATGATTATTATTACAAGAGAAGTCTTAAAAAATTATGCTTCCTTCCTCAAATCATCTACTATAAAATAGCGAAACACTTTAGATGGCGAGAAAAGCGACAGATTGTAATTGAGTATTAATTAATTTGCATATAACCTCAAACTTTACAGATAAACTCATGTTCAGTGTCTAACTGACCACAGAGGTCGTAAGGCTTTCTAGATTTTCTCATAAAGCTCCCTCGACCTCTCACAGTGTAGGTAAGCGATAAGCATCTTCGCACGCACGGCCCTGTCATATTTCTGAACACAGATTAAACCCGCGTCATACTGACTATCATAAATCACAACTCACTCCGGCACGAATTATTTAAATGCTATAATGACTCACGAGCAAAAGTTAAGGGAGCACCCTGTATTTATCACTGGACCCCGGGATTATGGGTAGGGTTAATAAATGCCGGTCGAAAACGCGGCCATTTTGTTTTTTATCAGCGTTCCAAATTCGAATTATGAATGCCGATTCGTCTTTGTGGGTTTTTAAATTGTGTTCGAATGATCGAATGGGTGTTTACTTTTTATGGCAAAGGTTTTTGCCTTCATAACTTTCAATGTTATGAATTGGCAGATTTTTATCCTGGCATGATATTTATTACCGACATTTATTATTTAGACCTATTGCTTGAAAGCTGAGTTAGTTAACTACTTATGTGAACACATCTTGATGAGATCTTTTCAAATTTAATCGCTCATTCTATGATGATAAGATTCTAAAATTATTACACATATACAAATCTTAATACATTTACATAAAAAAACTAAAAGAGGGACGGGTATTTTTAATTTATATGTCAGAAATAAGATGGTGCTCGTGCATTTTTGTATTTTGTGCTTTTTTTTTACCGACTTCAAAAAGAAGGAGGTTATCAATTTTTTTTATGTATATTATTTTTCTCCACCAATTTGTTTTTTTTTTTCTTTAGATCAAGTACACGCTTTCAGATTGATCTCATAGGTTTTTTATCAAAATCGTTTCAATAGTTTGGTTGTTAAATCAAAATAATTAGAAAAATGTCATCCAAGTAAACGAAATTGCGTATTTCGCTACTTTGAAAGTATTGAAGTCGATTTTTTTTTTTATATCAGTTACTTGTTTATCAGGAACTACAGAACTGTCAGGTCACTATAGTCACCCCCCCGTGGGTTCCCGCCTTGTCGGGGCGGGGGGCTTAGTAACCGTGGCCTGGTCACCCACGGTGAAGCTAAGAGGAACCCGGGAGGGCCGCTCCTTTAGGCTTTGCCTCTCAAGCCAACTAGGAGCGGCATTGTAGGTGGCGGTGCCTTATGGGGGGCACCGCAACTGAGGCGGGCTGCGGTGTCGAATGGGAGGCATCGCAGCTGAGGGATAGGGGCCGCGGTGGGAGAGGAGTGCCGGTATAGCGGTGCGCCGCTCTCCCTACCTTCCGCGGCCACGGCGGGGTCGCCACCGTTCGATGGCGGACGCGGTGGGGCCGCAGGGGAAGAGGAGTGTCGGTATTGCGAGGCGCCGCTCTCCCTATCCTCTGCGGCCGTAGTGGCAGGCGACGGGGCCACATATCTGACCCGTCGCATGGGGACCTAGGGCGTCTAGACACGGGGTCGTCTGACGCCCTTTCGCTGACCTGGTCCCCGAGGTGGTTGCGACACGCCATATGTCCTGGCGTGTCGCAAACAGAGGAGTGGCACCCGATGCCAAAACAGGGGGGTCCGGAAACGGACAGCCGCGGCGGGTTCGCGGATGTGTGTTTTAACGTTCCCGTGTTCCCGCCACTAAGCGGCAGAGGAGGACATCGTGGGGTTTTAGTGGGTCTAGTCGCACATAACCGCTCTGTCTCCCCGTGGCAGGGCGGTATGCGAGTGCATTTCCCCACGGAAAAAAAAAAAAAAAAGGTCACTATAGTCAGTCTATAGCTATAAAGTAAATACTAAAACATTTGACAAAGTTTTAGTTACCTTATGAGGTAATGTACTACCAGCGTAGAGAATAACGAATGTCTGGCAAAAAGCAGTAACGCTGTCCGTTAACCCTAAACTAGTGGGTGGTTAGGGAGGTCATTTGTTACAATTTACCCGTCCAGTCCCGGATACGGGTACGTCTCTAATGGGTAATGCTTTATTTGCCTGCCGAAGATCTCGGATGATATTCCAAATTCAAACTTTTCCATTTTTGTTTCTTTGTAACACAGACTACGTTAAATTTAAAAAATAGAATCTGTATCCGCCAGTGTGTCTCTAACTAGTGATTGCAACCTCTTTGCGTAACAAATTACAAAAACTATCGTCAATAAACTTGATATTTATTTCAAACAATCTTTCAAATGAAAAAATAATTTTCCGGATCGGTAACAAACATAAAAACAACAGAATTGGTAACTTCCGCGATTTAAAATATGCATTTTTTTACAAAATCAGCTGTAATATCACCCCATCATTATTCTCAGGTAATTAATGCAGCGGTAGCGAAGATTGCTTAGCTGTTAAAGATCATCTAAGTTAAGCAACTCTCGGCCCGGTCAGAAGCTGGATGGGTGACCCTACAGTGCACAGCATTTGAACAGAGCGCTTTCGTGCTCCAGACGTCACGTTACGATGTCGGTCCAGCTATACTGGTCGATAAGATATGTCGAAGGCCTTCGGGTGTTTTGAAAACACTGTCACCAGAGACGGTCACTTAGTATTACGAGAGAATTCGTGTTGTAATCAGTCGGCCGGAAACTGGGCCATTGTCAAGCAAATTCCACCTATAGACGCTTCCACAACAATACCGACACGTCATCGACAATATCGGCCGATAATATCGTATGGATGTCGTTAGATGTAATGACGCTACACAATCACGAAATTAAAAATCAAAAAATTAGTTACGCAAAACAAAAAAATATTGAGAAAAACAAAAAAACCCGACTCCGTGAAAAAATTCATGTTACATTTAAACATAAGTTGTATATTTTTGTAACACACTTGATAAGTTTTGAGGAAAAATATTTTTTTGAAGGCACAATGACGCCAAAATCCGGCCATTTTAATTTTGATAAGCCATCACTCTCGCAATTAACACAATCTAAACCTCTCAAGTTATAGCCATCAAGCCGTTTAGACTACAGAGCGTGCCAAAGAAATATACATATTTTATACCTACATACATACACTTTAGGGGGGTCCATTTGCTCGCGTCCGTAGGTGTGTACCCTTTGATTCCCTACACGTACCCCCTGGGTGGTGCTAAAGGAGCAATCAAAAGTAGCAGTAGAACTTGTGCCAAGTTCGTCCGGAGAGGTACTGCCACCACACCTGGAATCTGCCGCCAAGCAGTAGTGTTTGCATTACTGTGTTCCGGTGGAAGGGTGTGGCTGCCGGTGAAATCACATGCGCATGAGACGTATCATCCCCGTCTCGGGTGATGGACGCAGCAGGATGAATGCGACTCAGTAAAGATTTGTATCTCATACTGAGTCGCGCGCATTACTGTTGTCATGGGCGAGGGTCACCACTTACCATCAGGTGGGCCCTCAGCTCGTTCCGTTACTCATTCACATAAAAAAAAAAAAAAAAAAAAAAAAAAAAACGAAAACATAACCCTCCTTCTGGCGCGGTAGGGTAACAGAGGTAAACATGAAAAAAAAAACCAGCAGAGAATATTTTATTAATGAATTTTTTCTCGCTTGCTATTGGACTTCTATGCGGGATATTGAACGTTTCTGCACACGCCGATAATTCCGATCCGATAAAAATATCGACTCGATATCTACAGTGGTTATCGGCCAGTGTGAAAACGTTCAATAGCTGTAACAACCGTCCCGTGTGGTTTACGACACCGCGGTGTTAGCAATCAATTTTATTTATCGCCCAACGATTATTGCTGTAATGTAGGATAATCGCCTTTTATAGACGCCATTACGGGCGTTTCATTCTTTTATTTGATGACGTTAAAATGTTGATAGTCCATGATTTTATAATCAACGGAATTAAACGTGGGTTTTTTTTTTGATTGATCGATGACACGTATAAATAGTTTGGTCAGTGGTCTGGACGAATTAAAGTGTAAAGATCGCTGGTTCAAACCATAATGTGTGCAAAAGTGGTTTTGAAGGGTGTGGGTGCCGGTGAAATCATACACGCATGAGATGTAACATCCTCGGGTGACGGGCGCAACGGGGTTCAACTTGAGTCTCCTGATACTCCGCGGAGGATAATTTGCATTGCTTTTGCTATGGGCGGAGGTTACAACTTAACATCAAGTGTCTTCAAGCTCGTCCTGTCACTTTTGTTACATAAAAAAACCCTTTTGCTCACATTTGGGTGAAGGAAATTGTGAAGAAATGTTGCTGGGCGTATATCCCCGTCTCGGGTGTTGGATGAATACAACTCTAAAAACCAAGTCTTTTAATGAGTTTGATTGCTTGTTAATTGTTGTCATAGCTTTCCATCACATAAATATATATTTAATAATGAAGCTACTGGCCAGAATAGCCTTAAATTATTTTTTTAAACTTTGCAGCCGTTTTCAAGCAGAAACGGCCATGCCCCTGTCTAGATGCATGGACTTTGAATTAATTTAGTAGCTACTTTACTAATGCTTTGGTTTTTGACCTCTGCTTTAAAAAAAATTATAGGACAAGTCGGAACTTGTTCACCAGCTCCTGAGAATTATTCAATATTCCGTTTCAGCCTCTAGTGATCCCACTGCGGGGACACCGATACTCTCGATAATTGAGAGTGAATGGGCTTTGTATACCACGTTCTCGAAACGGTGAAGGAAAACATCGTAACCCGGGACCACCACGCTCTCAATACATTTTTTTACGTCTATAAAAATATTTTTTTTTTGTAATATCTGTTTGTAATATCAAAATAACAGCTATTTACTAAATGCATTTAAAAGTATATACGGTACAAAAAACAAAATGTAATTTTATTTTAATTTTATCTCTCTCTGTTCTTCTGTCCATCTGTTTGTTTGACAGGACTTACACCGGCAGATAGCTGAAGTTTTAAGGAGTAACTTAACAGTAGAGTAGAGAAACTTAGGCTAAATTAAAAAACAAACAAAAGGTTCCTCGCAAAAAACTCGTTAAACTCCACTCGGAAGAAGTCACAGGAATCATCTAGTGTGCAATAAATAATGAATAGCTCAATCAATTCTGTTTACGTCCTAGATGAGCGACCTAGTGACCTTGCAAATTATCTATGGTATTACGCCCGCTTGGGGGTCGTTTCGTCCCGAATCCTGATTTCAGTCCGGGATTACGGTAGGGTAGGGTTGTTATGTTTTGTACATACTTACAGTTTGCGAATGTTTGGTGAGAACTTTCTAGACCGCTCCATTATCAGAAATAATTGCTTTTGTGTCACGCTATTCTCATGCTTGTGTTTCTACCAATTGTTATCTGGCCTTTGAACACAAAGATGGCCTTCGGATTGACTATAGGTACTAACCGATAAGCCATGTGGATGGTTAACAAATTCCGACACTAGCCTTGGCCACTTACACAAAAGAAGATGTCAATTTTTCGGTCCAATTGTTTACGTATCTTCCTACATAATAACATTACTGCAATAGTCCTCAATATTTTCGAACTAATTCTCATCATATTATTTTTAGTGCAAGCGGTATTTTTCAAACAAATACAGACAGACAACTCTCCTTTTAACTTTAATTGCGTTACGGTGTCCCTCGCACAAATAAAAAGCAATATAAAACTAATTAATTTAATTAAAGTCGTCAGTAATACGATCAATATATAAAACGTCATAGAAACGAAATTTAACACAGACGCTCAAGGAACTTCTGAGAATCATTCGGAACCATGCTGCGTATACAATGATCGCTTTATTGTCCAGAAACTGTCACTGCTTTGCTGCTATGATGATTATGGTTATATTTATGCCGCCTGAAGGCATCTGACAGATTTATTGAAGAGTAAATCAGGTCCAACATCATATTGTATCCTCCGCTCAGATCAAAAGACATGTAACGTTCATGCAATATACTACTACCGGGCCAGAGCTTACACACCAGAGCCACGGTGAACGTGAAATTCATTAAGAGCGCTTCAATAATAGTTGATCTTACATTAAGTTGCTTTCAACCTGCTGCGTCTATCACCCGAAACGGGGATGATACGTCGCACGCGCATGTGGTTTCACCGGCATCCACTCCCATGGGAACAGCAATACGAGTGCACTGTTTGGCGGCTGATTACCAGATATGGTAGCAGTACTTCTTACAAAGTTCTGCTGTTTTTTTTGTTGCGTGGGTGATTCAAATGGTGCTCAACTACGCGAACAGATAATCGGTGAAGAATATCTAGGTGAAATTCACCACGAGTGCTTCAATAATAGTCATTGACTAAATATGAATATAAATCTCTAATGTTCCCACTGCAGGGTACACCGGCCTTCTCTCAATAACTGAGAGTGACTGGGCATTGATCTACAACGGGAGTCCAATGCGGATTGTAGATGTCACTGTCTTCGAATTTTCGGTTCTAACACATGCCTGTCTCCTCACGATGTTTTCCTTCACCGTTTCGAGAACGTGGTAATGTGAAAAACTCATTGGTACACCTGTGGGTTGGAACCAGCGATCTTCAGATTGAAAGTCGGCGTCTGTGCTCCTGAGCCATCACGCCTGGGCCATAACTAATCAATTCTCTTCTACTGTCATTATTCCAATGACAAATTCATTGTGACTAACTGATGGCAGACTCCAAACGCGCCATTGCGTTTTATGGGTCGTTTTTGACCTCCAACCACATCGGGGGGTCGAGCTTTGTCTGCTGAGAGATTCACATCTTTGCTAATTTCTGTAATTAAATTAAAGGCTTTGTTTCTTGTTTATTATGCCGTAAGAATTTTCATTGTCATTCAGGGTTATCAAGAAAAAGATTATTCCGGTCTTTTACTGTGTTATGTGTTTTTCAAAGCCTTCAAATATAAATAGATTGTTATGTTATACCATCTATCAATCAGTCACAATCTTGGGGGATCCAATTGCTCGCGTCCATAGTTACCTTTAAATCTCTACACTTACCCCCTGGGTGGTGCTAAAGGAGGAACAAAATGTGTTTCAAACCCACACGTGCACCGATAAGTTTTTCAATACCATGGTCTCCAAACGGTGACGGATAACATCGTGAGGAAACCGGCATGTCTTAAAAATTCGATGACATGTGATATCCACCAATCCGGATTGGGCTCCCGTGGTAGATCAAAGCCCATGAGGAGAGGCTCATACGGAACTTCAACTGATATTGTTCTGTATGATTTCCCAATAATATAAGTAATATAAAAATGTTCTGATGCAAACGACCAAGCGTCACACAATGTTGCACTCGAGAGCAATTTCACAGGATCCACAAACAGGTGCGCCCGCGCAGATGTTCGTTACGAATGATTTAAAACCGCAAATTGTAGCGCTCGCTTCCGGTCGACTTGTAAGCGTGAAATATATCAAAAGATGGAAGTTATGACTGTATTTATTGGATAATGATGTTCCTTGTTCGTGTATTCATAAGACTAAAAATATTCAATGTAACTTATTTAGCAAATGTTATGTGGTTAATGACAACTTGACATAAGAACTCGAGCAACATTCAAAAGACTCCTAAATGAGTATTTACGAGGATGAAAGGTGTATATCCTATTACCCGACTGCGCCAGAAGGAGAGTTATATTTATTTGGCACGCTCTGTAGCTTAAACGGATTGTTGGTTTGTTGTTCGAGAAGATTTAGTCGTTTAATTGTGAGAGTAATACTGGCTACTAATAATTTGGGATTTATCTCGCAGTCGCCTTTTTTTAATAAATTCAAGATTACGTATAGGCCTAATTAATAATTGTTATAACTAGTGAGTGTCAAATAACGTTACTACTGCTTACAAACATCCTCTGTACTAAGTCTTCTGCCCACCCCAGTCATTATAAAGCCATTCCTCGCCATGTGTTCCACCAGATTTCTAGCCCAGTTATCATCTCAGCCATATGCCGCTTTTTCATGATGGTAATTTGCATTCTGCGGTTTTCACCATCTCTTTGAGGATTATCTGTTAGCTGTTATTGATTACTAACTTTTGCCGGCGGCTTTGCTTGCGTTGATTTAATTTATTTCTGAATGAAAGTTTCTTTTCTGTACCCATGACAACGTGCTTGCAATTTTTCATTATGATCCGTCGAGTAGTTTGAAAATCGGAATATTAGTTAATATTAGTTAGGTTAGGTTTTTTTATAAGTACCGTATATACTTTCAAATGCATTTAGGAAACGCTGTTATTTTGACATAACAAACAGGCGCTTTAATTTTATTTATATATATACATATACATAGATAATTTGATCACAGAAACTGACTGAGTACCTAATATGAGAAAATGTATTTCTATTTTAAATTTCATTCCAACTAAATTATTCTTGACTGTTTCAATAAATTTTAATGCCAACTATTTTATGCAAACTGACTTACAGATAAAACGAGTGGAAATCTTAAAAGAACTCGAACTGGATACGGTGGACGTGCTACAACTACAATCTAGCTTTTTCTAGTCTAGTCCTATATGTCAGTGTACTATATTTTAATTTAATTATGTCATCATTAAGCGTTATAAAGTGTTGCATGGCAAAACGTTTCAAAAAGATTATTATGATCACGAATATATTTACTTTTGTGCGTAAAACGTAACGTGTCTATATGATATTTAAGATCTAAAGGAATAAATGAGTTTTCGAAATTTCCATTAATATGCTTGATATCATTATAACAAAAAAATTATAGGAATCATAAAAAATAATGTTGCAAACCAATAAGCAGATGTTGGTAGGCAGCTAAAGTGTAATGTTATTGAATTGTCATATATAAGCGTTTTAGAGTGTTGTATGAAAAATATTTTCTGAAAATTATTCATGCATTTTTTCTCTCTCCTTGATAAATAAAATAAAATATTGTTTATTACTAAATCAAATATAATTAAATATAATAAAAACAATCTCTCGTATATTCTGAATGTCATCATTATAAAATTACAAAATACAAAAAATTATAGAAAAGAATCCACTTGATAATTTGCAATCTAAATTACAAAATCTAGGATAGTCTCATAAATCAAGCAAATGTATCGAAAAGGCAATGTGGGCTTAAAAAGATCCAGGGTATAACGACGCCCCAAAGAAATGCACCCAATCAAGGGTGAATATATAGCTGGTAATCAGAAAATTACAAATTTGAATTTCCGTTTGTATGTTTGGAAATAAAATCATCCTAACTTTTTTAATGGTTATTATTATATTATCGTCATTTATCAGTTTAACTAAGATTGCGATAAGTTCCAAAAGTTTTTTTATTATTTCAGATTGAGGTGACTGCTACCCATTAACTACAGCAAAACGAATCAGAGCCTTCTCTACCGCAGTATGAGAAGGCCCAAGTTGCATCGCCTTGTGCCCGTCACTTTGAGATATGACGTTTTATGTGCCTGTTATTTCACCGGTACCCACACTTTTCCAGCGGAACACAACACTGCAAGTGCACCGATGCTTGGCAGTGATTTGTACTTTTCTGGGTGAACTTTGCACAAGTTCTAGTTAGGGCGTCTGAGGGTATTGTAAGAGCAGTCTAACTTATTAATTAACACATGTGATTGTCTGTAACAGCGGCTAGGATATACGAAAGATCTAGACTGTGGTCCCGTATGGGGATTGGCGCTTGAAGTAAAGTGGTTTTCTTTGCCTATAGTAATAAAAAATAGGCACTCCCCGATCCAAGTCGGAACCCGTCATCCGAGAGGTGGAAGTCTCATGCGCCTATGATTTCACCGGTGCCCACACCCTTCCACCGGGACTTGGTGGCGGCATTTTAAGATGTTTACCATGTGGCATGCAATAGATTATTTAAATTGGGGTTGTATAAGTCATATTAGTATATATTATGGAGATTATCTTTCTCACACATAAATTTATCGAGACATTTTATTTTACACTAACACTCTGATAAAAAATACTATGTGCACAGATGACATAACGTGTATTGTTCAATTTTTTTAATTAAATTAGTTTTATTGAGGCTAAGTAGCATACTTAATTTATTTTTCATATTAATGTTATTTTCTAATAATGTTTCTATACGCGGGTATAGTCAGAGGCAAATAGTATACGAACTGATATAAAATGTAAATTTGAGGACGGTGTGCCCGACAAAATGATAATTTTGCAATCCCATTATAATTTGGGCTTTTATGATACACTGCGGTGGAAAAGGGTTTCTGGTACTTCCAAATGTCCAAATCCAAAATTATTATGTGAGATTTTAAACTCTTATTTATACTGAAATTAAGAGAGGACTGCCTTTTATAAATTTCGCGTTCTACACGAGGTTTTTTTTATTCGAATTGGACCATATAAAATGTTCTTAATTTTACTTCTTTATCTACAAGTTTTGAAACATTTTGAAGAGGCCTTTGTCGAACAAGCTGTTCAAAATATAAAAACTTAGCATACAAGATATGATATATAAAAAATATAAGTGAATACTTCACTTTACTTTTTCGGGATAAAAGCCTATGTGTTAATCCAGGATATAAGCTATCTTAGTACCAAATTTCATCCAAATCTGTTCAACTGTTGAGGTTTCAGTAATAAACATACAATACATACAGATAACCAATCATACTAATATTATAAATGTGAAACATTTATAACATATAACATTTATTATAAATATTTCACATTTATAGTATTAGTATGATTGGAACAGCTTCCCAGGAGCCGGTAACGTAACTTTTTTTTTCATGTTATCCTTTCCAGAATATTTTTCATAAAACCATTGGCTACATGAAACGTGAGCCTGGGAAATGTTTGGTCTTCGTTTGTGCACTTTAAATCAAACTAGCCCCCTTTTAAAGTCGTAAAACGCTTGAATCATTTTGGCGCGCGTACTATACAAACAAAACAGCGAAGACAAATATTTTCTGGTAGCAAGACATCACTTAGAAAATAAAATAGCTTAGTCGACTCGGTGAGACATTATTCCATTCACGTTCTCTAAGATAACTGCTCATATTCGCACCGAGTGTAAGGCCATCGTATTTTTTCATAAATTACTCCCAGCAATAAAATTATAATTCTTTCGATTCTGTATTACGTGATATTTTTCTCGGATGGAAAAACGTAGTAGGAAATCTTAGTGTACAGAATTATTGGTCTCACGATTCTGTCACACAAGCAAGAACTTCGCTTGGGCACGCTCTAGCGAACCAAAATGTAGTTTTACGGCTGCAATGGCCAAATTGACGATTGATACCGATACTCACTAGCTCCGCAGTGTTGGCCATCCTACGGGAACCATACATTTTTCCGGGATAAATAATAGCCCATGTGCCACACTATAATCTATCTTTGTGCCAAATATCATCCAGCTCCTTCCAGCTGTTCTGGCGTGGTTGAGAACAAACATCCAAACATTAGCATTTGGTAACTATAATATTTTATGTAGAAGTAACATTAATGACCATAGCGAATCTCAGAACTAACTGGTACAACGCACATCTCTAAGGTTAACGAAGCCATATTGGTTTGTGCTAAACTGCTTACCTACTCCAGGTCTGCTTTATTTGATGACGGTAGTCAGGTTTAGACTTCGAACTTTATTCTTTGTCCTGGATGAACTTCCAGACTACCCTTCGGTGCTGCCACGAGCATTGCTCGGCTGGACAGAGGCCGCTGCAAGTGACTGATCCTTGGGCCAGACTGCAATGGTGGTGAAGGAACTGGTTGTAAGTTGGCAGTTTTCAAGTGAAAGATCAGTTCCTGACTTAATAATTTATTAGACGAACACAGCTTATATAGAAATCAATTGGAAAAGGAAGACCCACGAATGAAAGGGATGTTTTTCCTTTCCATCTTGTGTTTTTCTTTTCTTTTCTTATAAAATTACAAGAAATGTCTCGCGGTGTTTCACCGTCGCGCACTGGTTTGCGACTTTCATAAAATAAACGAGGTCCGCGCGCTCAGTTGCGACGTGTGCTACGAGACGACGCATCGTGCTGTCAGTGTCAGAACGAGTTTATTTGTTTCGCTGGCGATCAGCGCGTCGCTACACAGGTACAAGTAAACTATTTGTCTGTGTGGCTTAGGCTTAAGCTTATAAGTAATTTCATGCGTTTGTGACTCTAAACTTTGCTACGTTGTCTTAGCAAAGTTAGCATAGTACCTATCTGTGCTTACAAAGCGAATTCCTTGGTTTCATCCTCCGGCTAGTAAAACATTAATGGAAATGATTCTAGGAAATACCTATTTACGCAAACAAAGTAGCGATAATTTTAACAATAATTAATCGGCTTTCGGCGTTCGTCTCTACCATTACGGGTTCGGCAAATTAATTCTGAATACTAATTACGAAAATTTAATTATTTCAGTTATTTAACTCATTACTTGGGTATTTGAATTATTGCAAGCGAATAGTTAAGGTACCTATAATTGAAACTTAATGAAATTGTTTTATTTTCAACCGAAAAAATACATCCGTATGCGGGTGTATTTTTTTTTTATTTGTTACCTCTGGTCTCGGTCATTTTATAACCGATTTTGAAAGTTCGGTTTTTATTTGGAGGAATATGCTTTCAGATTTCCTGTGACTTTATTCTTCTGCGTTGTATACCGATTTGAATGTTTCATTTTTAGAATGGTAGGATATTTTGAAGTGTGGAAAATAACGGATTTTAGGGTTCCGCAGCCAAAGGGTAAAACGGGTGTGGTGGCTAATTTTGTCTTCATTTCATCCTCTCTCCAAAGGGAAACGTGCTGAATTTCGGGATAAAAAGTATCCAGTGTCCTACCTCGTAGTATAAACTCAAATAATACCAAATTTCATTTGAGTTCTGTAGTTTCGGCGTAATGCGCGGTCAAGATACAGCCACACAAAATTTTCATGGTATCTTCAATATACAGAATTGGACTTGTTACAGTATATAAGTATAGATAGTGGCGGTTCAAGCAGGGTCACCACAAATGGAACAGGTCTCTCGAGTGCCATCGGTCCTGCTTAACTGGCGGGAAAACACGCGGGATCCTCTTTAATTGAGGGCCGGCTTTAGTTTATTCATGTACTAAGAAGTTTATAATGGTTTGTGAAATATGTTTGTAGGTTTTGAAATTGCTTGAGACTAGATTGCTTTATTTTGAGTAAGTTATGCAACAACTTGCCTAATAGGTCAGGTTAAATTGTGGGTTCGATTCCTACCCAGGACAAAATTTTTTTTTTGCGAACATAAATGTTTGTTCTATCTGAAAAATAAAATATAAATGAATAAAATAAACATGAATGTTTGTTTTCCTCTATAAGTTACACAAACATTGTGTGACCTGTTCATTTATTCACTCATTTAGGGTTAGATGGCGCTGTGTGTAATATCTATGAATGTCCAGGTAGATATTCATGACCTGAAAATAATTCCATCTAAATTCATGCTGCATATTTTCCTCTATGAAAACATTCGCGTTTCATGCTTTAATGTCAGCTCTGAAGGGTCACCACAAATAGTGCAAGTCTCTGGGGCGCCATCGGTTCCGGTTAACTAGCGGAAATGGCGCCTGGCGAAGCTTCTTAAATTGTTTACATTAATGTATGTTCGTACGTACTTACATTGGGGGGTTCGGTTCTTCGCGGCCGAAGCTGTGCACAAATGCTTGTGTGACTTATTAGGGGAAAATGTTCGGTGGGAATCCATCCAACGCAGAAGGCAGAGCTACTAACTCAGCTGTGAGACCGGCCAAAACTATCAAAGCTATTTTGGGGGATCCTGTTGCTCGCGTCCGTAGGTGTGTACCCTTTGATTCCCTACACGTACCCCTTGGGTGGTGCTAAAGGAGCAACCAAAAGTAGCAGTAGAACTTGTGCCAAGTTCGTCCGGAGAGATACTGCCACCACATCTGGAATCTGCCGCCAAGCAGTACTGGTTACATTACTGTGTTCCGGTGGAAGGGTGTGGCTGCCGGTGAAATCACATGCGCATGAGACGTATCATCCCCGTCTCGGGTGATGGACGCCGCAGGATGAATGCGACTCAGTAAAGATTTGGATCTCATACTGAGTCGCACGTATTACTGTTGTCATGGGCGAGGGTCATCACTTACCATCAGGTGGGCCCTCAGCTCGTTCCGTCACTCATTCACATAAAAAAAATATATTTTTAACAACCAGTTTCCGTTTCCGTTTAACATGCATAACATAATCAAATAGTGAAATTGAATCGCAAAGTTTAACTTAGTCAACGTTTTACGAATTGATACTCGCGGCGTATCGCCGTTCCGGGTCGAAGAGAAGCACTTGATAGCAATTAAATTTGGATCACTGTGAATGATTTACACTGTGCAAGCTACTAGGTTACAAGGTACAAGTAAGTACTGCCTTTACAAGCTGAACCACCCGATGTATTATATTAAAACAAGCATTCAAACTCAAACTCAAACACATATATTCCTTAAAATCTCAAGTATCGTTTGGACACGTCAAATTTTACACACACAAGTAAACATAGGAACACATTCATGAGCATATAATGTGTCACAGGGACACGTTATATGCTCATGAATTTGTTTACTTCTTAGGCACTTTACATGCACACAGATATGTCAAATTGCAGTCAGTTTTATGCTTAAGTTAATCTTATTTTATTAAGTTTACGTTCCAACCCTAACCGACCAACCTGAGGGGAAGAAACAGACAAGAAAATGAAAATTTATATGTATATTTATTGCTTGTTTTCATATCCCTCATAATATAGATACTGATTAATTTTACTGAAAATTACGTCACTAAAAAGGCACAAACAGAAAAATATTGTAGGAAAAATGATTTTTCTAGGATCAATAATTCAAATAGGTAAATATATCAATAATTCAGAGCTATAGCATACATCCGTATAAACAGTATTTGTCTCGAAAAAATCTTGAATTAAAACTCTAGCAGCTTATTTATATATAGCTATAATATTTTATAAAATCTTTCTCTATACATGAGTTGTATTGTATATTAATAATATAAAAAAAAAACTTTGCCTTGCGTGTCACGGTACTAGTACACCAGTAAATGTTCGCAGTAACCTTAACAGCAGCTCGCTCCGTGTAAACACTCCATTGCGCAATAGGTTCGCATTTTACGAGCACGTGGACAAATAAATAGTAATAAATTGAATTTTCAGTCGAAATAGCAAAACTATTTAGTTTTCTTTTTTCGCGAATCGCGCATACCTGCAGCTTGTCAATACATGACTGTGTTCATCCTATATTCGTAACCAGCGAATTGTGGATGATTCGTTTTAGTTATTTATTTATTTTTGTGTGAAAAAGTGACGGAACGAGCTGAGGGCCCACCTGGTGGTAAGTGGCAACCCCCGCCCATGACAACAGTAATGCGACTCAATATAAGATTTGGGTCTTACACTGAGTTGCATTTAAGTTGCTGCGTCCATCAGCCGAGACGGGGATGACACGTCTCATGCGCATGTGATTTCACCGGCACCCACACCCTTCCACCGGAACACAATAATGCGAGCACTATTGCTTGGCGGCAAATTCCAGGTGTGGTTGCAGTACCTCTCCGGACAAACTTGGCACAAGGGCTACTGCTAC
The DNA here is from genome assembly GCA_921293045.1 of Aplocera efformata. Classification (NCBI taxonomy): domain Eukaryota; kingdom Metazoa; phylum Arthropoda; class Insecta; order Lepidoptera; family Geometridae; genus Aplocera; species Aplocera efformata. The sequence continues at coordinate 13,364,110 of OV121039.1, forward strand.
TTTTGGTTGCTCCTTTAGCACCACCCAGGGGACGTGTAGGGGATTAAAGGGTACAGACCTACAGACGCGAGCAACTGGAATCTATCAAAAATTCACAGGAAAACTTGAAAATGTAAATGTATTGGGTGTGTGAATATGACTCCGCCCTTTCTCAACAGATGTCGTTTTTAGTATTGTTTACGTGTACTAATAAATGACCATACTTGTATTCGATAGTACTGAATGTCAGCTATCTAACGCATTTTATGATATTTGGTTGAAGTGTAAGCAACAATTATTTTCACCTTTTCGAAAATGTCGGTTTTTATTCCAAATAAACGTCATTTGCGGGAAGTGTTATTACATTATTTTATTGCGAAGAAAACTGCAGCGGAAACTTATCGTTTGCTTGTGGAGATTTATGGTGAGCATGCTCCGTCTAATACAACTTGCAAGGAATGGTTTCGACGATTTCAAAATAACGATTTTAGTACTGAGGATAAAGAACATGGAAAACCACCAAAAAAATTTGAAGATGCTGAATTGGAAGCATTATTGGCGGAAGATTCTTGCCAAACTCAATCAGAATTAGCTGCAGCATTAAATGTTGATCGTTCAACTGTTGCAAAGCGTTTACAAATGATGGGAATGATTCAAAAAGCCGGTGACTGGGTTCCACATGATTTAAAAGAAAGAGACATGGAACGTCGGAAAACCATTTGTGAAATGCTGCTTCAAAGACAGCAAAGAAAAGGATTTTTGCATCGGATAGTCACAGGAGACGAAAAATGGATACACTACGAAAATCCTAAACGCAAAAAAGCTTGGGTGAAACCAGGCGAACCAGGCCCATCACAGCCAAAAATAAATATTCACTGTGCCAAGGTCATGCTCTGTATTTGGTGGGATCAGAAAGGTATTGTATATTATGAGTTGCTCAAACCCTCTGAAACTATTAATGGAGAAGTTTACCGACGACAACTAATGCGTTTGAAGCGAGCCATAGAAGAAAAACGACCAGAATGGGTGAATAGACATAACAAATTAGTTCTTCAGCATGACAATGCCAAACCGCATACCGCAGAAGTCGTAAAAAGATATTTAGAGGGACAGGACTGGGAAGTGTTACCCCACCCGCCATATTCACCAGACATAGCTCCTTCGGATTACCACCTATTCCGGACGATGCAGACAGACCTTACTGGAGAAAAGTTTACTTCATGTGAAAGTATCAAAATTTGGATTGACAACTGGATAAGCTCAAAAGACCAGGACTTCTTCCAGCAAGGAATACGAAAACTACCTGAACGATGGGCGAAGGTTGTAGCTGCAGATGGAGCATACTTTCAATAATTTTTTTTTTAATTTTGTAAGCGAACAAATGTGTTTTATTTTGACAAAAAGGGGCGGAGTCATATTCACACACCTATTACTTATGTTTTTTATGTTTCTGTAGTGACGGGACGGGTCCACCTGTTGTAAAAGGGATGATGGAAGGGGTGCCTGTGAAATAACAGGCGTATGAGACGTGTCCCATCCAGATTGACGGGTGCAACAGGATGCAACTCGGGTCTTATCGTAATTAATCCGGGGAGGATCTACTATAGGATTTATTATTTGTAGCTTAGCTTAGCTGTTCATTACAGATCATTTAAGTTAAGCAACTCTCGGCCCAGTCAGAAGTTGGATGGGTGACCCATGAGGGTGGTCCCAGGGCCTTAGAGCCTTAGGCCTTTTATCAAAATAACTGGAAATTATTTGTCATCCAAGTAAACGAAATTGCATATATTGCTTTCCTGTGACTGTTTTCTTCGCCCGTTGTGTACTAATTGGAATGTTTCTTTTTTAAGATGGTAGGATATAGAAGTGGATTCTTTTTAGTTTTTAAATTCAGTCATTTGTTTTCAACTTGCAGTTTCTTTGTATATTGGCAAAATTTGCTGAAGAAGACTTGGCAAGATTTATCGCTGGCGCAACAAAAATATGCAACTTGTCTCATCACGTCTTTTATTGTGGTCGTTAAAAGCACCTTCGGGTTTACAGTTTAAGATACAATGTTACTTGTAATAAAATTACATTGTACTTGAAGGAAGGTTCTAGAACGAGTCGCTAATCACAAGAGGCCGTAAATATTTATTTAAACCTTTCACCAGGCTTTTAGCATGTGAAATTTATAGTAAGTACAGGTATTGATGGTTTTGAAAATTATATAAAACCTATAGAAATAGCTGGAATATCGAAAAAAAACCGAAAGGTATTCGTATGGGAATTGCCACTACGAAATTTTTGTAATTTTTTATAGATATTGCACAAAGCGCCCTAAATTACTAATAGATAGATAGATAAATAACACTTTATTGCACACCAAAAAGATAACACTAGCTTAAAACTAGAAATCTTAATTAATAAAAAGGTGACACAAGATAATAGAACATTCATAAAGTTTTTTTTATTTAAATGCAGTAATATCAACACCAAGACACAAAACAAACATTTATGTTCGTCACTCAGGTTTTTGTCTTCGAGAGAGGATCCGTACCTCAAAAGGAAAAACCTGCAAGTTAGTCGTGTTTACCTATAATTTTGTTCGGAACCCTCGGTGCGCGAGTGGACTCGCACTTCACCGCTTTTCAAGACATCCACCAATTAACTCATATTCTGATAAAATTTTAATCAGCTTAAAGATTTGTTATAAATAAATAATATAGGATTCCTTGTGTCGCAGATGGCATGGACAAACACAGAAACGCATGACAGACGCCCAAGACACAGTGTGCCCGGCCGGGAATCGAACCCGGGACCCCTCGTTTCGAAGGCAGGGCTACTACCAACGAAGCCACGGTGTCGTTGTAGGCTTAATACAGTTCCCTTTACCATTGGTGCATAGAACCATTAAAATCCGAGTAGATTTTTAATTTCATAGAATAGTAAAATAAATATCATATAACTCCTATTGGTAATAAAATGTTATTTCTGCTCCTGTAACGAGACAGGATAGGCGGGATATTTGTCGACGTCTAATATGAACTGCTGACAAGTACTCAAATAACCACGGAGAGACCACTTAACGTGAGGAATTGGTATATTTTACTCTTACTTTTTTGTATTCATAAATACTCCTTACACCTTTCCTTGCAAGTTTATCTACCAGGTGGCCCGCTTAATATTATTACTAGCCGGTTTCGGCTACGGCGACTTTGTAAGGCTCGTTAATCTTTGTATCAGAGCTTGGATGTTTCGCCCTCAAGAGACTTATATACCCAATTGTCCCAGGAATAGGAATATAAATGCATGCATATACATGCATTTATATTCCTATTGTAAATTTGAGATTCCCTAAAAACATTAAAAAATAAATAAAGTGATTCCTGGTCGATTCATTTACCGTTACAACTGATTTAATAATAGAAAAAAGGAGTTCAATACTTTCATCTCCATCTTCAGGGGTTCATCCTACCATTTTAAAGAAGAAACATACAAATCTATACAACTGGCGAAGAAAAATTTGCTAGGAAAACAAAATACGCAATTTCGTTTACTCGGAAGACATGATTTTTCAAATAATTTTGATTTAAGAACCAAACTATTAAACCGATTTTGATAAAATTTCTATGGGATCTGAAAGGATATCCTTTGAAACAAAAAAATAATTTTGAAAACTCTATATATGATAATATATATTAATAATAATAATATATGACGGCGTAAACCCGAACATCCAATATAGACATCCACATCCGAATTGGGAACTCCTCCTTTTTGGTGTCAGTTAATAAAACCCTCGACTTTTATTACGGTTAACAAACCATTTCCCGAAGTCGTCAAAATCAGATTACACAAAAAATTTACATCAACCTACATTCCATAGTTTTAGTGGTCGCACTACCGGTAGTTTTTCTAACGCCACACGTAATTAACACCACGTGTGAACAGATACACGGTAGAGGAGGGAATAATTCATATATTCGCTTCTATTTGTGTCATTACTGTCATGGGAAGTAGCGAACATGTACAATAATTAATGGATGATCACTAATATTATAAAGGCGAAAGTTTGTATGTTTGTTACTCCTTCACAAAAACAACAACAACGTTAACACACTCATACCTCTGCACTAGGATTCCCTGTGTCGCAGATGGCATGGACGAACACAGAAACACAAGACAAACACCCAAGGCCCGAGAACAAACTTCATGCTCACCACACAAAGTGTGCCCCGTCTGGGAATCGAACCCGGGACCCCTCACTTCGAAGGCAGGGCTACTACCAACTAAGCCACGGAGCCGTCAAACGCTCAAACGGTTCGGATGTCATCGGAAGTAGCAAACTTGTAATGGGTGACCACTATAATTTTAGTAACGAGATGTGACAATATACTTTTCTCAAAGAGCATTGGAAATTTTGTATTTAAATAGGGTATGCTGTATATGTTTACCTGTTTAATTATATTACTCGTAAAAACGCATATTGTTACAAAAAATATATTTTTTTTTGTAACAATATATAATTTTTTTTGTACTTGATTGGTAAACTGATGTTACTTGAAATTATAATTTCAGATATAACACGAAAATAAAAACGAAATAGAAGGCAAGGTCGACAGTGTACCATTGTTGAACTAAAGAAGTGGAATTCATTGCCTGTGTGTTTTTTCTCAAGTAATACGATTTGCGTCTTTTTAAGAAAACAGTAAAATCTAAACCGGTGTGAATCCTACAAAGTTGCAACATTATAATTGGGTTCACAATTTTTCGTATTTTAATAAGCTTTATTGTTCCCAAAATACACTACCAAAAATAAAACAAAACATATTTTTCCGTGTCCCAATTTCATTACACATTATTACTTAAATTAGGAAGGATAAACCGTAATAAAACGGGATAAAAAAAAAAGAAAAGGGCTCAGTTTTAAAAGTTCGGGACCAATTTATGAGTCGGCCAAGACTCGTGTCCGGTCTAAAAGGAATTTTATTAAGTGTCATTAGCCCATATTTTAACATTTAAAATACAGAGGTCCTATTTGTGATCGCAGCGGGTGGTGAAGGTGTGGCCAGATTTTAACATTGTAATTTTTAGGGTTGGGTGTAGTTAATTATATTTTAACTCCCTAGTCCTTTTTAACGGGTGCAGTTTCAAAGGTTGGTAAAGAAGAAAACACAGATTAGAATACATTTACATTTCAAAGTATACTTGTACTAGCCGTGCCCGCGGTTTTACCCGCGAGATTCCGGGTTTAAAAGCAGCCTATATGGTAGTCCAAGATATATATATATCCTGGTACCAAAGCGTGAAGGTTTGGGCCGTTTGAGCGTGAAGGTAAAATATATACATACACATACATACAAACTTTCGCATTTATAATCAGTGTTTAATTATAGGCATTTTATAATATATCTACAGTCAATTTAGTGTTTAAGAAGCTGCTCAAGATTTCTGGTTTACGATACCATTGAGATGGTTCTAAAGAATGCTTTGACCAGATTTAAAAGATACCGCTTCTAAGTGGCCCAATGCGTAAATTATTGATCTAAACAGAATACCTCTTTTCAGCCAGCAGAAACAATAACTAATTGGGCTAGATATATCCTTGCGATCTATCATTCTCATTGCCGTAATAACTTAAATTGCAAAAGCAAGACCAAGACTGTTCAGAATGGCACATCCCTATTAATCCACGTGCATTATCACCCAGCTGTGAATCGAATTGTTATCATGTTGGGATTGTAATGAATTCGTAGCATCAATGTTTATGTGTTGTTGTGCTGTAATAAGCTTTCGTTCATAGTTTTGTCAGCGTTATTAATTGTGTAGTTGACTGGATATTCCAACACTGTTATGAGTAAATGGTGATGGTAAATTGAATATTTCGTTCACACAATTTGAATTTGATTATTTTAAATGTCTGGCATTGGATTTATGCTTAAGTATAATTGAGCAGCGTTTCAATAAATTATAGATCAGTTGGTAATTTTTGAAATGGAAAACAATTACGATTGTCCTACATATCGCATGATTAGATCTTTTATAGTTACATTATATTAATATCTCCAAACAGTGATGCACGCGCATTGCTGTTTCGATGGAAGGGTGTGGGTGCCGGTGAAATCACATGCGCTTTTTACAGATTGTCTTAACTTGACTTTCGGCCTGGTCATAAAGATGGGTGACCAATGAACTGAGGGCTTTTGTGTATCGGAAGGCAAGTTATGATGTAGGTCCCGACTATACTAGTCGTAATGCCTTCCGACAGCCTTCGGGCCTATACCAAAAGAAGAAGTAGTCCCATAGAAATAATATGGAAAACCTTTATCCCTAAGAATGGTAAATAGAGGAAGTATTGAAGTTAGTTTTTCGATTTTAAAGCAATCAGGTTGTATTTTTTCTACGAAGAATTTTTGAAAGATTAGCCCCAAGTAGGACAGACAGACATATTGTAAGCTTATTTAACTCTACAACTCACACCTTGCAACCTCACCTTCACAGGAAGCTCAAACTCATCATCGTTACATTGAGGAAAAATATTCACCATGTAAGCTATAGCTTTTATACAATCGGCTATAAACTATATAGCTTACGCGTTGAACCCCGCGCCAAGCAGATTATGAGCGGCGGAGACGAGTTCTATAAGATATGAAAACGAGATTTCCTAAGATCGCGTCTATCACTATAAAAATTCTATTTGCGCCTCTCGATAACTTTTCGCCCTCGGGACTGAAGAACCCTTCCTCAAACTTGGCGAAATTATTCGAAGAATTGGCGTGCACTTGTTAGGGGAAAATAGCCCCTCGGGGCAAAGAGTTAGAGTCCAACAATGTGGTGGATTTGTCGCGAATTTGTTTTTTTTTGCGTGGAGAATGTAAATGCTAATGCTTCAGAATATACTATTGGTATTGTTCAAATACGTGACTTTGGAACATGATGGTACTGAAAGATTAATAGAAATTATCGGAGGTGACTGTAGACGGATAGAATTATAGGCACTTAAAGTATTCAAGTATTTATTTGTTGAAAAAATAACAGTTACAAATTTTACAATTAATTATACACTACATATAGAGGAAATACTATGATATGGGTAATTGGAACTTCTCTTATATTGGCAGGGGATGTATGGAGTGGTTTTTTTATGTGAATTAGTGACGGAACGGGCTCACCTGGTGGTAAGTGGCGACCCCCTCCCATGAGAACAGTAATGCGACTCAGTTTAATATTTGGATCTTACACTGAGTTACACTCATCCTGCTGCGTCCATCACCCGAGACGGGGATGATACGTTTCATGCGCATCTGATTTCACCGGCACCACTGCTGCTTGGCTGTAGATTCCAGGTGTGATGGCAGTACTTCACCGGACGAACTAGGCACAAGTTCTAGTACTCTGATTAATGTTATAATTATAGTTATAGTTATAGTAGTGGCAATATAAAGAACTTAGATATTCACTAACAATATTAAATTTCTATAACTTATATATAATATATTAACATAAGATATTCAATTTCATTTTTTATTATTATAATTTATGTTTTTGTGCAATAAAGAATTAAATAAATAAATAAATGAAAGAAACGTTAAATTATCTGACTCTCTATAAATTTTAAAACTATCATAGTTATGAATATTATTATTCGTGTTACCAAAATATTTACCATGATTTTTGAGTGTTGTGAAACTCACAAATCATGGTAAGTATTTCGGTAACACGAATAATAATAATAATTAGACTCACGTTCGCTTTGATACAGAATTCTTGATGACTCAAGTTGTTAATATACTAGACCTTTCTATTATTGCAACAGTGTCTCAAATGTTCGAACAACCATGAGCAGAGCATATACAGCAACATAAATCGTGGTCCGATCGACCGATATTATTGTTCCAAATGCAAATAAGGACCGTGTCGTGAGAATGGCCACAGAATTAATTATAGTACCAGGTACAGAAGGGTTACTCCTTCAAGACCTAAAATCCCGCAGTATTTATGTTACAAGTGACTGATGTAAATCGTTAAAAGCCACTTTAATACTATAATCCCATATTTTTTGCCCTTAGGAAGAAAGAAGGTATGACATATGACATTTTTCCTGGTTTTTTTACAACTAAGCTATTGAGTTAAGCTATTGTTTTTTTTTTTGTCAAATTACTTTACTGTATATTACGATTTAGTCTTATGATATTATAGCTAATGAGTAATTTTTATCTAACTTAATTTGCTATCTAGAGTTGTGATAAAATTTAGATATATAATAATACAATCGGAAAGCAATCCATTCAAAAAAATATATATTATAATATAATAACATTCGAATTGATAACCTCCTCCTTTTTAAAGTCGGTTTAAAATGAAAGCAATTTATTTTGAGAGTGATTATTTAATTGATCACAATAATCATTAGCATAATAAACATAATATGCCCCGCAGTGGTCCATACATTTGCACCGTAAATTTTTCCGGGAAAATAATATTAATTTTAGATTTTAATCTATCTTTGTGTCAAATTTCATCCAGATCTGTTCAGTCGTTCTGGCCTGATTGAGTAACAACCATACTTCCATCCAAATTTTCGTATTATTTATGTATGTAATATATGTCTTCTTCTTTCTAGTGAAAGTACTACTTTTACCTAACTAATTATGGTTTGCAGCATCCACACTAAGCAATTTCTTGTGTTCTGGATACTGCTATCTCGGTAAGGGTGGCTGGAGTGACATCCTCCACCCGTCACGCAAAAAGGGCCCACTGGCGGCCTAGTTGCGGAAAACAGTCCGCTCTAGAAGTACTGCTATCTCGCTCGCTGATTTTATGAAAATAAATCACATTATGTGGTCGCGCGGAGTAGGCATTTATCTGAACTTTAGAGTGGAGTGCACCAGTCTTGGTACCGTCTCGTGAGAATGTCTTCGAATCTACCGTTCCCACATCGCGTTAACCTGTGCCCTGGGATGGCGCGAAATGTTCTGGGACCTCCTGAACTGAACGATTAGGCCTTCTACGGATAATTGGGAATCCATTTCACGGGACGAAAAAATATTCTCAGAGTTTGGAATTTGATCATCGTTTTTTCATCGACGATATCTTAAAATAATCTGAGGTAACCCAGGTTATGTTTCCAAGTCCAAATTACAAAACCAAACTCAAGATCTGCCACTGGATACTGCACTTTTAAACGAGAATTGTTGATGACCGAGGCAATGTTTAAAAATTTAAATGAATGTTGTAACATACTGAGGATTTTGGGGGGTCTAGTTGCTCGCATCCATAGGTGTGTACCCTTTGATTCCCTACACGTACCCCCTGGGTGGTGCTAAAGGAGTAACCAAAAGTAGCAGTAGAACTTGTGCCAAGTTCGTCCAGCGGGGGTTGCCACTTACCATCAGGTGGGCCCTCAGATTGTTCCGTCACATTTTCACATAAAAAAAATAAAACATATATGATATAATAATTTTTGCGTAATCTTAACTAATTAAAACTGATGAAATCAGGGGACGTCGACCGTATCTCGCTTCTAATTATATAAAGGAAACACAATTTGAAAAGATTTTACTACCATGCGAGATTAATTTTCACTAATGTACCGTCCACATTTTTTGAAACGTGTTAACTCATTGAAATAACTGAGAAAAAATTAAAACAACCCAAACTCCAACGTAAATTGAAACCTCATTCGTACTACAAAGGCTCTAATCTAAACGAAGCCTATGAAACTCGGCAAAGGCGAGATTGTGCACTTTGTTCTCATAAAAAAAGCAAAAAGTTTTCTGTGTTTTTAATCTGCATGCCTTCACAACTGAGTCCTTTCAGCCCGGGGCAATTTTAATCTGTTTTTCCGTGCAAACAAACATTCAGTGCATTTAGACTTATTGAATTAAACGCTGTATGAATAGTTGTTTCTGTTTTTTGGTGAATATTTTTGGTAAACATACCACGTTTAATATACCGCTTATGCATTTATTTAAATAAGCGGAATAATCTAACAGTAGCATAATATATTAACTTATTTATAGCTCTTAGTCTATGTTAGACTGAGATTAGTGAAACAATATCGAATGCATACAAAGATACTTATATTCTGACTGCCACGATGGTATTAAGAATAAGACACGCAAAACTGATTTTAGATGTTTGTATGAAAAGTTCGATGCCAAAGCATTTTAACTTTAGTGCATATGACTGTTACATTTGCAATAAATCTAGGTTCTTTTTTAAATATAAAATAACTGGTGCCCTGGTTTTGTCCTTATGTCTGTATATAAAGTAGGTATTTGTTATTCTAGAACACCATTTTTCTATAATATTTTATTGATTATTACAACATATAGTACCTACAAGTATTTAGGCGTTTAAGTGTAACAAATATCCAAAAAGATATGCTTTCAGTACTTATAAATTACTATCTGTTCTCTGATAATTCGTCAGCGTGGAATTCAATACCTTTTTTTCTTCATTTTTTTTTATTTTAACTAAAATTAAAGTAGACTAAGTTACCTACTCCTTATAACATCAGCTATCTGCCAGTGAAAGGAAAAAAAAAATGAGTCAGCCATTTCCAAGATTAACCGCAACAAACAGACAGACATTACAATTTCAAATGCATTTAGTAAAAAGCTGTTATATTAAAATTACAAACAGACACTTACATTTTATCTAATTTTATGGATATGTGACACCAAAATTTGAAACATAATATCCATTCAACTTTTTAGTTTTTCGTAGAATCTAATCTAAAAGTGCTATCGTCGGCACAGGACAGACACCTTGGCCTGGCGATGGTACTTTTAGATACAATAACTCATAACTACACGACGCATGTAATGATATACTCACGTGTACGTTTGGTACTTATCATCTGTCATCTAACATCCTTTGACGGCTTCGTGGCTTAATTGGTAGATAACCTGCCTTCGAAGAGAGATGTCCCGGGTCAACTTTGTACTCGGGTCTTGGGCGTTTGTCTTGTATTTGTGTGTGTACATGCCACGACGTAATCATATTACTTTAAATAAAGCAATTCTTGTATATTTTTATTTAGTTCGCGTATCCCGGAAACGGATCTAACTAAAAATCATCTAAATATGATTTTTTAGATAGATAGGGTTTTGCTAGGCATTATTATTAATACCACGTCGCTCAGTTTCTAATAATAATAGATATATTTTATTTCACAAGAAAAATCAAATTTGACGGCTCAGTGACTTACTTGTTAGTAGACCTGCCTTCGAAACGAGGGGTCCCAGGTTCGATTCCTGGCCGGGGCACACTTTTAGTGCTGAGCATGAAGTTTTTTCTCGGGTCTTGGGTGTTTGTCTTGTGTTCCTGTGTTTTTCCATGCCATCTGCGACACAGCTACGCCCTGCGGTGTTACCCGTTTTTTTCCGGGATCAAAAATATGTATTAAAAGATATAAGCTTTCTTGGTACCAAATTTCATTCAAATTTGAGCGTGAAGGGGTAATAAACATACACCCACAATATTGCCTTTAAAAACAACTATATAACATAAGGATTTAGTCTTAAAAAAAAACTTTAATCTTGATAAAAATAAAAATAAAAGATTATATTTCTTATAACCTGTATCTAAGATTATAATGCAGGTTCGTAAGAACAAAATCGAGCGTTCTTGCATTTTTAGGTCTATGCTACACTATGTTTTACTGAAGCTAGGCATCCTAGGAACCTATCTCGCTAGTCTAGAAACCAAGAGCGTTGTTCTGAAACTGCCCCGAGGCTGACACGCTTAGAACATCTAAATCTTAGACAACTAAATAATACTTACTCTGGTCTGCAGAGTGAAAACTATTTTAAATCCAAACGATATTTTAGTCTTCCTCTTTGAGACAAAATGGTGACGTAAAAAAATTAATTAAAAATACGTATTGTGGCTCACATATCGGCTTGTTATTATTAGTTTTTGAATTTCAACGAATTATATTCACTGGTAAATAAGTAAATAGTGCTTGCAATTCAAGAAAATAAGGTGCTTGAACGGAGTGCTTCCGTGCTTCGGAGGGCAAACTAAGATGTTGGTCTCGACGATGCTAGTCGAAAAGCCATGTTGGAGGCTTTCAGGCAGCTCATACCTCATTAATACTTTTCATGAATTAAGTATGAAGAATCATAAAAATAAAAGGTATTTTGTGTTTTATTTTTACTAATCATACATATATTATAAAGGCGATGGTATGTGTGTGAATGTTTGTATCCTCCACGCTCAAACAGCTCGACGGATTTGGATGAAGTTTGGTACCAAGATAGCTTATATTCTGAATTAATACAGCCTTTTGATCCCCGAAAATTACAGGCAACACGTAACTAGTTTGAAATAAAACACGTTCTATAACTGAAAATACAAGAATTGGCTTCTCCTTGGGCAGATATGAGTCTTTCATCCGCTACGTCGGTTAGTCAATACAGACGTCTTATTCCCTGATAGAATCAAAACCATGAGATCCCAGAATAATCCTGGATTGATTCAGCGCTGGCTCCTGACAGGCGGTTAAAGCCCATCAGGACAATAGGAAACAACGGATAACCAGCGCTATATTTTTTGGAATACAGTTCAGTATAACTGAACCGAAACAGACGCAGCTGTGTTTGCATAAATTTTGTGAAACAGATTTCAGGTATGTTGGTATTGTTTGGTTATTTGGCGCTTGTTTTGTTGCGATTGTAAAACTTGTTCAAACAGGTGTGAAAAATATCAGTGTCAAAAAAGATCTGCTGGATACGTAATCGTAGCTTTATTTAAAGCTCTGCAAATTATATACTTAGAGGGCTAGCCACATCTGCTGGAAGTTTACATAAAAAAATTGCTAAGTGCTAATATGTATAATTTATAAACTCGCACGAGGATTCTGTATATAGCTAATTATATTATTACTAGCTGTTCCCCGCGGTATCACCGGCGTATAACTTACAGAAATTTAGCTTAATTCCTCATGTGGCTATATTAAACAAATTTTTTATTTTTTATTGGGACTGTTATTTCCAGATATTCTACAAACAAACAAACTCTTCAGCTTTATCATATTAGTATGGATAATGAAAATTTGAGTCCGCTAAGGCCAAAAACCCTCCCTAAAACAATTTTCCAAATTTTTAGACTCGTTTGCGAGATACACTATATAAATAATTATTTATACAAGAATTGCTCGTTTTAAAATAAGATAAGATATTCCATGAAACCGAAAAATATTCTTACGCATACTGACCATATAATCATTGTAAATAGGTATCATTTTTACCCTCCTTGAATCAAATACAAGTTCATTAATACGCGCTATAAAAGGCATTACTTTCCGTCGCCACACAATAATTCATAAAGTAATATCGTTCCGTAAACAATGTCTCGTAAGCGTTTGATGCTACATAATCCGCGAGGATACCAGGCTCTGAATGGTCTTTATTTTGTTTGATGGGAATTGTGTGGCTTTGTCTACTGTTTAGGTAAGATCCCTATACAATATGGCCAAGATAAGGCTAAGGTTTGCAGGAAATAGGCTGACGGCTCACAGCTTAGTTGGTAGTAACCCTACCGTCCCTTTTCTTGAGGTCCTGAGTTGGATTCCCGGCCGGGGCACACTTTGTGTGCTGAGCATGAATTTTATGTGATTTCTGGGTGTTCTTTTTGTGTTTTTTTGTTTGTCCATGATATCTGCGATACAGGGAATCCTAGTGCATAAGGGTTTTGCGTTTAATAATCTCCAAATTTTTTTTTTTCCTTTATCTTTGAACAGTTTGTCTTCCTTAGTCTCCATGTCTATTCATTTATAGGAACCCTTTTAAGATCACTTTGTTGTCCGCCTGTCTGTCAAAAGACTCTTTTTCTCAGAAACGCGTGGACGTATCAAGTTAAAATTAATATGATATACTTAAGTTTGCAAACCCTAGGAGCAGTTAAATTAAAACTTTAAATAGACGCAATCAAAAGTTACGGCTGTTTATGCTATAGGGTACTTCCCGTTGACCTAGAACCATAAATTATTTTTATTATACTCGTATATTGTTAAAGCACCTCAAAACTTACCTAGGTCCCTTTGCACGGCAGGTGCGTAAATCGAGATGATTATTAATGAAAAAAATAGTTGAAAAAATAGATTAGGTTTTTTTTTAAGTTCATGCAACATTTCCGTTTAAAAACTCTTTACAGACTTCCCAAGACTTGAACTAACAAAGTAGGTACACCATATGTTTCAGTAAGAAAATAAGGATCTTCGCCCCCAAACATCAGCGCCATAAGTCATAATAACACCAAGACGAGACCAGGTCTGCAATGGCTGCAATAAATCATTATACATTTCCAATATTAACGGCTAGCAATAGTGCGCAGAAGGGGCGAAACGATATAATTATTATAAATTACGGTAGTATTGTTAGGAGATGTATTTTGGTAGATTCCCTCGATTATACAGAAGAAATATACGAAATCTGGGTCGAAATGATAACTGAGATAATTACGATAATAGTAGTAGCAGTATACTTTGACGGCTCCGTGGCTTTGTTGATAGTAGCCCTGCCTTCGAAGCGAAGCCCGGGTTCGATACCCGATCGGGACACACTTTTTATTTGTCTTATGTTTGTGTATTTGTCCATGCCTTGCGAAACAGAGAATCCTATTGCATGAATGTATAAAAGTTTAGTGGCTTTTGAACTGAACGCTAATTTGCTTCAGAAGGCATGTTAAGATTTCGGTCCTCGCTATACTGGTCTTAATTATGAATGGCACAGGTTACAAAAAAAATTGAAAAAATAAATTAGCCGGTTTTGCGCCATAGTCTTGAAAAATATTTCTTGTCAAAACCTTTCGAGTGTGGTATCAAAATACAGGGTTTTATAAATTACAATTATTTATTTTAAATAATTTGGACTCTTCGCATTCGATTTTTTTGTCTTCCCCAATAATTTCATATTAATAAATTTGCTTGACTTTATTCTAAGTTAGAAAATGAAGCACTACCGAGTATATTTTATTGAGCAAACATCTAAAACAGTAAGTTGGAATGTCAATCAATGGTCGATTGACCCAATAAGACAAATAGCATTTAAAAATAAACATCGTCCAATAGAACAGCTATTACAGAATTCGGCCACTCATCCATCCAATTTAAAAGGACATAGTGGCCTTATCTCTCATCAGATATTTATATCTACATTCGAGGGGTTTGTAAAACAACTCACTAGATGGCAACATTGAGCTAACAAATTATGGATACGTCTTAATTTGAAATAATATGGGTGCTGGTGAAATTACTGGCAATTGAGGCGTATCATCCCTGTCTCAGAGTGACGGGCGCAACGCGATGTTACTTGGGTCTTCTCATGCTTTAGGAAGGAAGACCTGAGTTATATATTTGTTGTTTATAGGTCGTGGTGACCTATTAATATCAGTTGTGGCTGCAAATCCAGCCACTTCACATAAAATAAGACCCCAGACAGAATAAAATATCTATGTTCATCATGCAAATGTTTGTCTGGTTTGGGAATTGAACCCACGAGCTCTTCAGTTTGCACCGTCACTGAGTGTTGGCCTTAGAACTATTATATTATTATGTGCCTGTAATTACTCAAGCATCCACAGCTATCAAATCGAAATAGAGTACAATTTACAAATGGTAGAAGTAATTCCCCGGACGTACAATACGAGTGCGCCACTGCCTTGCGGCAGATTACCAGGTATGTTAGCAGTCCCTCTCCCGACAAAATTGGCACAAGTTCTTCTGCTAATTTATGTTGCTTTTTATCCCTGGGTGCCCCTGGGTACCGCTGGTTAAAAAGTATTCACCTACGGACGTGGTCAACATGTATCTCCTATATTATTGGTTCTACTGTCTAATTTATTTATTTTCATTAAGTTTGCTTGAAGAAACAATTATTTCTTATCCACCATACTATGATCTCAGTTAGGACTGCCACAACCACAACCGACTAATGAAAATGTAATGATAAAGCACATTTATTTAATCAGTGACCCCGCTCCCCTACTTTTTAATTTTGTCTATCTAAAATACCATCAAGATTCCATCAAGCTTATTGAATGCGAAAGTTTGTCTTAGAAGGTATTTAACATGTCATGCGCAACAGACCAGCAGTGGTCACGTCTTTCCACCAGAATACAAAAATATGAGTACAATTAACGCTAGGTTACCAGGTATGTTGGCGGTACTGTTCTTGACGAAATTTGCACAAGTTCTTCTGCCACTTTTAGTTGCTACTTCCGCACTACATGTAGCTACCCTAAATGGTACCTTCAGACGCAAGCCACTACCCCAATTTGGACACCCCAAATTTGTTTCTAGTGTAATTAAAAAAATGAATGATGATAAATCGTTTTAGGAATGAAAAGATCTAATTCAATGATTCAGATTAGAAATATTCAGTTCTGAAATTATGCATGAAATAATTGTCAGTAAATTTTCAATCGATATTTTTTTAAATATATTTAATTGCAGCATGTAAAATAGTAGTATAAACTAGACACTTCTGTAAACTTGTACCGATTCGTTACCAATATTCCATTATAGATCCCTACGGAACGTCAGCAGTTTTCCCCCAGCCCTGGACGCCAAATATCGCGACATAACGTTACAAAACAGAATAATTCAATCAAACCGGAAGTCGCGTCACCATGCGACATCATTCATAGAAAATATTAATAAATGAAACGTGTAAGTATTCGTGACATGCTTCATATTTGAATTAAAATGATTTATTTAATAATAAAAATTAATTGCCAAATGTATTTAAGCGGTACATACGTCATCTGTACCACTGAGCTACGCTCTTTTCGTACTACGTAGCATTACATAGCTAAAACTAGACAAGAAAAAGGCTTGTCGGAAACTTTTTCAATATAATCAATCATCTGAGAACTTTTAGGGAAAAATGTTTGACCAACAAGTAATATGCCGAAAAAATGTGTCTACCAAGTTCATAGACGCGTAAATTGCTTTTATGAGAATCTTGTGTAATAAATCTTCTAAATATAGAGGAAAGTCAAGTAAACACAAGAAGAAACAGTCAACTATATAATTATATTAGCAACTATCTGTTTTTGTGGTAATTATACAATTATTTTGTTAAAATTGTAGCGAAACCAGATGTAGTCGTACGAATTCATTTTAAGGGATAAGGACTCTATGAGCTGTAAAATTACCTACTAAATTTAATAGCATGTTTATTATAATTTGAAAATTTAAGATTAATAATTTCAAAATTAATATGTTATCATATCAAAATCACAGACAGCGATATTATTGTACAATGATAAAATATTTGTTTTATTTTATTTTCAGATAAAAAATTTAACAGCGTTAACACTGAAATTTAAAGATTTTTGATTGTTTTTTAAATGCATCTAATGTGCTAAATCGATGTGACGTTAAGTAGTTAGCACCGCCTATAAACAACAACTATTCGACTCCGATCCTCCTGATACTGAAGTTTAAAAAGTCTCCCACGAAAATAAGCGTCTGTAAATAAAACTTTGATAGGTTATTTAGGTTTGAGATACTTTAGAAAAAATATTTTCTAAAGAAGTTCTAAAATCGGTTATGTTTTCGGGTTCGCATTAGAATCCATACCACCGGTCGTATGTTTAATATTAAGTTGAGATACCAAAAAGTAATTGATAAAAATTACGTAAAACAAATCTAGGCTTTTAATTTAGAAAAAAACAGTAGGAACGACGGATGTTGTAGGCTTAGTAATAAGATTTCCTTTAGCTTTTAGGCCCAGAACCTTAA
The DNA here is from genome assembly GCA_921293045.1 of Aplocera efformata. Classification (NCBI taxonomy): domain Eukaryota; kingdom Metazoa; phylum Arthropoda; class Insecta; order Lepidoptera; family Geometridae; genus Aplocera; species Aplocera efformata. Next base: position 13,381,826 of record OV121039.1, read on the forward strand.
AAGCACACTGTATAGCGAATAGCGATATTGAATAGTTTCCTTGCAAGGTTACTACTAAAATATGGAGCAGTTTCTGTTAAAATATATTGCACCAAAGATGACCTCGGTCCATTAAGCCCATTCTTCTTAGAGGTCGGTAAAATAAATATCAATAATGAAAAGAAATACATCATGGGTCGCTGAAGGCGATCAAAGGTTTTGACAGGTGACTCGGCGACCATTGATTTGAGGCCCTACCACGAGTTATAACACAATAGATAGATCCTGTATCTATCTATATGAAATCTAAATTATTGCGACCCTGTATTAATAACTAGCTTGTGCCTGGAATAAAAAGTAACTTATAGTGTTATTACAGACCCCGATCAGATGAAAAAAATCAGAATAATTGATTAAGAAGTTTTGGCGTGGAACAGTATCGTATATTCATTCAGAAATAAACGCATTATAATGATAAATTAAGTCCACGACCCGTGAAAATCCACTAACATGAGTTTTCTAGGGTAGCTTTTCAATAATGGACAAATTTGTAGAATTTTAGTCGAATAAAAAAATATAAAGCTGCTCTTCATAAAATAAAACAAAAAATCTAAATCAGCAAAAGGAACATATAAGTCTGTCATATAAGTCGTGTAACGTATATTATGCTGAAAAATGGCTTGTATGTAAAAGTTTTCAGTAGTATTTTTTTAAAGCTATGTTTACGTTGAGAGTAGTTCCTCCATTTTTAATCTGGTGATGACAATCCATCGTCGTTCCAACAGTAGAATTTGTTTCCATCCTGCAAACCCGTAGTAGGCCCCATAAGAATAGCCAGTCATCGCCAAATGATTATCGGCCCACTTGACGTCAGATCAGTTTCTTTGGGCCACGATGGTAATAAATTCCTGAACGACCGCTGTTTAGACAAGACTTTTGCCGATACAAAATTACAGTGAGGCCGCTTTACTTCGTCATAATACATTTCATTTTGATGATTGATTGTTGTTAATAAAAAGATATTATAATAGGTGGGGTTGGTCACTTCGGCATGTAAGGGAGCAACACAATACCTCATACTCTAATTGTATAGGTATACCAACCCGCGGCATTACCTGCAGTAACTGACAATGCTCTGGCAAATGGTTAACGGCGGTAAAGCCCTTCCTAAATCAGGTACAGATTTTTTCTGACTATATAATATTTCTAACTTCGTTTATTTGCGGAAATAACATCTTTTTTAAATTGCGCGCAATAAAAACATATGAATAAGAAGCGTCTTGCCCTGAATTATTATTCAATTGAATATTTCTCAAAAACACGTCATATTCCATTACAAGTGGGCAGACAAGAGACTACAATAGACAGCCACGTCGGAACGGTGGCTTGCCAAAATGGTAGCGTTGTCTAAATAATTATCATCCCAACCAGACTCCCAAATCGACTTATCTTCATAACAAACTTCGTAATTAATGATTACGAAAATAATTCGACCACTCAGAACGCCGCCTTTGCCCTCCACCTTATTTACACCTCGCCGTTTAAACCATAGGTATCATAAACTAGAAGACAATTTGTCGGGATATTCACCAAAATAACAGTAGATAGTGTTACTGCCAAGCCGCACGCCGAACGCGTCCAGTTGCTTTCAAGTCAGTATACATCGGGGGATGTCCGTGCAAAATAATCGAGTCATTTCACCAAACGTATGAAAGGAAATACTGGGGATAAAATTACATCAAAATAATAGAATCTGAGATTTTTAAACGCAAAGTTGTTGTTATTTAACAAGAAGTATTGTTGAAAGTAGAAATACGCTTGTTCTCGAGTAAAAAATAAACATGACAATCATTAAATTTAATTGTGGCTTTTTAAGTTAATTTTAGACATGTTCCGATATTAGGGATCATTAATTTGAATTAAAACGCGCCTATGGTCATAGGCGCGTTTTAATTCAAATTAATTCAAAATAATAAATTAATTCAAATTAATTATCTCAACAAAAAAAGAAGTTAATGAAATATTAAAATCATTAATCAATAATCAAAAAGTCATGAAAATCAATTACTTTATTGTACTTTTTATTGTAAATACTCACATTTACATTTTGATGGACATAGAAAAACATCTATGTTCGACACCCGAACTAATATACGAATAATTTTAATGTATTTTCAGTTAATTTAGTTAATTCTTTGACATTTAGTATCAATGTTGTTATTTTTGTGATTCATTATTAACTTTTGCACGCCTTACTCATGAGGCAGAATGAAGAGGATCACTTTTGTTTTTACTACCTATCAACAAGCTACGTGCTTGCAAATAAATAAATAAAGATTCGCTTCTATGCTAAGTATTATTGCGATGAGTTTCACAACGATAAGGCTTTTACTAAAGAGCATTGTCGCTATATTCAACCCCAGAATCGACTTTTAATAGAAGTCATTGTTATACGAAAATTAAGCTGTTTAAACACTTTGCAGCATAGAATAAAAATGATTTACGATTATTAAAATATGCAAGGTTAGAGTAAATATTACTTAAGTAAGAGAAAGTTTGAGACTTGAAATTAAGTGAAACTGTTTTTTCCTGTTTGTTAGACGTTCTAACCATTTACATCTACACTATATTCCTTCTACACGGTGCCGTCTAACTTAGACGGCACCGTGGCTTAGTGTAGTAACACTGCCATCCATGCTAGATTCCAGGTTCGACTCCCGGCCAGGACAGGCATTGTGTGATGAGCGTAAATTTTGTTCCCGTATGCAGGAGTATGAGTGTGTAAACGTTGGTTTCTTTTAATGTTTGTTATATGTATTTATGACCCTAACGTGCCCTAAGCACGGAAACGCTCAGTTCAAATGCCACTCCCCATCCAACTTCTGACCGGGCCAAAAGTTACTTAACTTAAATGATCTATTATTTAACTGACCTCGCTGCCCTGCCTTCTGCGCTGTCGTCGCGGGTTCGATTCCCACTCAGGACAAGTATTTGTGTGACGAACATACATACAAAAAGAAGTACTATATAATTATTCTATCAATTATCTAGTTCCCATATTACGAGCTATACTTAGTTTGGGGCTCGATGACGCAGTGTTAAAAAAAAAACTTTAAATAACAGCTAAGTGAGCTCCGCTATCAACGCTTCTATCGACTCAAGTAATATTAATTAGCTAAATAATAGTAATTATGAACTTCCCGTATGATTTATAGTCCGCGTGAATTTATCCAGCAGTTAACACCTCGGGATCAATAGCCAAAACCCGCAGCCAAATCCTCAAACAATTAAAACTGCGAGTTAGCTGGCCTCGGCCCAACTATATGAATTATTACCGCGGGTGTCAACCCCCAATAAAATAGTTGGGATCCCCGTCAGAGCCGCTCACCTATTCGGTTTTGACAACCCTATTCAACTTTGAAGATGCAGCGAATTTGTTCGCCTTGGCTTAGGATTTTTGATCAAAGTTTTCTCTGTTGGATTTGGGAGATATGAAACCTACTGCTGTATAGGTTCCTTTTTGATTTACGAATAGGGATGGTAACCCTTGTGGATCAATGTGTCATTTTTCTAAAGAGCTATCCTATCTTTCAAGTTGGATCAAACTGCACACGGTGTACAAATTCGATTAAAAATCGGTTAAGTAGTTTAGGAGTCCATCGCGGACAAACACGTGATTTATATATATTAAGATAATCATAAAAACATAATATCTAGTTCACAATGTAATAATAAATACATACATAATTCAGCATATTTTAAGGTAATTATGGTGATGACGATCGTAACAAACTAGCCACATACAGACAAATAATATTCAATTAACAATTAATTCAATAAATTCAATCCATATAATTTAACTCCACATAATTTAAAAAAAAAAAAAACGTAATCTTAGAGGCTACTTATAATGAACAAAAATGTAAAAATGACAACAGAAAATTTTGATCATGGGGTAGGATGCCAAGAACACTGGCTGCATTCCCGCGTATACAATAATTTACAATACAAGTTTACAATAATTATTTAAGTTTAATTGAATTCAATAAATTCATATAAACTTAAATATTTGATGTGATTTGGCACGCCTTATACTCACGGAAAATGCACTCCACAGAAGATCGACATCATCTTTATTGTATTCGCTGTATTAGCGAGCTATATTTTGACTATTTAATATGCTAAAACCTAAATATTGGTAAATTCTACAATAGAATTATAATATTTATTCTAAAATGTACTGTAGATTCATACATACATATCTATGTAGTGTATCTAAACATAGTCGTTTTCAACATTAGTACAAATAAGCGAATAAAGTTATCATTTTTCCTTATCGGATGAGTAATAACAGTAGTAACTGAATATGATTCTGTGCCGTAGCTATAGCTATATATAGGTACCTCAAACACACGTTTATTTTCAGCCGCATTGTCATCGCCTCCGTGGCGCAATTGGCTAGCGCGTTCGGCTGTTAACCGAAAGGTTGGTGGTTCGAGCCCACCCGGGGGCGAATATTTTTGCACTTGTTTTTTTTTAATAACTACGAATGGTTAATGAGGATTAGGTATAGATTTCGACAAAGGCTTATTTTATATTTGCAATGTTGATGATAATTTTGTACTCTTTGCATTAAAATCTGCGAGTAAATTCGTGCCCTCTGAAACCTTTATTAAAATAAGTGAGCTTGCCAAAATATATCTTTAAAATGCGCTCCGCAAAGTTGAAAATACCTTGCTCAACCCAGCCATTTTCCAAGGCGCAAAATATTATAGTTTATTTTGAACGCGGACGTAGTTAGGTAACTAGGTGGGGTCGCAAACATTTTCAATGGGTTCATTAATGCTTTCACCGGCGAGAAACTGGGTCTTTCGCGCCCCTGGCTGCCTGTGGAATTATTGAAACTATAATAAAAATGTTACTTACCGCTGAGGTTTTAATATAATAAGGGTAGAATATCTTTTAGCCAACATATTTTTGTGTTATTATATTTTTCAAATCCGTTTTATGTGAATGAAACGACCATTGCTGATACAATATAAAACAGGTAGCATACCGGCTTTCCTCACGATGTTTTCCTACACCGTTTGGAGAGCGCGCATACATTTCATTAATCATTATGAACCGGTGACCGTCGGTTTGAATGGCATCGTCCGGTCGACCATGCTTTCACGCTCTCATTATAAAACTAGACTTCCCATCTTAAATAAAAACGGACTACATTAATTTCCTGCTACAAACAGATCGAATCAAAGTCATTAAAAATACTAATTATATCCGATCCATTTTAATGAATGAAAACAAATATGGCGTCCTAAAATGACTATCGAATTAATTGGCCTAGCTACCGAGATAACCTAACAAAATGTAATTTAACATGCGGATAAATTTGGAACTAAATTTTTACAAGCGATGACGAAGACAGTGGCGCCATTCTTTACCGCTTTATCTGAAGTTACGGATTGTATTTTCCTTCTTTTTCTCTCTAATTGAGATGAAAGAGAGAGAGAATAATTTATGGAGGTACTAATTGGACCACCCATCGATACACGTATAGGAATGTTTTAATTCCTTTAATTATCATGATAGAAACATTTTAATAAAAATAGCTGAATAGTTAAGTTTCTACTATTCAATTTTCTAATCGAAGTTTCTCTCCTTTTATTCTAAAAAGACTAGATGTAACAATAAAAATTAGATCAACTACACCATAGTGAATCAGTTTTTAAGATTTTATTTATTAATATTAATATTTTGATTATGCAAATGACGTGACTAAGTGTTCCTCTGTGTACCTAAAGTTTTAATAAATATTGTGAATTATGAATAATTCATTCACAAAAGACATCTGTTTAAAATAATTTGCGTTTATATTAATCTACGCTTAGTTTGGGTCTAGATAGCGCTGTTTGGAATGTCCATGAATATTTATGATCGTCACCCACATGTTTGGCCCTGGCCCTGGGGAATAGAACCCGCGACCAACAGCGCAGAAGGCAGAGCTACCACCAGTGGAGCCAATCCAATATAACTTCCAATGTGTATTTAAAAATATTATTTCATGTAATACCTTAATCAGAAAAATATGGTGCATCAGTTTTCAAATAAAATTTCAAAGGCGCTTCTAAACTCAGACGCCAATTTGAGCTAAATGCTAAATCCACTGCGACACAGCACCTGCGTTGTTGCAAAAAGCATCTCTTTGTTACCAAGTTATAGCGGTAAAAACCTGGACACGAACGCCATCTGTCGGTGACAATGCGAAGATTTATCGCCTACTCTCGACTCAAGTAGTCTGCGGCGTGGTTGGTCCAAGGATTAAAAGGAATGTTCTGGCACGCTCCAATATCTCAACAGTATAAAGCAAAGTCGCTATTTTCGTCTTTTTCGCTTCTTAATCACGCAACGGATTTTGATACGGTTCAATTATCATTTAGAGAGATTTTCCGCATGGTTTATACGTATAATACATGCATATTAGTAAAGAAAAGTCGATAGTTATATTACAATAATTTGTAATGTCGTAAAAACCATTTTTGGGCGCTTACATTGCTAACTTAACCGTAATGATGTATTGTACTACAGAATAGTACTATGATGTATTAGGCGGGTTACTAGTAAAATATAATATAGTACAAGCCTATATGAATACCCCTAGAGTCCCAACACGTATCCGCTGGTTGCAAAAGGAGCAACCCAAAGTGGCAGTAGAACTTGTGCCAAGTTCGTCCGGAGAAGTACTGCCACCACACCTTGTAATCAGATTAGGATCATTCGTTATTAGCTTCTATAATTTACTTCGGCATGTTTTATCTAAGTCGGTTCAGCAGTTTTCAAGATATAGAAGACAAGACGAATAAATGCTTGGTCTATTATAACAAGCTATGGATATACATTTGGTAAAAGTTGCAAAGAATTTTTCAAGGGCGAAAAATAAGACATGAATATTTCGAAATCGGTTTTATACATAGAAAACACTACAAATGTAGGAGAGCGCTTCTCGCTCACAACTTGGGAAGAATCCTTATAGCTGTCTTCAAGATTAAAATCCAGAGCATGTACCAATGAAGTCTTCTCGTATGTACCACATAAAATATGTTTTCTCTGGAACATTACAGTTGTGCAAAAAGCCTTTTGGATATTTGCGAGAAAGGACTTCAAACATTTATGATGATAAGTATTGCTGGAGTCTGAACTAGAAAGGTTTATTAAAGCAAATGTATTTATTTTTATTATTATGTGTATGAGCTATTAATTAAATCGTGAGATAGTGTATTGTTGCCTATTTTTTACGAGGCATACTATGAATTACAACAAACATACATTTATTCACAGTTTTATTGCCAAGATAGGAGAGTAAGTCGATTACCTATATAACTTTGTTTACATCAAAATATTTCTGTAATTCAATGTTCATGTCTATTTCACACAGCGCAATTTAGTCCCAAAATAAGAATAGATATGGGAACCAGATTAGTGATAGAATACATAGGTATACTAGTATTTTTTTTCGTACAGGTGAATACGTACATATATAATATATATTATACATCCATGCTAAATATCAAAATGTTTGTACTGCGCGGGATTCAAATCCACTTCTACGCAGACGGCGATGAAAGTTTCTGTGTGTTACATGCGCATGCGACGTAACATCCCCGTCTTGGATGATGGACGCAGCAGGATGAATCAGTGTAAGATCCAAATCTTGGGCGGGGGTCGTCACAATGGTGTTGGATTCTCCAAACTGCCCGGTGGCCGCCGACTAGTAAAGCCGAGACTAATATCTGGACGCGCCCTCCAAAGCACGGAAACCCTCAGCTAAAATGCCAAGAAAGCGTCAACGGACCATCCATTGGTGAAAACCATATGACATTCCGTTCAGTATAAATAGTTCCGCGATAAATAGTTATTAGTTCTTTGAGTTTATCGCATTCAGACAGACAAACGCAGTGGGAGACTTTGTTTTATAATATGCAGTGGTAGTTAGGATCACATTTAGTTCTCCATAAAAGATCTCGCATATATATAATTGAATCAGTCTCGTTATTGTCCTTCGAATTAAATTATACTGAATCACTTCGTTAGCATAACAAATAGTTGAAAAATGTTCTATTTTGACTCCCAAAAAGTAACGTAAGTAACGCAATAAGCGTTTGGCAAATTGAATTTCTAAAGTGCACGCCGTTTACATAAATAATTTCTTGATTTTGATTATTTAATTTTCTGTCGTAGATCATTCAAAGAAATGTATCGGTAAAAATCATAATTCTTCCTTGACTGGCCTTAAAGCTCGGTAGGTAGTAGCGCCTTCAGCGCCGCAGGTCGTCGGTTCCATTCCACCCAGGACAAGCATTTATGTGCTGAAAGTAAATGATCTATGTAAGTATTTACAAAAAAAAATCTATAATAAGTATTCTATCAATTATTTAGTTCCCATGGCAACACAACACTAGTCTCACTTGGAACCTTTGAAAGAAAACACGAAACACTTCAACAATAATCAATAATTAAATAAAACAAATATGAAATATGAAAATCTATAAAAATAAAAATAATTTTGATTAATATTCGATAGGTATACTTATATACTAGCTATATCCAAAAGTAGGCCGGAATGCCCGGAAGATGTGAAACATATCGGCATAAGAGAGTGACATACCGTTTGCCGTCGCGAAATAAGTTTGCCTTCACGGCAAAAGTCGGGTTTACTGCCACGGTGTACCAATAGATGTTTGCCTAAAACCAATACAATTGAATCATCAAAAAAATGTACACGTTCCCACGAAAAGACAGATAAGTTAATAGGATATATTTCTGATACTTGGTGCTAAATTCAAAGTGAAAAGGTTTCATGTATCAATTTAGGTATTACTTTCGACTAATACCACTGGGATTCTATCTGAATCAATTCGATATCATACGAAGGTGTGAACTGATACCGCAATTGTATTTATAAATCGTCTTCATTTCGTGCGAGTAAGTTTTTTTTATGTGATTTAAGTTACGAGTTGACTCACCTGATGTCAAGTGGTTACTGGTTAAGTGGTCAAGTGGTGGCTGTATGAGAAGACCCAAGTCGTATTGCGTTGCGCCCAGCAAGTAACTTTTTTTTGAAACGTTTACACACACATACCTCTGCACTAGGATTCCCTGTGTCGCAGATGGCATGGACACACACAGAAACACAAGACAAACACCCAAGACCCGAGAACAAACTTCATGCTCACCACACAAAGTGTGCCCCGACCGGGAATCGAACCCGGGACCCCTCGCTTCGAAGTTAGAGCTACTACCAACTAAGCCACGGAGCCGGCTAATGTCTCATGCGCTTGTAAATTTAGTAGACAACTCTGTTTTTTTTTTTGTGTGTTTATGATTAGGCACACAAGCTAACGGCCCACCTGATGGTAAGTGGCTACCGTCGCCTATAGACGCTAGCAACACTTGAGGTGTTGCTAACGCGGTGCCTGTCGGAGTATTCAGTTGCTTGCGTCCGTAGCTGTGTACCCTTAGATTCCCTACACGTACCCCTGGATGGTGCTAAAGGAACAACCAAAAGTAGCAGTAGAACTTGTGCCAAGTTCGTCCGGAGTAGTACTGCCACCACACCCGGAATCTGACGCCAAGCAGTAGTGCTCGCATTACTGTGTTCCGGTGGAAGGGTGTGGGTGCCGGTGAAATCACACGCGCATGAGACGTATCATCCCCGTATCCGGATTCGAATCCCGGCCGGGGCAAACGTGTGGTGAGCATGACGTTTGTATAAGGGGGTAAGCTTTATTTTAAGAAGCTGGTATAGTACCGTAGCATTGAACAAACTCACCAATTTAGCTATCCATATGACAAGATATTTAATGTTATACAATTTTATACAACATTCATCATGTTTATATAAAACTACCCCACAGAGACAGAGATCTTAGAATGACTCAGATCTTTGTAGAGATATAATAAAAACGCCCATTGAAATTATGCGGAGGGTACAAAAGTCTGACAAAACTGTTTAGTGAGCACCGATGTTTATAAAAATAAATGGGATTTTTATTAGTTTAACATACGAATATTCTTTACTTTTATGAAAATTTCATTTTGAATAACTTTTGTCATTTATTATATCCTAATGTGAATGCAGAACATTTTTTGAAAAGAAATACTAAGTCCGAGATTTGAAATATCCCTGGAATGTATCTTCCATTAGCATTCCCCTTCCATAGATAATACATTCAACGTTACGTTATTTCTAACTCGATGCGCTGGAGTGAAGGCTTAACAGTTCTCTACTGAACTTGTCGAATCTTGTTACTCGTCTAATCAGCTACTGTCAAACTAATTTATAATATTTTATTTGCTACGTAACTAATCTATCAATTATTCAATTACTTAATTCACAATAGTTTTCATCAATCACTTAAAATACTTGTAATCTGAAATACTATATGTTGTTCCTAATTTCTACCACAGATATTATAATACTAGACTCTTCTACAGTGATTTGACTACTTATTTTAACTGGCATGTTTTTTTTTATGTGTATGTGACGGAACGAGCTGAGGGCCCACCTGGTGGTAAGTAGCGACCCCCGCCCATGACAACAGTAATGCTATTCATCCAGTCATAAGACTTTAGGCAATAATTCCAGCAACCAAAAGCGTAACTTTAATATTCCACAGACAGTTGCATCTATCAAAAGTCTGTCGTGTAGAAAGGACGTGTAGCAGCGGGCATCCTTTTTATAGTTTCTCCTTTATTAATGTTCGTTTTTAAAGAATTTATGTTTGACATCTGCACGGGCGAGCAACGGCTACCATTAGCGTTGTTTTTGAATAAATAACTCTGTATCTCTATTAGGTCGTACCCACACAGCTACGCTTGGTCGCAGCTAGTATTCAGTAGCAGTAGAACTTGTGCCAGGTTCGTCCAGAGAGGTACTGCCACCACACCTGGAATTTGCCGCCAAGTAGTGCTCGCATTACTGTGTTCCGGTGGAAGTGTGTGGGTGCCGGTGAAATCACATGCGCATGAGACGTATCACTTCTCGGGTGATGGACGCAGCAGGATGAATCAGTGTAAGATACAAATCTTATAGTGAGTCGCATTACTGTTGGCGTGGGCGGGAGTAACCATTTACCACCAGGTGGGCTCTCAGCTCGTTTCGTCACTTAAACACATAAAAAAACAGGGTTTCGCTTGGCTGTCACAGCTAGTAGTAAATAGCAGTAGAACTGATAAAGCTCCATGGTGTGATGTAGCTCTGCTACACAAGCTAAATATTAAGCTGGGTTTTTACAACCAGCAAATTAAGCTTCACATCAAGCCTTTAGTGCAACATATTGCGTTGCAAAGTGCAATTAAAACGCAACGTTGTTCAGGATTGGTTACCGGCGCGTCACGTTCCTACTGAGGTACCTGTAGCTGCAGACATTCCTGTACTAACAATATACACTCGGTTTCTGATAAAATTCAAAGAAAGAATAATTTAAAAATAAAAATAAAACTTTCAAATTAGCAAAATAAGGTAATGCGGATTTATAGACCATAGCATCGTAGCCTCTTTAAAAAATACTTTAATCTATATTTTTACCAAAAATAAAAAATACTTTGATATATAGTATGAGATTAGTCTGATCCATATTTTGCATCTGGCATTAAATCCATGCCTTATTTGATTTATTTTTTATTCCAAGCTAAGCGTCACGTGGTTTGCGTCCCAGTCGACGTATTTCAAAATATTATCCGTCAACTGGGAGCAGGGTCAAAATACCTAGTGGTCAGTCGACGGATCTCTCTTAGTCAGAACATGGCTCATTTCTCTGCGATGACGTCATACGTAAACACGTCAGACGGACGCGATGTATTTTTAAGTAGAAACGTCCACTTTTTACCAAAACCTCTTCACATTCGTAATGGAAACAGCGGCAGGCTAAACCAATTTGCGGTGGTTAAAAACTTTTTAGTGACAAATTTTGGGCTTTTACGCCATATTTACCACGTTTCGAGGAAAATATCGTGAGGCGCTAGTAGCGTAGCTGCTCTTTGCTTTTAAGTTAAGCACTCTCGGCCCGGCCAGAAATTAGATGGGTGACCATTGAGCGCTTCCGTGCTTCGGCCACACTTATGGATGTCGAAGTCAGAAAAGCAAAATTCGATCTATCGATTTTTTATCGACCCATAAATTGATAAATCTCACACTGCAGATGGGATAATTCATATAAATACACAAATTCACAAAAGCCTCTTCATAAAAAGCACAAGAATACACCGAAATACCAAAATGCAAACCAGTGCGGCCCTTTTGCAAAACCATTATCGCTCAAAACGAAGCCACTCTATGTAAAACTTCACAGCAGTGTACTGGGTGTGGTGCGTGTATTGGCGGTTTGTTAAAATATTAAAAAATATTAATGACGATTTTCCACAGCGTCATTTAGCCCCAAACTAAGCATAGGTTCTACTATGAGAACTAAACCAGAACTACTTTTTGAGTGGTCCAGTTGCTCGCGTCCGTAGGTGTGTACCCTTTGATTCCCTACACGTACCCCCTGGGTGGTGCTAAAGGAGCAATCAAAAGTAGCAGAACTTGTGCCAGGTTTACCACGCCTGAAATCTGCTGCCAAGCAGTAGAGCTCGCATTAGTGTGTTCCGGTAGAAGGATGTGGGTGCCGGTAAAATCACATGCGCATGAGACATATCATCCCCGTCTCGGGTGATGGATGCAACAGGATGAATGCGACTCAGTGTAAGATCCAAATTTTATACTCTGAAAGTATTCTTTTTCTATTTTCAAACGATTTTTTTTAATGTTTGTTCAGATCTCCGTCATTTATGAACCGATTTTGAAAATCATTTTCATATGAATGTATATGAATTTAGATTAGCCCCATAAAAAAATTATCGGTTAAATAGTTTAGTCGTTAAATCAAAATAACTGGAAAAAAATTGTCATCCAAGTAAACGAAATTGCGTATTTCTTACTTCTTTCTTCGCCCAGTGTATACCGATTTGGATATTTTTTTTGTAAAATGGTAGGGTGTGTAAGGGCAAGAAATAAGAGATGGAAATATTGAATTTTCTTTCGATTTTTTTTATCAGTTACGTGTAAATTGTCCACATCCGCTCCCACAATGACCGTCCAACAATTTAATAGCAAAGAGCGATTCGATAATGCTCCAATGAGTTTTAATATTCGAGCGATCTGTGCGATGTATTGTCCATTGAACGGCAATTTTCGGGAGAAAATCAAAACAAAGCCAATACCCGCCATGTTTCTATGTGGTAAGGTCTAAATTTATTTGGTGGCCATTTAAAAGTCCTCTTGATCCGTCATAACATTGGATAATTACATCTGCCGTTGGTATAAGATCTCTTATTGTTTTTTTTTTTTGTGTTTCTGTTTTATATTACGTTTTTTTTATGTTATTTGTACTTTTGTGTTATTTTTTGTTAAATAATGTTGTTTTATTTTTTGTAAAATGTTATGATATATGTTATTATAATGTGTGCTATTTTAGTAAATAAATAAATGTCTGTCTATTTCATATGAATAAGATTGATTGGCATAAGATTTCGTAGTGTTTTGGGATACTATTATAATAATATTTTATTTTCAATTCAAATACATAGAATGTAAAAAAAAAATAACAATTAGGAAACAGAGCATACATAAGTTGATAAGGCTTGTTTAGAGAAATAAGTTGTAACAGGTGTAAGTTGTACTAAAACTACCATACCAGCCTCTAATGTTCCCACTGAAGCGACACCGGCCTACTCTCGATAATTGGGAGTGAATGGGTGGTAATAAATAGCAACGGTTTCTCTGTTCTGTATGGATAGCAAGAACACCTCGAGATAGGTGGTGATGATCTCAGTCTAAGGAGATGAATATGTCTCGGTCTACGGAAAGGCCGACTCTGTTGTAGGTTTTCAAGCCGCTGAAAATCGTCCGACATAGCTTACTGCTAGTACAGAAAAGCTCAGTTCAAATTTAGAAGGCTTTGCGGCTTAGTTGGTAGCCCCCTCTTGGAAGCGAGTGGTCCCGGGTTCGATTCGAGCGTGAAGTTTGTTCTCGAGTCTAGAGTGCTTGTCTTGTGTTTCTGTTTGTCTATGACATCTATGATTTGGGAATCCTAGTGCAGGGATACGAGTGTGAAAACGTTGTTTTTTTTTTTTTTGTAATACCAGTGAACGGTCACGCATCCACCTACTGACAGGGGAAGAGTTAAATCACAACAAGTCAAAATAAACCACGTTCTCTCGTCAAAGCAAGAATGTCGTATACACAATTTGAAAAAAAATCTTAGAACAAGATCCGTTTCCTTCAGGAGAAGACGCCAAAATAATTGGACCAGAAACTGTAGGAAATTAAACAAGATATCAAATTATATTCTCATTATTCGAACCACAAAGACGGGGCATGTTCTTTATAGAACTTTCCTTGTTAAATGCAATTAAATATTTCCGCTTCCTATATTTTTTAAAGTTCACTTTAGGTTAGTTGCAGACGTGACTACGCGTACGCAAGCTGATCAAGCAACGACAAGCAATTTTTTAAACTGAATAAAAAAAAAACATTGTGTTTTTTAATAGCTTAAGATCCGGCTCATACTCATACTCATTTATTAAAAACCGTAGGAACCTTAGGGTGCTGTTCTCATCAAAATCCATAATCATATCTATAACATCATCAGATAAAACATATGTAGATCCAAGCCATATATTATAATGGCCTTTAAAACAGACAATTTTAAGATAAAAAAATTGTTGATGCTGCTGTAAAGGAGCATTTTGAAGTTTACCTTAAATTATATTAATAATTACAATTAAATATATACTTGTTTTATAAAAAGGAAATAAATAAATAAATAAAATAAAATCATTGAGCTGCTGTATAAGAGCATTGTCAAAATTTATATAATACTATATGGCTCTTGGCAGTTTGAGCGCTGTACGTCAGTAAACTATTGTTAGACCGTCTGTTACCAGCTTAATATCAGTAATGCAGTATAAACTGCTGGTTATTCTGTAGTTCTTTGAGAATAATGTTCGAGCCGATAGTTTTCTGCCTTTTGTGGCTCACTTTGAGCGTTTCCTGAGATGAATAACTCAAGTTTTAAGTAACTTTTAATAGCCGTTGGTAGTCTACTGACCTCGCTTTTCAGAGTTTATGAAACTAGTAGGTATATGAGTTACACTACGAGAAGTTGCAATAAACGTTTACACACTCATACCTCTGCACTAGGATTCCCTGTGTCGCAGAAGGCATGGACAAACACAGAAACACAAGACCCAAGACCCGAGAACAAAATTCATGCTCACCACACAAAGTGTGCCCCGACCGGGAATCGAACCCGGGACCCCTCGCTTCGAAGGCAGGGCTACTACCAACTAAGCCACGGAGCCGTCAATAATGGTTTTCATTAAGCTTTTTGGAAGGAGAGGATGTGGCTCATTTAGAGCAACTTCTGATTTGTTCAGACGGCTCCGTGGCTTACTCGGAGGAGCCCTGCGTAGCGAGGGGTTCCAGGATCGATTACCGGCCGATTACTTTGTGTGGTGACCATGAAGTTTGTTCTTGGGGCTTGGTTATGGTCTTGTGTTTCTGTCTTGGAATTCTATTCCGTATGTAATATTAGTAACCGAATTTTTTTTAATTTTTTTTTTTTCTTTTTTTTATCAGGTTTGGGTACCTTAAATATTGTATATACTATAATATATGAAAAGCGTATTTTACGTTACAAGTAATCTCAAATTCTGAAAGTATAGACTACGAAAACTCGCACCATAATCTAAAACTACAAAATTTAAAAAGTACATCTCATTTAAACCTCATTTTCATCCGATAAAGAATTCATAGCGATCGCTACAAGAAATTCAGAGCGAAAAGTCTAGTCGAAAATATTAAAAAAAAAGTTTCTTAATATTTTAGCAGTGTGCCATCCTCAAAGGGTGAGGCGAAATCTTGTTAAAGTTAATGAACAAAGTCGTAGCGTCTCACTTAAATTGGAGTCACTTTGCTACCCTGTACATGAAAGCCTTAGAAAACTACTACGTGCGATAATACTGAGGATTTTTTAACATCTTTCCGTTAAATAAAGTAGAGTAGGGTATTGTTAAATCTTAATATATATAAATCTCGTGTCACAATGTTTGTCCTCAATGGACTCCTAAACCACTTAACCGATTATAATATTATAAAATTCGCACACCATGTGCAGTTCGATCCAACTTGAGAGATAGGATAGTTTAAATCTCAAATTATAGTCGCAATTTTAATTTATTGCTAATTATTTGTCTGTTATTATTTGACAGTCACAATTACAAAAACGTTAGCCGCAGCAACGCGTGGCCCGGTCAGCTAGTGTTGTAATAAGTTTGTCATGACTGACCGGAGAGATGGAAAACATCTGATTTGATGTCTTTGATCTGGCTTTTTAACTTCCGTGCTTCGGAGGTCACGTAATATTGTCTTTCTCGGTTAAAATATTCGATAAGCCATTTTGGAGACCTTTGAAATTGGCTTGAAAATTACGACACTAGTTCGCCACTTATTCACACGAAATAGAAAGCAGAATAGAAGAATTATTCATGTTTTAGATAAAGCTTGTATACATAATGTAAGATTTATGAAAATTACCCAACACGAATTTCACGCCAAATTTTACAAATTCCCAACTAATAACTTTCTTTTCGTATCAAAAGCAAAATAAAATATAGAAAACTGACTTCCCTCAGGGTTTCCATTTTCTGCCTCAGGTGATGAAAGGCGTAAAAAGTTGCCAGTTTACAACTTTAGTATACAATTCTAATAGATACACCCATTCTTTTGACGGCCCTCAGAAGTTATATTTTATGTTGAAACTTGTTTCATATTTCTTATTCAAAGTTTCCCCTGAAAAAGTTGAGAATGCTGAAGGGAACTCATGAAAAGATTGTGCGAATTCTTTTTCACGCCATTTTCGCTTTTTATCTATGCGTAGAAAATATCATTTAAGATAATGAGTATGGTGGAAGTACTTCCGATCTGTTCCTATGAAATCTACAAACTGTTTTACTGCTATAAAGCATTACTATCAAGCATTATTGACTTTTATTGGGAAAAAAAGTAAGATTTCAACACATATCTACAATGGAAAGTCTAAAAGTATAACTTACCAACTTTGGGTGAATAATAGTTACTGCAAATGGTAATTGGCACTTCATATGTATTTCTTAAGCATTTGTGTAAATCAAATAATACAAAACAAAAGTCAAACCATACGAATATAAACAACTTGAGAAGAGTTTCGTTAGCATTCCCAGTGTATTAAAAATCTATTTGTACCTACATCATAGATAAGTTTTGCGAATTTTGAAGTGGATCTTTTTTTATTGTTAGAGAGAATTTACTTTCACCTTTTTTACTACGTTTAACGACACATATTTGAATAAATTTGTAACTTTTTATTAGAAATAAATATAAACCGGAACCGTAAACTCGAGTCAAAGTAAAAATATTTGTTTCCGTTGAATGTAATATGGAAATTTTTAAACTAATAATAATAAATAAATAAATATAGTAAATAAAGCATTTTCCAAATCATTTGAATACTTATATTTATCACTTAATTTTAGAAAATAAACAATCAAAAAAAAAATATTAAGTGCCGTGTATCTTCGATTTCTAAACCGAATTCTAAAGTGAGTTTCTTTCGATTTCTAAACCATTACTTTGTTACGTTACTTTACTTGTTATTTATATAGATAAATGTGTAAACGTTATCATTATTAGCCCATTGGATCTCACTGTAGGGTAAATACCTTATTTTCATCCACTTTTCCCGGTCCGTTGCAGTTACCCAGTTTGTCAAAAATACATGGAAATCAACCCAGTACCGGCGTCGGGTTCTGCTCAAAAATGTTTTCTCTATATATTGTAGTATTATGTAACTATAACTTATTCATCACATAATTAGTATTACCCCAGTGGAGGTGCTTGAGGTGACTCGCGTGTTACGCTACTAGCTTTCAACATAATGCCTAAAAGCCTAATGACTCTCTAATGGGGGCACGCTCTCAGCTCGTAGTCATAGCTAAGGTCACATAGACCTTTAGGATCTTAGTTGAGCAAGAAACAGCGCTTAAATCATGCGATTGGAAGCGCTATTTTTTATTATTTGGGCTTTTACATGTGCAAGATATCATTTACATGTGCGGCTCCGTGCCTTAGTTGATAGTACCTTCGAAGTGAGGGGTTGTACCACACTTTGTGTGGAGAGCATGAAGTTTGTTCTCGGGTCGGTCTTGGGTGTTTGTCTTGTGTTTCTTTGTTTGTCCATGCCATCTGCGACACAGAGAATCCTAGTGCAGAGGTATAAGTGTGTAAACGTTTATTTATTATTTATTTTACAATATTTATCCTACGTTTAAAACAAAAATATTTTTGTACAAGTTCGTAGATATATTAAAGTTTGATAGTATAATCGTGTTTACCTACATCAAACTTACATGAAAAATTAAAGATTGTGAGGATGTATGGATGTCTGTTACTCTTTCACGAAACTACTGTATGGATTTTAATAAAACTTTACAATGCTATAACTCATACATCACAATAACATAAAGGTATCGTGTAAATTGGCCAAAATAAACGATATGTTTTAACCTAGGGTGGGGGATAGTGATCTTTGCATCAATTTTGTTCGTACATGTTATTATAAAATACCTATTTAATGTATAAGAACTCAAATTGTTACTGTATTATTGTTAAATTGATGGCATGTACTTAATTGTTTGTTCAAATAAATTATTATTATTATAAACGATAAGTATTAAGTAAGTCTGAAAAAAATCTATCATCTGCGAGCTATTTTGGCGTGCAGTGGAAAAACTGTAAGAGTTACACGAATATAATGCTCTACAAAATAATAAGCGACAGTTTTCATTACCCTATATTCAGTGGTAACCTCTGCCCATAACAAAAGCAATGCAACTTAGGTCCTCCCGATCTAAGTATGAAGTATGAAAAGACCCAAGTCGTACCCCGTAGTGCCCGTTACCTGAGACGGGAATGTTACGTATCATGCGCCTGTGATTTCACCGGCATCCACACCCTTCCACCACCCATAGCAATGCGAGTGCACTACTGCTTGGCGAATTTTACACAAGTTTCACTGCTACTTTTTGTTGCACCACCCAGGGGGTACATGTAGAGATTCAAAAAATACTCTCCTACGGATGTGAGTTTATAACTACTGAGTTGGATTGCTGTTGTCATGGGCGGGGGGGTACCACCTGGTGGGCCTTCAGCTCGTTCCCTCCGATACTATCATACATGATATTAGTATGATAAATTGACTATTTTATAATTAAATGGCCCGCATAATCGTATTTAATTTTCCTCGCAACATGAATATCATTTTTTTTATTGTAATTTCATACATGAGCACAGAATACTTACAGACAAGAACACTCTCGACCATTTTATTTACGTATGCATGAACCTGTCGGAAACTTACAAAGTATATTGAGCCTTATCACGAAGGGTGACATATTAAATTCATTTGACATCACCTGGGACTACCCCGCCAACTGGCCACGTACACTTACATGATATTGAATCTAAAGATTACGCAATAAAGCTCATTTCAGATTTGTGTTGAATCTAGCTATTTATTTTGTGATATAGGCCTGCTACGAGTCGAATCGAATGTGTTCTTTATTCAAATTAATATACACCTCTCGCCTGTGGCGTTTTAAATATCTATAAGTACCCTCCAAAAGTATTACTTTTTTAATTTACGATGTGATTAAATTGAATTCTATTCATCGGGATATAAGTGGTGATTACATGTTGCAAACACAACATAAATTCAGATAAGTACAGGTACAGGTACCTTGTGATTGTGGATGTGTTAATATTTACATAAATCAAAAATATATCATGTAAATATTTTTGTGTCACTTAATTTGGAGTTGTATAATAAAGTTATTGGTTGCATTGCTGTTTTTCTGTTTCATTTTACTTTTTTTGTTTATACTTTAAATGTGACACCTGACGTTAAATGGTTACCTTCACCTATAACAACAGCAATGCGAGTCGGGTCCTCCCCGACAATGGTTTCATTGCTGTTTTACTGTATCATTTTTAATACTTTAAATGTGACACCTGACGTTAAATGGTTACCTCCACCAGCAACAGCAATGCGATTCGGGTCCTTCCCGACTGAAATATCAGAAGACCCTAGTGACATCCCGTGGCGCACGTTACCATCTTAACGTGAACATCCGTATCAGCCTCTAATGTTCCCACCGCAGGGACATCGGCCTACTCTCGATAATTGAGAGTGAATGGGCTTTGATCTACCACGGGAGCCCAGTCCGGATTGGTAGATGTCACGTCTTCGAACATATGGTTCTAAGACATGCCGGTTTCCTCACGATGTTTTCCGTCACTGTTTCGAGAACGTGTTGCGCACATAAATTTTTCAAGGGAAAAACGTGCACGTATGGGTTTTTTTTTTACACACTCATACCTCTGCACTAGGATTCCCTGTGTCGCAGATGGCATGGACAAACACAGAAACATAAGACAAACACCCAAGACCCGAGAACAAAGTTAATGCTCACCACACAAAGTATGCCCCGGCCGGGAATCGAACCCGGGACCCCTCGCTTCGAAAGCAAGGCTACTACCAACTAAGCCACGGAGCCGTCAAACTAGCACCGTTCAAATTGAAAGTCAGCGTCTATGCCCCTGGGCCACCACGGTCTCACAACATCCTTAACATAATTAAAGGCTAACAAGAAATCAGCTACGTAATAATTCAATAGTAAAATCCCTTTATCGTTTTATTCATAAATCATAACCAGATAATTGTCCGCCATAATTGCACACTCTTCCATTCCATTTCACCCGTTTTCTTTCTGTCGATCGCTGCGATTACTTTGTTAATGTTGTATTGGAATCGGTTAGGGGTGGAAAAAGCCGGCGGGGAAGGAGAATCCGGCTACGCTTTTATCCGGCTTATACGCATATCAAAGTATTGAACACTTTGATATGCGTATAAGCCTGATAAATTTATGCTTTCTTCTGGCATGGAAAAAAACCGTGATGAGCACAATAAACAATAAATTATTGAGAAGACTTAACAAATATATTTTTTTTTCTTTTTTTTTTTCAAATAAATATGTAGAACGCGTGTTTTGTACCTACAATTTTCACGCGTTCTTGATAGTATATTTGGTGATTGTTCAAACACAATCCAATCTACGGGAAAGAATGATTGAGAAACCCCTAATGGATTCCTTTAAATTGAGGAATTTTGAGGGATCATCTGTAACCATTAAATAAACAAGTTTATTTAAAAAAAAACTCTCTCTTCGTAGACTTATCCGGCTTTTTAAACACCGTTGTGCCAAGCGTAAAAAGGAACAGAATGACTTCAACTGCAATTTAAAACAAAGTTTCGATAATGGAACGTTACGAGATTCTTAATTGAAATAGTTGATTTTTCTTCGCGATTTCATCTAAGACGTTTTTCTTTGGTGTATTTTTTACGGGAGAGTGGGGAAGTTTGAACTGATTGGTGTATTGTACTCAATGAGTTTTTCTCTGCCATTTGTCAGCGTACTTGAATGCTCAGGTATTTTTTAAGAAGAAAATTTCAGTTTTGTTTTTGAATGGAAATTCAGAATTTTCACGAGCACGTTTTTAGTACTCCGAAAAGTACAAAATCTCAGAGTCGATAGTTTGAAACAAATAAAAAAAAAAGTCCTTTGGAGAAATGGGTATAGGGTAAAATCAATACCTCTCAGAAGAAGACCCAAACACTACAGGTGCGATGTACAGCGGAAACCGGCCTTTCTTCCATACATCAAAGGAGTGACGGATAAGATATCCAAAGTTCTTGAGAAGGCTTCGATCAAAACCATATTTTCTCCTTGGAAGAAAATTGCACAATATTTACGATCACCAAAAGACTCCTTTCCGTTTGAAAAACCCGGCGTGTATAAGATAGACTGCAGCTGTGGAAGTTCGTATATTGGGCAAACAAAGCGTACCATAGCTTGCCGGGTAAAAGAACATATACGAGCTGTTAAAAACATCGACACTAACAAGTCCGCCATAGCAGAACATCTTCTGGAGTCGGGTTCAAATCACTGGATCGAGCTACATAACCCGAAGGTAATCTCAACAGAACGTCACTATATACCTAGACTGGTCCAGGAAGCAATTGAGATTACCAAACATAAAAACTTTAATCGGGAAGATGGTTTTAAACTCTCTAGTATTTGGAATCCGGTGGTCAGGTTGTGCAAAAACCGAAGAAACACGGAACCTGTGGCACGTCTCGATACAGTGAGTGTTGTGTGTCGCGATCGAATTAATAGTGAAAACGAAACCGGTGGTAGCGGCGACGTGGTCGAACGTACAAAACGAGTGCGCAAGAGGGTAGACCGATATGTCTGCCAATGATTTTGCACACTTCACTTCGCAAAGACTTCAGTTTGCCCGGGACCATGACGCATGTAACTGCGTCGAAATATCGGGAGTCAACAAAACTCACAAATCATGGTAAATATCTCGGTAACACGAATAATAATGTTCATAACCATGATAGTTTTAAATTTTATAAATAAAAAAAAGGTTCGTATGAATTTTTTTTAAAGAAAGTTGTGCTTATGGCGTTGGGAGGGCCAGATTCGGAGACCGATACAGAAATATAGTTTTTTTTTTCATGTAATTATAGAAAAGGGACTACTTGACTGATGATGTTAATTAGTTACAGTCACCCTTAAACATTAGCTAAAAGATTTCAGTCGTCCCCAACTGAACTATAATGGTTGATATAAATAAATATTCATGGATTTATCACACAGTGCCATCTAGCCCCAAACTAAGTATAGCTTAGTTGGTACTATGGAAGCCAGATCACTGACAGAATACTTGTTCGTCACACAAACGCTTGTCTTGTGTGGAAATCGAACTCACGACCCACAACGTAAGACAGAGCATGTACAAATATACTGAGATTAATACACATGCGTATGAGACGTATCATCCCCGCTTTGGGTGACGCAACGGGGTGCGACTTGAGTGCAAAATCCTTCGTTGGAAGGACCTAAGTCATTGCTGTTTCTATGAACTTTAGCTCATCAAGACGAGAAACTAACTGACTCATCAGTATGGTCAGCTTGTTTTCCACTTAATAAACATAAAAAAGTCCTCAAAAAAATAGCAAAGAAAATAATGTAGGCAAACCGATGCGACGTAGCGTCACCTCGCGAAAGTGGAACACACGGGAGTCCCGTGAATAATTTGAGAGTGAATTCGTTTCCTTGATACATTATAAATGAGGTGTTATTTACGTTCTGCATTGGTACACCGGCCTTATTCTTTCGAACGTTCACGAGACACTGCACACATACTAAAAGAACGATGCTTATATTATTACAAAGTTGCCGAATACTGGTGCAAGCTGGTTTATTTACAGTAATATATAAGAAACGATTTGGGGGGTCATCCTACTGCGTCCATCACCCGAGACGGGGATGATACGTCTCATGCGCATGTGATTTCACCGGCAGCCACACCCTTCCACCGGAACACAGTAATGCAACCACTATTGCTTGGCGGCAGATTCCAGATGTGGTGGCAGTACCTCTCCGGACGAACTTGGCACAAGTTCTACTGCTACTTTTGGTTGCTCCTTTAGCACCACCCAGGGGGTACGTGTAGGGAATCAAAGGGTACACACCTACGGACGCGAGCAACTGGACCCCCCCCCCCCCCATAACATGTCGCAGGAGCTACTTAGGCACATTACAAGCACAAAGACATGTCAAATTACAATCATTTTTCATGTTTTAGCTAGTCTTATTTGTTGAGATTACGTCTGTTCCAACTCTAACCGACCAATTTCTAAGATCCTAGAACCAATGTGACAACCTGAGATTTTCTTGGAAAAAATGTGATCGTTTGTTGACAGTTCGTTTCGTCTGGACACATCAAAAGAAAAATGTACCAAGTTTCTACATAAATAAAACTTTTACCTTGAAAGTTGTGATGTGCATCCATTTTGTCCTGTATTTATGCGACGACGTTTAAGAAATCTAGGCGTGTATTTACTATTTCTGTTTATTTTCTAAAGATTCAATTCAGTACTTATTCGGCGTCGATTGGGTTAGCTAATCCATTCGAAAATCACGTTGATAATTAAGGTTGCATGATGAATAAATACAAGTTATCAGACTTCTATTATACTCGTACAGGCGAAGGTTCGTATGTATGTGTCTATATGTGTGTATGGTACTGATAATTTTACGTGATAACGTGATAATTGATGAAAAATTGCATACTTTTATGAATTGCACTGGTTCCGCGCTCTCGCTCGGCTCAGGCGGAACGTGACAATGAGTCATGCTTTTTCGTGCGAGTTGCGGCGTTCGATTATAAGACGTTATCACGTCAAAATCTCTATCACTGGCTGTACGATACGTTAGAAGTAAACTGGTATCCGAGTTCTTAACTAAAACATAATGGTTTTTTGTCAATCTGTGAAAATATAATTTTTGAGTGAATGTTCTACTAAATACTCAATATTTATTGCATTTCACATTGTTATTTAGTTGGTAACACAATAGTATTAGTTTCACATATAAACCCTTGTTGGGTATTGCAATAGGAGACAGGTATTCTTATATCTCACTCTAAAAGCAAATAAATATGAAATAAATTGGATTTAGATTTTAGGTACATATTATGTCAACTTCCATAGTAATAATGATAGTTTATATGATTGAAATATTTATAATACGTCAATTTTTTTTCTAAGTTCTCTATTTAAATGAAGAACCACTCATCAAGTTGTAATTCCCGTGGCAGTAGTCGAGACAAAGCTGTTAAACCCTGAAGGAACATCAGAGAATGCTACAGCTACAAAACCTTAGAAAATTAAGACATAGAACTCTTGTAAAACTACAATAGAAAAAATGTAATTTCTCTTGTGTCTTGTGACCTCTCGCCACCACTAATTTTAAAACTTTCTTCATTAGAAATTTCACTGTAGAAGTCAAGTTGGTCCTTTAATTTCGTTTCTTTTTAATTTTCGCCAAGTGAATGCAAAAAGTTTTTCTCTAAAAAGTTTAATATAAAATGTTTGTTTCTCCTGTTTCTTTCGGATTTCGATTCTTCGTTGGGGGTACTTTATTTACAACTGGCAATAAAATTACGAGTGTTTGAGTATTCTATATTCTTGTATCTTTTCTTAGTAAGGAATAACTGTTGAATCTTTACAAGGTCTTGATAAAAAGTTATAAGATATTGCTTTTTTTATGCCACTAGGGACAGAATGGGCTGATGGCCTATCTCATGTTAAGTGATCACCGTCGCCCATAAACAACGAAAATACGACTCCGGTCTTCCCCTAAAGTATGAGAAGACCCAAGTTGGATCTCGTTGCGCCCCTGACGGAGGCGTCGGAGTAATCCCTCAAGTGGCAGTTATTTCACCTCAACCTTCCACAATACAGCAACGCGAGTGCACCACTGCTTGGTGGTAGAATTGATGTGGTGGCAGTACTTCCCTGAATGAACTTCCCCATGTAGCTCCTTCCCCATGTCAGGAGACACGTGTAGAAACCCTGAGGGTATTCACCTACGGTCACGCGAACAGCAACATGGTCCATCACAGTTTATTTCTTGTATTATGGCAACACCAGTGATTTGTATTAATCTTAAAATTGAGTGTAATAAAGGTTACAATTAGTTTAATAACCCCAAGTCAACAGCGATCATATAAAAACAACGCTTCACTTAAACAAACAAAAATCTAAAACTATTCAATTTAGACTCAATACCACGACATGCTAAGTGTAAAGCTTACTAAGTTACACTAATAAGTTGCCAGTTTCAAGATAAAACACACGAAACGTTTCTCGCAGATTGGGAACTTCGTAGTGGATCTCAAACTTTGTTGACACAGCGGGAGTTCCCCGTAATTGAAGCGACGAAAACTGTTTCACAGAATCTTTATTTGCTTTGTTTGATGGTTTTCTTAGAAAAAGTGGCTTTGTGAGCAGTATAGATAGAGGGAAATTCAATGGTATGAAAATTAATTGATATGTTTCGGGCGCGCGCGTCGTGAAGACTCGAAAACGTCATAATTGGGACATCTTGTATTTAATCCGCGTTGTTATATCATTCTGGTTGTAAATTGTAACTTTTAAATAAACTGGCCATATTTTGTCACAATTAACCCTAATGCAGACAAAACTTGCGAACGTACATTATCTCGGACATTGGCAGAATTTGTGTGGCATAAATCAAAAGGCCAAAAATAATAAGAAGAAGTAACCCGCGTTAATTTTGAAACATTTGAAGCGCAATCGTTCAAATGATACCTATCTCTTTTACATACGTGTTAATCCTATCTTTTGTTCTAATTTGTGGAACAGTCAACATGATTTGCACTGTATCAGTATTGTATGCCAGTGCTACCAGATTTTAAACGTTGGGAACGACGAACTTAAGATATCTGGGTATAATAATGTTTCAATGGGAAAAGTGATTAACTTAATTAAACAGATAAAACAGATAAACAACTTTGTTATTATATCTACTAATATTATAAATGCGACAGTTTGTCTGTATGTCACTTAAGCCACATAAAAAAAAACTTTTATATTTTTTGTTTGTTGATCTAAACTTTTGGGGTTGCAGTAGCTCGTTTCCTCAGGTGAGTACTATAGGAAGTAGCAAAAAGTAGCAGAAGTGCTGCCAATGAAAAATGAAACTTTTACAATTATTTTGTGTAGCAAAACGCTAGCATGAATTTTTTCTATAATCTAATTATGTCTGCAATTATATTTTTTTAATTACTTTTACTCTCTAATTCCCTTGTACTAGGACTCCCTGTGTTGCAGGTGGCATTAACAAACAAGGAAACAAGACAAACACCCAAGACCCGAAAAAAGCTACAAGGCCGGGACTCGAACCCAGAAGCCAAAGCAAATAACAAAGCTACGTAGGCGACGAATTCACTTTTCGCTCCCGACTTTATAAATCACGAGCACACGTGCGAACACACAAGAAAACATTTCCAACTGACCGCAAAAGGCGTAATAAGGGCGCATTCACACGACCCGGCAAAATGCCGAGCAGGTGGCCGGGCGCGACCGGAAATTGCCAATCATACGCCCGATGCGGTCGACTTTATGAAGTTACACGTTGCAATCGCGCGTAAATCGTAATGTGGCGTTTTTCAGAAAATGTGGCTGGTTTTCTGAAAAATGTGAGACCTTGTTTCTATCAATAGGTGTTATTTAAGAGCGCGTGCCAGCGCTACAAGACAGATTCACGAAATCGTTGAGAGGGATAGCGTCCAATGGATATCTGGGCGTGTGAGCGGGACAGAGTTGAAATGCTAGTGAACCAACGTCAAAACACATTTCAATTAATCATAAAATTGATTATAGAAACATGTTAATAGTTATTATCTATATAACAAACCAAAAATAATTAAGAAAGCATCATTCTCGAGATCTAGACCATTTTTTTTCAAACGACTATTTTGTTTTAGACTTTTTCCAGAATCATATCAAAAGTGTTAGAACTAATTTCAACTACTAAGAATCTATTGCAGCTCGTGAATTGTTGAGCATTTTAAATGTAATATAAATGTCTGTTTAGTCAATACTAATAAATATTAACAGGAAAATATAGTATAGATAGTCTTTCTAGGGAGCCCCTAACTGGCCAGAATCCTAGCCTGGTGTGCAATAAAGAGTATATTATATATATATATCTATTACGCGCTGTCAAATTTTACAACATTAGCAAGCCCTTCTTTTGTGATGATTGAAAGTTCTGGAACTTTTGCTAAACACTTTTCCGATTGGCGACATAAAACCTTATCCCATTACGTCATCACGTCGTGACGTCACATCGCGTTGAACTCGTCATCCGTATCAGCCGATCTCGTTTCGACTGAAACATCCTTGACCTACTACAGGATGCTCAAATATTTCTGGAGGAAAGCTATTCGTGCGTGTAATTTAGCTTTTGATGCATTAAATATCTATACATCTATAAAATAAATGAAATTGAAGTGTCTGTTTGTGAAGTTAAAATAACAGCTTTTTAAATACCATACATCTTTTTTTTGTCTGTATTTTTCCGGCTTATATCGGAAACGGCTGGACCGATTTTAATGGTACTTTCACTGGCAGATAGCTGATGTTTTTAAGAGTAACTTAGGCTACTTATATTGTCCAACTATAAATCAATTAAGAGATGCAATTTTATTTACTAAAATTATACAAAAATATTCATATTGAATTCCATTTCAAGAAATTCATGCGGTCACAATTACAGCACTTCCTCCTTTTCCACCCTAAAATGTTTTACAGGTTTTTAAAAGCATATCTTGAACAATCATGGTACAAAACATTTGTGATCTGATCTTAAGATATTCACTTATATTAAATATTAATCTAAGTGAATATCTTAGAGATTTTCGTTTTATAAATTGCACGTACAGCTTCAAACGAAATAAGCATTTTCAAAACGAAAATAAGCTAGATATCTGCTGCTTTTCCTCCGCAGTTTAGGACTTAGGGAAGGCATAAGCATCCGCCAGATCACTGCCAAATAACCTTGCAAGAAAAGCTCTGTGCTCATGTGCTGCTAAACAGGATCCCAGCGCTATTCAGCACAAGCTTAAGTGTCTCACGAATACTTAACACTTGATCCAAAACCGTAACACCCTGTACGTATCCCGTAAATTCTACTATCCATCATGCGAAAGTCGCCGCGGCGTATCTCCGCCAACTCCGTCCACATGAAATATGATTCTAAATATTAACAGCGGACGTGTGCGCTGGCCCTTACGAAACAGATGGCTGCCGTGATATTAATCATTATACGGTTATTCGTACACATCAACCCGTTTAAGCCTTTATTAAAGACTAGAGACCCGCCCCGGCTTCGCACGGTTAGTAAAGCATCAGTGTCGTATTAGAAACTACCCGTGCGAAGCCGGGGTAACTTGCTAGTGTATTATACATATAAACCATCCTCTTGAATCACTCTATCTATTAAAAAAACCGCATCAAAATCCGTTGCGTAGTTTTAAAGATTTAAGCATACATAGGGATATAGGGACAGGGAAAGCGACTTTGTTTTATACTATGTAGTGATGAAATGGTACAGGCATTACAAAATGCCCACCATGAAAATATGGGGAAAACTGACAGAAGTTTTTTGCAACACAAAAAATTACTTACACTTTTCTGGATAATAAATATGTGTCGATCCAAGGTATGAGTTTTTTTTTATTCGATGTAGTGACGGAACGAGATGAGGGACCATCGGTGGTTAGTGGCTACCACCAGGTGGGTTTTCTCTTCGGTGAGAGAATGCGGTATGTTCATGCAGGATGGTGGAAACTGTTTGTGATCCAATCTTCATTTCAGTTTGAATCTCTCGATGTGCAATGTCTTTATTCATCATGGTGACATTTCGTTAAAATCTGGTATTGCGCACATGAATAAAAAAAACTCATTGATGCACGTGTTTTGAACCAGCGACCTTCATGGAGGTCGGCGTCTGTGCCCCTGGGCCACCACGCTCTCTCAATCACCATATTGGGGAGCAACATCACGATTTGTCTACAAAATATCAATAGAACTCCGCCATTTTCGTGACCCGTACACTGTCGGTACACTGCAGTGACATAACCAACGAGCGAGGCGTCAGTAACAACTTCAAGTTTAACTGAATTAAAAGCTTTCAGAGTTGTATCTTACTAACGAATGTTACACGCAATGGGCGACGGAGCACGTGTCGCGAAGGCAACAAGGCAACTCAGTTGGAGCCATTTTTAGGGTTCCTTACCCAAAGGGTGAAACGGGTCTCGTGTCCATGTAATTGGCATGCATAAACTAATATTTCAAATCCTGAGAGGAACCTAAATTATTATCACATTAATATTTGTTCGGGCCGGAGTTACAGTAAGAATACGTTAAGGGTCTCTTAGGGTACACTGGGGTGTAGGTCGTGAGTTTGGTTCCCACCCAAGACTAATATTGTAATGTTCTGTTATTAACAAAAATGGTTATTCTGTGATTGGGTGTTATTTAATACTAGCGACACGCCCAGGCTTCGCACGGTCGTACAATGTGTGACGTAGGTCGTGATCAAACACCCATTTATCCAATAATAAATGAAAGTTTAAACATTTAAATTAACGTTAGAAAAAGCTAGAACTTACTACATACAAATTATATTAGAATAGTATATATTATTATATTATATTATATAATAATATGTTATTTTTATCTGCTCAGCAGATAATGAATCCTGATGGAGACAAATAGTACATATCAAAGTCCTTCATAAAGGTGTCTCAGCAGTGAGGATATCGACGTACGGAGTATATTGTATATTAAACGTACGTGTAATTATTTAATTTTTTTTTTGTTATGTGCATGAATGACGGCGCGAGCTGAGCACCCACCTGATGGTAAGTGGTGACCCTCGCCCATGACAACAGTAATGCGTGCGACTCAGTATGAGATCCAAAACTTTACTGAGTCGCATTCATCCTGCTGCGTCCATCACCCGAGACGGTGATGATACGTCTCATGCGCATGTCATTTCACCGGCAGCCACACCCTTCCACCGGAACACAGTAATGCAACCACTACTACTTGGCGGCAGATTCCAGATGTGGCGGCAGTACCTCTCCGGACGAACTTGGCACAAGTTCTACTGCAACTTTGGGTTGCTCCTTTAGCACCACCCAGGGGGTACGTGTAGGGAATCAAAGGGTACACACCTACGGACGCGAGCAACTGGAAAACATCAAAACAGCATCAAAACATTTCCTTTGACACGTAATCGCCCCCTTAACTCATACAGCCAAGCCTATCGGGAAGTTCTGTTTTACGTAGCCTTAAACTCAGCTTAACTTCTTCTGATACAAACATTAGACGTGTAAAAGCTTTGGAACACCTCCCTACTTGGGGCTTTTGTCTGACAGCATGTGAAGGGAATGTTTAGCAAAATTTATAACGTGCCTTGTTTACGTGTTTCTTGGGAGATGTGATCCTGTTTTGGATAATTATATTATAAAAAGTGTTTTTTACCTGATTGCGCCAGAAGGGGATTTTTGGGTGTGTGTTTGTGTGTTTTTTGTCACGCTCTGTAGCCTAAACGGTTTGATGGATTTTAGCTTGAGAGGTGTCTTTAAATTTATCATAATTGTGAGAGTGATACTGACTGATACCAAAATTATAAAAAGTAAAATGGCCTGGATATCTTGTGTTTAGCGTATTTCCATTTCTGTATGAGCGCCGAAGCGTAGTTAGTTCGATGCGTAATCGTTATTCATTTACGGTGCACTTGCACTTGAAAAAACTCCAAAAACATACACCTCAGTCTGGCGCTGTTAGATAAAACCACAGAAAAATAGGACAGACCACAGAAAAATAGGAGAGAGCTCTTCTAATACAGGTCTAGTCACACTTAACTTTGTTTTTAAAAATTAAAAATTCTTCTTTTTTATTGTATGTGTTTTTTTTTATTATTATTGGGTGTGTGAATATGACTCCGCCCTTTCTCAACAGATGTCGTTTTTAGTATTGTTTACGTGTACTAATAAATGACCATACTTGTATTCGATAGTACTGAATGTCAGCTATCTAACGCATTTTATGATATTTGGTTGAAGTGTAAGCAACAATTGTTTTCACCTTTTCGAAAATGTCGGTTTTTATTCCAAATAAACGTCATTTGCGGGAAGTGTTATTACATTATTTTATTGCGAAGAAAACTGCAGCGGAAACTTATCGTTTGCTTGTGGAGATTTATGGTGAGCATGCTCCGTCTAATACAACTTGCAAGGAATGGTTTCGACGATTTCAAAATAACGATTTTAGTACTGAGGATAAAGAACATGGAAAACCACCAAAAAAATTTGAAGATGCTGAATTGGAAGCATTATTGGCGGAAGATTCTTGCCAAACTCAATCAGAATTAGCTGCAGCATTAAATGTTGATCGTTCAACTGTTGCAAAGCGTTTACAAATGATGGGAATGATTCAAAAAGCCGGTGACTGGGTTCCACATGATTTAAAAGAAAGAGACATGGAACGTCGGAAAACCATTTGTGAAATGCTGCTTCAAAGACAGCAAAGAAAAGGATTTTTGCATCGGATAGTCACAGGAGACGAAAAATGGATACACTACGAAAATCCTAAACGCAAAAAAGCTTGGGTGAAACCAGGCGAACCAGGCCCATCACAGCCAAAAATAAATATTCACTGTGCCAAGGTCATGCTCTGTATTTGGTGGGATCAGAAAGGTATTGTATATTATGAGTTGCTCAAACCCTCTGAAACTATTAATGGAGAAGTTTACCGACGACAACTAATGCGTTTGAAGCGAGCCATAGAAGAAAAACGACCAGAATGGGTGAATAGACATAACAAATTAGTTCTTCAGCATGACAATGCCAAACCGCATACCGCAGAAGTCGTAAAAAGATATTTAGAGGGACAGGACTGGGAAGTGTTACCCCACCCGCCATATTCACCAGACATAGCTCCTTCAGATTACCACCTATTCCGGACGATGCAGACAGACCTTACTGGAGAAAAGTTTACTTCATGTGAAAGTATCAAAATTTGGATTGACAACTGGATAAGCTCAAAAGACCAGGACTTCTTCCAGCAAGGAATACGAAAACTACCTGAACGATGGGCGAAGGTTGTAGCTGCAGATGGAGCATACTTTCAATATTTTTTTTTTTTTTAATTTTGTAAGCGAACAAATGTGTTTTATTTTGACAAAAAGGGGCGGAGTCATATTCACACATATTACTTTAATTTTTATCTATTGTGATTTGTTGTATACTATTGTGTTTGCGAGAATAAACTGTTTTTTCTTTGTTCTTTCTTTCTTTTCTAAACAGAAGACAAACCCACACGTGCACTAATGAGTTTTTTCACTTGAAACATTTATGTGCGCAATACCACGATCTCGAAACGGTGAAGGAAAACATCGTGAGGAAACCGACATGTCTTAGAACCAAAAATTCGACGACATGTGACCCTACCGATCCGGATTGGCACCCGTGGTAGATCAAAGCCAATTCACTCTCAATTATCGAGAGTAGGCCGGTGTCCCTGCAGTGGGAACATTAGAGGCTGGTACGGTACAGATTTGCTCTTCGTCAAGAGTCAAATAAATCACACAAATATTATATAGGCATAAGTTTGTATGCATGTGTGTGTTATCTTTGTAACTCTATTACGCTCAAACGTCGGAACGAATTCGGATTAAGTTGGGTGCCAGGATAACTTACATCCTGGATACATACATAGGCTATTTTATCCCTAAAAAGCGAAGTATTCCCATAGGATGGCCCACCGGAGTGCAGTTTATTATCTCATAATCCCTTAAACCCGTATCTTTAGCCGAAAACTGTGGAATATCTTTTCAAAGTTGGCATTACCACTTCACTAAGTATATTTATTTGACAGGACGAGCGAGAACAAACTTGAACTCTGCTCGAGTCTTGTACCTAATGAATTTAATTATGTTGGTTTTGTGTTAGTTTCTCGTATCTTTCCTACGATTTGTTTCCTTGACAATCTTTTGCTGGTAAAATTGGGTTATCGCAAGCTTAGTTTCATATAATTTGTTTATGCTTGCTTTCATGCATTTTTACTGCTTTTTTGGAGTCTTAAAGTTATCTTAGGACATGCTTTGGGGGTCCAGTTACTCACGGCCGTAGGTACCTTTTGAATTCCTACACGTACCCCTTGGGTGGTGCTTAAAATGCAACAAAAAGTTTCAGTAGAACAGTTTTAGCCCGGAAAATACTGCCTCCACACCTGATAATCTGCCACCAAACAGTGGTGCACTCTCATTGCTGTGTCCGGTGTAAGGGTGTGAGTGCCGGTGAAATCACAGGTGCATAGTAATATCCCCGTCTCAGGTGACTGGCGCAACAAGTGAAGTGAAGTGTCAGAAACATAGACCATGGGTTTCTCTTACCTAAAAGATAGAATAACCCAAGATGCATAATCCGTTCCTATCACGCTTAAAGGCGTCTGAACACTGAAACATGAAAAGCTAAAAAAATACAGTCAACTCGAATAGATACGCTACGTTGCAAGCACTTTGCTAAGCATGCCAAAATCGGTTGCTAGTACGGACGCAAACTTGCTGACATGTCTCTCTCAAATCATTTTCCACCGCTGAACTAAGGTAGTAAAGAACAGTTGAATCTCCGCGTTCCGAGCGATTAATCCACCCAAATGTACCGAGAGGGTGTGATAGTGCTTGTAATAAATAACAGATCAATTGAACTATGCTTCTAAGCTATAGCTAGACTTCAATTGGCGATAACTAACATCTTGTTTCATATATTCTTAACTGTTTAAGCCTGTGGCGTGAACACACAGAACGCAATTTAAGAGTCAAAGCATAAATTTAGCAGCTATTGCGATATAACTTTTGTTTCTCAATTATTGCTTTGGGAGTCATTTATTTATTTATTTTTTATAATTGCAACATTACAGAATTCCAAATAGTTACATTAGAATAGACAAAAAAAATGATAAATAAAAGTATAAAATGCACACAAATAAAACAAAATAGGCAAACATAAAAAAATTACAACAGTATCTTACAAGAGAGAATAGAAAATAGAACCATGATCAAAGTATATTAAAACTAAAAATAATAGTCATAATAAAAATATTTTTTTAAATAATAGTCATATGATGCGGTCGCGATGCGGTTGCAATAAGGCCGCGTGAGCCACGAGTGGCGAGTTTATCGCTGCGATTCACTCGTCCGTAGAGATGTTCTTTAACGAGTGAATTGAACAATCCTACTCTTTACTTCATTGCACTTAAATTGCAACATCCCGAGTCAATGCTTCTAAAGAAGCCAAACACGTTCTAGTGTGGAGTATTTCCATTTCATGATTTACTTCGTATTTTTAATTCGTTATATTACTGATACCGTACGGTGCACTGAGCTGTTTTCGGAAACTCATAATCGAAGTAGCAGTAGAACTTGTGGAAAGACCGCCCTGAGAAGTGCTGCCTTTGAACCTGAAAATTTACCATAAAGCAGTGGTGCACTCGCATTGCTGTGTTCCGGTGAAAGGGTGTGGGTGCCTATGAAATCACATGTGAATACAACGTACCATACCAGCCTCTAATGTTCCCACTGCAGGGACACTGGCCTACTCTCGATAATTGAAAGTGAATAGGCTCTGATCTACCACGGGAGCCCAATCCGGATTGGTAGATGTCACATGTCGTCGAATTTTTGGTTCTAAGACATGCCGGTTTCCTCACTATGTTTTCCGTCACCGTCGGAAAGTCGGCGTCTGTGCCCCTGGGCCACCACGCTCTCAGGCCAAACACGTGTCGATTCAATTATTGAGCATTTTCATCGCACTTATGATTCAATATGTTACTGGTAGCATACGGTTTTTCTCAACTCATTAATCAGTATTTCATTAATCAGAATTTCAGTAAGAAGTAGCACTTGTGCAAAGTTTGCCCGGAGATGCTACCTCCAAACTGGGATCCCTACCTTGTGGTAGCAACTGGTGCACTCGCATTGCTTCCGGTAGAAGGGTCCCCGTATAGAGTGACGGGCTGCGACTTGGGTCTTCTAATACTTCAGGGAGGATCTTAGTAGTACTGCTGTGGTTTTGGGCGTAGATAACTTAACATCAAGTGGACTTTTAGCTCGTCCCGTCACTTATGTGACAAAAAAACCTGAAAGAAAGAATAATTTTTATGGAAACCTTGTCATTTTAACCACAAAATAAAGCTAAAATGAGGAAATTCAGTCACAATGGGCTAGGTGTATCAATCTGCTTCAGCTCACCGAGACGACAATAGAACTAACGCCGCGAGTTATTTAAACAGATAACGCTAAAGCGGGAAATTTATGCGAAGTGATTTTTAACCCTTTGTCTAGAACATCAAGGAGATGGCTGGAAAACTACACACAAAAAACTCTTACATATTCATATCGCTGTAATTTCCTTAAAATAAAAAAATACCAACTAATTACACCAAATAATATCAAAACATGCTAAGTTTCCAACTTTTATTTCCAAAAATATTATTTCATTCAAACCTTGCCTATGTCAATTATGATCACATCGAAAAAAAATCAGACATACCGGTTGAGCCGTTCTCAAAATGATTCTCCCTCATAATCATGTGGTAATTTAATTTAATTTTTAACCTCCGACGAAAAAAGGGTGTTATAAATTTGTAAGAATTGTCAGTAAAACTGACTGCAATTTGACATATATGTGTGCATGTAAGGAGCTTCTGTGACACGTTATATGCTCATGAATATGTTTACTTGTCTGAGTAAAAATTGGCAAACTCAAACTCAAACTTACACTTGTCTGTGTAAGTTTGAGTTTAAGTGCGACTCTGTATACAATTACACTGAGTCGCCTTCATCCTGCTGCGTCCATCACCAGAGACGGGGATGATACGTCTCATGCGCATGTGATTTAAAAGATGCGGTATACCGCACTGGTTTTATATGTAGTAATTTTGATTGGGCTGTTCCCAATACGCTGTGGTTGCGCCGTGGTTGATATATGACCATTCGGGCCCAAATTTGTACGTAGCTCGTCAGTTGTTTGACTGGCGTTATCAGACTGTTGTTCTGTGATGAATTGAGACTGGGAGCATGATGCCTCGGGGGCTATACGCAAAATCGATAAATCGCTGTTTTTGTGTTGTATCCTATTCTACGAATAAGTTGTCAATGGCTTGTGAATGGTGAGGGATTCTAAAAAAAATCGGAAAAAAATTAATAAACGTTTATACGTTAATGCAGTGGAATACCCTGTGTCACAGATAGCTTGGACAAACATAAACACTAGTCAAACAACCAAGACCCGAGAACAAACTTTATTCTTTCTATACAGTGTGTGTTACTGCATAAACTTTATAAGTTTATGCAAAAACACACTTTTGTATCTCACTTACTAAACACGCAGTCCCATAAAACAAGTATTATTATCTCCTACCCAACAAAATTCAGCCCTAGAGGAGAACGGGGAAATTTGGTCCATTAGTAGATTACAAGTTTATGTTGCAAAAATACACAAAAAAAAATGTTAATAGTTTTATCTGCACGCACGGTTGAAAACAACGTACCTACTGTTGTAAAGTTGTGTATTTATCGGCCCCGAGGGGGCCGTCTCGTTCCCTCCAAAATGACGTCATACACGCAAGTTTTACAACCGGTTGTAAAACTGACTCATTGGGAATTACAAATTCTGTTTCAGGCCACATTTTGCATGGGGCTGGAATAATGCGTGCCCCTTAGAAGCCGCTGTCACTTAGATTTTGTTCATGATAATGAAACTATCCTTTATTTATTTCGGATTTTATGATATATTATTACCTATTTGGATTCAAGCTTCTGTCAGATATAATTGTAGACCAAGTACTGTAAGATGTCGTTCGACAATTAACGTGTAGTAGCTTATCTAATTCTTATTTACCTACTAATTTGTTGTAACTTCTTTGTTATTTTCATAATTATAATGTCAGTCAATGCCAGTTAATTTAATAAAATCTCAAAGAAGTTACATTAATGACATCGAATAAACTGACTTCAAAACTTTTATCACTTTTTACATCCTCAGGTTTCTATGGAACCCTATCAGATTAAAAATGAATCGAAGATCCACAATTCAAAATTCAAAATATTTATTTGAATTAAAAAGGGAGGAGCCTTTTTTGAAGCAATTTTATTTAAAAGTAAGTTATTTTTACCATAATTTTGCTATGGTCATCTAGTAGAAATAAATATGGTTCAGTGCCTCCCAAGAAACTGAACCATACTTTATTTCTTAATTTTATCTTTGACGTTGCAGTTGATCGAATAACACAAGTGACGAGACTGGCTGGATTTGTATGGGGTCATTTGTTTTTCAGTTATTGTAGTTCAATAGTTTTTACACTTTTTGCAAGCGTAATTAAACAAAATATATTATAGTTTCTGTAAATTTATTTACGTGTGCTTAAATAGTCACTTATCATCAATGATCATTCATAAATTTAAGTTATTTATTATCTCCTATACGCATATAGCTTGTGATTTGGATTTGGTTTCTTTTGTAACCTTATTAATCTATCAATATTTTTGTAATAAATGTTAATATATTTCTAGTCAACCAAAAAAGCAAAACAATTTTGGATGAAAAAGTCTTAAACCAAGGCACAAACACACAATACCCAACTTTTCCAACTCGCAAACATGGCCCACTTTAGAACCATTAAAACTTTTTTCAATAGAGAAACATGCAAAGTGCGGGGGAAGTTCAATACGAACGAAAAGGAAACAGTCCGGACGCATTTTAATACGACAGCGCGCCATTTATTTTCAAAAATCGAACACGTCATCAATTAAATTACTTAGTCCATTGTGACGTTCTAAACTTGAATTTTGTCGCCATTATTTTTAAAAGGATTACCATTCGATATTCAACTTTGTGTTCTCATCCCTACAGGATGTTCTGAGTGAAATGGGTTTGTGGTTGAGAGGGGAGAACGGGCTGTGTTGGCACAGCACGAAATTCCCTTGAATTTCTTGCGAGGGGCCCTCTTTATGGTGCCCCTTGGGAGCCGTAGTGGATGCAGGCGGGTCTGCCTTGCATTTTGAACGTCTGTTTGTTTTCTTAGGGGTTCGCAACTGTTTTGATCGGGAGAGTATATTGTTTGGTGTTGCGCAACCGTTTTTATGTCATTATTACGTAGTAGACACATTTTATATTATTTCAGCTTATCTTACTTATATTATAAAGGCGAAAGTTTGTATGTGTGTGCGTGTGTGTGTATGTTTGTACCACCACGCTCATACAGCTCGGTTGCATGAAATTCGGTACCAGCATAGCTTATATCCTGGATTAACACAAAGGCTACTTTTAATCCCGGAAAACTGCGGGTAACACCACGAAGTGCGCTTCGCTAGTTATGTCATAATAATAATAATAATAATTATAAGCCTCTTTATTTCCAAATCCTATAGTTACATTTTTTCTTAGCTATCTTGTTAGTACATAGTGTGTTTTCTTAATCTTATTATTATCTAGTAACTAATTGGTGAGATTTGGACCCCTTCTTGGGTAAAGGCCTCCTCCATCTTCTTCATTTCATATCTCATAAAGATTACAATAATTGTTTCTTGTCGTATGTTGAATATACAGAAACAAAAATTAGTCTTCAATTATGGTAACCCTACTTAATTATGTCAGAATTTATTTATATACAAAAAAGAAAAAAGCTGTATTTTCTATGTTTCAGAAAAAACAACAATTTTTTTTTATCATTTATACACTTATAATGCACTTCGAAGCCGTCCGTATTGAAATTCAATAAAAACTGCCAGATCACCAGTTGAGTGGGGGTTATTGATGGCTCACTTTGAGGGATGATAAAATCCAGTCGGGACTGACCGTCGGGGATCGTAAAAAATATACCTCTTAGGGATGCTCTTAAAACTCCCCTTGCAAGATACAATGCAAAGCAATCCGCATCAGGGGTCCTAAGCGATGCGATCACGTGACCAACTATCGCAAGCTCACACTATTTTTGTCATACATTAATAATAATAATAAGTACATTACAATTATAATAATAAGTACCTGGGCGACTTGGCTCCGCTCGGGTTACAATTCCTGTGGAAATACGGGGATAAATTTATTTATTTTTTTCATCAATTTTCTAATGTTTCCAAACCATGAAAGTTATAAGTTCGAACAAACCCGACTTTGTTTTATTTACATAATACTAGCTGACCCGGCCACGCGTTGCTGTGGCTAACGTTTTTGTCATATGATATTAAAATTTGCAATAAAATAATATTGCGATCATAAATTGAGATGTGAGCTATCCTATCTTTCAAGTTGGATCAAACTGCACACGGTGTACAAATTTGATTAAAATCGGTTAAGTAGTTTAGGAGTCCATCGCGGACAAACATCGTGTCACGTAATTTATATAATATATATTAAGATATATGATATATTATTAGGATGAGGCATTATTATATCATTGCACTTTGAAATGTCAAGTAAATAACTATAGAATAGGTCGACAGTAACGTGAAATATTGCTTATAATCATAAATCATACCTACCTAAATCTCCATAAATTATGTGCAGCAATTTCAACCAATTTACATTCCCTGATTTCCTTCAGGCGTTTTTGGGGACATCCTGTATTTAAAATTTATGACGTATACTCAAAGTGCTGTTGTTATGTTTTATAGCATAATGTATTTTTAACGTATTTGGGGAAAATTATAATTCACTAGCATTCTCAAGATGGATAACACTAATACGATGTGTGATTTCCACGTTTAATTTAGGCGGAGTCGTATTTTTGTTAGTTATAGGCGGTGGTGACCACTTAACATTAGGTGGGCCATCTGCTCGTCACATCTATTGGTACATAAAAATGACCCCACCTGTACCTAGAGGACCCGGGAAATGTCTTAAACATTGATCACAGATAATTGTCATGAGATGTTTCTTTATATAATTTTTATTATGTCTTTTCAAACGTTGACAAACCTCTGTATTTAGTTATACTACAGAGGTCATATGACCCCGTCTGAAAATTAAGCTGATTACATTATAAATACAGTATTTAAGATAAGACAGACATAGACTTAATGACTTGATAGCTAAACCCTTAACTTTATTACTGTTGGGGCACTGGCCGAAAAGCATATTATTTAAAAAAGTGAGTAAAATATTTTTTTTTTTTTGCGAACCGGCTTTATCTCTGTATAAATTAGTTTTTAATATTATACAATAATATATTATTCATTAAGGAGTGAATGTAATCGACTTTATGGGTCTAACATAGTCAAATAATGACTCAAAGACGCTTAAAAATAATAAAGATTGAAAAAAATTGACATTGACTTTGACGTTTAATCTGCGTTTCCAAGCAGAAACAAATTTATATCACAGCAGCTAAACTAATTCATACAAAGCTAATTGGAGGCTGGCGGGTTGCCATCTATAAAATGTGATAAGTATGAAAACAAGCATGATATTTGCCTTCAAGCCGATCAAAGTAAACGCTAAACGTCTTTGTTGGTTTAATTTGGATTAATCCTTAAAAATATTAATCCGCTGACTTAAATATTCGTAATAAGCTTTTGATTAATGAGTGCCCCCAAGATCAGACTTTAATTATTAACGGATTTATATTCCACTAGCCGTGCCCGCGGCTTTGCCTACGTAGTTTTTAGAAAATACGTAGCTATATGTTCTATATCTAGATGCAATCTTAAATTTTGTATCCGTTGGCCAAGTTTGTCATGCAACTTTCATACAGGGGATGGTTCACCCTTCAGCAAGTTTTCTTTAGCCTTCTTTCTTTAGATAAAAGGTAGACATGTCCTTCAAGGCTCCATCAATCTCTATATATAAAGTTTAGCAAAAGTGAAAACGTTACAGAAAGAGTTAATTTAATTTTATAATTGAGTAAAGCCTACTAAAAACTAGACCACAAGTAGTTTTAAAATTTTTCGGTAACTAGGTACTGAAAATACAAACGTTATATTGATCTCAGATAATTAAATGTCAAAGTCAAAATACTTTGTTTCCGTTGAATTCTTAAAGAATGCTTGGAATTGTCACTATTTTAAATAAGTATTTTGATCATGCGATTTTACTAAGTTTGGCACTAGTTCGAACCCTATCCGACCCACCATGTGGGAACAAGCAAGAAATCCCTCTCGACAGATACACAGATACCACTCCAGGTCACGCTTTATCTTATCTTATTAATATATATAAATTACGTGTCACGATGTTTGTCCGCGATGGACTCCTAAACTACTTAACCGGTTTTAATGAAATTTGTACACCGTGTGCAGTTTGATCCAACTTGAAAGATAGGATAGCTCACATCTCAATTTATGATCGCAATATTATTTTATTGCAAATTATAATATCATATGACAAAAACGTTAGCCACAGCAACGCGTGGCCCGGTCAGCTAGTTATAATATATATTTTATCTGTCATTTTTGTAATACCACTCGATCCATATATGTATGTAGTGACTTACACAGACGAGATAGAGTTTCCTAAACTAATTCTCATTATATAACCATGTAAAATGCAAATTTCAAAACCAACGAAACTGCAAACAAGTTTTTTCACAAAAATATTCATACCTCTGTCCTGGGTTATACGTTGCGAACTTTAGTTTAATCTTATCTAAACTGTATATTTAGAAGTACCTACTTATACACAACAATAATCATCAAAATGCCTTAAAAATATTCGGAGCGCTACTCTTTCTTCCACGCAATACATTAGATTTAATTGTAAAAAGAACTATAAAACCGGTCCTTTTGAAGAAAGGTAGCCTCAAAGGACTTTTCCACAGACCACAGATAAAGTAAATAGACAACCAAACTAACAACAAACCCCTTTTTAATCTGGCATCTGGGTTTTTTTCTAGTCTAGTAAAAATTCATATCGCAGCAACATACATTCCACGTTCAAAACTTCCATAAAGTTCTCAATTTTATATCTCCCTCCAAAGTCCCTGCACAACAAATATAACCGTCCAAATTAAGTATGCATGAGACGACTCCCACATTGTTCAATCCAGAATTAGCATCTCGATTCAGACGAGCTTATTTACCTTTGGCCGTATATCTTTAATCCCCCACAATTTTCCCCTCTCGATATAAACTGGCAATATTGCTTGACAGAATCTTCTGGTTAGCTAAACGTGAGATTAAAAAAGTACAGCGGCCAATTCTACTGATTTACATCAATTGTAAACCAAACGCCGAACGATTTTCATCCGTTTTCATGGGTTAATTTTGATACTGAACAAAGATTCTACCGCGGTTACGTTTCAGCTTCGACACTTATATGCAGGATACCATCTATTAGTTGGCATGGATACATAAAATCCATACATCCAAGAAGGCATAATCTAACAACCTTGCCCACGTTGCCCACCTTGATCTTTTACGGCATACTCTGAAAATACAAACGTATGTTCTTTCTAAGTTTCTTCTTTACTAGCTTTTTAGGTAAAAGTCATCAGGAATCAGTAATAATCGAAGTATTAAGAGCAATGAGAGTGTTTTTTTTAAAGATTATTTGATTTTGTAAAATCTATTTTAACGTGTTTAAAACAAAGTAAATTATCAAGTGACCGCTAACAAGCTGCAAAGATATTATTTCGGAATTGAACTAGCGACCCAAACCTTACCCTAATTAAACGCATATAAATTGCTATAAATTAATCGAAGCC
The DNA here is from genome assembly GCA_921293045.1 of Aplocera efformata. Classification (NCBI taxonomy): domain Eukaryota; kingdom Metazoa; phylum Arthropoda; class Insecta; order Lepidoptera; family Geometridae; genus Aplocera; species Aplocera efformata. The sequence continues at coordinate 13,425,148 of OV121039.1, forward strand.
CAAGTCCAACGGAAATGCCGATGAAGAGATGATATCAATTCGTTTGTTAAGTAATTCGTAATTTTTGTATTCATATTGTACACACACCTGAAAAATAAAGGAAAAATAACCAAATAACAAACATTATGTACAAAGGCGAGCTTTATCCTATTCAGAGTTCTCTTCCAACAAACGTTTGAGGCTAGTGAGAGGTGATAAAAGTGGTAGGGACGTGTACTCATTTTAAAACTATCATGGTTATGAACATTATTATACGTGTTACCGAGATATTAACCATGATTTGTGAGTTTTGTTGACTCCCGATATTTCGACGCAGTTACATGCGTCATGGTCCCGGGCAAACTGAAGTCTTTGCGAAGTGGAGTGTGCAAATCATTGGCAGACATATCGGTCTACCCTCTTGCGCACTCGTTTTGTACGTTCGCAAAGACTTCAGTTCAGATCAGACACACATATACGCGACCCCCGATTTTCAAATTAAAATATTCTGAATACTGTCTTAACCTATTAGCGTCCCTATAAGTAAAAGTCGATCCACAATTGACGAAACATAGCGTATATATATAATCCGAATTGATACTCGTTCTTTGAAAACCTTTACACATGAATGAGAGGTTGCTCGCTAAACACTCACGCTAATTTCATTGTCGATTTCTGTTCTGTCGATTGTCTTCATTAAAGCATACCCTCAAGGTGGCTATTAAGGTATACAAGCGTGCACATTCCGAATAGTTCCCCTAGCTTCGCGCAGAACTTCTTCATCGCTCTGCATCTAAATTACCCCAGGGAATACCCGACAGACAAACGTGGAGGTCTTTCAATGGATGAGCCATGTGTTTTTAATGATAACTGGGGTTTTTAGTAGTTGTGTGTAATGTTTTTAAATTAAATATAAAAACAACATAAAGTTACGTATACCTTGGTATGCTGACTTTAATCCCAGGTTTATTGTATCTAAATAATTCACGATTACTTCTCCGAAAAAATAAATTTATATTTAAAAATCTATACTAATATTATAAAGCTGCAGTGTTTGTTTGTTTGAACGCGCTAATCTCTGGAACTACTGGTCCGCTTTGAATGATTATTTCAGTGTTGGGTTGTCCATTTATCGAGGAAGGCTTTAGGCTATGTTTTTTTATTTTTCAAAATTACTGTTTTGTAACACAAGGTCGAAAACCTATTTTTGCGTGCGCTGCAAAAACTGTTGACAATAGAACAAAATGATGTACTAACGGGTTTGTAGATCCCATGAAAACCTACAAAAAAGTCCACGAGAACATATATCTAGCTATCATGGTTTAATCACAATAACCGATTTTGTGTATCAAATTTGTACACCGTGTGCAGTTTGATCCAACTTGAAAGATAGGATAGCTCACATCTCAATTTATGATCGCAATATTATTTTATTGCAAATTATAATATCGTATGACAAAAACGTTAGCCACAGCAACGCGTGGCCCGGTCAGCTAGTATTACATAAAATCTTTAGGACAGTTGGTAAAATTGTAAAACAGTCAAAGCATTGCGGTCATAACTAATTTAAATGTATTTTTTATTGATTTTGTAACTTATACCAGTTTTCCACGACTCCTCTAGCGCGACACCGAAAGTCCATAACTCTATAATATGAAAAAAAAATCTATTAAATGTAAAAGTAGCATTGTCTCATCCGGTAAACCTTATATTCGTGTAGTTTGCTTCTGACGGAACACAAAGGCTCACATCACATGTATATAATTTGCCTCAAACTTGTTCACTTATTCGATAAATTAATTTAAAGAACTTCAAAGACGAATATTACTAATTGACTTAAGACCAAGGTTTGTGTTGCCCTACGCATATTTCAAATTTGGCCATTTATGTGCCTAGTTTCGGCAAATACCTTTATTATTTAAACATTTTTAATTCTACTTTAGATTAGGTAGGCAGGTACATACACTTTCTTATTTTTTCTAGCGATTTTTCGTGTGTTGCGTTTTTCTTTGGATTCTATTGATTATAACTTTTGAGCAACTGAGGAAAACAAAAGGAATTGCTAAAGCATAGATTTGAGATACTTCGAATGTCAGTGAAGTTTTACATTAGTTCCTACCACATAATTCACAATCAACCATAATAACTAGAAAGTTTGAACCCTAGATTAGGTACGAAGCAATCGTAGCACCGCGTTGCTATTAAAATTCACCAGGCGGTACATCACAAACAAAAACCACGTCACAGTTTCACTGGACGTTTTTGAGTTATAACTAGATTTCAAATGCATATCTACCAAATTCGTGTGCTCTTTAGTAAACTTCACATCCACAGCAAAGTTGGGTCGTAAAGGGACATTTCAACGATTTCCAGGATCATTAAACTAAACACATTACCGAAAGGGTGCAAACCGATCGAGTGGAAATATTTCAATGTTTTCATTTGCGTCCTTTTGGGACCAGCGGGGGTGCTAGTGTTGATAGGGGACGCAATTTGCACAATGGGTGTCTCCCAGTGTATCAGTAAGTCTACTTGTGAACTTCTACGGATTACCTATTCAATAGAATAGAATAGAATAGTAAAACTTTATTTTATCTTAAATAATTGGGCTCACTTAAAAATTAAAAACAACATTACACGTTTAAGAATATGTTTTTGTTCAAACTCTTTTTATCTATTAGGTACAATCATGTAGAATTTGTTTCGATTATGTTTACTTTGTTTATAATAGAATAAAAAAGAATAAATAAAGTGATGAATCATTATTTTTTTATCTTATAATTAGTATTTAAGTAATCGACAATAGGGGTAAGCTCAACATTGTAATGCGTAAATCTGTAAAAGATTTAAGCAGGGTTGGTTTTCAGCATACCCCTTGCTCAAACTTCGGTGATCTATATACAAATAGATAGCAAATATCTACGTATTAATTATTATCGAGCTATCGAAGGTGAAATGATAAATAGTCTTTTGAATGTTAATAATCACATCCCCATTTCGTTTCGTGCACAATTCAGTCGCTGTAGGTAAATGTGTGCAAGACCAAAAGTTCGCAGCCGAACTACTGTTTCACGAAGAGTATATTGTGATATTAATATCGCGAAAGAGCAGTCTTTTTAGGTGTTTTACTGACAATCTAATGCTGCGTAAATTGATTGAGATACGCCTTCTTTATTTCGTTGAGTGATTGATGCAGTTAAGTGATTTTTAGATTACTACAAAGTAAAAAATGAATGTAATAAATTGTGGACAGTTTAGGGGAAATAGACTTTTAAATTCACTTGACAAGCTCCTTGTGATTTTGTATTCTATTAGAATTTTGAGAATTCTAACTGAGGTTACTGACCTTATTATGTTTTCCACAATAATTTATTAATCATTAAAATTAAGGCTACGTAGCTTAGTTATTATTAGCCATGCTTTCGATATTTTTTCTTAAAAAAAAGGTGAACGTAATTCGCCACAAGCGCTTATAAAACTCATTTTAATACGTTCTCAATAGTTTTTCTAAATAATTTATCATCCATCACTATGAATGTCACTATTAACAAAGGGTCCAGGTGCTCGCGTCCGTAGGTGAGAACCCTCTTAGTGTTAGTCCCTGGGTGGTTCTAAAGGAGCAACTAAAAGTAGCAGTAGAACTTGTGCCAAGTTCATCTGGAGAAGTACTGCCTTCTGGTAATCTGCCGCCGTGCAGTGATGCAATCGTATTGCTGTATTCCAGTGGAAGGGTGTAGGTGCCGGTGAAATCACAGGTGCCTGAGAAGAAACATTCTGTGATGGGTGAAATAGGATACGACTTGGGTCGTAGGACCTAGGTCGTATTGTTGTTATAGGCGGAGGTAACCACTTACTATCGGGCGGGCTTTTAGCTCGTCACTTCAGTATTATAAAATTTCAGTTTGTTTAATTTCAAGTTAATTTTATTTTTATATTATTTTTATTACCTATAAACACAGATTAAGAAAAAACTTATTCGATACGCATACCGGCAAACTTAAACTAACTGAACATTTATGTATATTCTCTGTAAGTGAATTTTTTGAATTTTTTTGAGAAATAAATTCTTAAACCTAAAATACCGCGACGGATATCAAAAATAAACAAAAAAAAAAATGCAAGCAATTACTTAAAAACGTTGCCCCGCGAGTTGAATGCAAATACCCAGTCCCCAAGGTAGGGGAAGAATTAAAATTGTAACGAACAGCGTGTTTAGAAACATTTCCCGTTTATTATATGAAAAGAAAAGTTATCTGCCAGATGGACGGATACGGAAGTAATCTTATAATGGTTCCAAAATCAAACTTATTTCTTTAGATGTCAAGAGTCGTTTTGACACGTCAAAATTTACACGTAAACATGTTTGGACGGATATACCAACAATAATAATAATAACAACGTGACACTGGAGCTCCTTAAGCGAATCGCAAACATCCTACTATTATAAACGCGAAAGTTTGTAAGTATGAATGGATGTTTGTTACTCAATCACGCCAGAACGGCAGAACGGACCCGGATGAAATTTGGCAAAGAGATAGGTTATAGTCTGGAATACATAGGCTACTTTTTATCTCGGAAAAATGTACGGTTCCCGTAGGAAGTCCAACCGCGGGTAACAAATAAATAAATATTCAAGGCCATTTCACACAGCGCCATCTAGCCCCAAATTAAGCATAGCTTGTCATATCGGAACAAGATAACTGATAGAATAGTTACATAGTTTTTTTTTGTTAAAACTACCCAGACACAGGTTAAACATAGTTCGTCTCACAAATGGTTGTCCTAGGTGGGAATTAAATCCACGAGCTACACCGCAGAAGGCAGAGCATTCATAACTTAGCTAAGATGATATGAAAGGGTAATATTTAATACAACTATTGCTGCCAAATAGTTGTACTAAATATTACTTAGCTAAACCATGAATGCTCTGCCTTCTGTCCAAAGAACCAAGCACAAGTTCTACTGCAGCTACATCAGATTAAAGAAATAATTAATAAGTGAAGTGCAGCAAATCCATGTAATGGTCCGAACAGACAAAGTTTTAAATTAACCAACGAATGCAGCTCGGAAAATTGACGTAGGAAAAACTAGTGGTAACTTCTACGCCGCAACCAGAACAAAACCTTGGCTTAGTGAAATGAAGCTAAAGATTTGAACGGTGTAGTAATAAAACTCTTAAGGGTTACGCCCAATAGAAAGGTCTACCTTTCTATTTCAAGTTTGTATCTGTGGCACACAATAAAATATAATTTGGCCACATAGCTCTGCATTTTTTACTGCAAGTCGCGGGTTGAATACCCACTCAGGATAAACATTTGTTTGACAAATATAAATGTTCTTCTGTACATGGGTGTTAATATGTATTAAATGTGTATTTATTAAAAAATAGTTAAATTTAAGTATCAGTTACCTAGTTCTCATATAACAAGCTACGAGGATTATCAGTTTGGGGCTAGATGGCACCGTGTGAAATATCCATGAATATTTATTATTTTTTATAATTAAGTTAATAAAAGTCTGATAAACGATAAAAACTTGCCGTGTTGTTGAAGAAAGGAGATTAATGAAATGTATGTATTTAGAGAAAATCTTAAATCATATTCCCATAGGCGGATTAACGTTGCTCGCGTCCGTAGGTGTGTAACAGTAGAACTTGTGCCAAGTTCGTCCGGCGCAACCATACCTGGCAATCTGCTGTCATGCAGTGGTGCACTGGCATAGCTGTTCCGGTAAAATAGTGTGGGTGCCAGTGAAGTTATACATTTGAGACGGTGCATCTCCATCTCGGGTGACTGTTCACGCTTCTCATACTGTTAGAGAGTCATGATACTGTTATGGCCGATGACACTGGACATCAAGTAAACCATAAGCTCGCTCAGTAAGTTACATTAAAAAAAAACAATTGAGCCATTAGTATACCCCGAAACATAGTTACACTAAAAATTGCAACCATATAGTAGGTTATTTTGTGGCTCAATGTTAATTTTCTAGGAAGCAGGTTTTCCAGGTCTAAATAAAATTCAAAGCCACCAGTAAAACTATAATCGAAAATCAAATAGCCTGAATAAAGCCTAGCTTCTTATATAATATCAGCTCCCATCTCTTGAGCTTTCGGATGGGTGCGTCATTGTCCACTTTCTTGCTCCTCTTGTACTTTCTGAAGAAGTCGCCGTCTACTTTGACACGCTGGTCACAGGTGTCTCGAGATTCTTTCGGACCTGATGAGGAATATCTAATGAGTAAGCTTAGGAAAATAATATAAATCGTGAGAAACGTTTCATTTTAGAAATAATTGTATTTTAGCAGTAAAGCTTGTCCATCTACCGGCTCTAGCTTGGATCATCTAGCTTGGAAATCTAGATTCCCCGGCTGGGAATCGAACCTGAGACCCCTTGCCTCGAAGGGAACTACCAAATAAGCTAAGAAGTAGTCTGATATTAAATTAATGAGAGCTCACTGCCTGTCTACACGAAAAACCAAGCTGTTAGGAGTGTTCTTGGTAGATTTCTAAAGAACCTGTACTACCGATAAAACAAACTCCATTTTAAAGCTGCGAGTACCTGACGGCACAAGTTATAGAAGCACAAATGCTGCTAGAAACTGATACTTCACCTGCTTCAACACCTGAGTCACTTTTTGAGCGTGGGTAGAACAGCCATCGCTTCGACCCAAGTCCATCACTCTTCAGATACTCTTGGACTCGGTCCTGCCGCTTCTGCGTGGCCAGAAATTTTGTTGTGTTCTTTCTGTGTTTGCTCGCTATGGACAACAAACTGGTACATTTCATTTATACCCTTTTGTATCATGTTTTCATACAAAAGGGTTATAAGTTCAGAATGGAAGACAGTTAAACAATTCAAGAATAAATGTCTCGAATAGTCCATCCCATCCATCTATCCCATTTTGGGACTTTCGTTTGAAAAGTTCGTGGTACCAAAATTATAATTAAGAGTTATTTATTCACATGTTCGTCGAGCTGATGGCTTACCTGATGGTATTTACTTGGCCTGGGTACTTTACCTCCGCCCATAACAGCAATACGACCCAGGTCCTCCTAGAACAATTGAAATACGAGTGCGTCACTGCTTGGTGGCAGATTACCAGATGTGGAGGCAGTACTTCTCCGAACGAACTTGGCACAAATTCTATTGCTATTTTAAGTTGCTCCTATGGCACCACCCAGGGTGTACGTGTGGGGGTAATAGAGGATTCTGACGTATGGACGCGAGCAACTGAACCCCCCAAAATAAGTGATAAACTTGTTTCAGGTACTCACGGGTAAGATACAGCACTCGAAAAGCATCCAAAAACCCGGGCTCTTTCAAGTTGATGTCGCGATGTCGACTGCCTGAGCGAGATCGGCTGCGACTTCGGCTTCGAGATTTGGACCGGGATCTCGATTTGCTCCTACTTCTAGACCTGGACTTGTTTCTGCGTTGGCGGAATTTCGACCTGCTAGGCCTAAAATACAAAGAATGTTTGAAGGTTTAAACTTAAACTTGTCCAAAATCATCATGAACAATCCGGCTTGTACAAGTCTTATTATGTTGGATCAGACCTCATATAAATATTACAACAGTTAAATTGGGCGATTAAAGAAGAAACCAAAGAAAATATAAACAAAAAATGTTTTTGACATCAACATTAAGTTAATGACAATATTTTGCATTATTAATTGAAAATCAAAATTCAATTAAAATACCAACATTTCATCCTTAACATTTATAATTACTACGGAAAATATATTATTTTTTTACAAGAAATATTGTACAATATCCTAGGCAGAAGTGAAAATGTGATGTTTTTATTGTATTGTAACAGATATAAACAACTGAACAGTAATAAATAATTGAGTGTTGTCTCGTCTACCAAAATCAATTTCTATAGTAGGTTAATCAGTTTTAAAGATCATTCTATCTCGTATCACAATAAGTACACTGGCAACATTGAGTGCGTGTGAGAACCCCGTGGAGATTCGAGGAGTTTTCAGGCAATGGTGGCTCAACGAGGACTTCGCTGTGATCTTTGAATCGAGAAAAATCCAATCAAAGCCACACAACAAGGATTGAATTGAATCGAGAAACTTCTACCTTTTGTTATTCAGTAATTTGACTAAATTCGTTAACGCTCACTTTTATTATGTTGTTCTTTAGTTTTAATTAACACAAGAATCTTAAACAAGGGAAGCGCTCTCGGTGAAGTTTGCCTAGATGTTTTTGACAGATCATCCAAGTCAAAGAACTTCCCGCTCTCAGTAGTTGGATGGGTGACCATTTGTGGTCCATGGGTGGTTTTAGAACGGAACGTTCCCGCGCTTCCGAGGGTACGTAAGTCTTGTTACCTTCGGGTGCCTTGAAAACATCGATACCAGTTGGCCACTTTCTCATACGAAAGACGAAGAATTACCTTCGTCCAAGGTCATCAGTCACCGGACCCATGCCATAATATTCCCCATACCCATCTCCGTGATCAAGGTACTGTGTTTCTGGTGGTGGCTGGAAACCAGCGTACGGGTAACCGTAGCCTTCCATTGGATCACCTAGAACTATTGTAAATATGTTTCATAAGTTTTGCTATGATTGACACAGGGATTTTGTTGTGAAGTTGTCAATGATGGCAGAGAAAACGGCATTGGCTATGGAAAAGACGTTTACCTTTTTGTTTAATAATATACTGATTTCAATATGACGCATGTCTACGAAATGTTTTCGAAAATATTTTCACGCCTATTATTGTATACTTTGTGTGAAATCCAAAAATCCTACCCAACAGATATTTTTCTTGATTAAAAAAATATTATATTTCCCTGCAATTAGAACCAATCATACTAGGTAATAATATAAATGCGTAAGTTTTTATGTATGTTTATTACGGCTGAACGGATTTGTATGAAATTTGATGAAGGTAACTCATACCCTGGATACACATAGGCTGTTTTTATCCCGAAATAATTATGTAATTTTTTAGTGACTTGCAAAAACACAAGTTCCCTCTGATTTCTCCTATCGATGTCCTATATGATTACATTTAAACCGCTGGAAACATCGAGAAGCGCTGCGTGTTATATTATTTAATGGTAACAATTTTTTTTTTTTTTTTATTGTATATAAAATTAAAGTTTACTTTATCCCGTAAACTGTTTTTTCATGAATATATCAAAAGTAGTTCACCCCAACATTACAATAAAAAACAGTATTGGACGAACAATTATTTCTGTTTTACTTTAACAAGCAATTCAGCCCTACTAAAAAAGAAAAAAAAAGCAACCATACCTGCAATCTTTTACCGATATCGTAGAAACAAGGCAGAACCGGTAAAAAGCAAAGTGTTAGTTTAATTACAGAACTACGAGTTGCTATAACAAAGTATGGCAAGGAGTCCAAATGAGCTGAAAACTCGCGGATATTAAAAAGTAAGTGAAGAATAGACCGCTGAACAGCACAACTCTGGCTGTGGAGGAATAAGGCTCCCTGGATGTGGCAGGGATTAAAGAAAATTTCAAATTCAAATTTCTGCCCAAAAACATTTTCTTTCTATAATAGTTTAGCAAATGTTCTTTATTCGTATCGAGACACCAGAGTTGACCACTCATAATCTAATGTATTGGATCTAATATCGTTAGTCCATTGCACCTGACCAAGACTGCGATATTTGACACATACAGTCGGTCGCATAAATGGTACCACGTAAAACTATTGCAGGGTATGGTGGCTATTGGGGAAGGGAAGCACGAAATTTGTCTTAAAGAACTAGTATGGCGTATTCTTACGCCATCTAAAGTACTGAGACAATCAGAGTATTGCACCGATCCCGCTGGCGGGGTTGAAGAATCCCTTCGGCTCGCCTTGAGCGAGACATACTGTTGAATTTTCGTTTTAGCGTGATCAGCAAAGACCACGAATAGCAATCAATCGGGCTACGAGATCACGCGGTTAGCTGTGATCTCGTAGGTACATAATATTGATTTTATAAAAACGATGTTTCAAAGTTATTTTAAAAATTCTACGGATTAAGAGACTTTGACTTGACTACTGATTTAGCTCATTATTGGAAGAACTTAAAATGGTACTTCCATTAACTTTAAATCTTCAACCCCGCTCAAACTTTAAAGGGGAGTAGTTAAAATTTTTCTTTTTAAAAAGTATTCAGAAAACTCAAAACCCTCTAATGGAGGGAACCATTAGGCATTCATCGATTCTTAATTTATCTTACTTCTTTAATTGTTCTTTCTTTCGAATCGGCAAGTTACTTGGACCTTTCGATTCTATCGATTGTAATTTAGAACGATCGTAAATCTTCCTGATAATGTCCATGATTTCATTCGAATTTTCATTCGAAGTACCTATCGATAAAGATTTTGATAAAGGCTGCGACAATTTTAACTTTGGGTGATTCTATTACCTCCTGTTCATTACTGGGCATTAAGAGTTAAAAACTTTATTTACTTTGAATCCTTAGATCGAATCCTTATGTACTTATTACTTAATTTGGCTGCGAATTACGACCCTCCCTAATCATAAGAAAGAACAAAACACCGATTTAAAAAAATAAAAAAAACTGACATCAATACTTTCATCCCTATTTGTCGCCCTTATGAAAAATAAAGGATGATGTCCCATTTATACTTTACCATTGTAATAAAGAAACATCAAGATCGGTATACTACGGGCGAAGAAAAAAGCGTACAATCGTCATACAATCGTCTCTGAAGTGGTCAGCTCCCAACAAGAGACCGTGAATGGGCTTTAATCTCCCTGGGAACTGAAAATGGATTGGTATAATAATATATCGTTCGCATTATTGTCATTGGTACCCCTCGAATTTGTAGGTTTAAGGCCATGGCGATACCCTCACGATAGCTGAAGATTTCGTATTTTTTCGTTCTTACGTTACTTCTATTTTCAATTTTCTACGGGACCAATTTCCTTATGATATTCTCCTGCACCATTTTGAAAATGTATACGGTATTGTGTAGGTATATTGTTTTTGTTCAATGACATTACTCGGTGTATGTAAAAACTTTTTTGAGTGAGCTGAGTTGCTACTTAAAAACGGTCTCCAAAACTAGGACAGAATAAAAACTCACCTTTAATGAATCTGACACAGCTGTAACATTTCAAAGAAACAAGCGAATTACTTTTTCCTTCATAACTTAATTCATCAGCTTTCAAATTAACCTGGCTTGGAAGTAAATGTTATTTTCAGGAACAACATTCAACAAACTTCAAAGGCAAGTTCGTTTTAAAAAAGTATTACGAAATTGCAAATCATACTAATTAACTGGAAGTAGTACGCGACCTGTCACTTCAGTCACTGCAACCTACATTAATTTTACAAAAATAAAACGGCGCAAATGCAACATTTTTTCGCAGTAAAAATATCTGTGAGTCTCTGACACAGAGTTGTGTTTTGAGTGCATAAAATCTATGCATTTTAACTACTTTTTCCCATAAGTTTGTTGCTGAAAAAATGTCACGAAATCGTTTCCGGCAGCCACATGACGTCAAGTGACGTAAATTTCAGTTCCCAGTTAAAAACTCTTCTACGGTGTGTTGGAAGTTAGTGCGGGCTTTGAAAATTCTAACGAAAAAAAATTACTTACGAATATTTACTTTTTTTTTATATGATTAAGTGATGGAACAAGCTGAGGGCCCACCTGGTGGTATGTGGCGACCCCCGCCCATGACAACGGTAATGCGACTCAGTATAAAATTTCGATCATACACTGAGTCACATTCGTAAGTCTCATGAGCATGTGATTTCACCGGCACCCACACCCTGCCATCGGAACACAGTAATACGAACACTACTGCTAGGTGACAGATTTCAGATGTACCCCTCCTGACGAACTTGGCACAAGTTCTACTGCTACTTTTGGTTATGTAATTGCGTGATATAAATGTATGTTACTGTCAAATGAATTTTGACTGACAGCTCTGCTTTCTTCGCTATAGCTCACTGGTTCGATTCTCACTCAGGACAAACTTTTGTGTTATGAATATATACAATGGTTTTGTGTATTATCAGAAATCTGGTTCCCATAGATTTTTGATTCATTTTTTTTTACTCTTATTCACACATGCTCGTGTACATGCATGATACAACCACACCCCATTTCTTTATGCTAAATATCGTCAATTTCGCTAGCAAACTTCTCAGTTCGGTCTAGACCACATTTTCGTTTTGTCGTCCTCTCGCACTGGGACCCCACCACAGCCCACCGTCCGTAAGTAATTTGAGCGATATTAGCATGATATGAAACTGCGATGCAATTTTATGTCTGCATCTTCCCGTATCTGCCTGGTTGACGACACATAAATAGTTTACGGGGTTCCCGTAACCAAAGCGCAAGGAACCTTCTTATTAAAAATAATGATCATCCCCACATTATTGACAAGTGGGCTTGTAGTACCATCTCAGTTCAGTTCACTTCCTTTTTTTTAATTGCAATCGTCCCAAACTTTGGACATATCTGCGTCACGTCATTTTAGTAAAGGTCTACTGTGAAGAACAGTAAAATATCTGACCAGTGTAGCTGTATAAAAATATTTAATTGGTATAATTTTCCCGTTATAATTTTAACCCATTATAATTAATAAGAATCAGAGATCTATAAACTCTTGGATCTTTATAACTTAAGAGTTCTGTGTTCAGTTTTTTCTTCATGGCTTTTTGGATCTTTAGCCACACAAGTTCTGCCAGTGCCTGGCAGTTCTGGCGAGACAAAATTTGGTACCAAGATAGCTTACATCATACAGACTTATGCTACATTTGATCCCTAAAAAGTGAAGTATTCCCGGCCTAGCATGGATAACGCCACGGGGCGCAGACAAAATAAATACTTTTACTAACATAACCTATAACCTAACCTAACCTAACCTAACATACATATAAGAATATGTTTAAAAAGTAAAACACCAACATTTAGGGAGTTTTCGTTTTTGGTCGCACCTCTCTGCGACACACGAAAAGAAAGGAAGTGACCCAGTTGCACTTGGTCGGTTTTTTATACTGTTTTTCACGTCATTTCCCGGAGCGTTTGAGGCAAAAGAAGCAAAATCTTGGAACAAAATCCCACCTCATTGAGCGTCTAGAGCTGTTCAAATCGAGTGCAAATTCAAACGAAACACCGCGATACCTGACTAGCTTAACGAATCTCGAGGGCACTCACTGCAGTCAAACCAGAATATAAATCTAGGGGAGGTTATTGGACATACCTATTGGGAAATTGAACGTACCTGTTCACCGCCGTAAGTTGTAGAGCCGCTTTCTGCGTAGAGGATGTGGGCTTTCTCTTTCTGTATTTTTCATACATTTAGTATCTTTCGACAAATTAATTAGTTTGTCTGGCTTTATAATGGTGAAATTTACACAACTATTGTATATTTTTTGATATTATTGCGTGCATAGTACATCTTGAAATAGGTAGTTGACATCCATAATAGGGTTAGCAGATTTAGTAAATATTTTAGCCTAATTAATGATGTACCTATTTATTTAAAGTATGTATATAATGGTTTGTTAACTGCTTTTGTACCTAAAATAAAAAATATTTAAACATACTTCTCTGATAAATTTTTGATCTAAGTCTGGAACAGCTCTGGAAACTCAATTTATCGCAAGAATATTTTTTTTTTTCACAAAATATCACACGAAACAGTCTTATATCTCACACGAAGGTTAAATCTCGCCGTCCAAATCCAATACAGTACACAGAACATACAAGAACTTGCCACTTACCATCCGTTTTAATGACTCCCCCCACTGTTGTGCACGATTGTACCAACTTTTCATCCTCGCATGGATCAGCTCTGGAAACTCAATTCATCGCAAGAATATTTTTTTCACAATATATCACACGAAACAGTCATATCTCACACGAAGGTTAAATCTCGCCGTCCAAATCCAATACAGTACAGAGAACATACAAGAACTTGCCACTTACCATCCGTTTTAATGACTCCCCCCACTGTTGTGCACGATTGTACCAACTTTTCATCCTCGCATGGATCAGCTCTGGAAACTCAATTCATCGCAAGAATATTTTTTTCACAATATATTGTATCACACGAAACAGTCATATCTTACACGAAGGTTAAATCTCGCTGTCCAAATCCAATACAGTACAGAGAACATACAAGGACTTGCCACTTACCATCCGTTTTAATGACTCCCCCCACTGTTGTGCACGATTGTACCAACTTTTCATCCTCGCATGAATATGCACGCTATTGTACATCGTCTTTAGACCAACTTTCGTAACAAAATCAACTGTACTACGAATACTCAACGTGGGTATTCGCTTGAAAGGATCTGTTTATATTCTGTTATTTACGCCCGGACTATTCAACCGTGGAGTGGTAAGATCCTCTAATTATGTTCGCATCTTCAGTTTGAAAAGATTCCTTGGGTTTAAATATATTTGGGTTAGAGTTTTTACTTTTGGGTTGTATATTCCCGCGTATTCAGGGTTTGTGTTGGTGTTTCAATGCAGCCAGTTTCTATTCAAGTTTGTGAAATAAAAAAATAAAACTAGGTTATTTATTTTTATACTCGGTTTGGGGGCTACTCTAAGCCCATTTCGTTCTGAGTTTGCCAAAAAAACTAACTCAGACTACGTTTTATAAAGACATGAAGACATGTACCTACCTATAACTTCTTCTAGTAGTTTTTCACTAGGAAATATCACACAGCGCCATCTTGCTCCAAACAAAGCATAGCTTGTAATATAAGAACCATATTACTGGTACAATAATTATACAGTACATTATTTTTGTAAATAAAACAAAACTTTCCAAACGAAACCAATTTTTCTGTTGCCAAAGATAGCTTCTACTCTTGGGGGTCCATGTCGTTCACGTTTTCTAGTAACCTCAGGTTGCCTAAATGTAAAATTTTCATTAGACACGTATTGAAATGATTCATAAGCATGTTATTATAAGAAACAGAAATAATGTGACATGGTCATTTTACGAAAATAGAAAAATTTCTGATTTGGGGTACTCACCAAAGGCTTTTAAAGATCTTTATAAATTATAGCTAAGAACCATCACAAATACGTTTGCTTTCAAGCAGAAACCGCATCATCATCCATTCATTTGAGATTCGATGCCACAGATACACATATACACACTGCAAACTTATAACTCCCCTCTCTTTTACAATTACTTTCGTTAAAAATTGTTTCTGAACGCTCCTCCCAACAATAGGATTCCCTGTGTTGCCATACCAGCCAGGAGTGTACCTAAATCTCCACATCGCATTAAGAAGGTTCGAGATTGCGCGCGACATTGAGCTTGTCTCTCGTTAGGAATGACATGGGTCCAGCAATACAAATGTCATCATTTGCACACATGAGCCAAACCCAATTCTATGGGAAGGCATTTTGAATTCGTAACGAAATTCAGAAAAAAATCGTTCATAGGACGAAACCCTGATAAACATCGTCCCAAAGAGAAAAGGGACCCAATAACTAAGCCTACATCGTAAGTTTGTCTGTAGATTTTTTTATGTTATATCGTATACTATCTTTAAAGGCTATATCATGACATATGCATGACACGTACTCGTGACATCCCCGACTTGGGTGACGGGCGCAACGGGGTGCGACTTGGGTCTTCTCATACTTCGGTTAGAATCCTGAGCGACGCGAGTGATTCATGGCCCTCGATATAAATCCGTTTAATTCACTACAATACTTTATATCGTGACTAAGAGAAAAGGAAAGATTCAAGCGAAAATAGACAAGGAGGTTGTACAACATTGAAATGGAGGTCGAATATATTGGTGTATTCTAAATGCAACACATATTTTCAGTGAACAAAATAAGCTTTTTGAAGAGGGAATGGTGTAAAACGATTTTTGCCTCTTTATCTGATTGGACAACTTTTCCATAACACATAATGAATCAAAATTATTTTAAAAATAAACCTACATAACCACGCGGACGCGGACTGCAAAAATGCAAAAGCCGAGGGGGCACGGTGCAAAATAAATTTCAAGGGTACAGAACTTAACAATTGCTTTAATTAAAACAGCAAAATATAAAACCACGGAAACCTAATAAATCATTCATTCAATTAAGACCAGCCTCGTTTATTTCCTCCGAAGGGGAATTACAGCAAAAACAACAATTCCCATAATCACGCAATATTCGATTTCATTATGTTCTTCATTACTCGGAAACATTTTGAGGAAAACACCAAGATTATTGTGTTATTTTTATATCATCACATCGCAGTATCCGACTTATATATAAATACAAAACGTTCTCTTTGATAAATGGTTTTTGGTAACTCAACTACGTCAAAATATTGCGGGCTTCCGTACCAGCCTCTAATGTTCCCACTGCAGGGACACCGGCCTACTCTCGATAATTGAGAGGGAATGGGCTCTGATATACCACGGGAGCCCAATCCGAAATGGTAGATGTCACATTCATTTTTGATTCTAAGACATGCCGGTTTCCTCACGATGTTTTCGGTCACCGTTTCGAGAACGTGGTATTGAGCACATAAATTTTTCAAGTGAAAAATCTCATTGTTGCACGTGTGGGTTTGAACCAGCGAATTTCGGATTGAAAGTTTGCGTCTGTGCCGGTAGAAGAAATGAAAACCATACAAAAATATAAATACAAAATTCATCTTATCAGACACTTAAGCAATACATGAAAAAGAACGAAGACTTGCGCAGCCACCATTTCTTAATTATCACAGTTATTGTACGTACAGCTCTTTGGCTAAGAATTAATTAGTGGATAGATGCCAAGAGCAACAGGTTCCCTGCTAGTTTCAGATGTCAGACAAAGTTACCAGTATAATATAATACAAAATTATATATTTTATGTTCCCGTATAAGTTATCATATAAGTTAATCACGGTTCATGAGATACAGCCTGGTGACAGACAGACAGCGGAGTCTTAGTTATAGGGTCCCTTTTTACCCTTTGCGTACGGAACCCTAAAAAGTGACTCTTCCAATTATATTTTAAGAATTCAATGGAAATAAAGTATTTTGACTTTGACTTTGCCTAACCTTTTACAAAAGAACTTTAAAAGGCGATATTTCCTGTCCCAACAATTTACTGATAAATTAATATCCACAGGTATATTTTGAGACTTAATTAAGTAACAAATTTAATTAATTTCTATTTTGATTACCCTTTCGTCCTTTCATTACAAACATTGGGAATCTCCGCTTTCGTCCACGTGACACGATGTTCTCTTAATAACTTCTGGAAACTTCGAAAATTTGGGTGCCATTCATTTATTTTTATCGAAAGTAATCTATTAGGGGTGATAAACGTTTGGTTCGCTAAAATAAATTGATTATATTTAAATTTTTCTTGAGATTGCGGCCGGGGTGGGAAAGAATTATTGGTTTAAGGTGTGGATATAATCTCGTTTGGAAAAAACATTTGAAGTTTCTTCTCATAGTATAAGTGGTAATTTTTTTACTGACCAGCAACATGGTCCCCCAAAAGTTGAAATTTAAACGTCAAGGGAACATCTTAACGTGCCCTCCGAAGCAAGGAATTTTTTAGGACCACATCAAAAGTAATTTTAATATTAAAAAATAACCGAATTCGTCCGCGATCTGCGAACAAGTATTAAAAATAACATTCTGCCAAATTTTCCCAATTCGAATGTATGTATGTTTTTATCTCCTCCTTTTTCAATTATTTAAACTCTGTTAACATTTGTTAAAACAGTTTCTATTCCATAACAAATTAAAGTTCGTAACACAAATAAACTTAAAGTTTACGCAAAATGCTGCGAGGCCGATAAAATGAGTCATTAATAATAACAGATGTTTGGTAAACTCGCCTTCCCATGCAACCGCCTGGAGGCAGTTTGTATACCGAACCCTAAGTACAGTTACAACGAACCCTAATTGAGTTCTGACAGCTACTTATTTACGAAAACGATTATCTGGATGTTGACAACATCTGCTATTATCGCAGATACTTGTAACGGTATTATATTATATGTTTGTACAGAATAAATCCATCATTTGTCTTAATAATATTTTTACTTTGTTTAGATAAATAGACCACGCGTTGCTGTGGCTAACGTTTTTGTCATATGATAATTTGCAATAAAATAATATTGCGATCATAAATTGAGATGTGAGCTATCCTATCTTTCAAGTTGGATCAAACTGCACACGGTGCACAAATTTGATTAAAATCAGTTAAGTAGTTTAGGAGTCCATCGCGGACAAACATCGTGACACGTAATTTATATATATTAAGAAGATATATCGGCAATTCTCACGACGCCATCTTTCATCCGCTCAAGGGCACAGAAGGCATAAATTGTCACTTTAAGTCAAATTATTTGTGGATGGAATTCTTTTCTGTACCCAATACAACGTGTTTTCAAATTTTCATGACAATCAGTTAAGTAGTTATGGCGTGAAAGCGTAACAAACAAACTCACATTCGTATTTATAACTAGTTGCAATGCCACGTAAAGTTATTATTATAATTTATAGATTTTTTGGACCAGAAAGCCCCGCGGTCTTCCCCAGAACAACCTACTAAAGTATCATCACAATCAATGGCTCCAGAGCGCGCAGAGAACAAACATACAAACATTTTTATTCATATAGACTAGCTGTGCACCCCGGCGTTACCCGCGTTTGGCTATCCTACGAGAATACAACTATTTTTACTATACCTATGTGTTAATCCAGGATATGAGAAGAAAGAAACATTTATTTAGCACACGAAGCAATAAGAATTACAAGACAAATATAGTACTAATTAAAAGTCACAATAGACACAAATAGGGAAGAAATTTGGTTACATAGTTACGTCGCTAAAAAGATCCAGTCTCAGCAAAAGCCGCACTGAAACTAAATAGCATTATGACCTATTCTGTTACCAAATTTCATCTAAATTCGTGTAGTTTGAAAACACGAACAAACTTTTTCCTTTACAATAAATAAATAGTTAGGAATAGGAATAGTTTTCCATACGCAGTAGGCTAGCAGTAGGAATCAAATAGTTTACCATACGCAGTAGGCTAGGAGTAGGAATCAAATAGTTTTCCATACGCAGTAGGCTAGCTGTAGGAATCAAATAGTTTACCATACGCAGTAGGCTAGGAGTAGGAATCAAATAGTTTTCCATACGCAGTAGGCTAGGAGTAGGAATCAAATAGTTTTCCATACGCAGTAGGCTAGGAGTAGGAATCAAATAGTTTTCCATACGCAGTAGGCTAGGAGTAGGAATCAAATAGTTTTCCATACGCAGTAGGCTAGGAGTAGGAATCAAATAGTTTGCCATACGCAGTAGGCTAGGAGTAGGAATCAAATAGTTTTCCATACGCAGTAGGCTAGCAGTAGGAATCAAATAGTTTTCCATACGCAGTAGGCTGGTTTCAGACCATAAAACCATTATAGCTCAAGAGGCGAATACGCAATTTCTCATATAAAAACACCATTGGCAATTTGTGCCTCCAAGCGCCCAGCCCCTTGCAGCCCCTGCATAAGAGTTATGGCTTCTGTAGGGTCATTTTATTGAGGTCTCAGGGGTAGTTTTATAGCGCTTTAAGTGTTCGCCGTTTCTTATTTATACTGTTTTTGCGTGTAACTGCTTTTAAATACAATAATTTATTTTGAGTGGCCTAACGGCTAGGCTTTCAGTTTTTCGTAAATATTCTCCGCACCACGACATTCAAGACAATTAAAAAAAAATTACTTAAAAATTTTAAAAAAATGTCCTGACTATTACGAAGACGTCAAAAAGCAACACGCCTTTGCAAGACTAACGCACGGCAATTGATTTTTAGATAATGAGATCCATTTCTGAGTTACTGATACTGCAGTGCAGTAAAACCGGTACACTCGATAATTGAAATTTCCAACTCATTCGCCCGTCGAATTCTCAGAGTCGTGCAATACAACTAATACACATAACCGCTCGACTTATTTGTCTCGAACGATCACGTTCAGATTTTATATTATAGCATTGGCTCTCGTAAATTGAAATTGCGGCCCATTCACACGCCAGCCAGTGTACGGACATTGTTTCTGATATAATTTAGTGGACAATATATTTTCGGATATTAAAAGATATTTTTCACACTGATGTTTTTTTTTTTTTTTTTTTTTATGTGAATTCGTGACGGAACGAGCTGAGGTCCCACCTGATGGTAAGTGGCGACCCTCGCCCATGACAACAGTAATGCGCGCGACTCAGTATGAGATCCTGTGATTTCACCGGCAACCATACCCTTCCACCGGAACACAGTAATGCAACCACTACTGCTTGGCGGCAGATTCCAGATGTGGTGGCAGTACCTCTCCGGACGAACTTGGCACAAGTTCTACTGCTACTTTTGGTTGCTCCTTTACCACCACCCAGGGAGTACGTGTAGGGAATCAAAGGATATACACCTGCGGACGCGAGCAATTGGACCCCCCAAATTATTTAATAAGTGGTTGTATTAAGGTGTATCTTATTTTGGGGGGTCCAGTTGCCCACGTCCGTAGGTGATTTCACCGGCACCCACACCCTTCCACCGGAACACTGCATCGCCAGATTACAGGCAAAAGTTCTCCGGGCGAACTTTGCACAAGTTCTACTGCTACTTTTTGTTACTCCTTTAGCACCACCCAGGGGTACATGCGTGTATTCACCTAGGAACGCGAGCAACTGGACCCCTCAAAAACACTGTGAAATATATTGTATAAATCTAAATCAAGTAGGTTAACAAATAATACAGCAATATGTCTCACTTCTCATTTTTAAAGATGTAAAAATATAAATGTCGAAATTATGCACCCTTGCGCGACAAACTGTGGTTTAATTTGCAATCGATTTCAAACTGGGGCCTTTATTTCTGCTTGACATGTCTACATTCAAACTGTGTGTTGGGGTGACCATCATTTTGTCCTACAATTTTTACAAAGTATACACGAAAAGACAAGACTAACGAGAGAATTTAGTTTTTACCAAAAAAATTACAATGTATAAATCAAAATCTGGTTCCAAGAATACTTATTATTTTGATTACTTTTTAATATTTATTTTATAAAATAACGGGGATAAATTTATCAAAATCATAAATATTTTTAACAAGGCGTTTTAATAAATTTTGTTCTTAAAAACTGTGAGTTCCGTATCTCAAAAGGAAAAAAGGAAACGCATTCTCACTTTCAGGATATCTCCACGCGTTTCTGAGAAAAGAGTCTCGACAGATGACTGATGACAGACAATGAAGTGATGCTCTCAATTCTTTTTCTCAGACACGCGTGAATCCTGCATCAAACCCACGACCTTCAGCGCAGCAGGCAGAGTCAGAGCTGTGAGGCCAGTCAAAACGATTTGGACATCAAAAAGATAATAACAAATTAATTAAAAAAAATAAACTTTTTAATAACAAGCTTTTTTCGTGTTCTCCTTAGCAAGCCCTTTCATTTGATACCCATACTGTGGTAGTGCAGAAAAAATAACTGGTCCGCCATCTTGGATGATCCGCCATATTGGAATTAGTATACGTTACATAGCTAAGCATGTATTTTCATCCAAAATAAGCGTGTATATCATAGTTTCAACGCAATTGGTTAAAGATATCTGATTAAAAATTCAGTTGCAAGATATCACTCGGACAAACACGCATACATTGCAAGTGAAATAAAGGCTTGGAAAAAGTAAAAATTGTTGCTCAAAAATTTGGTAACCGATCTTGACATAATCCAGGATACAAGCGCAAAGCCTGAATAATCCCAAATTCACTGAAAAACGACTTTGAATAACAGTCTTATTAACAAGAAAATCACCTCAGTCTGGCGTTGGAACAGAAATTTATAGTCCACGTCACACCGAATTTTATCGAGGAAAAATACATCTTTTTCATCCCAACTGTTTGTCAACGTCCAACGACGATTCAGTGCGAATGGGATCCATTTTATATTATACTAAACGACTTGGAGCATTGACGATCGACTTTCGTTTCTGTCAAATGATTTCTTTTCTCGGAATAGGACCGTTTAGGGGCGCGGCCGGAACATCTGTCATTTTCGATAAATGTTACGAATTTTCGGTTATAGTTTTGTGAAGATTTAATTAATAGCGACTTCTAGCCCCAAAATAAGCACAGCTTGATAACTAGATAACTGATAAAATACATATATAGTTTCTTTTTTTAGTAAATACATACTGTTAACAGCCAGACTCAGAACAAACATTTATGTTTATCACACAAATGCTTGACTTGAGTGGGAACCATTTTTGAAAAAAAAAATTTTTGGTTATATAATTTTAAAGCGATTCCATAACTCAAAAAGTCAGTATGAGAATGCGCATGAGACGTAACATCACTGTCTAAAAGCAGCGCGATTCGATTTCAATACATAGTTTTTTTTTAGAACACGTCAATTATCTAAATTCTTGAATTACTTGGAAACTAAACTATTTACTAATTATATTCATATACAGACGTTCTTATTAGGCGATTGGTTTAGTATTGATTCGGGAGAGAAGGGACTGAGGCTTATTACGGTTGTTTATGGGCAGTGGTAGCTATTTAATTTCAGACAAGTTGTCACCTCTTTTTGTTACTTCATGCCCCGGCCGGGAATCGAACCCGGGACCCCTCGAAGGCAGGGCTACTCAACTAAGCCACGGAGCCGGAGTATAAGTGGATTAAGACAAAATGTTCCACAATACTAAGACTATTTATTAATAAAATTTAATATCATGCAGTCGCGAGCTTTGAAGTCAATTTCCGGCGGGGGCATATAAATCGCTTAGACACGGCACGCTCATCTCTTCGCGGAAATGCGGACCCGACCGCTCTAGAGTTATGGTCTGTTTAAGCATGGGAAATGCTGTAGTTTTTCACTTGTCGTGGTGCTATTCTATGTAGATTATGCGGCATGTAACGAAGTTCCGTGTGTGAAAAATGGAAGGGATGGGGGTTTGAATATTTCAGTGGGATGTTGATGGATCTTTGGTGGATATTTTCTGAAGGTATTTTTACTGTCTGGTCTTATGGTTGATGTTTTGGATTCTTTTAAACGTTTAAAAACTGGACGAAAGTCACAAATGAAAACTGCACTGAGAAAGTCGTATTTTTATTATTTATGGGCGGTGGTAACGACTTAACATCCGGCGGGCCTCGTATTGGATCCGTCAGTTTAGTCGTTTAAAAAAACAGGAATAAGAAAGTATGTTTGTTTATTTGTTTTTCATGTTGTCATCATCTAAGTTCAACAGTTTGCTTAATGTGAAAATGATCAGTAATTTTGTGTAAGTATTAACTAATTTGTCTAATTCTATCAGTTGATTTCCAAAGAACAAGCTACGCTTCACGTGGGACTAGTTGCACTGTGTGAAATGTTCAATTAAAAAAAATTATATTGCATGTTTAGTTTTCTGTATGTCTTCCTTAATTCATATTTTAAATACAACTTTAAAAATATATTGAAGTGAGTAAAACAAAATCCATTAATTATCTCAATAATAATTTAACTTTGAATATATAAATAAATATTCGTGGACATTTCACACAGTGCCATCAATCCCCAAACTAAGCATATCTTGTTCTCTAGAACCAAATTACTGATTGAATACTTATATATACATTTTGTGTAATACATAAATTATATAATATTTACTTATGAACACCCAGACACAGAACAAATATCTATGTTACATAAATGTTTGTCCTGTGTGGTAATCGCTACTATCAACTGAGCTTTGAGGCCGATCGAGCCAATTGGGAAGGAAAACACAAAAATAAAATAATTTTGAATACATTTAGTACGATTACAATGGCAACATTTTAAGACATTCTTCTCCAAACGTAGTAATTTTGAGTCCTGTGTTCTCCGCCTGAACAACTCGAATCACAAAACAATGCTTCCAACCCTCCCGAAAGTGTATGTAATTTTGTCGAACTAAAACCCCGATCGTCGCTAAGTGAGCAAGTTTCGACAAGTTTGCGCATAAATTACCGAAGATAAGCGAAAATATTGTCTTTGGCGGCATATTTTCCGAGTCTACGATGTAAGATACTGAAGTTTCTGCGTACCATTGAGATGTCTGTAACTGTATCAATATGTCGAGCGGTGTTTAGGTTCACATCGAGACTTCAAGATCTATTTGATAAATTATCTTTTGGGTATAGAGTTTGAAAGCCGATGTGAGCAAATTAAATTATGATAGGTAAATATTCTTTTAACGTACTGGAAGATAGGTTATTATAAACGAGTAAAATTATTATCATGGACATTTTGGAAAGCGCCATCTAGCCCAAAATTTAACAATATTTTTTAACGCCAAATTACGTGTCAAGAATTGTTAGCCCAAGATCTATCTGCTAGATTACTACAGTCATCGACTTTTTAATCGTAATAATTTTTATATATAACTATTATATATATTAGCGGCCACTTTTTGCTAAACATATTTATAACAAATATATTCCCCCAATATAATTATAATTGTTTCGATTAAAACTCGATGATGCCCGGATCTCGGGCTATGTCAATGCATGATGATCTTGCTACTATTATAAATGTGAAAGTTGGATGAATGGATGTTTGTTACTCAATCACGCCCGAACAGATCTGGATGAAATCTGACACAGAGATAGATTATCTGGTTCTATAGTCTAGTTTTATCCCTAAAAAGTGAATTATTCCCGTAGAATGGCCGCTGGTAACCAAGGCGCAACTAGAGCAACATAACATTTCTATATTGATGTTGCTTGCAGATTCATCTTTGCCCATTTTAATATAATGCAATTCTATATCGTATTGAATACAGAGCTAGGAACGCGTAGAGCGGACGTGCATAAATCCGGCGCACTGGAGCCATTTGCGCGTGTAATAGAAACCGCGTCGTGCCTTGTCACCAACATGCGATGCCGGTCTTTGTTTACTTCAAGGCCTGCATGTGCACAGAAAGAACAACGCATTTTTGCATTCATACACTCGTAAAGACAAAAAAATTTGCTACAAACAGGATGTTAAATGAACCACAGTAAACAGATATATTACAAACTAGCTGATAATGTCAAATAATGAATCCAGACGGAATCTGTCGGTTCTATCTTGATTCATTTTTGACAGTCGGCTGTCAAACCACGTAGTTCCAAAAATTCCATAGACAAAATGTCGTTCCATTTTTCTCCGATTTCCAACTTTTCACGTAAGCTTTCCAAAAAACTTCGTTTTTAACTAACTTCGATTGTACTAACTTCTTAAACTTGGTCCTGACAATTAAAAACACAACAAAAAAGAATTTGCTAAGCCGTTCTAAAGTGATGCGCTTACATAAATTCGGCAATTGATTTTTATTTATACAGATTAAAAAAATAATTACGACTCCGCGTGGATCTTCTTGATTAAAAACATCAGAGTAATTTTAGCTATGCCACGGAACAACAACGAAACTAAACAATGTTGAACATACATTAAAGGACTTAAATGTTTTTATCTTCAAAGTCCTTTAAGTATTATTATGTTAATATTAATTAAGAACTAGTTATAAAGCAAATATCAATATTTATAATAAAATCGTGTATTCAATTACTCTAGAAAGAGCTTTGATGCTTTGCGTTATCTTTACATAAACATTAGTCAATTAAGATATAAGAAATAATTTATAATATTTGCAAACATTATTACTCGATTTTTCTTCTTTTGAATTAGGGTGGGTAACTAGGGTGAATAACTAGAAATAATTCGCCTATTAACCCTCGTTTATTTACACTAAGCTTCTTAGCAGTTAAAACATAAAATATATATCAGAAAATCAATACAAGGCAGCTCGTTTGCTCATTAAAATAATTCAAAAAGATCTAATTACAATATAAATCTTTGAAAAACTTCCCACCCAATTAAAATGTCTGTTCAAATGTTTCTTCTTTCAAGTAGGTACGTCATATACCTGTATAGAGATGATACCACCAGAGATACACATTCAAAGTGAGTTTTCCTTCCATAATTTAATATAAATTTAATAACCTTGCATTCTCGTGGCACTTTTATATGTACGGGTGCAATGCTATAGGGAAAGCTATTCGCTGGAATCATACAGAGATGATGCAACGACAATATTATTTTTTGATTTTGTTCGAGTTCGGAGCGTTGCGTTTGAGTTCCTATGATGGAGTATAGGAATTGAAATGAACTTTGCTGAGATTGCTGCTATATATCTGAATCAGGTAAGATTGGTACTGCGTCATTTCCCCGTGCACTGGAATCCAGTTACAGCTTGAAACGATGTGAATTGGAGTCGATAAAGTGATTTATGTAAATTTAATGTAGCATGTTTTGGTGCTGATTTCAGTAGGTAGTATTTTTATATTACAGACAATTTTTAGGACAGCTTTTAAGAGTAAGTATAGTTCAAATAATTCTCACAGAATAAGGCTTATATCATTACTTAATTCCACTTTATTAATTCCTTCATTCAGATATAAATATTTATTTACATAGAATCGTGTGTGGTAGCATTATTATGCCTTTTTAATTTGCTAGTAAACTGATAGATTTATTGATTCTATATTAAAAAATTAAATTCCTTGACATTCTAAGCTCAATGTCTAAAAGATGAATAAACAAAATTGAAATGGATTGATGGATATTCCCGTCTTAGACTGAAATACGCGTTATGTATTTTTATGTCATTCAATTACACATTCACTCTCACTTGTCGTAAGTAGCCGGTATTTCTGCAGTGGGAACATTAGAAGTCGATATAAATGAAATGAAATGAAATGATTTATTCACACAGCAATAACAAATACCTACACAATCATATGGTAAAAAAATATAAGAAATATGAACGTTAACACACTCATACCTCTGCACTAGGATTCCCTGTGTCGCAGATGGCATGGACGAACACAGAAACACAAGACAAACACCCAAGACCCGAGAACAAACTTCATGCTCACCACACAAAGTGTGCCCCGGCCGGGAATCGAACCCGAGACCCCTCGCTTCGAAGGCAGGGCTACTACCAACTAAGCCACGGAGCCATCAAAAAAATGAGAAAAAAAACAAGGTTATATAAAAACACAATTCACAAGTAAAGCAAATGCTGTGAAAAGCACTGTGCTTAGCATGCACGATTAGGAATATTAAAATAATCACTTAGAAATGCACAATGTCGCACTCGCTCAGCTCTATGAAATAGCCAAACAGAAGTGTTACCCTCCGTACTAAGAACAGGGGTGACAAACATACCTCCGTTCATAATCGTTGGGAGCAGACACGTTAACCACAGATGGCTATAAAAATTGCGCAAAACTCATAAATTCACTGCAAATATTCAATTACAGATAGAAGTATGGATTAGGGGACTGTATACGCAATAATCTACGGTTTATTTCTATGACAGCATTTTTATATTGTCAACAAAATGCTTAGACATCTTTCGAATACTTTCAACAGTAATACGACTTAGGTTCTCCCCAATCGAAGTATGAGAAGACCCATTTTGCATCCCGTTGCGCCCGTCACCCTTCGATTGGCGTTAAATTATCTTGTACTACTCCGGTAGAACTTAGCACAAGTTCTACTGCTATTTTTAATTGCTCCTCTTGAAGCACCCGGGGGTACATAAAGGGACTTAGGCTCACTTATTTTTTTATAAACACTGCCAACCACATCATAATGAATGTGAAAATACTAAATACCACTTAATGCATTTGTGGATGTTTTAATTGGGCATTAAAGAATTTTTTGTCCATCTATCATAAAATTTACACGGTGAGAGTTTCTCGTCTCGCAAACAATAAAAAAGTTCCTTTATATTAACCTTTCTCTTGGCCGCTTCTAAAAGCATAAAATTTGACTCAAGTGTTCCTCATAATTGGATGAGAAAACAAGGAATTAAAATATTATGTAATAATAATAAAATAATAAATTATGTGATTCATCCAGAAATAAATCATAGTTTTAAATCTACAGCTAGTTATTTATTCTGTTAACTTTTTCAAAGCTAGGACCAACAGATGTAAGAGTTTTAAGAATATAGGTACTTATTTATTTATAAAAATAAAATGACGTTTCCAAGTAATTTTTAAGAATTAAAATATAATATGGGTGAGTTAAATGAAAGAAGAAAGTATGAAAATTGATTGCTAAGACGTTGATGAGAAATCCTATTAATTATGAAGACATTACTTATAATGAACCTGTACATTGCATTTTCCTTATGAAAAAGGTGCGTTGATTGTCTTTATAAACAGTCAGTGTATATCATGACCAGATGACACTCGACTTGGTCAAGCACCGACCAAAACAGATGCTCCAGAGGCTCGACACAAGGGAATTACACGTAATATCGTGTAATGTTCGACACGCGTCTCTAATCCAGGGTAATATTTTAACGTGGCACTTACGAGCAATAATCGGATGCCTGGCAGATGCTGGCGGTCATAGAGTAGGTTGCTACAGGTGCAGAATGGCTACCAGAACGGACCGTTGCGAAAGCAATTCTTGCCTACTGAGTAAAACTGTTTTTGTTTGTAGACTTAAAGTTTTTTAACAAACCTCAAAAAGGAGGCTAATTTTTATCGCCAATTATCCATCAATTTCTATCCCATTCTTTGCTGTTTTATGGTATTCTTCTTTGGGGTAACGTTGCAGACGTTAACAGTATATTCATTTAGCAAGAAAAGAGAAATTCGCTCTATATAGACTAGAGCCAAGAAGATCGTTGAAGGAGCTATTTATTTAAACTTTTACCATGGCGTCACTTTAAACACACTAGAAAATTTATAGATAATTTAACTTGATAAGTGATTATTACAATTATAGTACATACATGAAAGAAGGATAACCTTGCATTATGCGGGTGCTTAGTAAAACCGAGCTTGACTCGAGAAGAAAAGATTTGTACACCCTTCTTATTCTATAACAATAAAAAAAAAATATTATTATCATTTTTAAGTATTTTATTTTTAATCTCTTGTGTGATGAGGGGTTTGCACTATTCCGCGGGCTTGTGGCCAAATCGAATGACGCGTGAGGATGTAACTGATCTTATGTTATTGGTTCAAAGAAAGAAATAAATTATTATTATAATACAATCCCTGATCACCAAAAGTAATGGTACAGTGCTACATAAAGTAGGCAGGCCATTTCTATCAGTAATTCTTCTTTGGCAGCCGTCATACTCAAGAGCGATAATAGATGGGGTCCGAATGCGGTTGAGTTGCGTGACAAATGCGGTGTGGTTGCGGACCGCTGCGTGCCGCACGTTACAGACGTGGCATTCCATGCGAATCTATGGAATCCATGAATGTATGTACCTACCTGCTCATTCAACATTTTACGCGAATTGAACATCCCCATAAACTCAAACTCCTTTATTACAACCATAGAGACAATCAGGAACACTTGGTTCTGTCAAATTTACATTCATATTATTTTTATATTAAAAAAATAGACAATTACCTATTAGCAGATGATAAAAACTCATAATACTCTAATTCGTTCTATTAATGACAATTAATCAAGGAAAGCATGAAATATTTATTCTTTTTCTTCTGATTTTTGACCTTTTGTGTCTTAAGCTACACAAGTTCTGTCACTGTCCGAGTTAATAATAAATAAAAAATAACATAAAATTGATTGCCAACAACTACATGTACTTTTGTAAGTTTTTTCTGCATAAGGGTTTAATTATAACAAAATATGAAATATTTATTAGGAACGTCATTGTCAATGTCATCTTCAGTAAGATTGTCAATGTCACTTGTTATCTGTGTCTTATATTTTTGGCGCTATACTTACTGTCACAGGAAATATTGGTACAATGATATCCAGATAAAACCTGTTCTTTTAACAAACACTTGAGATAGCACTAATCCACTCCATAAACTGACGTGCACTCATTACATAAACGAAAAATTAACGGCTTATTATAAAACGTTCGCCAGACCGAACCGTATCTATGAAAATTCAATTTGCCATGTTTTTGTCCGAGAGCGGACGCTGCATTGTATTTGCATGCAGAAGCCAATTTACAATGCAAACTCGTTTATGTAATGCGGGACGTTACAATAGATTTGGTGTATTGTGATAGTGGCTTGGAGTGTAATAAGATATCCGAATTTGATGGCGATAGGTTAATTATTGTAATTTGCGACATCTAGTGCTCATGTTTGTAAACTGAGCTAAATTGAAATCCACAAAACTGTATGGCACATATTTTGAAATAGCATTTTAAATTGGAGATGTGACTAGCTGTGCCCTAATTTTTTTGGGATAAAACGTAGTCTATATGGTCGCTTCCGTCGTAACAAATTTAATCTAAATCCTTTCAGCTATTGGTTTGACGGAGTGACAAGCATACAAACCGACAAACTTTGACAAGGAATGATGTTAAATCTGAAGATTTTTCTCAATCAATCTCAATTTTTTTAGTGGTAACCACCACTCAAAAACTACGGCAAACCGACTCGGATTCGAAACTACGGCAATTCGAAGAAAACAGGTTGGCCATATGACAAATAAACACATACCAAATTTAAAGCAGCATTTTTTGACATGCAAGTTTCTTTACAAAACATTGCAAATGGCTGCCAAAGTTGTCATAGTTCACACTTTTTAAATGGCTTGGAAATGCATACAGCATTTCCAAGCCATTTAAAAATGGTACAGCTCCAAAATGGTGTCGATCAATTAGAAACCAAGACAAAACGACAGCACTTATCAAAGAGTATATTACAACTGAGATAGAGATAGATAGCCATAAATTTGTGTGGGACGTCTAACGCTCTGTACCGCAATTTTTGCTAAGGATTCTTTTCCTTTTGGATTTAATAACGTGTATTAGTGAGATAGATTAGCATAGAGTCTAAAATTTCAAATTCGATCTCAAGAGAGGAAACAGAAACGGACTGAGGAAAAAATATATAGCAGACAAAACTCTACGCGCCGCCATTTTGACCACAGATAATTCCCGAACCAAAAATACTGATAGATTGACATAACCATATTACAGTGCCACAATGATAATATGGCTCTGAAGTTAGCAGCAGAATGTTGCTGTCCCTTTCTTCATATGCACAATAAAAAAAGATAGCAGTAATTTTGACGACTCCGTGGCTTAGTTGGTAGTAGCCCTGCCTTAGGAGCGAGGGGTCCCGGGTTCAATTCCTGGCCGGGACACACTTTGTGTGGTGAGCATGACGTTTGTTTCGGGTCTTGGGTGTTTGCCTTGTGTTTCTGCGTTTGTCCATGCCATCTGCGACACAGGGAATCCTAGTTAATTAATTGCCTTAAGATTAAATCATCAAAAACCTTGCACCTTGCATTCATCCCTTCGCAGGCACAGAGACCATCCAAACATTATTAATATTACTAATTTGATCACGGTCGCTCACATGCCCTCTCCCGGGACGAGATTTAATTATAATGAAGTTGAAAGGATTAATTATTCGGTATTTCCTTTATTAATATTGGAATATGAGGTAAGTTTCATGTAAACTTATTTGAACCTTGAGACAAATGTTTACATTATGTATATCAAATTTTAATTAAACACTAATATAGGCAAGCGAGCGTTTTTGTTCGTGATTAATATTTGCTTAATACAATGTTGCAGTTCCTCGTTTTGCATCACCATAATCCACGTAATACCTTGGATGCAACTGACATATACCCATAATTAATAAATATTAAATTGTATATATAACATTAAAAAGATTAAAAATTATAAAAGCCCTGCACTGAGTAGATATTTATCGATTAATATTAAAAAAAACGATTAATCGATATTTTATCGACTAATCGTTTTTTTTTTTTTCAAATTTTATCTTTTGTAGTTATTTTTTAATTCTAATTAGGTAAATATTTATTCACACATAAAAATAAAAAAAAAACATCATAATCTTAAAGGCTACTTTTAAAGAACAAAAATGTAAAAATTACAACACAAAATTTTGAGGTTTTTTTTTCTTTTTTAACTCACTTTATAGTGTTAGTTTCAAGGAACTGAAGGATTGTACTTGGGCTGTTAGTATGAGATTAAGGACCTGCTGATCTTTCCAAAATACTTTCATTCAATTTTCACTTCACTGCTGCTACGACGTAGAACATTTGTAGAGCGAGTGAAATTCTATATTGCTACGCACTGATTGGCTAGGCACGTTTGTTTAGAATATGATGATGATGGTCTTTGCATCAGCCTGTTTCGTCACTCTTCATCATAAACAAATGACTAATTTAATAATTAAACCGATTTCAATACCTCATCATCAATTTTGCTATGAAATTTCTATTGAAATAGGGTGGAGTTTGGGTTTTTAATTTGAATTAGTGATGGAACGAGCTGAGAGCCTACCTGGTGGTAAATGGCGAGCCCCGCCCATAACAACAGTAATGCGACTCAGTATAAGATTTGGATCTTACACTGAGTTGCACTCATCCTGCGTCCGTCACCCGAGACGGGGATGATATGAATCGGCTTGACGGCAGATTCCAGGTGAGGCAGTACCTCTCCGTACGAACTTGGTCGAACTATTATCAAAACGGTCATTTATAGGCGAAGCATATACATAGAACTGTTAACCTCACTTGTATAAAGTGCAGATCAGTGTCCATCCTTCACCCCCAAACTACCCCTCTCGTATGGAAAGATAATCGCATTACATTCAACAAATTCCTAAACGAGCGATTACAATGTTTGCACAACTGTATGGTCATGTCATTTGAACATGTCAAAGCCAGCCTGACATTCCAATGGAATAATGAAATGGTTATTTTGAATCGTAAAACAATAGTGGTAGAGTATAATATAAGTTGAGAGATTGGTAGGGGTATTTTTGTATAAGTTTGCATGCCAAAGCTCACGTCGCTTGTTCCTAACCCCACGTTATATCGTTGGCCAAAATCACATATTTGTAATGGAACATTTCTAAGGTAATTGATGTAAAAGTTTTGAATAATTGAGGGTTTCAAATTTTGCTTTACCTGTTATAAAATTATTGAAGTTAATTTTTTTAAATGGGAAAAAACCATTGAACTCGCCACACTGTTACCGTTACCGTTACCGACACCTCTGTATATAAGTATCTGTAGTGCAGTGTAGGTTTTGTTTTCACATCTGTCGGCACTCCCGAATATGCCTGTTTATTTAAAGAAAAAGAAAAGGTTTACGATTTTTTATATTTTTTTTCACTAAAAAGTACTATAGATGTATTGTATCATTAATCTAGTACCTATATTACCAACTATGCTTAGTTTTGGGACTAGATGGCGTAATATCCATGAATAAAAAAAATATCAAAATTCTCCTAATTAAGATTGGGCTCCCGTGATAGATCAAAGCCCATTCACTAAATTATCGAGAGGAGGGGCGTCTCTGCAGTAAACATTAGAGGCTGATACGGATCTTATTCAGTTACTGTAGCTGCATCAGCGAGTTTTGCGGTCGATCAGGAACACACCAGCTATGTTTGCAATGCAGATTGGCCGATCTGGTAAAATGCAAATACAGCTATTGTGCATCTGACCCGCCCGGATCCCCTCTTGTTTATGAAAGCTATTAATACATCCCACGAATACATGATAATGACTGTTAATACTTCCTGCAGACTCTTACTGGCTTGGCGTCTCCGTGGCTTAGTTGGTAGCCTTGCCATCGAAGCGAGGGGTCCCGGGTTCGATTCCCGGCCGGGGCATAATTTGTGTGGTGAGCATGAAGTTTGTTCTCGGGTCTTTGGTGTTTGTGTTGTGTTTGTCCATGCTATCTGCTACAAAGGGAATCCTAGTGAAGGGGTGTGTAAAAGTATTATCATTCTGCTTCTATTATTTATTTCGCTTATCTCGGAAACGGTTCTAACAATTTGAATGATTTTTTTGTGTCAAGATAGGGGTTTGCATGATAAGTTTACTTGCATAATTGTATTTCCTATTAAAACGTGTAATTTAAAAAAAAAATATTTTTTTTCTCATTTCCTTCGGGGGTTAAAAAAAAAAATAAACAAATAACTTTTACTCTCTCATACCCTTGCACTAAGATTTTCTGTGTCGCAGGTGGCATAGACAGAGAAACACAAGAAAAACAATCAAGTCTTGACGCGGGCTTGACCGTTTCGAGAACGTGGTACGAACATAAATTTTTCAAGTGGAAAAGTCATTGGTGTGTTCGAACCAGCGAACCAGATTAGGCAGTCTAAAGTCACAAAAAAAAGTTGGGAAACCAAGTTGCTCGCGTCCGTAGGAGAATACCCTTAGAACCCCTACACGTATCCCCTAGTTGGTGCTAAAGGAACAACCTACATTAGCAGTAGAACTTGTGCCAAGTTCGTCCGGAGAGGTACTGCACACACGTGGAATCTGCCGCCAAGCAGTAGTGCTTGCATTACTGTGTTCTGGAATGTGGATGCCGGTGAGATCACAGGCGCATGAGACGTGCCATCCCCGTCTCGGGTGATGGACGCAGTAGGATAAAACTCAGTCTAAGACCCAAGTTGTATTGCTGTCATGGACAGGGCTAACCACTTGCCAAGGATCCACTTGCATAGGTGACAATCTTAAGTTACACTGTAGGGGCGGGATTTTGAATGCTAGGTCGATCTTATCTTATCTCATCCCACCATAGTAGTCGACGGCAACCCGCCGGTTCTTTTTCTTTCTTTCTTTCTATGTCCGGGAGCCTCACATAACCTCACATAACATTTCCCCGGACCTGGACAGGCGTAAATGCTTTTCATGCGGTTAAAAAACCACTTACCACTTCTGTACGTTTCACCACATTCTCACATAAAAACAAAGCATAGCAGCGCGGACATTTCAATACTCCGTGCGTTGGTTCGCGTGAGCTTGTCACCTAGAATAGCATAGCTCTAAGCACCAACCAAATCTTCTTCGACTTCGACCAAATAGTTGCTCTCATTTTATTTTTAAATCAAATCGCTATCTCTCCTCCCAGCCGCATAATTCCGACAATTATGCAGCGTCAGCATTAGGCATTCGCATACGATTAAGAGATGATCAGTCCGTAGTCGGATTAACTAACTTTGTGCTAACATTGACTGCTGTGGTGGCTGTCTGGGTTCGTTTGCTAAAAATTAAGTTGGGCTTGATTGGGTTGGATTATTGGAACTTGTGTTTGTTCAGTAAGGTCTTTGTTTAATCCCTGGTTGTCTGGAAAATATTCAACTTTCAAGAGTTGGGCAATGTGATAATTTAATTTGTATTCTTGAACAATGTCAGCTTAAGTAATTGGCCAAGTCACAAATCTTTATTATTAATTACTAGGATTGAGTTTTTTACAAGTGTTTGGCATCGTCTTTTTACTAATTAAACAATTCTTTACTACTAATTATGGTTTTTATAAATTAGACTCTGACTAGTTAGTATTGTTTTCACATTATATGCGTATTATAATTAAAATGTGTGTTATATTTATTTTTTTAATTTTCGATTTGTTCCTATTACGTAATTATTTTCATATTTTCTCCGACGTTATCAATTGTGCAACATTCGTGCATGACTATTTATGTTTATCTATACAAATAAATAAAATTGTCAACAACCATTTTAAACATTTTGGTCTAACTGTTTGTCTGTTTATTTCTTGGACGCCAAAAGCGCCTTTCGTCATTTCTTCCAGCCAATTCTGTGGCAAACATACCTATTATATAAAAAAATATGTCTAACCTATAGATAAACATTGCAATAAGGATAAATTATATAAAAGTAGTTTACGCCGCCAATATCATCATAATAAAACTGCAAATATTTTATCGCCGATGAAACAAACAATATTATTTGACTGAACGCTCCGAATAAATCGGAAAGATCCATAATGCGATCAGTATCATAAAGGATACAAGCAAACTGTTCTGTATTCACTGACGGAATACGTAACGAGACGGTTTGCTACAAAATATTAGAGTGCGATTGTAGTTTTCAAATGAGCGATATAGCTGACTCAGCTTATTTGGTAGTACTTCTGCCTCATACGCTGGAGTACATCGTGGGTTTGATTCCCGCCCAGGACAGACATATGTGTGGTGAACATAGATTATACACATATAGACATATGTGTGGTGGTTCTGTGTTCGATTGAGCATATGTCACTACACTCCTATGTGTTACCATCCTATGGGAATACTTCACTTTTTCGGGATAAAACGTAGCATTATAAAACAGAGTATGAGCTAAATTTATAATTAATTTCAACCAAATCTGGGAAGCCGTTGAGGCGTGAAGAAGCAACAAACATTCATTCCGATAAACTTTTTCATTTATCTGTACCTAAATACTACAAAATAAAAATAAGATAAAAATAAATAACATATAGTAACGTATTAATAATTAGTAAGAGATATGCTTAATTTTTAACTTACAATCTGAAGGTTGCTGGTTCAAACCCACTGGAGCACCAAAGAGTTTTTCATTTGAAAAAAAAAATTTTCTTTGTTTTTCTTTTTATAGAGGAAGTGACGGAACGAGTAGTAGGCCCACCTGGTGGTAAGTTACCCCCGCCCATGACCACACCAATACAACTCAGAATAACCTGCTGCGTCCATCACCCGAGACGGACGGCGCGTCTCATACACCTTTTTGATTACCACTGCCGCTAAACAGAAATCATTCCGTCTCATATCCGCTTCCGCTACCATCGTCGCTTCCGCTTCTGACTACAGTCCGAGTCTAAAATGAGCGTGAGCCGCGGTTCACTCAAATAGAGTAATCACATTGATACGTTTATTGAGATTGAACGGAGCTGCGATTTGCCAAATGGAATGCGGTTATGTTATAAATTATAGCGTTGTTTTCATAATACTATCTAATTGTGATACAATGAGAGTGGCCCAGGGGCATAGACGCCGACTATCAATCTAACGGTCGCTGGTTCAAACCCACACATGCACCGATAAGTTTTTGAACTTGAAAAATGTATGTGCGCAATACCACGTTCTCGAAGTGGAGGAAAACATCGCGAGGAAACCAGCATGTCTTAGAACCATAAATGCGAAGTCGTGACATCCACCAATCCGGATTGGGCTCTCGTGGTAATTCAAACCGGGCTACTCTCAATTATCGAGAGTAGCCCGGTGTCCGTGCAGTGGGAACATTAGAGGCTGGTACGGTGATACAATGAAGCGTTTTAGAAAGTAACTAGTAGAAAGAAGTTCCTACTATCGATAGCGCTGGAAGCATAGATCGATGTATTTTTTTTATTCCATAAAATGGATTCCAAACAGTACGTTGTTCTGTTTATTGGTCATGGTTTATTAATTATTAAATAAAAGTGTGACAGCGTCTCTGCGTCATATCTCAAAATGTACCTTCTAGTGAAAACTTCGCACCGCAAGATTACGTAGCAGCGAATTCTATCGTCTAACCAATCTCATGACCTCGCCACTTTGGACGGTTTTGACGAACCACCATACTGTCTGGATGTATTAAAACTATGTAAATATTAAACATGTAAAATAATAGTAAATCTTATTGTTTATCATCATAATCATTCATATCACAATTTTCACTTCCGTTGACAATTTACACAATACATTGAACCGTGGTCGCCCAGTTTTTATACATATATTTTTTTATTCTACATTTTCACATAATTTATCACCAACTTCAAGAGCACTCTACAATTTTCTCACATTACTTTAAACTTCGGGAGCAAACTTATGAATATAATTTCTCAAAACATCACTTCTGTATTCCCTTATGCTAAAAACTGGAAGCATAGTTCTTACGCTTATACGTGCCTTAACAAATTTGAGACGATTTCACATGACACTAGCCTTATTTTGTTATTAACAAAAATTTCTTTTGAAAATTCACGGGAAATACCGAATATTGAGAAAACTAAAACTATTTTGTCAAACGATATGGTTGCAAAAACCACTATATAGTTAACAGGCGATTGACAAATTTTGAACCAAAACATCTGTCAGGCCAGTTAGTAATTAATAAATACGCTATTTAATACATCGCTATATTTGTACAATCTGTACCCTTCACAGCCCCTAATATCCCCCACTGAAGTGACATCGATCTGCTCTCGATACTTAAAGGGCTTTTATCTACCACCGCAGCCAAACCTTTAAATTAGTTAATCTTTAAATTAGTGGATCTAGGACATTTAGGTATCTTCATAACTTTTTTAGGAGAATATACATAAGCATAGAATATATATAGAACATAATATAACATTTTCAAGTGGAGCATACCATTTCTCAATTTAAATCTTTGGTTTGCCTGTCGGCATCCGTACCACTGGGCCACCATGCTCTCATTCTACAACCCGCTTAAAATTCTACTGGAAAAAGAACGTCACACATGCTCTCATGATATACGAGCTCGGTTAGAAACTTTTGCAGTTAACTGAAATTTTAAACAGGGCTAAGCCATTATTGTTACGGATTAAAACGCATAGAAGCGAAGTTCGGACAGTTGGTGCTTCCAGAAAGCGCTTTACGCGTTTTCCTTAGCGTGCGTTACCAAGACATTTGTCAACATTGGTCTTTGACAACAGGTTATGACAACGGCCTAAAAAGCAGGCTCTGATGCTTTAGAAATACTTAAAAAGCAACGATTTCAGGAGATTTTGATATTATGAATTAATCAATATTCATGAACATCTTAAGCTAGCATAGCTATAGGAACTAGATAAACTTATATGGGACTTATTATTTGCAAATACATAACTATAGTATATACATATATAGTATTATAGTTATCTACGCTTACATAACATCATACGTAATATCTAAGTTTGTCACTATTACCTGTTCCTCCTGGACGGGAATCCCACCCACGACATATAGCGCAGAAGGCCTACCTACTACCTACTGAGCTATGAGGTAGTCCAGTAAAATGTGTAAATATATTCTGGGTGTAGGTGCTATTTTATATTGTCACTTGTCGCAAGGAATTTGTTGGATCAGATGGCTTGTTTAAAGGGTAAGCTGTAACATAAGTTTCGGTTCTATTTTGTTATTTGCATGCCTTAACTCATACTTACACCATTTTTGGGAACAATGAAGGTAGATTTAGGCTTTTTATATGAGTTTTAGGTGCGCAATCTCATAATGGCTTTCACAAAGGGAAATGAAAACTTAAACCACATCTTGATCCGGCTGAATTTCCATTCCACCGGACAGCAATGCGAGTGCACGGCTGCTTGGCGGCAGATTACTAGGCACAGTACTTCTCTGTAAAAATTAGGCACAAGTTCTATTGTTTTATGTGAAGAAGTGACGGAACGAGCTGAATGCCCTGTATCTGTAAGTGGTTACCCAACAACACGACGACTAAGGCCCTCTCCGACCGAAGTATACGACAACCCAAGACTCACCGCGTTGCGCCCGTCACCCGAGAGGGGTTACGTCTTAAGCGCTTGTGATTTCACCGGCACCCACACCCTTCCAACACACTAATGCGAAAGCACAACTGCTTAGCGGCAGATTACCAGGTGGAAGCCATACTTCTGCGGGTGAACTGTGCACAAGTTCTACTGCTACTGTCTGTTGCTCCGTAAGTACCACCCAGGGGGTTCGTGTGAGGACTCTACGGAAACATACGAACGCGAGTAATTAGTCTGTAAACCATTGCCATCCACGAATAAACTATCACATTGTCCCCAAATTTTGTAGTTTTTGCAACATTCATGAAAGGTACTGGGATTCTGAATCAGCTAGCCGATGGCCCGTTTCGTCCGGGTCGTAATATCCGGCTCGAAAGAACCGGATATTTCATCAAATCTCACCAGAGCTGTTTTGATAAGTCATCTTGTATGTTATTAATCAATGGCCCTTCTAATATTTCGAGCTATACAATGCATTTTGTGTTACAGTAAAGAAGCA
This sequence comes from Aplocera efformata, assembly GCA_921293045.1. Taxonomy (NCBI): domain Eukaryota; kingdom Metazoa; phylum Arthropoda; class Insecta; order Lepidoptera; family Geometridae; genus Aplocera; species Aplocera efformata. The sequence goes on from OV121039.1 coordinate 13,464,939, forward strand.
ACATTGAAAAAAGTTACAAGTATCAGAATGGCAACCTTTTTCAATGTTGTTTCTTTACGCACAAAAAATTCCATCCGTACCAGCCTCTAATGTTACCACTGATACTCCTCTCGTTAATTGAGAGTGAATGTGCTTTGATCTATCAAGGGAGTCCAATCCGGATTAGTAGATGTCACATGTCTTCGAATTTTTGGTTTGAATACATATCGGTTTTGTTCACAATGTTTTCTTTTGACAACGTGGTATGGCGCACATATTTTTTCAAGTGCAAAACTCATTGGTGCACGTGTGTGTTTGAACCAGAGACCTTCAGATTGAAGTCGGCGTTTGTGCCTCTGAGCCACCATGCTCTCCTATAGTTCCATACCTACCACTAATTGTATTTTTTATTCTGCTTTTTCATCTTAAAATCACTTAGTTTAAGTTTTTAAAGTCTTTGAATTTTTATTTAACAAATTATGAAACCTTTGAAGCTTCCAGATTTGCAAGCTGTTGGGAGATCCCGCAGGGCCTACAATTATGCTGGATCCCCTAGATTGTGGGATTCCAATTTGCTGGATTGCAATCCCTAGATCCAACACAAATCAACGAATATATGAAAATGAAATTACCTGATACTAAATTTATGTAATTTTGTTAGAATTTCCTTAATCTACTGAGTTCACGTTTATCCTACTCACATTGTATATGTTGCAAAGATAGCTTATAGAAAAGAAAGATTTATTTTGATACGAGTGAGCTAAAATAAGGGTGGAGAGAGGATTTTGGCATTATTCGTGGATCCAGTGGACAAGCTCGCTGGGATTACGGTCATAAAATAAAAAGCCATTTGCTTATAATTTCAAATTGAATGGACCTGAAGAAAATATTGTGGAGGCAGAAAATAAATAAACTCCCTGAGAACTTTTTTCTCGTTAAGGCGGGGTGGTTCATTATTTTAATGCCCGAAGGTGCAACGTACAAAACTGGAAGGTAATCTTCACTACATAGTATAAAACAAAGTCGCTTTCTCTGTCCCTATATCCCTATGTATGCTTAAATCTTTAAAACTACGCAACGGATTTTGATGCGGTTTTTTTAATAGATAGAGTGATTCAATAGGAAGGTTTATATGTACAATACACTAGCAAGTCACCCCGGCTTCGCACGGGTAGTTTCTGATACGACTCTGCGATACTAACCGTGCGAAGCCGGGGCGGGTCGCTAGTAATATTGTATATAAATCAAAGTCGGGTTTGTTTTAACACATATAACTCGAGAACGTCTGGACCGATTTTCATGGTTTTGATTTGTTGTATTTGTCTCCGCCCCGAATAGCAGAATAAATTTTAAAAACATTGGAAAATTGACGAAAAAATTAAATAAATTGATCCCCGTATTCTCACAGGAACGGGTACTAAGCGAGTGAAACCGCGGGGCGCAGTTAAATGACAAATGAAATCTCGGAAAATTAAATGGTTAATGAAAATCGCTGACCGGAAACAAATTATGCGATTAATATAATCTTAATATAAATATATAAATTACGTGTCACGATATTTGTCCGCGATGGACTCCTAAACTACTTAACCGATTTTAATCAAATTTGTACACCGTGTGCAGGATAACTCACATCTCAATTTATGATCGCAATATTATTATATTTTATTGCAAATTATAATATCGTATGACAAAAACGTTAGCCACAGCAACGCGTGGCCCGGTCAGCTAGTATTTATATAGGTATATTTACAACGTTTACAGACACGGAAGTGAAAAAAAAACACACACACATATTATATAAACATCCGACACCCGAGAACAAGCATGCTCACCGCACAAAGTGTATCTGGGATAATCAGACCCGAAATCAAACCTTTGAGTAAAAAATCTAAATAGATTTTTTTGTGAAAGAGTGACGAGACGAGCTGAAAACCCACTTGACGTTAAGTGGTAGCCTCCGCCGATAACAACAGCATTACGACTTCGGTCCTCCGCGACAAAAGTATTAGAAGACCCATGTTACCACATTGCGTCCACATTGCGACGGGGATGTCATGTCTCACACGCATGTGATTTCACCGGCACCCACACCTTCCAACGGAACACAGTAATGCGAGCACTACGCGCAGCAGATTCAAGGTGTTCTCCAGACGAACTTGGCCCAAATTTTACTACCGGGGGAACCAGTAGAGGTACCCGGGGGACACGTGTAGGTATTCGAACTATCCTACGTATACGGGTAACTTAGTCCCCATAGAAGAGAGATTTCCATTTACATTCAGAGTTTGAGAGGGCTGTAGAATAATTTTTATTTTTTTAGGTAAAAAATACCGGTAAAAATACCGTTAGTGGTACCGTATTGGATGTCACGAGGCATTCCAATTCGGGACATTTCAATCAATGAAATCGTACTAACGTCGAAACTAACGTGTGGTGACCATGATTTACCTGCAAGCTGTAGATACGCCAGTACATATTTTCAGTACACAGATAATCAATTTCAACTCAACCGTAGAAATATGCGCTAGTTTTCCCCGAACTGAGGACTCGCGAGAAATAATACAAACACTATTCTCTCTTTTCGTTTTTGTTGATTATAATTCATATTTTTATTATTACCAAAGACTTTTTTGTATAACATTACTTTTTATCATATTGTAGCAAAACTGTTAACTATTTAACATTATTTTTTCTTTGTTTTTCACTTTTAATATAATGTAAATCTGGAACATATTATTATGTCGTGGAGGAGAGCGTTGCTATCTGCGACACAGTTTTTATACTTCTGCAGGTAGCATCGTTTCCATTTTGTAAAATAAGTGCCTTGTAACAGTTCCAAATAAAGATTTATTATATTAAAAAAAAATACATCAATTGTTAAGATTTGGGAAATATTGTGTAGATCATTTATGTCATATATTTCAATCTTTCGCTTTTTTCGTCATTGAATTTTAATTTTGGACTGGGTGTTTAACATTTAGTATAAGTATGTATTTACAAAAATTATCTACAAGCTCCCATAGTACAAGTTATGCTTAGTTTGGGGCTAGATGGCGTGAAACAACCATGAATATTTATCATTATTATTATTGTTTTTGTACATCTTTACCAGACGATTTAAGTAGTATTGAAGAGACATTTTTTTGTAATTATTATAATAATAAAATTACAACGGGTGGCAGGGGGGGAAGCAGCTGCTCCAGGATCACATGCCTACGTGCTTTTATGTTTGAGTCACGTTACAAATGTTACGACTTACTTTACAACCGGGGTATTAAGCGTAACTTTATAAAAAAACTGTCCATGGAACGCGCAAGGCCTGATTGATTTGCCTCTTGTACCCCACTCCCCCCTTAAAAGCTACACCATTGACGGCTGGTACTAGAATGAAACCGCCGGCGTGGTCCGTATCTCACTTAGCCGATTATCCTGCAAAATCATAAAGCATGGTGTCAGCACGTTATGTGATTCACGTATGCAAATTGTTCATCAGCTATTCAGTGTTTGGACATTCGTTATGCGTCCAGTGCTGGATGCTACGCGGCTGCGTGCGGCTTTGCTTGGTATAACCCACAAGCTGTAGCGTAAGAATTATTGTCAGTGCTGGATTAACCACGTAGCAAGAATAGCAAATGCTAAGGGCCCCTCGCAAAGTGGGGCCCCTCGCAAAGTGGGCCCCACGCAGAGGGGCCCCGCGTATATAATTCCGCTCCCCTGAGCTAAATTATTTGAGTGAAACTAGTTTAATTGATCTTAGAATATATACTATACATGGCATATAAACGTATTGAGTATTGAATTTTTTAAGGAAAACATCTTGAGAAAACGGGCATGTCTTAGAACCAAAAATTCGAAGACATGTGACATCTACCAATACAGATTGGGCTCCCGTGGGAGATCAAAGCCCGTTCACTCTCAATTATCGAGAGTAGGCCGGTGTTCCTGTAGTGAGAACATAAGCTGATATGGTAAGTGTAATTTGTATCTGTGCTTGCAGTGCTGCCAACTATTTCAAGTTTTTTCCTACGGTGAATCCCAGCATACGACTCGGGCCAAACCCCGAGTAGTACACTGAAAACGGAATGTTTTATGTTGTGTGCGTTCAAATCGCGAGCGTAATCGTTTGATTGACATATTTTATTTAGGCTTAGTGAAATCCCCTCGTGACTTATTGATGGGCGAGCCGCGCCAATGTTTCACTACGATGGGGTACTCATCAGCCCTTTGGAGGACTTTTATGGAGGTATTTACAGCTCTATACAGAGCAGAGAATTTTTTCTCAGTTCCTATTTAAACCATGTAATTTAACAACTTATGTAATTTTTTATGTGAATTAGGAACGGAACGAGCTGAGGGCCCACCTAGGTAAGTGGCGACCCCCGCCAATGACAACAGTAATGCGACTTAAGATTTGGATCTTACACTGAGTCGCATTCATCCTGCTGTATCCATCACCCGAGCCGGGTTGGTACGTCTCATCCGCATGTGATTTCACCGGCACCCACACTCTACACAGTAATGCGAGCACTGCTGCTTGGCGGCAGATTCCAGATGTGGTGGCATACATAAACCTGAGAGAGAACCTTTAATAGGTTAATAGTGTAATATTTTGGTCTCCAATAAATACATTTCCAATAATAAAGTTTTTTCTCGGGTCTTGTATATCTGTGTCTGTCCATGCTTTTTGCAATACAGGGAATCCTAGTGCCGGGGTATGAGTGTGTAAACTTTTATGTTTATATTTATTATAAAGTAATGCATATTTTTTCGAGATTGGGCCGATAATAGTTTTCCAGGTTGGCAACACCGGCTACTCTCGCGAAATGAGAATCCAGAATGGCAAATATAACATATCTTCGACTTTTGTCGTTTTATGAACGTGGTTTTCATTTCATACCAACATCAGAGTCTGTGCCCTTAGCCACCATTTTGAAAATATAGTATTGTACAAACCATTGGTACTTTAAAGCGTAAAACTCCTCCCTACACATCTGGAGTTGAACCAGAGTTGAAACATCTGTAGTGGTGTTCATATTAAAAGTCGTCTCACCACATCCTTATTTAGTCTTTATAAGCGCACTTGAATAAAAACTTTATTATCCTTGAACTATAAAGGTAACTTTCTATTGGCCCAAAAAAGGTTTCCCAAAACAATCCCCGGAACTTGATACTACTCGAATTCTATTACCGATATTATCTGGGACTCGATTAAGTTGAATCGATTTGGAAGGTTTAAACAGGGTCTCGTATGGCCAATAGTGAAAACTGTTTGGCAGTCTGAAATAATCTATACTAATATTATAAAGCTGCAGTGTTTGTTTGTTTGTTTGAACGCGCTAATCTCTGGAACTACTGGTCCGATTTGAATGATTCTTTCAGTGTTGGGTAGTCCATTTATCGAGGAAGGCTATAGACTATGTTTTTGTTTTTTCTAAATTAGGGATCCGTAATAAAATTGCTATTTTGTAACACAAGGTGTAAAATCGAAAACCTATTTTTCTGTGCGCTGTTTCCACGGAAATGAGAAAAACGCGGGCAAAGCCGCGGAACACAGCTAGTTTATTCTTATATGCAACTGCGTCACTGCTTAGGTGGTTAAGTTCTGCTTTCTGCAAGTTGTGGGTTCAAATACTGGATAGTGTGACGAACATATTATAATTTTTTTCTGTGTTCGGGTGTTAATATTTATCCTATCAAAAGCATAACATGTACAAAAACGCAAGTATCGCAACGCAGTTTTTTGTTATAATAATGCCTTATTTGTAAGATAGAGTTATTTTATTAAGTTATAGTTACCATTGTATAAATTGAACTAGTTGTAATTCATTAGTTGGTTTTAATTTTGTTGACAGTCACCACCGAAGTTACGGGTACAGCTGGTAAAATATAATAAAAAGGACGCAACTTTTTCATTTTCCTATTAACAAGAACGGTCACCTCAAAAAAATTAAATGATGCCTATATTATGTATTGTAATAATACATATTAGTTTATTCTGTGACATTTATCCAGTAACAAAAGCTGTAACTTCATTGGCTAGCTGGTCAAAGGTTTCCCCCATTCCTTCTCTTGAGCTAATTCACTAGAAATTCAACGAATTTCTCGCACCAAATTACGCGTTTCCTTTTTGTCAGTTCCGGGCACTTTACTAGCTCACAACTAAATTCGTCTTGCACTAAATACGATTTTATATTGAGTGCAAATATTGTTAAATATTCATTACGTATATTTTCATCATACCTATGCAGTTACCTGAACAAAAATCTCAATACTCAATAAATGTTTCGTAGTAGAAACATTTATTCAATTTTCACCAACATAGAACTCTCAATACATTCTAGCATAAGAATTTAGGAATGTTTCAGCAAAATAACATTTCACTGAAACAGTTTTGAAATTTAGACTTCGTTTTAAAATTAGAACCAAGCAAAAACGTGTATTAATTTCATTTTTAGTTTAAAAAATTTGTGTTCGTTTTGATCTCGCACACAAATTTTGCACGCAAGAAACATTGCATTCTGCGACGACGTACGTCGTATTGTATTGTTTTGGACAAAGGTAACCACTTAACATCAAGGACTGCATCTCATTCCGTCAGATTTGTAACATTAAAAACTCTCCTAAAAACTTTTTTCATAAAATAGTTTTCGAGTTCTAGTCAGTTCTGACTGAACTGACTTCCGTATAAAACCTGATGTTATTTTTTATTTGTGATAGCTAAGCGGCTCGTATATCTGTTTTTATGTTATGGCCTTCAGTAATCAGAAAGTCTACTACTCCAAAAAAAATGTGAATGAACTATTCAACTTCAAACACCATTAATATTGTAAGTGCAAACTCAAAAGATTTCCCAACTAGCTCCAGTGTTTCCACAAAATGCATAAGATATTTTTAAGGCACCTTCATTAGTTATTAAAGGCTGGCCGCAAACTGGCGATCGCTACTCATTAATTCTAAGTACCTCGCCGTCTTAACAATGATGTAAGGGTAGGCGTCCACTGGGGGTGTGTAAACAACCCCGCTTTATAGGGTGTGACGGGTTCAAGTTTTTACTTAGCATTTATTAGCAGGAAACACGCTTCTGTTTTTGCGGTGGTGGTTATAATGATGGCAGAATTTATGAAATAAGATGTAGAAAACTATGTACCTCCTGATGTATAAGTAAAAAGATAAGTTAGCAGATTGAGGAAATTAACAATTCTCTTTACAGAAAGCTAAAATTATTTTTGCCCATAAAATTGTATTTTTCTATGTCGAATTTTTGACTGACTTAGCTACGAAATGACTTACCTATAAGAATTGGCGTGAAAATGAAAATTATTATTAGATAATATGCTATGTACTTGTTTCCGTTGAAATGACTTTTTCTGTATGAATATAACTTCCGACATTCAGAAATAGATTTTTATTTAATATCAATTGTTTCCAATTAATTGAGCGTGTAAAAATATTATTAGTTCTAATGACTTGCAACGCCTTACGGTTCATGTACATTTCCTACAATAATAAACTTATCATCTTTATATAATATATAAACACGGAATGAAATATTTAAATTGGATCTGAAAATCTGAAATAAATAATTGATTACCGTTCCATCCTTCTTCCTAAACTTACCATCCTTTATTATATACTAGCGACCCGCCCCGGCTTCGCACGGTTAGTAAAGCATCAGTGTCGTATGAGAAACTACCCGTGCGAAGCCGGGGTGACTTCCTAGTGTATTATACATATAAAAACCGCATCAAACTCCGTTGCGTAGTTTTAAAGATTTAAGCATACATAGGGATATAGGGACAGAGAAAGCGACTTTGTTTTATACTATGTAGTGATTTTCAAGCGTTTTACCACCACCTGATGGAAAGTCAAGATGGAACTTGTCTCCCTATTCATATTCGCTGGTTCTTGAAGCCGCCTGAGTCCCTGCGTTGGAAACAGGAGTTTAGCCATCATCAGGATGTAGAAGAGATCTCAAATCTCAGGTCTGAAGAGATCTCAAGTCTCTGGTCTGAAGAGATCTCAAGACTCAGGTCTCAAGTTTAGTATAAGGTATACAAGTGTCCACCCCCCTATAAGATAAGGACTATGCTCACTTAATCTTAAGATTGCATGAGTCGTTCCAAACGGCTTACTCCGAGCTAGGTATTAAAAACACTCCTTAAACGAGGATTAGTTTTAACTTTTACTGGTCGACGTTTAATCTTAAGTTTAAAGGTTGGATCGTATTTTCACCACTTTAAATTATCTTTTTATCAAATGTTTGTTATTTTTGCTTCAAATTCAATACAATTCATTTATTAAATCCTTTAAGTATTGTACCTACACTTATTCTTGGTCATATCAGTTACAATCAATTAATGAAAAAAACGATAATTTTGCATTTAAAAATTGTCTTAAATACTCAATTGTATTAACTTAAAATTACTATTGGTTATTAAGCGCAGTTACTTTGATATAAAATTATTAAAAGCGCTAAACTTAGGTATAAGAATGCATGATATTTTTTTAAATAAAACGGGCTTTACCAATTTTGTTTTTTAAATCCGTCTCTTGTAATTTTGACTTTGACATAACACAAAATCTTTGATCAGAGCCATTCAAAGCAGGGATTCAAAACAAACATGAGCCCGTAATTTCAAAAATGTTTATTAAAGAAGGTTCAAAAGAATGAACGCTGAAAAATTATACAAAGCCTTGACCAATTCTTTGGTCAAGTGTTCCGCAAACAGGCCGGGTCTCCCCCCACTCGAGAACCCTGAATGAATGAACTTTTTTCATCTCGCCACATTCAGTGTCGCTACTTGAATAACTTTCGACCGCCTCCGGAGTGAAATATCCGGCTTGGGAATTATTTTTTAGCCTCAAGAACCAGTCGGTATTTTAACTTAAGGCAATAGAGCAGAGAGCTTTCGAGGAGGATTTTCTTTTGTGGTAACTCTCGTTAGATATGGTTTTGTGGTATGTAGGAATGTCAGGTTGAAATGGATTTACTTCCTCAAAGGGACAAAAAATTTCACGCGTAATTTGACTTAGGCAGCGGTTCTTATTTCATTCTACCAATTTTTTTATCTGTGGTGGCTTGAAAACTGAGTCTACCTACGGAATAACGTGGAACCCAAACAATATTATTCAACATTATTTCAACGAAAGTTAATACTATTTTAGCGCTGAAAAATGCGGTGCGCTCCTTTGCGTCAAACATGAAACAGGCCTGATGTATTAACTAAGTATGCTTTTAAAATTATTGACATAATTTAGCAAGCCCACCTCGATGTTAAAAGCGAGTACCGAGCTAAAAGCATTCAGCATTAGCGTGCGGTCAGCGACCCGAGCAACAAAGGCCTTGTTTAGCTAAAACCAGCTCAAAATCTCAGATATTTCTGGAAAATTTTAGATAATAAACTAAGTGGAACCTTCTTAGCTTGCTTAGTAATACAACTGCGGATTTCCCGATTTAATTTATAAGTTTAGCGCTTGAACAAACCCATATGCGACCCTATCTGTGATTGGAACTCACACGTTCGACTCTGCCCTAATCAACCCCAACGCAAGACATTTATTTATTTTTTATTCGATCTGCTATTTATCTGATATTAATAAATAATTGTTACTAACCAAAGTTATAGGTATTGATCATGACAGTTTAAGAAATATAAATTTAATCTCAGTTTATTTTTTTGTTGAGGTTGGGTGACCGTGACCGCTTTCTATCAGGCTTCTAGGCTCGACTTACCCCTATATCATAAAAATAAAAAAATAAGATTTTAATGTAACCCTTGACAAAACCCTCATTCATGCTAGCTTCCTTCCGAAGCACAAGAAAGGTAAATATTAATTTATTTAGTAATAAATAAGAGATAAAATTAATCCTGCAATCAAAATTATTTGCATACCAACATAAAAATAAACATATTTTGTAAGAATAAAAAGTTTCTCCCAAACTGACAATCAACAATGAAAAATATCGTTCACAAAAGTTGTAAGCTTCTCTAGAATCCAAAATTTATCCCCCCCGAGGGCAGAATGGAAGCAACTTGGGAGAACGTGGTTTTATCTGTGGATTTCAAGAGAAAAATATGTTGTTCAGGCGTTGCACTCATTAATACTGAACGCGGCACAACTGTGCCACTGAAAATGGCTAGAGAAGTATCATAATAAATTGTGCTTGTTACTGACGGACTGATATAGACTGACAGTGTTACCAGCTTCATCAATTTCTTGGTTATAAATGAAAGATATTCTGGAACAGGAGAAATTCGGGTTCTTCTATGAGTAACTCAAAATAGCGTCAACTCTGACGGAGTGTTGAGTAGAATAGCCGGGACCGATATCTTAATAGCCCTCCGAAGCACGGAAGCGTTCAGTTCAATTACCACTAAACGGTCACCAATCCAACTACTCACTGGGCGTAGAATTGTTTTACTCAAATGATCTGTAAAGAATATCAAGCTTCCCAGTGTGCTTTATAAATATATTTAAACTTGTCTGTACCCTGCGACTTCGCCCGCCTGGAATGTTTGTTTATGTTTTTCTAAAATAAAGTTACCTCAGTTATTATTCATAACATCAGCTATCTGTCAGTTAAATTCCCGTCAGAATCGATCCAATCCGTATCGGAAAAATTGTGTTTTTTTTTATAAGAACCGCTATATACTTTCAAAGGCATTTATTAAAAAGCTGTTATTTTCAGTCACACTTCAATTTTATATATTTGTATAAATAAAAAAATCCCATTTAAGGATTATCCTGTACTCGTGTACTTTACTTACCTCTGCAGGATACCGGCCTTTGTTTCCAGGTAATCTATTACATACTAATCCATCTTTTAATCTAGAGATGGTTTTATTTTTCCACAATCAGATGAGGGGTCCTTCAGATGTAGTCTTCCGTAGCAGTATTTTATATTCCTACTTTAGAAACAAAGGTCGACTTTCGACAGGCGATAAAGAATGTGATTTAATATACCACGGGAGCACAATCCGAATAGACAGATGTCATGTTAAAGAAAGTCGACGTCTGCGCCGCCACCGGGCCACGACGCGCTCAAAAAGCTTTTTATATTACTTACTAGCTATTCCCCGCGACTTCTTCCGCGTGGAGTTTAAAATTTTTGCGCAGGACCCTAAAGATTTTTCCTTTTTCAAAAATAAAAGTAGCTTAAGTTTCTCATGACATCAGCTATTAGCCAATGAAACCATTTCGGAGAAGTGATGAAGAGCTGCCGGCCCACCTCATGTTAATTGGTTACCGCAGCGCATAAGTAACACCATAACTTGTCTGTCGAAGTTGTAAAAGAGGGAACGATGAAAGGTATAATTTAAAAAAAAAAAAAACAGAGAGTTTTAATACGTAGCTGATAACAAAATGACGAAGAGTTTCATCTCCGTCTGAAAATGATGAACGCAACGCAATGCGATCTGGGTATTCTTATACTTTGGTAAGGGAGTCCTGAGTCGTATTTCTGTTGTCTATGGGCGGCGGTAACCATTTACTTACTGATGTCAAGTACTGAAGTATAAGAAGACCCAGATCGCATTTGGCACTTAGGGGCACACTGTGTGGTGAGCATGTAGTTTGTACTCGGGTCTTAGGTGTTTGTCTTGAATTTCTTTGTTTGTCCATGCCATCAGCACAGGGAATCCTAGTGCAGAGGTATGAGTGTGTCAACGTTATTGTTGTATTTCAAAAACAAAAATATTACAATAGAAATTATTAAAAAAAAATCACTATGTAGTATCTGAACACCAAATAAAAACTAATGCAATTTACAATTTTTCAAAATAACGTTGCAGCATTATCTGCTAGAACGAACCGCCAATAATAAGGTATTCTTCACACGGAGCCAACAGAATTATTCCGGTCACAGCGCCCCCTAGGGGGGCGATACGATACTAACTTGTTCGAGGGCGTGGATATTTATACTCTGTGGTGTGAATAACGTACGGGGATTTGTATTGAGGGATTGTTTAGTGACCTTTATGGTTTGTAAGTTGTAAAGATATAATTCTAAACTGATTTTCAAAAGGTTTTTTATATGGTCGTTACGCAATCCAAACCGATAAAACTACTATTGATAAATAGTTTTTTTCATTGACATATTAGCCGAGACATCGACATTCGTAATAACAAGTCAATTTTACTAAAATATAAAATAACCTATTGGTGTATTGGTAATGAGGTAATGATCTTCCTTCCTGAAATGCCTGAATAGAATCATGTACAATAATTACGAGTATAATGATACCGCACCAGCCTCTAATGTTCCCACTGCAGGGACACCGGTCTACTCTCGATAATTGAGAGTGAATGGGCTTTGATCTACCACGGGAGCCCAATCCGGATTGGTAGATGTCACATGTCTTCGAATTTATGGTTCTAAGACATGCCGGTTTCCTTATGATGTTTTCCTTCACCGTTTCGAGAACGTGGTATTGCGCACATGAATTTTTCAAGTGAAAAACTCATTGGTGGTATAATGATAGATCTTCATTAATTATGTAAATAATATAACGTCAGCTTAGTTCGGGAGATATAATGCCACAAAGACAAATACGTCCAAAATACCACCAAAAATAAAAGACTATACTTTCAACATTTTGCACTGGGGGTTAACAATTCTCCATAATAATTTTAATTATAGCGATGAAATTACATTATAGCGATGAAATTATATTCATTTTATCTCATATACTTTTAATTATTTTTGTTTATTACGCTTTCACGCCTAAACCAATAAAACCGACTTCAAAAATTCTTTCACCAATGGAAAGCTACTTTATCATTAACTTAGGCTATATTTCATCCCCATATTCCCACGGAAAAAGATAACTTCGCGGGTGAAATCGCGGGGCGGCAGTTAGTTAATATTATAAATGACTTAGTTTGTTTGTTACGCCTAAACCAATAAAACCGATTTTAAAAATTCTTTCACCAGTGGAAAGCAACATTATCAGTAACATATTTAATCCCCGTATTTCCAGGGGATCGGGAACTATGCGGGTGAAACCGCGGGCGCAGCTAGTTTCATGGATAAAATGGATAAATTTTTACCTGTATATTTTTACAACCTTATTTGTACAACAGTTTTTGCAATAAAGCACCAAGGATAACCTTCAATCCGAAAATAGCAAATCCAGCATCTAAATCTGAAAAATCCAAACTAAAGTCTCACTAACGGAGCGAGATAAAAATCCCATTCCTCGCAAATGCTTGAGATAAAGAGTGCACGTGTGGAACCTTCGCGAGACGAGTGTCACCAGGGAGTGACGAGGAGACACGGTGCTTGCTTGAAACTGCTGGTAGCAAGTATGGGTAGCGGGTGGCAGGTATCGGGTAGTACAATAGATAACAGGTAGCGGGCAGCAGGTAGCTGGTAGCGGGTAGCAGGTAATAGGTAGCGGGTAGTGGGTAGTGGTAGCGGGTAGTGGGTAGACCACTACCCAGCGCGTCGTCGCTGAACACCCGCTACCTGCTACCAAGCAGGTAGCGGGTGTCCAGCGACGACGCGCTGCCGTCACATCTCGCGGGAGAATGCAGTGTGCACAACCTACATCTTAGTATAATATTGTTCATACTGTAAGTGATACGTTTAAATTAAAACAAGCAGGTAGCAATATTCTTACTCTGAGAATGCCACCTTGAGTTGATCGTGACATCTTGAGGGACATCTCAGGGAGAGGAAATTCAGATGTTTCGCTCGGCTGACTAATTTCACCGGCTGCTCCAAAAATCTCCAGTCTGGCAATATGAAAATATTAAGCTTTAATGTATGCTAATAGCAGTCAAAACAGAAAAAAAAGCGTTATTATATTTTTTTCTGTCCTTTGCCAATGATTGATTTGCCGGAAATCCTTTTGTCAACTTTTTTTTGCGGTAATTAACATGTAAAATGCTAACGTAAAAGTTTTAACGGTGGCAACACTTCCCGACGAACACTACAGTTTTGATGCTACTACAAATACTATCCAAAGTCTACTACTATAAATTTAAATAAACATTTGGCATATCCCAAAGTAAGCTCAAATCTGAATAATAAAATTCTCATAATACATAAAACACAAAAATTATTTCTACCTATGTCCGTTATAGACTTTGAAACCATCCTACCGATATGCCCCAAACCCGTTTTATTAGAAAGGCAACAATGCGAAGATGGTTTTAGACCACTAAACCAATGCATTAGACTAGTAAATAAATAAAAATATTCTTGGTTATTTCACACTGCACCATCTAGCCCCAAACTAAGCATAGCTTATAAGATTATAAGATAAGTGATAGATATTTTATAGAGTATTTTTTTTTTGTAAATGCATGCATATGAAATCTTCATATTAAACACCCACACACAGAACAAACATCTATGCTCGCCACACATATGCTTGTCCTGAGTGGGAATTAAACTCATGACCTACAGCGTAGAAGGCAGAGCAACCACCTGTCCTACTGAGCTATCAGGCCAGCCTTACCTTACAGCGCTTAGAAAGCGCTCCTAGATTGAATAGCTCTTAGTAGCTACCTTACCGGACGCGCTGAAGTCCTAGAAAGCCTTTAAATATTTAAGGAGCTTCAATGGGTTTTGTGCAAAACGCGGATCTACCTAGATATTCTTTTCTTATGTTACTAACGACACGGGACGAGCTAGCCGCCCACCTGATGTTAAGTGGTAACTGCCACCGATAAATAACAGCAATTCGACTCTTGACCTCTCGTACTAAAGTATGAGAAAACCCAAGTCGTTTCGATTTGCGCCAATCATGTTGAGACGGGGATGTAACATCTCATGCACTTGTAATTTCACCTGCTCACCCTTCCACCGGAACACAGCAACGTTAATGCACTGCTTGGAGGTGAATTACCAGGCGTGGTGGCAGTACTTGACTAAACAAACTTCTACTGCTACTTTAGGAGATCATTTCGCACCACCCAGGGGACAGGTAAGGACTCTGAAGTTACCCAGCTATGGACGCGAGCAACATGCTCCCCATAACATGGTCTTGTGCATTTACAGACTTTATCAATGCCTGACTTTCTGAAGACTCAGATTTTATCGTAAGAAAGTAAGCGAGGATGACTTAAACGCAACTTTGAAACCGAAAGTGTTCAAATTCAGAGCACGTATGCCGCACTAAGTTTGTCACACACGTTTCTAAGACCAATGTTTTTGACACACAATGTTCTCTCCACCTACAGATATGTAGAATTTTGCAGAGAAAACAGGTTACTGACTTAAAAGTTGAATAAAGCGACTTCAATACTGTTATACCCTATTATCCCTCTTAAGAGAGTAATTTTTGTCATTTCTCTATGGAATAATTTAAAAAGTACGCTTTATCAAATAAAAAAAAAGATTCATCCTAATGGATCTAAAATTTACCATGATATAACAACCCTAAAAATATAACTTGTTCCATAGGTTGGAGCTGAAAAAAAAAGTTGGTTAAAAATTAAAAGCTCACTATTTACAGCTTAATAATTGGGTCTAAAATAGTATTCTAGATCAAATAATTTCCAACTCATTTTTCATAACCGCCTTTAATTTGGCCACTATGGGGACACTCAACATACGTAAGTAAGGTTTTAAATCTACCACGGGAGCCCAAACCGGAATAGTAGATGTCACGTGTCTTCGACTCTTTGGGTCTAAGTTGCGAGTTTTCTCACCTCTCCTTTCACCGTTTTGAGAGCGAGGTATTGCATACCAAATTTAATACGAAAATTGTATTAGTTCTTGTCTGGATTTGGACCATTGACCTTCGAGTTGAAAGTCGGCGCCTGTACTCCTGTGGCACGCTCTCGTTACTCTACGATAGAGTGAATGGGCCTTTATCCATGGTTATCCAATATATATCTCGCTTCAGATGAGCTGCATATGACAGCTCTGCCTTCTATACTATAGGTCGTAGCTTCGATTACCACCCAGGGCAAATTCTGTGTGAGAAACATAAGTGTTGGTTCTTTGTCTGGATACACGTATTTATTTACAAGAAAGCACTATAGAAGAATTTATCAGTAATCAGGTTCCGATAGAAAAAGGTATGCTTAGTTTGTGTCACATGCATACAATTACTTTTAATTCGAATTTTGTCGAAATGTCCGTTTCCCTACGGTATTTTTCTTCGCCGTTTTAAGAACCTGATAAAGTTCCTTATACCTTTTGCATTTAAACGAAATTTCGTATTTTGATTTCCTGTGAAATTTTCTTTGCCCGTTGCACACCAATTGGGATGGTTATTTTTCAAAAACCATTTTGAAACACCCAAGGGCGCAAGACAAGGGATGAAATCATTACAGCCGGTATTTCGATTTTTTAAGCGTTCACTTGTGTACATATCATCATAAAGGCATCCATATATTTCTGAATCATTCTCTTTCAAACTCGTCACGAATCATCACAAACTTCAAACTAAAAGCAAACTCCATCTAAATTCCGTAATGCAGTGTGCATTAATTGTGGTTGCATACGTCGCCTGTCACGGTAACCCATTTGCACTGCTCTATAAATCATACTTGCAGGTAACCGCTGTGACTAGGGACTTGGGAATTTGACTTCCATCTACAGCTTGACTTTACTGGAACATACTGGTAAGGTAATCATAACTCAAAAGACTCTTATTTAAAAATGTATTTAATACATGAATATGTGAAATTGTAAACTGTATGTCAAAGTCAAAGTTTACCAACATACCTTATTGCCGTAAAATTCTTAAAAAAATAAACAAGGAGGGGTCACTTTTTTTAAATAAATTACGAGAATAATTATTTCTTAGCTTAGCGCTTGTTCAAAACCTATCCGACCCTACATGGGGAAGAACAAAACAAAAAAAAAAAAACAAGTTTTCAGACTCATGCCTCTGCACTAGGATTCTCTGTGTCGCAACTGGCATAGACAAACACAGAAACACAAGACAAACACCCAAGACCCGAGAAAAAACTTCATGCTCACCACACAAAGTGTGCCCCGGCCGGGAATCGAACCAGGACCCCTCGCTTCGAAGACAGGCTACTACCAACTAAGCCACGGAGTCGTCGAGAGACCTCTTCGAAACCTCTTCGAAAACAATAACGATAATTATTATATAAACCCATTATTATCGAAAAACAAACAAAATATACCATTCTGTTGAAAATAATGCCAAATAAAATGAGTATCGATTTCGTTTGGTATTATTTGGCTTTCAATAAACTATATTCTGTATAAGGACGGCGTTCCCTCTCACGGTAGTGCATTTACAACTTCCATTATAATATCATCTTGCGAGTAAGCCGAGGCTAGGTGGCTAGAGGCTAAGTGAGAGCCATCGTACGTAGGTCCTCAATCTGTAGCCATTCCATACCAAGTAAATAAACATATAATATACAATTACAATTTTGGCAAGCATTAATGATATGTAATTTGTTTCATCTTTTAATACTTTTGTGTCCTATTAATCGCTAATATTTCATGGAAGTAGGGAGTACCATGAATGTATTTATCAATTTTTTTTTCCAATCTTTATTGTTTTTAAAGGTCTTTGAGTCATTATTTGACTATGTCAGACCCATTATTCTTACATTTCAATCCTTAATAATAATATTAAAAACTAATTTATATAGCGTTTTTGCCGCTTCACTCATTGGCGCGGCTAAAACCTGGTGAATAGTATGAATTTATTATTATAATTTCGACAATTTATTTCACTCACAAAAACTCTACGGAGGTTATATATAATACTACGGAGGTTGTACTCTCCGGATGGATTTGGCCATCCATCCGGAGAGTACAACCTCCGTAGTAACATTTGGATTTAGATTTGGCAAAGAGGTTTCATATAAATATTATAACCTACCTTAAGTTATACTTAAGGTTTCATATAACCTCTTTGCGGCTGCGTCGTATTTCGTGGTCCGAAGTTCGAACCATACGTGGTGCGGCATAATCTGTGCAGATTTTAAAATGGATGACAAGTCGCGCCTCACTTTGTGCTGCTGCGAGTGACTACGTAATTTGGTGCAACCGTCACGCTGTCCTCACTGTCATAGTCGAATAACATCAGTAACCCACTTCCATGAACGCCTATAATAATAATGATAATAATGTCATACAGTTTTGCATTTATTATTTTGTTTATCATTGACTTTTCCAAGTGTACAAGTGTATCTTAATGGAATAAATATATTTGAATTTGGCTCGGTAT
Organism: Aplocera efformata; assembly: GCA_921293045.1. Classification (NCBI taxonomy): domain Eukaryota; kingdom Metazoa; phylum Arthropoda; class Insecta; order Lepidoptera; family Geometridae; genus Aplocera; species Aplocera efformata. The sequence goes on from OV121039.1 coordinate 13,483,094, forward strand.
CATTAAAAGAAGGCCTTTGATTTGGCTTATCGACTCGTAAAGCCGACACCTTAACATGCCCACCAAAATGTGAACATTTCCATGGAACTACGTGTAAGTTTTTAACCGTGGGGCGCAGCTATCTATATAAATATATTTTAGTCTTAGAGAATTATATTTTCTGAGAAATATTGAGACTGCCTACGGCTAATGAGTCACGCTGTGTCCCACATTCACAGCGCTTAAACAAGATGGATCTTCTGTTCTGCTCTCACTGTGGCAGATTGATATGAGCTTTCGCCGCGCGATCGCTGTATGATTTGATGTTTCCATGTTAGCCTAGTTTTGGGAACGTTCCGAGATGGAAGCTCTTTGATCAGTCGCTTTAACTGAAATGTTTTCTGAATAACGTTTTATATGATATTGATTGATGTGTTTGCATTTTATGAATAGTACATGAAAGTTTTTATATCGTGTAGACCGAGGAATATTTTCCCGCTAGGTTTTTTTGTTTGGTGTGTTTTAAGTTAATCTCGGGATTTTTTGTATTGTGTACCCCAGCCTCTAATGTTCCTACTGAAGGGATACCGGCCTACTCTCGATAACTGAGAGTGAACGGGAGTGCCGGTTTCCTCACGATGTTTTCAATCACCGTTTCGAGAACGTGGTATTGCGCACACAAATTTTTCAAGTGAAAAAAACAATCGGTGCACGTGTGGGTTACAGATAATACTTTGCATCAACCGATTCACTTGGTATATCTATATTACTATCCCTTTCCAACCCCCCGCTAGAGGTGTATATAGTGTGGGTGAGTATGTGGGCAAATCAACTTGCACACGATATAGGAGCCTCGGGCGTCGCGACCGCAGTCCATTGAAAGTGGTGCTAAACATTTCTCACCAAAATATAAATAGAAGTAGTGGACGAAAGGTATAGGGAATAATTGACCCGCATACACTCAGTCACCGCTCAAAATAATATTATTTGTAAAAGTTTCAAATGTGCTCATATTCTAAACTTTATTAGTCCAGTTGTCGATAAAAAATGGACTCAGTTTATAATTTTGATAGCTTGCGTGCAACATAACCTATTTTTTATACGAGTACATCTTTATGTAAGTTTCTCTGTCTCCTAAAATGTATTCTTTTCAATGATCCTCACGATACTGATACGTAAGAAAAGACGTAGGTACTTACCTACGTTATGCTTAATTCGAACGTAAATGTTCCATTTTATGTATTTAAAATGACTATAAGACTATCTTGTGAATATCTCGTATAATATTTTATTGTATTGTTTGTTCCTGTTGCGTTTTATTGGCAGAGAATGCTTCAATGTCACTGGCATCCACACTCATAAAACCCGAACACAGCAATGCAAAGCCGCATTCCCGTTTTATGTCTTTGAATATGCAGTTAGTAATACACTGTCTAGGTGCGCCTTTAAGGAAAATGTTCACGATCCCTGGCCAATGTCCAAACTCGCTTGACCATTCAAATTTATGGCTTGTCCTCACCCTCCGCAACATGTTTAAACTGAGCTATCATTGCATGGCTAAATATTAATTGAATTTAGTCTGTGGAGGACAGTCTGATGAATTGGGTACTACATTCTATTCGTAACTGAATTAACGGTTCATACACTCAACTTATCCAACGTTGATTTTGGTAAATGTTTCGATGGCTTCTAAATGTAGGGCTATGTTCTGCAATGGAATAATGTGTTGACGATAGCTATACCTAATAGTTTAGAAGTTGAGATTTTGACTGAGCAAGCTGTTTAAAAAGAAAAAACTTGCTCATATGGAGGAAAGTGTGAGGAGCTATTCCTTAGAGGATGTTAATGAGAAACAAGGTGAAGATTGGTGTACTGAGGATGTATCTATTCCTATTTTCTTTTTATGTGACGGATCGAGCTTGCAGCCTACCTAATGTTAAGGGGTTATCGCCTATAGCAATATGATTACCGAAGCATGAGAAGATCCAAGTTGCATAGCGTTGCATCCATCACTCTGTGGGTGTAACGCTTCATGTGCCTGTAATTTCCCCCGCACCCACACCTTCCGGAAAACAGCAACGCGAATCAAATTTAATACACACAAGTAAACATATTCATGAGCATATAAAACGTGTCATAGGAGCTCGTTAGGCACATTACATGCACACAGATAATGTCAAATTACAGTCAGTTTTCATGTTTTAACTTATTTTATTTGTTAAGTTTACGTCTGTTCCAACCCTAACCGAACAACCCGAGGCAAAAAACAGACAAGAAACCCCTCGGAGACATTATCGCGAATATTGTCCAGCCGGCGGGATAAAATAAATTGCTGATATAAAAATTTACGTCGATGTAATTTAAAGTTGGCCAACTTAAATCGAGTCTTTAAACTTTTACCGGCAGATAAAACACCTGAAGGCCTTATGCTATCGACCACGGCTCAGTAGCTTATTTGATAACCCTGCCTTCGAAGCGAGAGGTTCTGGGTTCGGTTCCCGGGTAAATATTAGTGCAGGGCGATGTGTATGTAAAAATTATGTTTACTCATCTTATCAATGGTTAATTCCTGTTTTATGCAAACAGAAATTCACTGAAGTCAAAATCAGACACTCGTTTAGTTTCGTGATGGTTGATTGAATGTAATTTCTTTTTTCTCGTCCTTTTTTATGAGTGTTGCCAACGCTAGTGTTGGAGTTTTTAAGCCATTCGAAGGCTTCCAACATGGCTTGTGGAATAGTGACTGGCATTCTAACGTGCCCTCCGATTATAACGTGCCATACAAAAGTACAAGTTCCTCTCCGGACGAACTTGGCACAAGTACTACTGATACTAAACTAAGACGTCATATGATGGTAGCGTCCCAAAATGCTGGCAGCACTGCCACGCTGGATGGCAAAGCTTAACCTCTGGCCAAAATAAATCCCAGCATTTTGGTCGCATGTGGACTCTTTACGCTCCGCTAAGCCCTTGAAGATTGTATATCGGGTCCCCAAGGGCCAACAGTTTCTACTCCAAACGCCTCATATATATATATATATATTTTATGGGAATGCGTGACGGAACGAGCTGTGTGCCCACCTGATGGTAAGTGGTGACCCTCGCCCATGACAACAGTAATGCGCACGACTCAGTATGAGATCCAAATCTTTACTGAGTCACATTCATCCTGCTGCGTCCATCTCCCGAGACGGGGATGTTACGTCTCATGTGGTGGCAGTACCTCTCCGGACGAAATTGGCACAAGTTTTACTGCTACTTTTATAATAGTTGCTCCTTTAGCACCACCCAGGGGGTACGTGTAGGGAATCAAAGGGTACACACCTACGGACGCGAGCAACTGGATCCCCCCCTCCTATATATATCCTCCAACTCTAATGTTAAACGAACAAAATATAACAACGGACATATACTCGTAGCAGAGCACTGCTTTGTGGTTTAATATATGAAAGCTTTAGGCTACGCTAAAAACTGTCTGAAACTAAAAGCCGACTGGGCTAATGGCATCTCCATTAAATGTATGAGATAAATCCGAAAGCATGTTAAAAACATCAAGGACAGTTCTGGGTTTTATACGTGGATTTTGGATTTTAGGGAATATACAGATATTGGAGAATATACTTTATAATGTTAACGTTACATTTTTTGACTATCCTCATATCCCAGTTGGTCAGCTCTGCCCTCTGCGCTGTAGGTAATGGGTTCAATTTCCGCCCAGGACAATCATTTTTGTTTCTATCTATGCAAGAGAAGGAAAATAAAAGAAGCGCCTTGGAAACTGCCGATGACTTGTATGAGCACTGTGGCGGGAGACAAAAATGTGAACCAATTCCACTAGCCCGAATGTCTTGAATATTAACCATTTTGCACCATCCTTAGGGATAGCCCGCTTTGCGAAGAAGGGACAGTACAAAGTCTTTTACAAAATGATTACCTTCTCACTGCAGTCGTTTTCAGTTCCTGCTTGCTTATTTACAATCCTGCTATACGCAAAGCCGAAAATTTTAGCTGATTTTAGTTGCAGCTGGCTGGATGCATATTTCTTTCTGAATATCTGAAATCATTCAAAAAAGATAAGAAAAGGTTATTTTGCGGTAATCTTTACCGCAAATTGGGGGATCTAGTTACTCGCGTCTGTCCTCAAAATCCCTACAGGTATCCCCTGAGTGGTGATCCCACTAAAGGAGCAACAAAAACTTGTGCAAAGTTCATCCAGAGAAAAAATGCCTTCACATCTGAAAATCGGCCGTCAAGCAGTGGTGAAATCACATGCGCATGAAACGTAACATCCCCGTGTCGAGTGACGGGTGCAACGGGATGCGATTTGGGTCTTCTCATACTTCGGGAGGACGTAATTGCTGTTAGCGCGGAGCGGAGGTAACCACTAAACATCAGGTGGTGAAAGCCCACCTGTTGTTTTCGTCCTGTCACTTTGGTTACATAAAAAAAGTACACCTGAAACGATCAACTATGGTAGAACAGTTCTTATGTAGGTGTTTTTGTCACCAAGTGATATAAACACCAAAACTCTTTGAACGGAAACAGTAACAAAGCACAGGTAGCGATTGCCACAGCCCCACAATAGTCAGTATTGCTCTGAAGCGAGCGCGTCGTATTTCAGCGAAACGGCCCCCGTTACCGATTACGCCCAATTTTCCGAGGGAGTACATTGAATTCGCTTCAATTGGAGCCATGAGAGATAAAGTTTCAAAACAAAACTTCCTCAAAGCAACAACTTAACTAAACATTTAAAAATGTTGAATGGTATGCATCAAGAATTGAGTGGTTTTATCCTACGACTTGCGTTTCCCTCTTTAAAAGACTGGCCCTCGAAATGCAAGATCAAAGGAGTTGGAGGGGTAATGGAGGCCTCTGCCATGCGGTGGGATGAGACATGCTGATAACAATAACAGATGTACCTTCATGGTGACACCACAAATATTATAATACTAACTTTCTGATAGGCGCGAGTAAGATTGGGTCTACTGTTACTGTAATTAACAACTCTGATTTGCAGCAGATTCGTAACTGGAGATGAGAAGCTCATTATTGAAAATAATTAGAATTTTCTGTTTACCGATTTATAATAATTATCAACACCATTAATAAACATCTCAGGTTTAGTAGGTAGATAAAAATTGCAAAGATATTTTGTTCCGTTCATAGCCGTTGTCAAAACTAGATCAAAAATAATCCGCGACGCAAAAATATAAGTATTATAAGTTTGGCCGCTATGTATGTGTCTGTCTGTGTGTCTATCTGTAGCACCGTAGCTCTTAAACGGGTGAACCGAATTATTTCAAAGAAGGTTTTCTAGCGGTGGCTCTTAGACATGTTATATCAAAATGTTTCAGCAGTTTCAAAGTCATCAGGTCATTGCTATTACGCCGAGTCTGGAGCATTTGTATTTTCGTAAAATGAACTTGTAGAATAATCACAGCAGTGTGCTAACCCACATTTACTTAGCTTCGCAACTCCTGGCGGAGTTTAAAACTAATAAGCGCCGCCTTAGACACTAGATTTATAACAAGTACGCTTGCTGCTTCCTGTACACAAATTAAAGTCAGTTTCTGTACTTAATAACTGGGGGTATACCGCTTAAGTGAAAAGTAGAGTTACGGGTAGAACAGACATAATGAAGGTACATGACGTCACACTATCCAAACCACCAAAGCATGAAAAACTGAATTCTGCATATAATTTAGAATCTTGGCTAGATTCTTCACTTCACAGTTGGAAAAACGCCGAGCGTTTGCATACTCAATCACGTACTAATCGTCTAAAAGCTACGTCCGACCATAAACAAACAAGACCCGCCAATAAATTCGCCTACCTTACGCTAGTTAATTTTTAATTCAGCCGTCTTCGCAGGTCCGCTCGCCTCCGCGGTCGAAGCGAGACTGATGGCTATCGGGCGCGCCGCCGACCGCGCTGCTTAGTTATTGCGACTACCCTCATTTGTTGTTCCTTTTAAATTAGCGGTTCGAATGTGTGTAAATTGTTAATTTTATTATATTGGAGATACAGAACCTGTAAATTCATTCTGTTTACTATAAATTGATTAAAAAAGCATAGTAATTAATAGTAAGACATAATTTCAATACGATTAAACATCAAAAGGTGCACATGTTTGTAAAATTAACTTTAATTTATGTAGCTGCGGTTTTAGCAAAGCTATGTCAGTTTGATGCCACTCAGTCACATAAAAGAAGTTTGATGCTACATAATGAGTAAAGATTGGTGAATACTGCGTCTCTTGAGAGGGCATGGCTCAGGGGCAGAGATGCCAACTTTCAGTCTGAAGGTCGCTAGTTCAAACCCACACGTATACAAAACTGAACTGAACTGCATATGCGCAATACCACGTTCTTTAAACGTGAGGAAACCGTCATGTTGTCTTCAACCAAAAATTCAATAACATGAGACATCTACCAATCCTGATTGATCCGTGGTGGAACAAAGCCATTCACTCTCACTTATTGAGAGCAGGCCGGTGATATCATACATAACATATTGACAGTCGGCATAAATAAAGCTACAATATAAAATCAGATGGTTCTGTAATATGATAATTTGGTCACGAGGTTTTATTCACGTAAAGAAAAGTGGACAACATTTTTCGAACAATACCAAACACCAACATTAGCATTCCCAAGCCAAACCGAAGTTCAAACATCAAATAAAAATATTTCCACCACTCGTCGCCCCCGAGCGCAAGGTGCGTAAGTAAAAAAGCCATGATTTCTCAAAGGGATATTTGCCACCCGCCCGAGTAACGCACGACTTAACTTTTTGACCGGGATACCTCCAAGACGTGATGAGAATTGGTGCCAATTGGGCTCAAGTGTGAAGCGAATGGAGTATTGTGATTACATGAATAAAAGTTGTAATGTATTATATTTCATAGATTTATTTATTTCCGGGTTTATTATAGTTGAAAAATACTTACAAATTCTAAAATCATAAGTTGTACACACCTTATTGTGTATTGTTTTTATAAAAATATATTTTAGCTTAATTTTCATCACGTTTTAATATACACTAAGTATACGCATAATGTAGCCACTTTAGTTTTGATGAAATTAGATGCAAGATATTTATTTAACCTCTAAACTGGATGAAAGTTCAGGCATTGAACAACAAACAAAAAATAAAGATATTGTATACAAAACAATAAACGTAACAAAATTGTGTTGACTTGTAAAAGAACCCAAAAAAATACGTAACTGTGTAGAAACACGTTCAATACAAACAGCCGATAAAATTGTGCTTACCTGTTTTTATTTTAGTTGAATTCATAAAAGAAACACGAAACGTTTCACTTACACCTCCCAATAACCGCGGAATCCGGTGTGTTTTTTCGCTCCGATGATTTTCAGCCAGATCTCTTGTTGATCTGAGAAAGGCGAATTTTTCCCCGGTACGTGCGCAAGTTTCGTAATATTAGGGTTTGCTAGTTTAGCACGAGCCGGCAGATATTCATTGTTGAAAGTGGATTTGTATTATCCTTGTCAGTATTTACTTAGGGCTTGTTAAGATTGCTTGTCATATTTTTTTGAATCTGTGGTGATTTGACACGTACGCGAGTTTGTAAATTATAGTCGAACGAGTGTCTTTATTTTCTAAACTTTGTTTATCGCATCGCAAAAACGTTAATTGATATAGTACAGAATTTATAGCACATAGCATAGATTTTAACATTATACAGTACAAAGTCAAAGTTTCTGTTAAATTCTTAAAATTAAATCACATAAAAGGCCAAAAATAAGAAGCAGAAGAAGAATTCTTAAAATTTTACATGAAAACGTCATTTTAAAATCAATATGTACCTTCAAGATTATGCGTTCTAATTATTAAGTTATACAACTACAATAAAACAGTGTGTGTACAACTGGTATGTTCAAACAATAAATTAATTTATTCATCTCTGCTCGTTCTGCCAGTTCAGAGCAAAGTTCGAAAACTGGCTGATAGCACCGCTAGGACCTCTGCTCATACAGACATGAGTATTACAAGTACAACGCAGTACAAGAATCATTCTGTACAACCGAAGGAAAATTGACCAGCATTCGACGGAATGGCAGTTTCCCAGGCGCGGACTCAGATTGTGTGAGATACTCAGATACAAACTTCTTCCTTTATTAATTAATCACAGCGCGATACCGTCACTCAATCAAAATCTTAGAAATCGAAAGGTTGCCTACAATGTGTTTGTGCATTGCGTTAAGTGAATGAACTAAAAATAATAAAAAAAAACCATCTAATAAACATCTAATAATTCAGATAGAACAAAATAAATACAATAATCTATTCATAATAAACATCTAATTCGGTATGCAACGGCGAAGAAAGCAGTCACGGAAAAGCATAATATGCAATTTCATTTACTTGAATGACATATTTTCCAGTTACCTAGATTAAAAACTAAACTACTTAACCGATTTTGATAAAAAATATATGGGACTGGTCTGAAAGCAGAAAGCAAAATCCTTCCAAATAGGTTCATAAAACATTTAAAAAAAACATGCAACTGAATTGATAACCTCTTCCGAAAGTCGGTTAAAAATCTGACACAGCATCATACAGCCCCAAGCTAAGCATAGCTTGTATTATAGGAGCTGATACAATACTGATATAGAACTATTTTTTTGTATACACATTTGGTTACAACCCACGGCCTACAGTACAGAAGGCAGAACTACTACCAACTTTAAGGCTAGTATTGTAGATCACGCACGGATATTTTTATTATCTTTTATTTGATTTGGGCATATCACCATTAATTAGGACTGTGATATGCCCACCGTGCCCTCAGATCTAGACCCGAACCTGGTTTCACTGCACTCTACAATACTGCAAAATATCTCTGACTACCCCCTAGCGAGCGAAGCGTGATCGTCACGGTAATATAAGCGGACAGCGCGATTATGAGTTTATGGTTGCTACAACGTTTTATGACCCTCGAGAAACTAGTTCGCAAGTCTAGTTACTAAGTATTAAAGTACAAGTATGTATACTAAGCTGGTAAACCTACCCTGGAGAGGGTGGTGGCCCAGGGGCACAAACGCCGACTTTCAATCTGAAGGTCGCTGAAACCCACACGTGCACCAATGAGATTTTTCACTTGAAAAATTTATGTGCGCAATACCACGTTCTCAAAACGGTGACGGAAAATATCGTGAGGAAACCGGCATGTCTTAGAACGAAAAATTCGACGACATGTGACATCTACCAATCCGGATTGGGCTCCCGTGGTAGATCAGTGCCCATTCACTCTCAATTATCGAGAGTAGACCGGTGTCCCTGCAGTGAGAATATTAGAGGCTGATACGAGGGGGATATAATATAAGTTCACAAAAATTTTGCACAAGAACTGTTTAGAATACCTCCAAGAAACAAAAGGGTCCGCATAAATGTCGGATATAAACGAGAGCAATATTTAGGTTTTTCCCCGGATAATGGACATAAAAATGTATAAAATACCGTTTCGCTCCTCCTATTCGGGTTTTAAGTGTGTGATACCGCCATAAAGTGTCCCGTGTTCTTATCCCTTTCACCAGCCAATATTGATGAAGTCCAGGAGGTTTTTACGTTCACAACTTGGCCGATGCAGAAATAATCCCACTAGATGAGGTATTAAAGATCCAATGCTTATACGGTACGTACGGGTGTGGAGCGAAATTACAAGACACACCTCACTTACTCTTCTGCCCATTGTGTCCTGCCTACACCCGAGAGGACCTGATTGAGGCTTGAACGAGGACTACTGAAGATGCTACATTTCTATTGTATTGTCGAATTGACATTTAAAAGTTGAAGGCCCACCTGATGGTAACGCGTTAGCTCCAGTCATAACAACAGAATTAAGACTAGGGTCCTGCCCAACCGAAGTATGGGAAGACCGTAGTCGCATCTCGTTGCGCCCGTCACCCGAAACGGGTAATGTCTAATGAGCCTGTTATTTCACCGGCACCTACTCCCTTCCACTGGAATATAGCACGGGGTGCACTACTGCTTGTCGGCGTATTATCAGATATAGAGGCAGTACTTCTTCGGATGAACTTGGCACAAGTTCTGCTGCTGCTTTTTGTATCGTTTAAGCATCATGAAGGGTACGTGTAGGGACTCAAAGGGTACTCACCTACAGACGCGAGCAACGGGACCCCCCCAAAATTCTGGTCTAAGCACATCTAGACAAACCAACACAGAAAGAAGGAGTATTTTCTACATTACAGTGATAATGTTTTACTGGATAACGTATCCTGGTTCTAGACTGGTAAAAGCTCCGAAGCTTAGTTGGCAGTCTCCGAAGCAAGGGGTCGTGGGCTCAATTCGCGGCAAGGGAAATTGTGTGATGAGGGTAAAGTTTATTTTTGGGTGTTTCTGTTGGTCCATGCCACCTGTGATATAGGAAATCCTATTCCAAGGGTGTGTGCGGATAAACATTATTATGACCAGTGATATTGCCTTTCTGCTTAGGGGAACTTTGCTCGCAAGTCATGCACTAGCGAGCAGATAACAAGGGGTCCAGTTGCTCGCGTCCGTAGGCTTGCCCTTTAAATCCTTACATGCAACAATCATTGTTTTAAAACAAAACAAATATTCTTCTTTTATCTTATGATATCTTAAATTATATGACTTAAATGTGATTATCAATTATATCAAAAAAATCGTTCGCGCCGCTGCTCTTACAAATTTTACTCACCGTATTCGGTATAATATATTTTGTCGAATTAAAATGTAGATACCTTACCTTATGACATGAAATGTAATTTATAAATTTCATGTCATAAGCCTATGTCATGTCATTATAATAATATATAATACTTTTTAAAATAAATAAATTTATACATATATAACCAAATAAAATATCTATACCTATAAGAAACTCAATAACATGGATATTAATATATTGTAGTAAATATAAACATATGTTTTAACCAAAAAGCCATCTCTTTTATACGGCGCGAAAAACAGATTATACAGATAACAACACATTGACAATCTAGGGCACAGATTAAATAAACATTTCAGATATAAATAAATTAGTTTCTGCAAACAAATAACTAAAACATATTTCTATTATAATGTGAACGATGGCCGCGTTTTCCCATCCGATACGAAACCCGGATATGAGAGATGAGCCCTTTGACCGGCCGCCTTATATCCGGAATGAATCCCGGGTGATCTAAACAGGCATCCACTTTTGTGAGTCGCTGTACCTACAGTCTAGATTAGATTTGAGATTATAAATGTTTTGCCTGGCTATATCCGGGTTAGAAAAAGGAATTATTGTATCAAATATCAGTTTTTTTAGAAATATCGAAACAAGTTTGAACCCATTTCAATTTAAGGATGTGGGTGCCGGTGAAAATACACCATGAGGTGGCCCCCCCAGGGCAACCGGTGTGCTTCGTCAACAGAAAAAACATATTTTATTAGATAGATAGAGCTAGATAAAACATTTATTTCGACACAATAACACAAAGGAACAATACGGCACAAGTACATTAAAACCATTAACAACAAAACATTGTTAATTGTTTATTGTTATTGTATATTTTCGGCTCAATCACACTTGTTCCAAAAAAATAATTGTAATCCTTATCAGCTATTCATATAACCCTGTATTTTGATACCGCACTTGATAGGTTTTGACGAAATAATATGCCGCCAAAATATCAACCTTTTTATTTTGATCTAGCCAGTGTTACTGTCAAATAAGACTGATCTACCGACACCTTTCAAGCTAAAATCCGTCAAGCCGTTCAGGCTACAGAGGGTGCCAAAGAAATATACATACTCGAAAAATATAAACCTCCTTCTGTCACAATCGTTGGTGGTAGCCACTGGCTGACAGTAAACCTTTAAAGTAAAACTTACATTTATAACACCGCCACCTATGTGAAATGTCTAAAACTATTTACGTGGCGTGGCGTCTGACTGAAACATTACTTTGCTGGTTGCGTCGTTTCCTTACTCAAGGTATAATACCAATTACTTCTAAGTTTTGTCACTAGATGGCGCTTTAAGAAGTTTGAAAATATAAATCCATGGATACAAAGAACAATACCACACACGAATATTTTAACATATTATATTAATTAAACTTAAATTAATTGTTGTGCTTGGAGCAGTTGTTACTTACTCAGGTCACAGATAATATAATATTTTCTTAGGTTATTAATTTTAAAAGATGTACGCTTGTATATTTCCCTTGCTATTTTACAAATTGTTCTACTTACCTACATTATTTCATCAAGTACAAGTCCAACCTATTTTATTAACCAACTTAAAAAAATAGGAGAAGCTTCTCAATTTAGTTGCATGTTTATCATGAAAAATAATGATTGCCTTGGCTTGCCCCAAAGTTTTTCCAAATTTACAGTTCCAAATCATACATTATATTATATTTGGAATTTACAATTTCAAAATATAGCAAACGCTCTTTTATACAATACAACTTAAGTGACGGGACAAGATGCAGGCCCACCTGATGTAAAATGTTTACCTCCGCCAATAATAACAGTAGTATGACTATGGTCCTCCCTTAACCAAGTTGCAAGCACCTCGTTGCGCTTGTCACCCGTGACAGGGATATTACGTCTCTGCACCTGTGATTTCACCGGCACCCACACACTTCCACTAGAACACAGCAATGGGAGTGTACTACCGCTTGGTGGCAAATGGTCTGGTGTAGAGGCAGTACTTCTCCGGGTGAATGGGCGATTACGAAAGTACCCCTAATCCCCTTAAGGATCCTCTGATTTGCCTTAGAAGATTATTTACCAATAAAGGACGTTTTCCCAAAAACTGACTGATAAATAAATCTATTTCAACCCCCTATTTTACGCTGACAATTAAAAAAAAACATCTAAATCAGTTCATAATCGGCGAAGAAATAGTCTAACAAACAAAAAAACATGCAACCGAATCGAAATAAGAACCGCCTTATTTTTGAAGTCTGTTAAAAATTAAAAAATGTTACTTAATTGACAAAGTTTTGATACATTTACTTAATTTCGAAACCTTAGATACTGACCGTGTGGCCTAATGGATAAGGCGTCGGACTTCGGATCCGAAGATTGCAGGTTCGAGTCCTGTCACGGTCGTAATGATGCCATAGCTAGTATTATTCTTTTTTGTTAGGGAAAAATCTTTACAAACTGTTATTAATATTAAGTTAAATTATCTAGTGGTTTTGACTTTTTATTGTGCGTCAGTCAAAGATAAAACATCTTACATATATTCGTATGCCAACATTTTAAACACGCATAATTAGCAAGAAACGAATTACTCAAACTTAGATCCATAATTAAACCAATTACATAAATACAGCCTGCAGATAATTAGGTGCTATGGATAGGAATTAGCTCCAATTAACATTTAGTGGTTAAGGAGAGCCGAAGATCGGGCTCAGTGGCGCTTACTAGGAGAGGCCTATGTCCAGCAGTGGACATGTATAGGCTGATGATGATGATGATGATGAACATTTAGAATTTACAAAGCTAGTCACATAATTAGGTTGATACATTACCAAACAAATTTCGTGCTGTGATAAAGGATGGTAAAAGAACAAAAATAATTAGTTCAGACACTGAATCATCGATTTCATGAAAGTGAAATTTAAACTTGGTGTGAGTTTAAGGATTTTCCTGACGGGCTTTGTGTAATGAAGGCTTTGTGTAATTAACCCAGGTAGATATACTCACAAGTATTCGTAAAGTATTCCCCTCTTCAAAGTCCATTCTTGCAGGTACAAATGTGAATAAACAAAGTCATGAAGTTAATTTTTTGAGGAGCCTTTAGAAGAGATGGTCCTGCCATCTTGTAAAATAGCCGGTAACTAAATTACTAGCAAGAGTAATTTCTGGTCTCAACAAGAACCCATTAATTTTTCCCAGTTTGTCCAATTAGTATAACCATCGAATGCTAGATGGCGCTAAACACGTCTCGTACAGCGCCATCTAACGGAATTGTACATAAATATGTGAACTAGTTAGTACCGTACTTCGTTTCGCAAAACCATCTGTAGATGTCGGTACTATCCGCTGCTGAATTATTAAGATAGAAATTTTGGCAAAAAGGTTGCTAACGGGTAAAAAAACTTTATGGTAACTAAGACCACCGGCTTCTTTCCAATTATTGCAAATATCTTCGTTTATTTCAGGTAGTAGCGATTAACGAAATTATCTTTCTGTTTCATGCATGACATTATTGGTACTACAAATTATTATAAAAATAATAAAATGTACTTTCCTTTAAAATTAAACTTTAAATGCTGAATATTATCGCCTTTAAGCTCGATATATCTAAATCTAGAAGACACTAAATGATTTAGATTTTGTCAAACATTTCTGGATGAAAAGGTATCTCTGTACTTTTACGTAGCCCTGATAATGTGGATGAAATCTTGCATGAGGATAGTTTTAAACAAAAACTCACCATCGCATTTATAATATCAAAGTTAGGATATTTTGCCTATAGGTTTTCGCCCTTCAAAACTCCCAGGTACACTTCAGGACACAATCATTAGCTTCGATTCTACGGCTGGCAGGCGAGGTCGTCTTGAGTGCCAATTTGTCCCCGCCTCCCACGAAACACTCAGACGAATGTGTTTGCCTCTTTGGCTGGTAACGACTTGGCAATTTTGCCAGTTCGAGTGGCTGTTTCCCTTGGCCTGTAGTGTGCCCTTAAAACCTGTACGAAGGTATTTACTGGTAAAGTAGGCACTCTTCGTGATTCTGCCGACTTATGTTACATAGTTATGGAAAATATTTAAATTTTGTTTTTAAGTCGATCGAGAGCCGACTGCTCTCACTAAAAGCTTGGATAAAGTTGTCAAGGTCTTTTACTGTCAAAAACTTATAGTAGATTATATGAAAATAAAAAATTAATTCAAAATAATTGTTTTCAATAACTAAGATAATAGATGGAGTCAGGCTTTACTTTTCAAGTTGTAGTTAAGCGAACCAAGGATCCATTCTTGGCCGAATCTAACATGTTATTATATAAGTTGTTCTAAGATCATTTTTCTTCTCTTTATAAGATAAATACATAAATAAAATCAACGCGTGGATGTCTTAAATTTAAAAACTCGAGGTTTATTTTCTCTTTTTGTGTCAGTAAAACAAGATTGTAATGTAAATAAATATTTATAAGCTGAATTCACACTTAGTTATAAAAGAATTAAATTTTTGGTCTTATATTGCAGTTATTTTAAAAAATACTATGTTTATAACAAACCTAAAAATGATTTATGGTAGTATATCTGATAGCTCCGTGGCTTAGTTGGTAGTAGCCCTGCCTTCGAAGCGAGGGGTCCCGGGTTCGATTCCCGGCCGGGGCTCACTTTGTGTGGTGAGCATGAAGTTTGTTCTCGGGTCTTGGGTGTTTGTCTTGTGTTTCTGTGTTTGTCCATGCCGTCTGCGACACAGGGAATCCTAGTGCAGAGGTATGAATGTGTTAACGTTATATACAATATATTGTTTTTATTTTCGAGTTTTTTATTTGGTAACCAAACTACCCATTTTGGATAACATCCAAAAAATGCATAGCCTGTTGACCAGTAGACGAAGAAGGTTCTAATGATACCTCGTTAGTCAAATTATTATTAGTAGTATAGCATAACCCTCCTTTTGGGCTCGCCGTAGTCGGATAAAAGTGACTTTTTTAAGAATTCAATGGAAATAAAGATTTTTAACAAAAATTTATAAATAGTACATAATATGAATATCTAACTTGCATGTTTTTACGGAGTAAGGATGCTGTGTTGCCTAATGAATAGAAAAGGTACGCATATCCCAATTATAAACTTCAAATTTCATTCATGTTTTCCAAATGCTCACATCTTGTTTACCAGCAAAGGGGAACCCTTAAAATCAATACAGATACGTGGCAGGTGCATTGTCACCGGACACAATGAGACCCAAAAGCCCCCTTGCAAGGCACAAAAATGTTCACTGATTGGATATTTTGTTAATTAATGCTAACGATGAGAGTTTTAACGAGTATAACAATGATAATATTCGAAAAATACTCTTATTTATGGTGAGAGCGTGGTGGCCCAGGGGCATAGACGCCGACTTTAAATCTGAAGGTCGCTGGTTCAAACCCAAACGTGCACCAATGAGTGTTTTCACGTAAAAAAATGATGTGCGCAATACCACGATCTCGAAACGGTGATCGAAAACATAGTGAGGAAACCGGCATATCTTAGAACCATTAATTCGAAGCCATGTGACATTTACCAATCCGGATTGGGCTCCCGTGGCAGATTAAAAGCCCATTGGCTCTCAATTATCGAGAGTAGGCCGGTGTCCCTGCAGTGGGAACATTAGAGGCTGGTACCTACTCTTATTTTTCACAGCCAAGCTTTTTAAAACAAGTTTATTTTACGACAAGGTAAAAAATCCCGACTTGGGGTAATGGTAATATACTGGTGAACATCAAACGCAGATTATCATTTTTTTTTTATGTGATTATGTGACGGAACGAGCTGAGGGCCCACCTGGTGGTAAGTGGCGACCCCCGCCCATGACAACAGTAATACGACTCAGTATAAGATTTGGATCTAAAACACAGTCACACTCATCCTGCTGCGTCCATCACTCGAGACGGGGATGATACGTCTCATGCGCTTTTAATTTCACCGGCACCCACACCCTTCCACCGGAACACAGTAATGTGAGCACTACAGCTTGGCCGCAGATTCTAGGTGTGGTGGCAGTACCTCTCCGGACGAAACCCAAAGTAGCAGTAGAACTTGTGTTCGTCCGTAGTAGTACTGCCACCACACCTGGTAATCCGCCGCCAAGTAATGCACTTGCGTTGCTATGTTCTGTTGGAATGGTGTGGGTGCCGGTGAAAGTATACGCACCTGTCACTCTGAGGTGATGCGACTTAGATCTTCTCTTACTTAGTTATGAGAGAAGTTGCACTGGGGCGGCGGTGTCCACTTAACATTTGAAGCATTAAAAAAACGTTAAATTGTGCTGTTGTTTTTTATCCGACTGTGTGTGTATGTAGGTATGTATATTCTTTGGCACGCTCTGTAACGTAAACGGGTTAATGGATTTTAGCTTGAAAGGTTTCGTTATATTTGTATTAATTGTGAGAGTAACACTAGACCTATATTAAAATTATAAATCATAAAATGGCTGATTTATAATTTTGATCTATTTCTTCCAAAAAATGTCGATTGTGGTATCAAAATACAGGGTTATATAATAATTATAATAATAATAATAATCATTTTATTGACACAAAACATACATATCAACAATAACACACTTAAATTTTGATGTAACAATATGCAATAATGGTAATTATTTAAAATAATATAATTTAAGTGGCCATAATTTAAGCCCCCACACTAGGATTCCCTGTGTTGTGGGCTGCTAGCCTCTTCCTTGTTGTACATTAAATTATAATGAATTTAATACCAAAATTTTAAATGCGCCCTGCCCAGGCCCATTTATAAATAAGGAACTACAGAAAAGTGCAACAAAGATAGGCACTATAAGTGCCTATCTTGTATATATTGCTAACAAATATGATAAAAATTCGTGGTTTTTGTGAATGTAGGTAGGTACAAGAAACAATTGCGAGAGGATAGAAACACTACCCACAGCAACAACAGAGCCAACAGTTTGCAACACATACAAAAGTACCTATGTAGTGGTATTGCTTACATAAATATGAACAACTGATATATATAAAATGTAATTTGGAATTTATCTCGCAGTCGGATTTTTGTTTCTCTCTTATTTGAAATAATAATTATGATGTCTACAGAGCACAACTTTGAAAAACTGTTCTGTAACTGTTGGGGTATGGAATCCTAAAAGCTGGCAACATTATTCAAAGATTCCTACTTACCCAAATCCTTTCATGTCCCGGTTTGGTCGCGTTCTGCGATCGATAGCATTGTCTGGCACGAGCCAACCTCGTAACATTTTATTGTATGAGGCCGTTTCACGATTGATGTCCTACGGCATTTACAGGAACTAACGTTAGGTTGTGATTCATACACGTGTTTGTATGGTACCTAGCGCTGAGCTAAGGGACTTTTTATTTGAAGCGGGTTGGATAGAATTTTATTGTGTGACTGAGTATCATTGAGTAACCTTTTTATCTTATTGTTATGTAACGGAGAACGTATGTAATGTTTTTTAGGTATCTAATGCTTATTAGGAAGGAAATATTTGTATGGCAAGTCGAAATTAACTTTTTATTGTCATCCTTTTCGAAATAATCTCGGGTCATGAGCAGCGATTATGAAAGAATGATTATTACATTTACAAACTTAATTATCTCACATGCTATCTTGATTATTTTTTCC
The DNA here is from genome assembly GCA_921293045.1 of Aplocera efformata. Classification (NCBI taxonomy): domain Eukaryota; kingdom Metazoa; phylum Arthropoda; class Insecta; order Lepidoptera; family Geometridae; genus Aplocera; species Aplocera efformata. Next base: position 13,501,416 of record OV121039.1, read on the forward strand.
TATACCGCTACCAAGATACAATTTGGAACTATTACGGAAGTTAAAATAATCGATCGAAATAATCTTCGAAATAATCGATTGTGTCTGATGCGATAACGTACATAAAATTATTCACGCAGTTTTCCCCTAAGGTTTAGGCAGAACATCAATTAGCCACTTTTCAGCTACTAGGTTACACTATGGTAGGAAAGTGGACATAAAATATGGTGAGCTTATCGCTGCCGATGTTTTTTTAAACACAGTATAATAAATACTTAATCCTTTAAATATAAAACACTAAATTTTTTTTCTACCTATGTCCGTTATAGTCTTTGAAACCATCCTACCGATGTGCCCGAAACCGGCATTAGAAAGGCAATAATGCGAAGATGGTTTTAGACCACTAAAACAATGTATTAGGCACAAAATGTATTTCTTTTTTTGTAATAGTAGCACACGCCGGCTAGTAACAAATAATCCGACAACTAATGCCACCAATTAATACAAGTCCGAGTAAAATTAATAATAACAAATGTTGTTATTATTTTATACTCAATACCATTACATTATAAGCCGTACCGACCACAATACTTTAATTCCTATATTTAAAAATTAAAATAATATAACTATAAATAATTTTTCTAAAGTTTTCAAGATCTATCGGTTCACCGTATTAAATAAAAAAATAATCATTTCATTGTTAAGAATTAGGGATGAATTCGCGTAACAAAAAATATAGAGACGAATTGAGAGCCTCTTTTTTTGAAATCGGTTAAAATGACGCTTTCTCTCGCTAGTGTTTCACCAATCGCCTTCTATGTAAAAACATTTCAGCGAACCGCACCTCCTCAAGACGCTGTCGGCGCCACCCATGGCCCACAATAGGCTAACAATAGCACACACAATACGCACAAAGGGAGCCACTGTCTTCCCATTGTGCCACACAATAGACGCCCCGCCCCCAACAAAGGCGGCTTTGTTTCATCTCAAATGCCGCGATGCTATTGGCAGATAAAAACACTGCGACTGACCACCCGTAGTTTAAGAATGCATCAAAAAACTCACTCAACTTTTTGGGACATGGAACTTGTTACTCTATTTTTTGTGATGTAAAGTTTGATACGGAACAGATGACTTTAATCGACCGCTTTTGATAGGAATTAAATTGACAGATCGATATAAATAGCTTTTGAGCGGTATGTTGATGCAGTATCTTTCAGTTACAAGTATAATTCAGTTGCTCGCGTCTATAGGTGTGTATCTCTTGATTGTATCAATTGTACCCTTTGATTTGAGCAACCAAAAAGAAGCAGTGGAATTTATGCCAAGCTCGTCCGGAGAGGTACTGCCATCACACCTGGGATCTGCCGCCAAGCAGTAGTGCATTACTGTGTTCCGGTGGAAGGGTGTAGGTTTCAGTGAAATCACATGCGCATGAGACGTACGTTGAAAACGTGTATGCAAAATTTCATGATGATGAAACAAACAAACGATCTCACATTCGCATTTGTATACTAGCTGCGCTCGCGGTCTTGCCCGCGGTTTTCCAGGATCAAAAGTAGCCTATGTGTTAATACAGGATGTAAGCTATCCTGTACCAAATTTCGTCCAAATCCGTTGAGCCGTTTGAGCGTGAAGGAGTAACAAACATACACACTCGTACATACAAACTTTCGCCTTCATAATATAAGTGTAATTAGTAAGGAAGTTAGGATAGCTGATGTACCTTAATTCGATTCCACAAGCCCTGAACGCCATGTTGGTTGCGACAGATCAAAAGCCATTGAATTAGCAGCCCGGACCGCTGTCAATAACTGCTCAGTGTTCTCCAACTTTCTCGTCCACGTTAATTATTTCGTCAAAAACAATTCGCCACTCAGAACTAGAACAATTCAATTAATTAAAAAGCTAAGTCTGCGATCTCCAGTGCGGTTTAATGACTGGCCCATTGAGTCCGCCTGGCTGTGACGCCGGGTGGTACAATCGGCGCTGGTACCGCTCAATCGGTATTCAGTAATAATTGGCCTCTATTCCCGGGACTTGAAGACTTGAGAAATTTCACCTGTAGAAGGGTTACTTAGTAGGGTATTAGACAGTGCTTCTTGGACGCATCCATGTTGCCACTGATAGACAATGTAAGAAACAAGAAATTATTGAAAAATATGAACAAGAAATCCGACTGTGTGAAAATTACAAATTACATTTACGTATTGTATATAAGTTGTGTATATTTTTAATTAATATACATAATTTAATATACAATTAAACTATAATATTATAATCTCAACTAATCTCGATTAACCTCAAAGAGATTAACCACAAGTTTACAGCCCATCAGTCGTATCTCTTTAATAGGGGGTTTCAAAAAATCAACACTTCTTAATTTTAATTTTTCAGGCGTGTTTTTTTAAATACCAACAATTCTAAATCCTATACCAACAACGCAACAAACTTTAATCCTTTATCTGGTAAATATCTCTCACAGTAACACAAATAATGCCTTGAAAAAAATCGCTTCTACAAAATATTACGAATGGTAGGACGTTGGAGCCAATCAAAGTTTTCTGCGCGACAATGGGTTACTCCTATACCTAATTGCCAATCCATGATTGATTTAAAATGACTGTAAAATCTGCTGGGATTGCCTTTCTTAACGTTTGCAGTTTGAATTGAATTCTAATGGATCAGTTTAAACCTAAGTGCAACAGAAATTAGTTGCAGCATAATCTGTAGATATTCATGTTTCATTAAGTCTTCGTGAAAATTTTGCGTCTGTTGATGTATTGGAGTGGAATTCTATGAGCCCAGTCTTGTTTAGTGATTTCGTTGCTCGGGTCTTGGGTGTTTGTCTTGTGTTTCTGTTTGTCCATGCCATCTGCGACACAAGCAATCCTAGTGCAGAGGTATGAGTATGTTAACGTTTAACATTTTTAACTTTTTTTTTATTAGATATTTAGACTATGTATGAATAAGACTTTTTTGGCCTGTCCTGTCCTGTTTTAACTTATGCCGCCTTTTTTTAACTTGACCTCCTTGAGCCGTGGCTAGGGGAGTTACAAGTGGACATCCCCTGCTAAGCGGATTATCTCAAATCGGCAATGCGGCGGTGGGGTAATTCAACCCACTGACCTGTGAATAGATCAGTAGGGTTATCGTGACCTGAATAATGAGAGACGACCATTTTGACATCCTAATTAATAATTTAAATGCGAAAGTGGGATTCTTTTTTTGTTATAATGTGAGTTAGTCATTCAACAAGCTGAAGGCCCACCTGGTGGTAAGTGGTGACCTCCGTCCATGACAACAGTATCCTGCTGCGTCCATCACCCGAGACGGGGATGATACGTCTGATGTGATTTCACCGGCACCGGCACCCACACCCTTCTACCGGAACACAGTAATGCGAGCACTACTGCTGGAAAATGAAGTCGTTTTGTTACCGGCGGTAATCATTAGCATGGCCTTAAGACCATATTGTCACTAAAATCATTTGAAAATACCACGTAGCCTAATCCGGCCTAATTTTTAAGCAACAAACAAACAAACTCTGGAACCAGTAATCTCATTCCTAACTACACTACACTGTACCGTATCAGCCTCTTATATTCCACCTGCAGGGACACAGGGCTGTAGCTAAGTGAGAAAGGAAAGGCTTAAATTTACCACGGGAGACCAATCCGGTTTGGTAGATTTCTTCTAGGACTTACCTGTTTCGCCACAAAGTATTCCGCACATTTTTTTTTTGATAGGAGAGTATTGGTTCATCTAGCTACCTCACATTAAATTTCCCGTACCTACTCTTGAGTCTCCACGTTCCCCAGTATTGCTTAACCATTTTTATTTAACTACTACCAATATAACAAGATGCATCATCAATCTAAAAAACTGCCGTGAATGACCAAACGGTTGGAAAATATGGCGGGTCACAAATACCTTTGTCAATGAAAAAAATACGTTTGCCTAATCATTTGGTGCGAGTTTACACCTGCTCTTTATAACAGCAATACATTATTTTATAAAAAAAATTGAAAGGGGAGGAAGTGATAAAAAGTTTTCAGTGTCATAAAACCTTAGCATCGGTTTTTGGGTTCATTCATAAAATGGATTCCGTTTGGGTCAAGAATGGATCGTGGTTATCATTAAAGATTGTAAATGATTGTCCGCAGTTGGATGATAAAGCGACTCATTTCTAATGTGATGAGCAGAACTGAGATTGTTATTTGGGCTTGAATTAAAGCATTTAGCATTTAGCTGCTTAAACTGAACTTTGCATTTTAATACATGACACATAGTACTGTCACTTGTTTTAATTAGACTTTTCTTTTGGTTGAAACAAAACAAACTATGGACAATATTGACATTCAACTTGATTGATAGACTTGGTAGTGGCTCTTGTGCTTGCGACCGTACGTTCGATTCCCACCGAGAACAAAACATTGTGTGAACATAGATGGTTGTTCCGAGTCTGGGTAATAATATGAATTCACGAAATCTACTGTACAATCTATCTGTAGTCTGTTTTCCGTAGTACAAACTAAGCATATATTGAGGCTAGTTAGCGCTATGTAAAATTTCCATGAATATTTATGTATAGTATACTTTTTCAGGAAAAGTTATATAATTTTGGAAGCCAGACTAAAAGGAGGTATTAATATGTTTGTCACCTTTGTCTATCTATGGTCTCATGACCAACTACTTTACAGCAACGTATCTCTAAGAGGGATGGTCATATTTACTACGGCACCACTGAAAACCAGTGTTACAGCAGCCATGGTTCTGTAGCAATTACTGAGTGGCGGCCGATTTGTGCTCACATTACGAGTATGTACAATGTTCACTTGTTTTTTTTGTTTTAATTTTAAGGTTTGCAAATAAATATTTTCTTATTTATTCTTATTATTCTTATTCTTATTTCAAGGCAGTTTTATTTTTATTCAAAATTATTGAATATTAAAATTCAAAATTATTGGTAGTCTTGTAATTATTTGATGTGATTTAGTGGAGCTGTTTTGATGTTTCCATTTTTACTTGTTATATAAAATGTAATAAAAATTCAGAGATTTATATATTCATTTATTATACAAAATTTACATGTTTAAATGCTTACAGTTACAATACATAGAGGTTTCATGTAATTTCAATTATAGATGAACACATCATGCGTACAAGCACATAAATATACAAGGATTATGCCTAATAACAAAAGTAAAAGATGATGTTGTAGAGATGTTGCAATTAGCCAACCTCCCAAGATCCATCTAAAATCCCTAGGCATCGTTTGAGATAGTTAAAATGTCACCACTTAAATACCGCATAGTCACGGTCCCAATAATGCCGTTTAGTTATGGCCGGCTAAAGCACCATGGATCACCAAAAAACACTATGGCAGACCAAAAAACACCATGGGACCGGGAATTCTTGAACCCCGCGCGAATCTCAATAGCTTTTTGACACGTTCGTGATGCTCATTTATTAACTTTATGATCTATTATTAAGTGGGATGTGATGTAAATCGAATAAAAAGAGGAGGTTCTTGATTGTTTTTACGTTTCTTTGTATGTTTGAGACGTAATATGGAATATAGTCAAAAGCGGATCGGTTGGCATATTTTTTTGATTTCACAGTGTGACCACAGGTGAAAAAAATAGGGGATGACTTAAAAGCAAAGTAAAAGACAACAATATTTCTTTCCAATTAATTCTTAGTGCCTACGTGATACATTGTTATAAATAAATTTAGAGCTTGTTCGAACCGTATCCGACCCTTCATGGGGAAGAACAAACAAGAAACCCCGAAGCATTACTTTCTTGTGATAACTTTTTATTATTTGCTGACCTCACAGCTCACACAGTTGGTAGTTGCTCTGCCTCCTGCTGTGTAGGTCACTGGTTCGATTCTACTCATAACAAGAATTTTTGTGACGAACATAGATGTCTGTTCTGTGTCTAGTAATTGAAATGTATTATATGTAAATATGTATTTACAAAAAAAAAAAACTATCAGTTCCCATAGTACAATATATGCTTAGTTTGGGTGTTCAAGGGTTCGGCATAGCCTTAAAAATTCCACATTTCACGTTGTGATTTACACTATCGCGGGAATGTAGACATACCAAGTGGAATCAAGTTAAGTCAAAAATCTTAATGTGCCATTGTTTCCCCACGAAAGACAGCTTATATATTCTTCCAGTATATCTTAGTAATATCACAGCCAGTACATAACTTGTACTAACGATAACTCCCAACTGGTGGGGCGATGGTCTACTTCCAAGTTAATTTCGAGACGGACTCGAAGCTAAGCTTAAAAAAAAATCCAACTCTTTTGAATCGCAAGACGCTAGGCTAGAAACGAAATGCTATAACGCGGATAATAACGCAGTGAGGGTAGGTACAATATTACGTTTCATAGCTCCTGTCACCCCTTGGGAGGGGCTGTTCACAATGCCGTAATAATATAATCACGACGATGCCACTTGCCATTAATTAAATTTAAAATTTCCACTGGTGGCGCGCCAGCCATTGTGGATGAGACTGTTTATTTTCTTATGGAGATGTTGAGTTTTGTTGGATATGGAAGGTAGGTATTTTTGTAGGTGTACTCAAAAGAATGGAGTAACTTTTAATAACCCTGGGGTGACGTAGCTGTATCTTATGTGAAAGGTCTGACTAGATTTGGTTGGTAGACATTCTAAAAATCTATTATTTTAATACAATTTTAGGTGTGAGTCTGAATGATACTTGGACAGATATTTATTGTAACCAAATAACTTTTGGCTCCCATGGTAGATAAAAGCATTGTGTGATAAGCATTGTATAAGTAAGTCCTGGGTGTCAATATGTATTATAATATTGGACGTATTTCCAAAAAAATAAGTTGGTATTCTGTCAGTAATTTGGTTATTTGGTATACAAGTTATGCTTAATTTGGAGCTTGATTTTTTATTTTTTATAATGTCCGATAATGAGACGATTTCAGCTGTATAGGGGTTTTGTTACGAACATAATAAAATCTTATTGTAAACTTCGTAATTGTAAAAACTAAACTAAAATTATAAGATGTATAGTCAAAGGACACTACATTTTAAAACAATCATGATTATGAACAATTCGTGTTACCGAGATATTTACCATGATTTGTGAGTTTTGTTGACTCCTGATATTTCGACGCAGTTACATGCGTCATGATCCCGGGCAAACCGTAACGGCGTAATAAAGGAAACTACGCCAATAAAATAACGTTACTTGCAAAAAAACATGGGATTGATTATCTATGATGACTTCATAGCTTAGTTGTCAGTAGCCCTGCTTTTGAAGCGAGGAGTGCTGGTTGCGATTCCCGGTCGGGGCATACTTGAAGTGGTAAGCATGAAGTTTGATCTCGTTTGTTCTTGTTTCTGTGCAAAGATCTGAGGGTAAAAGCGTTTAAAAAATCTTCGGCATTGTTCTATTATGCTAGCTGCGCCCCGCGGTGTTACCCGCAGTTATCGGGGATCAAAAGTAGCCTACGTGTTAATCCAGGATATAAGCAATCCTGGTACCAAATTTCATCCAAATCCGTTGAGCCGTTTGAGCGTGAAGAAGAAACAAACACACACATATGCAAACTTTCGCTTTTATAACATTAGTCATTACATCTTCAACTTTCCACATCTGTCTGATCCCGCCTACAGTACCAACCTACCCTCAGAACGTCTGAAAATCCTTCAATGCCTCAATCTCACCGAAGCTTACAATAGAAATAGGTAGGTATTCCTCAATTCAATACATTACTGATACAAGTTCATAATGAAACGGGCACAAAGGCACAATCAGACAAAACCTCCATTACAGTTGGAGCGTTTTGAAACCATTGTGCACATCTCTTTAAAGCACAATTCGTATCGTGTGGAACATTGTCTGAAGAATTAAAGAATCTAGAAGGTTCTTACCGATTTTGGACTTTTTTCGTGAATATACAGGACTATTTTTCATGACATATTGGATTCAGTACCTGAGCAAAGGAGCTTCGCTCGGTTTTGTTGTAATAATGTTTCATCTGAATTTCTAAAGTAAAAAATTCGTATCGTAAATTTTTGTGGTACTTCAAATCTACTGTAGCTTTGAAGTACCACAAAAATTTACGAGATGGCGCTGTATTAAATTTTCAGCACAGTTTAAAAAATAACTTTTTTTTGTAAAATTATGCGTTTATGCAAGGAATCCAATTATGTATTTATAATTGTTAAAGAAATTTTGCGTCTAATATGTATATTCGACGCAAAATTTCTTCCAAATCGTTAGAGGACTTTCCGAAATACGCGAAATAAATATATGTAAATACAAGAATTGCACGTTTACAGTAATAAGAAAAGATGAGGTATTGAGGGTTGAGCTTTTTTGGTATCGACTTGACTCATCGCTTATCTCACTGAACGCGAGACCACCTCTGCTGGTCACTCCTCTGAGTATTTGTTGTTATAGCGGCAACAGAAATACATCATCTCTAAAACTTTCAACTCTCTATCACTGTTCATGAGATCAGTGGCGGATTTACCAGCAGGCTGAGTAGGCTTGAGCCTAGGGCGGCAGATTTTGGGGGCGGCAAATTTGGGGGATTTTTTTTTTTAAATAGCATACATTACCCCCACATTACATTATACATGATTGAGCTTCGATTAGCTCAAAAATATACCGAAAAATTATTTTACGTGCAATTTCAACGAAATTGTTGCATTGTAAAATTAATGTATGATATGGCAATTTTTGCGGCAAGGTCGGCAAAAACTATTCAGCCTACACCTTGAAAATTTGTAAATCCGCCACTGCATGAGATACAGCCTAGTGACAGCCGGACAGACGAACAGCGGAGTCTTAGTCCTGTTTTAACCTTTGGGTACCCTAAAAAATAATACTTTTGCTCATCCAGTATTAAATATGTCTTCATTTTCCGCTATCATACATCAAACTCATATAATATCACAAAACTGACAATAGTACAGACGTGTATACGAGCACAATGCCCAATGTCGACCGAGCTGATGCTCCAAATACTTGAGGGTGGCGAGGGAAAGTACTCCTTATTGCGACACAGAGAGAGGCTAGACGGGCGTGGCAAGGGTGGGTGGCTGTGTTTAAAACGCTGTCGAATAATGTAATGAAGCGACTTTTCTTTGGGGTGATTGGAAATTTCTTAATGTTCCCACTGTTGGGACTCTACTCTCGTGAGACTATACTCTCGTGGGTCTCTACTCTCATGAATGTATTTTAATCTACCACGGAAGCCCAATCCGGATTGATAGATATAAGATATCTGCTATTTATTTTTCCATTTCCGACCTGTTTTTTCACTCTAGATGCAGGTCTATAATCGCGAAATGTAATACTGTCTCGGAGGGGTTTCTTGTCGGTTTCTTCGCCCGGGTTGGTCAGTTAGGGTTGGAACAGACGTCAACTTAACAAATAAAGTTAGTTAAAACATGAACACTGACTGTAATTTGACATATCTGTGTGCATGTAACGTGCCTAAGGAGCTCCTGTGACACGTTATATGCTCACGAATATGTTTACTTGTGTTTGTAAAAATTTACGTATCCACTTTTCCTTCAGCTTGTCCAGAAGTCTTCGTCCACAAATGCCACTAAATGGCCACCCATCCAAGTAATGACCGGGCGGAAAGTTGCTTAACTTAGATGATCTGTAAAGAATATCTTTTTCAAATAATTAAAAGAAAGATTTGAAGTCGGTTCATTGGATATGTGAATCAGATATTTTTTGGATCAGATCTTCATATTCCCTTCAAATAAAGTAATTGAGAGCTGACAACTGTAGAAACAGATCGACCAATTTCTACCAAAAATGCCTAAAAATAGTCTTTGCTATTGTATATGCAGTCAAACTAATAGGTTATAACTAGGATAGACAGACAAACAAGCTTTAAAATTAAAACACCCCCAACTTTAGTCGACATTACAAATAAAAATAGTTTACTTTTAAAACTGAACAAAAACAAGCATAAATTACAAAAACTTTGCTACCAAAGTTTTGCAGGCACATAACTTACAATCTGACATTCGGTTGAGGGGCCGACTATATGAAAAATACCTTTTGTTCCTTTGTCCTCTTCCCTCTGAGGAGTTTAAACTCCCTATTTCTTAAGAATACCCTCCGATATTGATTGTATGTTTGAGTTGACATCTTGTCTATTGTCTTGTTTTCTATCTATGGTTCCCGAACCTTCCATAATTTAAATTGCGAATCAATATTTTCCAATTTCGAAAAGGGATAGTGTCTCGTGTTGCTGTGCGATGAGATATTTGAATTATGGTTGGGATGTTCGAATTTTGAATGATTCAATTCATTCCCGTCTATGAACATTTTTTGAACCGATATATTGTATACCTCATTACCTATTCAAAATTCTAAATACAAAATAAAATCATTCGCCTTGCCATATCTATACATTTTAAAATAATAATGCTTACATCTGCACCTATATTTTTTTTTCGTGTAGTACACTGCGAAGTTAATTGAAGTCAATTGTGTTTATTAATTTAATATATTTAAGTTACTCTAATATACAATGAGTAGTAATAAGTCAGGATATTTGAGCTCACCACTTGTCATGCCTACGTTTCCAATAGACCTTCAGGGAAAACGCGTGAATTAAGGTATTTATGTAGGTACTATAAAATTAATTGATACTTCTCAAGGGCGAAAACGCAACTTATTAAAACATTGCCTATTGTTTCTTTTGGACAAAAGTAAAAACTTGCCATTGATTAGTGCCGATATATATGTGCGATATAAAGCGTGTTCTCAGAAATTAGACAACAATTGAACTACAACTTTTTTACTAAGATAATGGCGTTATGAAGGAAATATAAATCTAACAACCTTTTTTTAACTCATTTCATCTTATCTGTGAGTAAATTAAAAGTCAGTCTATCACTTCTGAACAGACAGGCAGACGCCCATCCTATTATTTATGTATAGAGATCTATATCTAGCGCGTGCGTGAGTAATATTTAATTATGGAACGTTATCACGCCTACCGTTTGCTTACTGTTCAGATGTTTGAAAATGGAGTTGTTTTTTATTGGTGCACGATTACTTTTATTCTTTTTTGACGATGGCTCAAAAAGGTTTAAGTCAATTTGATAGCCATAGACTAGCTTCCTATTAATGTACTGACTCAGAATCTTTCATCAGTATCAGTATCTTTTTTTAGAATTCAACAGGCATATTAAATAAACAAATAAGACAAAACCCAAAAGTAACAAGAAAGAAAGATTGGAGTAAATATGAACTTGAAGACAAGAGAAAAAAAGACATTCAGAAAGAAACCATTATCACCACCATATTATCTGTTACTTGACAATGGCAAATGCATAGAAGTGCGACGCCAGAAGAAAGAAAAACAGGCATATATAATATTTAAAGAGTTTTTACTTTAACTTTGACAATATTTTATTGATCAATGTTCAATTTTACGTTTCAATTAGTGCTAAACAATCAACGAAATATATAAATAGTTTTGGATATTTCACACAGCGTCTTCTAGCCGTAAAGTAAGCGCAGTGGGCACTATGGGAAACAGATTACTGATAAAATTTAAAACAATTATCTATTTTGTGGTTATTTAATATTCAATTAACTTTAACAATTGAAACCGCTTTTATCACACACTGTCACCCACAAGTCTCAACACCCTATAATCTTTAATTTTGACAGCGGCTGTCAAATCTGGAATAGCAGTTTAAACTGCACGCGTCGGCACGTGGCACTTGACAGTTGACATGTCAGGTCGAAAGCTGTCAAATGTCACAAAGAAAAGGCGGGAAACCGCTGGTCAGCTATTGTTCGGGAAATTAACTTTTGACTGTTGTCAGAGCGGTCAAGCGTAACTGAAATAAAAATATTTTTGTATCTACCACTAATACTCACACCGACCTACTCTCGAGAAGCGAGAGTGAATAGGCTTTATCTCTACCACAGTAACCTGATTTAGATTGATGGATGTAGAAAGAGTTCGAATTATGAACCAACTTTAAAAATAGGAGGTAGTATCTAAGTATTGTCTGATACGCATTTTTTTAAACTACAGTATCGACGGGACGAGCTGAAGGCCCATCTGATGGTAAATGGTTACCTCCGCCTATAACAACAGCAATACAACCTAAGTCCGACCCAAGTCGCATCACCATCGCCCATCACCCGAGACGGGGATGTTACGTCTCCTACATCTGTCGTTTCCACGCCCACTGCCTTCCACCGGAACACAGCAATACGAGTGCATATGCTTGACGACAGATTACCAGGCGTGGAGGCAGTACTTCTCCGGCCGAAGGGGTTACTCTAGAGAGATACAAGAGGGTTCTCATCTGCGGACGTGAGCAACTGAACCCCTCAAAATCTACGCCAATCATGGACAAATCTGGATGATTTTTCAATTTGGTAGAGTGTATCTTCGAGGAACTTCATGAAGACATTCCACTCCTAGAGATGTAAAATAAGTTACGAAAGTATTGAAAGGGATTAAATCTATTTTTAAAGCATCCAATTGTTATCTGGCGCGTGCCGGTTTCCTCACAATTTTATTAAAAGTTGTTGCTAGTCCAAATTTGAACCAGCGATCTGAGATGGCGTCCAATCACATGAGCCACGCTCTCAGGAAATATATATCTGAAAATAAGAATAATAAGTGGTAAGACCCGAGAATAAACTTTGATCGTTGAACACAGACTTAGCACGGTTGGAACCCTAACTCTGTTCTACTAGATACGCCTAACTATTTTTTGTAAGTAAAGTGACGGGACAGTCAAGGTCACTTGATGTTAAGTGGCTACCTCTGCCTATAACAGCAGCACGACTTAGGTCCTCTCCGACCGAAGTATGAGAACCAAGCCGTTGCGCTCGCCACTCGAAACGCGGATGTACCTACCTACATAGTGGAACAAAACAAGAAAATATGGAATTATGGTACCTAGAGCGATAATTTTTTTAAATCTTTAATTCTCTGTATATTTTGATCTGCGTCATACAACCTTCTCATTTCTCACATAAAATATTCAACCAAACCTCATGTAATTTCTAATCATTACGGAATTGCTGTTCTGAAGACAGTAATTCCACGTCTACGTAACAGACCAACCCCTTTTGCACCATTTAGTTAATGACAGCTTGCAGTGGTCAGTGGTAGTAATATTATTTTAATCACGATATTCGATTTCAAATAAGGGTGATGTTTTCAATTAACTGTTTTCTTATCGTAAGTTTTAAACGGTAGTATCAGAATCAGAATAGAATCATCAACGAAAAACATCAACGAATTTGATGTTTTTTTTTTATGCACTTTTAAGGTCCCATAGACACTTGAAGAACAAAATCAGTCTAAGATGAGAGAGAATGGTTAGTATTTTTAATCAGTCACTTGATTTAAATTTCACCCCACACCCTTCCACCGGAACAACGCGAGTGCAACTCTGCTTGGCGGCAGGTCACCAGGCGAAGAGGCAGTACTTTTCCGGACGAACTTGACACAAGTTCTACTGCTACTCAATGTAGCAGTAGATCTTGCTGTTTGTCCATGAATATTTCTGTACTATTTATTTATCTCACTAAGGGCTGTTGCGAGATATTATTGGAACTTATAATAGCTGCTTCGTTCGCAATCAGAGCTTCAATATCACTGACAAAGCCAGTTCAGTCGGACCCTGTATTATGAGCGATTGTTTTGAATGCAAACAAACAGCACTGCATCCGACGGTGAATGTGTTTATTTTGCCGCGTTTTCTAATAAAGAGGGTGTAGCATACGCATCTACCGAAATAGGAGGCGTACGACTACTCTGGGACAGACTTCTGGAGTCTGGACGGATTGACAATATCGATGGTTCACAGAAATGTCTCATAAGGCAACAGTATCAGATATTAGCACCGCACATACCTGGTCTGCATTTGCGCCCTCGATGACCCTCCACATTTATGGTTGTCCTGGTGCTGATGACGGTGATGAGGAGCTCGCTATCGATTAATTTCATGCACGACACTTAGAATACACGAAAGAAAGGGGTTCAGGGATTGACTTCGATTACAAGCGATAGGGACGCGTGCGCTCGTAACGGTTGCAAATTTTACACCACGCGCATGCTCCAAATTTTTTGCAAATATGTGCGTGCTTGACAGTTGAGAAATCTGTCATCCGTCACTGTCACGTTTATGGAGCATGACGTGAACTCGGTATTGTCAATTGTTAGTTTCCAGTTTACGATGACGAAACACCACGCCCACCAAAATACCTTGGTATTTTCTGATCAAACAATAAAGAAATAACCTAATGAGAAACGACTTTTAAGATTAATGATACTATACAATATATGAAACGAGTAAATTCGAGAATAGTGATATATGAATGCCTAAATTAACATTTACTTAAAATTAGAATTACCTACGATGATTAGAAGCTAATCTTGCAGAGGTAGAGGACAAAGTTTTACTAATGGCCGATGAACAAGATTATTGTTTGCTGTTCTGACGACTGCGCTCCTCACTACACCATCTGCGCCCGAATATGTTTCAACTACTCTAGCCAAAGTCCATTGCAAAGGACTACGATTTTCATCCTTTATTATCACCATCGCACCTATCGGTAAAGGTTTTGAATGTTTAGTCCATTTAGCGCGTTGGATAAGGGAATTCAAATACTCAGTTTTCCATCGGGACCAGAAATCTTGTTGAAAAGCTTGTAACATTTGCCACCGATTGAGCCGATTTAGTTTCGTATGAGAAAGATCTTCTTCGGGAACTGCTGTAAGGGGCTCTAGGGTGAGGAAATGACCTGGTGTTAAACATGACAGATCATTGGGATCAGAGCTAATAGGGTACAGAGGTCGTGAGTTTAACAGAGATTCGATTTGGACGAACAAGGTGGTGAGCTCTTCAAATGTGAGGACCTGATTACCAACAACTCGGTATAGATGTGACTTAGCGGCTTTAATTTGTATCTCCCAGACGCCACCAAAGTGAGGTGCGCCCGGAGGATTGAATTTAAATTCTATATTTTCGGTACTAGAAGCCTGTTGCATTAAGGACGATAACTGATTTCTAGCTCCAACAAAATTAGTTCCGCAATCTGCATGAATAACGTTACAGCGTCCGCGACGAGCAACGAAACGACGAAGAGCCGCGATAAACGCCTCGGTTGATAGACTTGATGCCACTTCGAGATGGACCGCCTTGGTCGCCAAACAAACAAACAAACACAGATATGCTTTGTCAAGTTTGGCGCCTCTATGTGCGCCCAATTTGATGCGGAACGGGCCCCCAAAGTCAACTCCCACAACGGAAAACGCTTTTACCTGGTTAATTCGAAAGGAAGGAAGCTCACTCATGGCAGGTTGCAATGGCTGTGGGTTTGTACGAAAACATTTAACGCAGTTTGAGAGGCAACGACGGATAGAACGTTTGGCGGCAACGATCCAAAACTGCTGGAGGAGTAAGAAATGTGTAGTGTTTATTCCGGAATGAAAATGTTTCTGGTGTATAGATTGAATTATCAAATTAGTCAACACATGTTCTGATGGTAAAAATGCAGGATGTTTATGTTCATATTCTAGGCCTGATCGAGAAATCCTGCCTCCTACCCTAAGCACACCTTTATCGTCGAGGAAAGGATCAAGCTTTCGGAATGGTTTGGATAACTGTTTTTTATTTTTCAAATTAGACATTTCTTCGGCAAAGACAGTAGTCTGAACATGTTTGACTACTTGCATCAAAGCGTTATGCCGTTCAACGTTGTTTAGGAATTTGCCACAATTTGCATTATAACGTTTGCGAGAATTGTGAATAAAGCGATTAACGTACGTGACCACATTAACAATTTTATCCAATGATGAGAACCGTGACAGCAGATTATCAAAAATATTCGCTTGATTATTGGCAATCTCGTTGATATCAGCCGATACTAGGCTTACTGCTTTACGTTCTTCGGAGTTTACGGTAACCTCATCCTGAAGCGAGATGCTAGCGGAGTTCAGAGGCCAAGATTCGTGTTCATGAGATAACCAAGATGGTCCCGACCACCACAAAGAATTGTGAACTAATTCCCTAGGAAATTGACCACGCGAGCAAATATCCGCCGGATTGTCTTTAGATGAAACATAGTGCCAACATTCTGGAGATGTAATGTCTTGGATTTGGCTTACTCTATTGGCCACGAATGTGGTCCAACGCGATGAATGCGAACGTAACCATGATAGTACAACGTTGGAGTCTGACCACATGTACACGGTTTCAATATGTAAACGATCGAGATACGTTTCACGAACAAACTTATACAGTTCGGACAAGAGAACAGCTGCACAAAGTTCCAATCGCGGCAGTGAAGTACGTTTGAGTGGGGCTACACGAGCCTTCGAACATACAAAAAATACGTGAATTGCACCTTCTTTATCGGTCACACGAAGGTAAATAATCGCACCATAAGCTATCTCTGAGCTGTCACAAAAACCATGTAGCTCGCACGTCGCAGGCTTCGTACGAGTGAGCCGGCGAGGTATGCGAAGTTGAGTCAAATCAGAGAGTTGAATTTTATAATTGTTCCATGTGTTAATGACCTCATTAGGGGGAGTTTGATCCCATCCAACACCGAGAATCCAAAGTTTTTGGATATATGATTTGATTTGTATTGTTATAGGCGATAAAAATCCTAATGGGTCGAAGATTCGAGCGAGCTCACTCAGAATTGCACGTTTGGTACATGGCCGATCAGACGCCTTAATTTCAAAGAAAAAGGTGTCCGATGAAGGATCCCATTTCAATCCCAGAACCTTTAAAGTGGATGACTCAGAACTATCAAGAGATACAGTTTCCGTCAAGCGATCCTGACTCGGGAGATCCGATAATAATTGCGAATTGTTGCTTGCCCATTTCCTGAGTTCAAATCCGCCTCCCTTGAAAAGGGCGACGAGTTGAGTCTTTGCTAGTCGAGCAGTTTCCAATGTGTCGCATCCAGTTACAACGTCATCGATATAAACATCTGACTTAATAATTTCCTTTGCCATAGGATATGCATTCCCATCATCCTCAGCCAGCTGACGCAGGGTACGGCACGCGAGGAAGGGAGAAGAGGACACCCCATACGTCACGGTGTTCAGCCGATACTCTTGAAGAGGAGAATTGGGACACTCTCTCCAAAAAATGCGCTGATAGTCACGATGCTCGGGCGAAATTATGATTTGTCGATACATTTGTCGCGCATCCGCCATGAAAACGATTTGATGTTCCCTAAACCTCAAAATAATTCTAATTATATTAGGCTGCAATTTTTGACCGGTGAGTTGAAAATCATTTAGGGAACGCGAATGAAAATCCTTAGCGGAGGCATCAAAGACAACTCGGAGACGAGTGGTTGCTGAGTCGGGCCTCAGAACACAATGATGTGGAATGTAGTACTTCCCCTCACCGAGCTCCTTAGTTGGGACCAACGACATGTGACCTGACGTAATGTAGTCTGACATAAACTCAGTATACTGAGTGAGCAGACCAGCATCCCGTGACAAACGTCGCTCTATCGCGTGGAACCTGCGCAACGCAACCTCACGAGAGCCTTCGAATATCGGTTCTGAATTATATTTGAAAGGCAAACGCACGATGTATCGTCCCGAATCATCACGAGAGTGATCCGAAATGAATTTTTGTTCGCAAAGGGATTCATCGGGAGTTAAAAGCAATGATTTCGGAATGGAATCAAGTTCCCAAAAGGTTTGAACTAAAGAGTTCAATTCACGGTCAGAATCCGATGAAGTGTGAATTAAGGTATTACACGCCAATCGAGTCTTTCCCAAGAGAAGCCAACCGAACACTGAGTTAAATGCGGTAGGCTGATTGGAATGCCCTTTGACATGTTGATTGAGAAGCGACTCAGCAAAAACATCAGCAGCGAATAGAAGATCAATGGGTCCCGGTATATCGAAGCCTGGATCCGCTAGAGATAGCGATTTAACATGTGACCACCCTGATGTATTTAATTTCGCAATTGGTTGATCTCCGCATATTTTAGATATTACGTGCATATCCAAAGTGAATAATGTTTTGTTCTTCATGCCCACGGAACAAGTGACGTCACCGATGAGAGAGGTCACCGCTTCCCCGAGGCCGCTTACATCAGTTTTCGTCGGAGTAGATTGTAGGTTGAGACGTTTTACAGCAGATTCTGTAATAAAGTTGCTCTGACTACCTGTATCGAACAACGCGCGGAACGATTGCATCGCACCCGCTGCGTCTCTGACTTGTACAATTGCCGTTGCAAGCAGAACAGTGGTATGCGTAGGCGACCTTGACACCAACGAAGAGGCGGATTGATTCGGCTCGACAGGTTTGTCGCGATGAAGCAGGGTATGATGTTTTCGCTTGCAGGTACGACATGAAAATATGGAACTGCAATTTTTTAGTTGATGAGACGCCTTCAGGCAGTTGTAACACCATTTCCTATCAGTTGCTATTTGCATTCTCTCGTCCACTGATTTCTCGATGAATCGTAAACATGTAGATATTGAGTGAGAGTCACCACAGAATGAGCACTTACTCGTGTATGGAACAATGTTTACCGAACTTGCATTTTGTTGTTCATGTTTTGCAGCGACCAGAACATGCGACGTTGTACCACCCTTGGCTAGCGACGGAGACGCAGACGTGTGATACGATGTTTGTTTGTTCGATTTTACCGGTTTAGAAAAATGTGTGTCACGTAATAATGCCTCACACTTTGATTGCAAAAAACCTTTCAATTGTTGATAAGTTGGTAATTCGATATCTGAATGTTTTTCTTCAAAATTGCGTCGCAACTCGGTATCAAGCTTCGATAGGATATGATACACTAGAATAAAATCCCATTGGTCGGTGGGCAAGTTGATTGTTTTTAAAATACAAAGATTTTCCTCCAGCAAGTCGAGCGATTTTCTAAATTCGAACGCGTCATGGTATCGAAACTCAATATTCAAAATTTCGCGCCAACACGTGAAAGCTAAATCACGTTTACTTTTATAGCGAGTGGTGAGCGCCTCGTATGCGTCGCGATAATGTTCATGTGTCATAGGGAACGTTTTTACTATTGCTAACGCATCACCGGTGAGAGATGCCACAAGGTAATGAAATTTCTCAGTGTCGCTTATAGAGGTGGAGTTATGAATCAGCGCGTTGAAAGTATCGAAATATTCCGGCCATTGTTTAATGTTACCATTAAAGGAAGGAAGCGTTATTTTCGGTAACCGAATATTTGATGAAGATGAAATACACTCATGACGATCCTGATGAGACGATTCACCTTTAGTTAAGACACGATTTATCGATAAAGTTTTATAGTACATTTCATCAAAGCGTTCCAGCATTTCACTTTCCTCGTCTTCAGGATCATCCAAAAGTTCCAAAATGGTAAAATGCGCATCTTCAAAGGTAGTAGCTATCTGTTTTACTTCGTCATGATATGAAATAAACAAATCCAGCTGAGTGGGATCGTTGGCGGCCAAAATACCTACCTCCAGGGCCTTAGTCATACGTTTGTATGCGATGGTGCGTTTCCTACGCAATGAAGGCAAGTCCTGAGTGGTATAATCAATATCTACTGATTTTGACTTCGCCTTTTTCAACGTACCTTTTCGCGCTGAATGTTTTCTTAGAAGCGACATGATAATATTATTTTATTTACGATAACGCAGAAGGAAAACAAAAATAGATAAATCAATATAAGTTTATGAACACGCCTTACGAATTATAATAAAAGTGTAATAAGTAGCCAGGCCTTCTGTTACAACAATAACCACCCCACACAAAATAACGCTAAGCGAAAGTATTGTCAAAGTAAACAATTTTATTTCCTTCCGCGATAAGAAACAGCAGGAACAAATGCAACTCTAAGAAATCCAACGCATTCAAAAAACAAACTCACACGAACGTGCAATATTCCGAATGTCGGAGATATTTATAACTACGCGTAGTAACTGTTACGTATTCCGTGACTTCACTTACAACTTACGATAGCCGTGCGAGCGGCAGCCGGCCGGGTTCCTTTTTTGAACTACCTTAAACTGTCTCACAAATACAATTTTATGCAATACGATGCTACGAATTACGTTTATAATGTTAATGGAATGATATTAACTTTGGTTACGATGTTGTTGTCGTGATAATACGAATCTAAAAGATAAATTACTGTGAGCCGATGTAGAACCAAGCGCCGATGAGGTGACAAATGATTGCTCGATTTGTTACCGCAGTAATTTACGTTAAACGGATGTTGAATAGAATTATGCAATTAAAACTTGTGCGATAGTGATAATAATTATGCACGTGAAATTATGTTGATAGGAAGAAATTGTAAGTACGTAGCTCTGATGGAATAAATAACTAACAATGCTTAAAACTATAGTTGTAGATACCCATAAGTAGTAATTGTGATAGTCTATTTTTTATTGTCTGATCAGAAATACCATGGATAACCTGATAAAATAAACGATGATGTGGAGGTCCCGGGTTTCGGCACCAAAAAGATGTAGCATACGCATCTACCGAAATAGGAGGCGTACGACTACTCTGGGACAGACTTCTGGAGTCTGGACGGATTGACAATATCGATGGTTCACAGAAATGTCTCATAAGGCAACAGTATCAGATATTAGCACCGCACATACCTGGTCTGCATTTGCGCCCTCGATGACCCTCCACATTTATGGTTGTCCTGGTGCTGATGACGGTGATGAGGAGCTCGCTATCGATTAATTTCATGCACGACACTTAGAATACACGAAAGAAAGGGGTTCAGGGATTGACTTCGATTACAAGCGATAGGGACGCGTGCGCTCGTAACGGTTGCAAATTTTACACCACGCGCATGCTCCAAATTTTTTGCAAATATGTGCGTGCTTGACAGTTGAGAAATCTGTCATCCGTCACTGTCACGTTTATGGAGCATGACGTGAACTCGGTATTGTCAATTGTTAGTTTCCAGTTTACGATGACGAAACAGAGGGTGTGCGCACAGACTAAATAATGATTTCGTATTGAAAAATCACTTCACTTATTATTATCTGTGGAACACTCGCAAAGGGATTGATGCGTGGCTTTGAGTGAGAAAGTTTAGATCCGCTTGCCATTATTTAATCATAGAAATATGTGGATATCTAAATAAAATGTGAGTAATACTGAAAACTTTTTTTTTTATTTAGCAGAAAGGACCGATTTTTCATCTTTTTTTTTGTAAAAATACAAAACAGGTATTCAACAACTATGAATCCCAAAGTAGATTCTTCTGCAGAGTTAGTCCGGAGTTCTGCCACCACATCTATTAATTTGCCGCCAAACCGTGGTGCACATGAGGCGTTACATCCCCGAGAAGATGGGTGTATCGCAATGCGACTTGGGTCGAGGAGGACCGGAATGTTATGTCTGTAAGGCGGCGGTAACCACTTAATATCAAGTGGGCCGCAAGCTCGTTCACTACTTTATAAAAAATAAACTCATCTACTCAAGGCAGCGCGATTCACAAGTTCCAACGCTCCTACTGCATCTTTTTAATTTTTTTTTTAACTTTTTGGATCACCCTGTGCACCCTCTATTAAGAGGGTATACTCATTGTTTATGTTATTCCACCGTATTTTGCCATAAGTACAAAAGACAGGGTTTGTTTACTTTATGCCAAATCACTACCCCAGCAGTGATATCTATCATGAACATATTTTATTTAAAAACATAGGGGAGCTACATTTTCCAGCGCTTAATTGGTTCTCAAGCGAACTTTAAACAAGAATGAACCTTGTGGAAATAGGTAATGTTGGTGTCAATTTTTTTATATTTAGAACGAACCCAAAGTGCTATTTCAAATTGGTATAAAAATATATAGTTATGAATAATATATTGAAGGATTGCAAAAAAAGTGGACGTTTGGGGTATCTTTGGTAGTATCACCACACGAAACACAATTCGACATATATACTTTTTATTGTTGATCACCGACACAGGATATAGTACATTTAAAACATTCTACATTTAGTTCTGGCAAATCACCAGTCTAGTCCTCTGATATTTTTTCCTAGCTGACATCCCGGGAAATTCCCTCTCGTAATCTTTTGGCAGCCAATCAGAGGCCATAATTTTGACAGACCAAAATTGCGTTCAGAAACGCCACACCACCCCCCTACGCAGACAAGAAATCCATTATTTAAATGGAATTATAACATGCATAAAATCAAGAAAAGATAAAAAAAATTATATGAAAAAAAATATTGTGTTCATATCAGATGTCAAATGGTTTGGAAAAGTGAACCTTTCTACCCGACCGTGTGGTGTACTCAGTAGGTGAATCTGACTGCCGTAATGTCGGTAGAAGTGTTGTGGTACGTTGGGTACGATTAGCTGGTGCAGCCAGAGGATTGTTTAGTGATGTAGTCAATTTATCTGCTGAAGTCGTGAAGTCTTGTTCAATATGTGCTGGCTTAACGCGATCTAAACTTATTTCTACCTCTTTTCCTTTAACATTCAATATTATAGTTTTCTGCTTCCGCTTGATTATTTGATAAGGACCGGTATATGGAGGTTGCAATGATTTTCGGACTGTGTCGTCTCGGATAAATACGTGCGTCGCTATTGGTAGTTCTTTAAAAATGAATGTTTTTGGATGACAATGGCGTGAAGCTGTTGTTGGTCGTAGTTTTGCCATTTTGTTCCGTAGTTGAACTACGAAATCCGTGATATCCTCAGGGCATTGACTTGGTGGTGTTGCAACAACTAGTTCTCCTGGTAGACTCAAAGGTTCTCCGTATAATAGTTCAGCAGATGATGTCTTCAAATCTTCTTTGAGGGCCGTCCGAATACCTAGCAGCACTAGAGGTAATGCCCGGACCCATGTATCATCATGACACATCAGGGCTGCCTTTAGTTGCCTATGAAGTCTTTCTACCATTCCATTGGCGCAAGGGTGATAACTTGTGGTACGGATTCTCGTTGTAGAGCAACCTTGAAGAAGTCTGTGGAAGAGATCAGATTCGAATTGACGTCCCTGGTCCGTTGTTATGATGGCAGGGACCCCATAACGAGCAATCCAACCGTTGGTAAATGTTTCGCACACTTCTTCGGCAGTTATGCCAGACATTGGCCAAACCTCTGGCCAGCGCGTGAACCTATCGACGGCGGTAAGACAATATTGAAAGCCCTTGCTAACTGGCAAAGGGCCTATTATGTCGATATGGACGTGTTTAAAACGACCAGTTGGGTTATTGAAATGACCAAGTGGGGTGCTGGTGTGCCTACTTATTTTGCTACGTTGACAAGGTAAACACGTCTGGGCCCACGATCGGCAATCTTGCCTTATTCCAGGCCAAACAACGCGTTCCGATATGAGTTGTGTCGTGGCTTTGACTCCTGGATGGCTAAGGTTATGAATTTTGTTAAAAATTTGTCGACGGAAAGGTGGCGTTATGTACGGGCGAGGCTTTCCTGTGGACATATCGCATACAATTGACGTGCTTGTTCCTGGCATAATGATTTCTTGTAATTTCAAAGAGGTTTGTCCAGCTAGTAGGATTTTTTTAAGTTCATCGTCCAATTTTTGCGATTCAGATAATGCAGTGTAGTCCGTCTCAACAAAAATAGCTTCAATGCGTGACATTGCATCTGCTACTACATTGCTCTCACCCGTAATGTGCACTATGTTAGTTGTGTACTGAGATATAAACGATAGTTGATTAAGTTGTATAGGTGCTAATTTTTCACGCCGTTGTTTAAAGGCGAAAACGAGTGGCTTGTGGTCTGTGTATACAGTCGTTAGCTGTCCCTCTAATATATGTCTAAAATGTTGCACGCTCTCATAGACCGCGAGCAACTCGCGGTGATATGCTGGCCATTGACTTTGTTGACTATTCAATTTTTTACTAAAAAATGCTATTGGTTGCCATTGGCCTTTCACTTGTTGTTGTAGACAAGCCCCGATCTGCACACTAGAAGCATCTGTGAAAAGTCCTAATGGTACATTGCAAATTGGGTGAGCTAGTAACGTAGCTTCGGCTAGGCTTTTTTTTAAAGTAAGAAAGCATTTTTCTAAATCTGTTGTCCAGGGCACCGGTATGGCGCCTTTTCCTTTTATAGACGTTATCGCGTCGATCAATGGAGCTTGGAGTTCAGCTGCATGAGGCAAGAAACGACGATAATAATTGATCATGCCGAGAAAGCGTCGAAGACCGCTAACAGTTTTTGGCAGGGCATATTCCCGGAGAGTGGCGACTCGTTCCGTGGGAGGTTGTGTGCCTTTAGAATTTATGTTATATCCAAGGAAAGTTACTTGCTTGGCTCCTAAATTACATTTGGTTGGATTAATTACCACTCCATAGTCTTGTAATCGTTGGAAAATTATGCGTAGGTGTTGGGCATGTTCTTCGGTATCGCGAGAGTATATTAAGATATCATCTATATAAGCGAAGCAAAAATCGAGGCCCTGGACAACTTCATCGATAAAACGTTGAAACGTTTGTCCAGCGTTTCTTAACCCAAAAGTCATATACGGGAATTCGTACAGGCCAAACGGTGTTATAATTGCAGTCTTGCATACGTCATCTTCGTGTACAGGAATCTGTTGATATGCTTTTACCAAGTCTAAAGTGCTGAATATCGAAGAACCTGCCAAGTTATGACCAAAATCTCCAATGTGCCTAACTGGGTATCGGTCTGGAATAGTTCTGTCATTCAAAGCACGGTAATCACCGCAAGGTCGCCAAGTGTTGTCTTTCTTTTGAGCCAAGTGTAAAGGTGAAGACCAAGCGCTTTTTGAAGGTCTCGCTGTTCCACATTGTATCATATCATCGAACTCCTTCCTCGCAATTTTAAGTTTTTCTGGTCCAAGACGGCGTGGTCTACAGGATACAGGTTGCCCATCAGTTGTTTGGATGTGGTGCACCGTATTGTGTTTAACAATCCTAGGGAGTCCAGGTGGTCGCGTGATGTTAGGGAATTCTTTGAGGATGGAGTCAAAAGGTGAAATGTTAGTAGTTCCTACTGCCTTTACACTGGGTTGGTCAATGGAAGCGATGATAGCTTGAGCCGAGAGGCCAGTCTTACCATCGAGTAATCTCTGATTTCCACAGTCAGGTAGGAGGTTATAATGGGCTAAGAAATCCGAGCCGATTATAGCAGTTTCAACGTCTGCTATGATGAACCGCCACTTAAAATCACGGCGTAACCCTAAGTTTAGGGTCAAAGTAGTGCCACCGTAAGTCTTAATTGCGCTGCCGTTCGCTGCATTAAGATTGTAGTCAGCCGATCGCAATCGGCTCTGTATAAGCCGGCGAGGATAGCAACAGACATCTGATCCAGTGTCGATCAGAAATTGGCATTTGGACTTAGTGTCAGTTATAAACAGTCGGCGGCTAAAAGGAGGGCAGTCAGCTGCCGCTGCTACTGACTGCCTTTGTAGTTTTCCGCGTATTCCACCCAACTGCAAGGCTTGATACATTTTAAAGCTTTGTTTTGGTAGCTTCTGTGATACCAACATAGCTCGGAGTCCGCGCTTGCCCCGCGATCTCTTGATCCTCCACGACCTCTTGATCTAGACCTACTCCTGTTATATTCTCGTCCTTTTACCGTTAACGCCGCCACTTGTTTTGATAGCTCATCCAAACGGCTTATCAACGTCTGTAGTTCGCTTGATGGTGGCGTCGTGGTAGAAGTGGCATAGACGGCTGGCATTACTGCGATCGGGGTGACTTCTAGAATTTTATCTGCTAAGTCAGCCAGTTTATCCAGTGGAAGATCCGCTTGAGCCGTAATAATGGCTTGTATGTGACTTGGTAGTCGTCGCAACCATAGTTGTCTTAGAATACCCTGATCTTGTAGAATTGTTCCTGCAAGAGAACGGAGATGGCGTAGAAACTGTGACGGTTTTCTGTCCCCTATCTCTTCATCCGAAAGCAGCTGTCGCACGCGCTGTTCTTCTGTGCAGGACAGTCGGCGTATGAGCTCTTTCTTGACCTTTTGATATTTTTCTGTTTCAGGGGGATTAGTGATAATGTCTTCTATTTCTGCGGCATGCCTAGTGTCTAACTGTGATATAACATAATTGTATTTTGTTGAGTCAACAGTTATGCCTGCTATCTCGAATTGTGCCTCTATCTGAGCAAACCACACGGCTGGCCGATCTGCCCAAAAGGGGGGTAACTTAACAGAAACTTTGGACACATGTGGCATAGGAGTGGTGGAGTTTGTGGGACTACTTTGTACAATCCTGGAGAGTTGCTCTTGTAAGGAAGCATTGTTCTCCTTTATTATTTTCAGTTGAGCCTCAATCTCTTCCATTGTTTTATAAAATTATGTTATTTGACAGCAATCAAACTATTATTATATTAACAAAAATATTCTTAAATAATAAAGAATGAGAAAAAAAAATATTTAGGTACCCTAAGAAAAGTAAGAATTTTCACAATAAACACATGTATATGCTGATCTAGAAAAATAAAGAATTAAAAGAAATATACATATATATACTGTGAAAAAGTCAAAGATTAAATTCTATGTTATTTTAATACAACATTAGTACCAATATACTAATTTTAACTATCTGTAACCCAAGTGGCTCTGTTCAAGCAATGCTGTTTACTATACACAATTAGATAATATTACTGAGATTAAAATGATTCTAATTCTGAAAATTTTTATATAAACAGTACAGTATATTACAATATTTTGAGTTTAACAACCTCTTGGTAACTTACTAACTTAAAATATTTTATAAAATGCTAAGAGAGAGAGAAAACAAAAAAGAAATGTAATGAACCTTTCCAATAATATCTTCAATTTATACTGTATTGAATTATATTAGCACACTGTCATACAGCATCCCGTTTCAATTATTCAAATTATTAGTAAGATTTAACAAATTCAACTGCTCACAAAATAAATAAATATTAAAATTAATAACCACACTTGAAAATTGAATATGAACTAGGTAACACTGAGTTTAGCGGACAGTAGTAAACCTATGGTACGGATAGAGTTCTCCGAAGGTTAAAATAAAAATGGAATGAACTGACCGTTTGTTCTGATGGATGTTACTTGTCCTGCAATGTCAGGTATGCTGCTGTTGCTTCTGTTGATTTGATGGTAGATGCAATGTCAGGTATGCTGCTGTTGTTTCTGTGTATTGGTGGTAGATGTTGGTACAAGGTGCCGATGCTGTGGGGTTGTTGTGGTGTTTTTTCTTTCGTTGGTTTATATCTTGGCGTCGAAACGTGTTAGAAGGACTCTTGTTGCGTTTGATTACTGTCGTATAATGACGGACGAGGGTGCGCAGGAGAAAAAAAATAATTTTCTTGATGAATATCCGACGCTCTGGTTCTTTATGAAAAACTACCGTAGTACTTTGCGTCTTCTTTAGGGGTCACCACTTTGGGGTATCTTTGGTAGTATCACCACACGAAACACAATTCGACATATATACTTTTTATTGTTGATCACCGACACAGGATATAGTACATTTAAAACATTCTACATTTAGTTCTGGCAAATCACCAGTCTAGTCCTCTGATATTTTTTCCTAGCTGACATCCCGGGAAATTCCCTCTCGTAATCTTTTGGCAGCCAATCAGAGGCCATAATTTTGACAGACCAAAATTGCGTTCAGAAACGCCACAGACGTTTGTAATATTTTTTTGCAGTAAATTATATGTTTATTTAGAAAGGGTTTGTTGCGAGTTTATTCGTTGACAAGGGGTGGTTATGCTCTCCAACCTCAATACGAATTTAGGTAATTACCATTGGGGTTTGTTGCTTTCTTTCCCCACGGGCGGATAGGGTTTTCAGCTCCAAACTTAGAAATAAGAACCCATGATCGTAGGATAACGGTTATGTAAAAAAAAAAACAGTGGCACTCCCACAGAAGTGAAAACA
This sequence comes from Aplocera efformata, assembly GCA_921293045.1. Lineage (NCBI taxonomy): Eukaryota > Metazoa > Arthropoda > Insecta > Lepidoptera > Geometridae > Aplocera > Aplocera efformata. The sequence goes on from OV121039.1 coordinate 13,529,293, forward strand.
AAAGCAGACTACACTCCGTACCGGCCTCTAATATTCCCACTGCAGGGACACCGGCCTACTCTCGATATTTGAGAGTGAATGGGCTTTGATCTACCACGGGCGCCCAATCCGGATTGGTAGATGTCACATGTCTTCGAATTTATGGTTCTAAGACATGACGGTTTCCTCACGATGTTTTCCGTCACCGTTTCGAGAACGTGGTATTGCGCACACAAACTCATTGGTTTGAACCAGCAACCTTCAGATTGAAAGTCGGCGTCTATGCCCCTGGGCCACCACGCTCTCTTACACTACAGATACTTATATACAGAGGTGTCGGTAACGGTTACAGAGTCGCGAGTTCAATGGTTTTTTCCCATTAAATATTAACACGGATTTATTGTTAATGTAAGTTTGTCCTAATTATAGGTTCTTATTTTAAAACTAGATGACCTGGGGGACTTCTAACCACTGTAACCTTTTGTATGGGAATTACCACTTTGGAAGTGGCAATTCCCATACAAAATTACCAATTTCAATTTTCAGGTATTCCTTTGGGTACTCTGAAATTTTCTTTTTTAAATGTAGTTTCGTGAATCACTTCATAAAAACTAAAAAAAAAAATCTTAAATATATATACTATTATAATTATATCGATACATATAAACGTAACGTTGTTCGTATTTTATGAACTGCAACAACTTATTGCTTGCACTTGCGTTAAGGTGCTTGCCATCGGACCAGCGGTGCACTCGCACTGCTGTTCCGGTAGAAGGGTGTGGGTGGCGGTGAAATCGCATGCGCAAGAGACGTAACATACCCGTCTCGGGTGGCGGGCCCAACGGGGTGTGACTTGGGTTTTTATATTTCGGTCGGGAAGGACCGAAGTCGCATCGCTGTTATAGGCGGAGGTAACCACTTACCACAAAGTGCGCCTTTAGCAAAAACAGGTCCGTAAAGTTATACCAGAATCCATCAACAATCATGTGATGGTTGTAAAACTATGTGATTTCGAAAGTGTACTGGAATAAAAAATACTTTGAATTTTGAAGGTTTTATTACGCATATATTTTAATCAAGATCTAGGCATCTTTACATATAAACATTTACATTTGAAATAACTTACACTTTACATACAACTACGACGTTTATGAAATAAAATAACAAAATATGTTCACTGGCAAAAAATATATAAAAGTGTTCAACAACAAAACAGTATTTAATAACCATTTTTCGCACTAAACGGGTTATTCCCAAGCGCTCTAATTTAACAAGGAATAAAAGCGTGCTTCACAGAAAATCGTATTGGTTTTGTTTTAACTTACTAAACATTTACTATGTAGTGAAAGTCTAGTTTCTAAGTCTTGTAATATCTAGGTGTAACCTACCGGAACGTAGTCTTATGGCAACAATAATAAATGCAAAAAGTATGGCTGAAGCACTAGAAATAGTGCTCAATAAAACAAAATTTTCAAACTAGAACAGTAACAGAAATATTACCAGAAATGCTGTAGCACTTATATTTTTATATTATAATACATATAGTTTTATGTAAGCTTCAGAGTTACAATTAACTATATGAATTTGAAATTATTATGTCCTATAATAATATCTATTTACGGCGTAATAATAATCAATTTACACTCTTATTAACTAAACTATTTTGAAATATTTACAATTACAAATAGTGAATATTTAAGTCGTTGTATTTTTATTAAGTACATCAAGAAGCAACCATTGTTTTTTATTTTCAAAAAAATGGTCATAGATAATTTATCATTTATTGATCTAAGTTTTATCATGATATGAGACTTTTAACGCTAGAATCAGTTGTATCCTCGAATGATTGTCAGTAAATATGATTTTTTGGTTTTTTTTTCTACTCCAAGTACAATTTACCATTTTGTGGAAATAATTTTAAGTTCTACAAAACTTCATAAATACTAAAATCATTCCGTAACTTTAATTCACAAATATTTATTTTACATAAAAATCCAGCTCTAAATCTAGTCTCCTAGTTCTAGTTAAATATTTAATTTCATATTTACAACCTTAATAATAATTTTAATTACAAAATTAGCCTAGACAGGGAGAAGGAACTTTGAAAAATCACCAACATAACAAAACTGAATCAACAATGAGAACCAATCCAATACAACCAGTTTTTGTAATTGTAATTATAAGATATTTACACTAATTTACAATTTAAAAAAAAGCTATAATCTTTTTTACCCGTTTAATGCCACTACTATATAAACATTGTTTTCAATGATCGGCACTATTATGAATTTGGAAGCTTATAAAGTTTCAAATATTTTTTTAATTACGAAATCTATGTACAATTGACCAAGCTAAACTTTGGAAGCGGTCTGGAACGTGCCATTATGTAAAACGTTGCACTAAAACAAAAAAAAAAACGTAGATCAATCAAAAACAGAAAGTATTTCAAACGGGCCTTGAAATGAAAACAAAATATATTTTTACTAGAAAGACTCGTACACACGGTCATCCAACAACGTCAACAAAAATTCACGTCTCAGGTCAGAATATGACAGTAAGCGGCCTCCTAAACTCCGCACCCCCTTGGCCCCCCTGGGTGTACTGCCCGGGGTACTGAGGCATGAGCAGGCTCGGCGAGCCCTGGTAATACGGCAAAGACGGAGAGGGGTTAGACCCTGAGGAAGTGCTACCTTCGGTCCTGTCTTGCGCTTTGGGCGTCATGTCCGGGGACTCTGCCGGCGAGCGCGGGGAGAGTGATGAGGAGTTGATGGAGTTCAGTCCAGCCATCGCAGCAGCGGACGCCTCGCTGTACATCTTGCTGATGTCCATTGGGTAGGACCGTTGTTGTTGTTGGTCCATGTACATGTATGCTTTGGATAGAGCTGCGGACTCGAGGTAGCTGCGCGACGGGTCGGAGTACATGCTGTAGCTGCGGTACTTTTCCGCTTCGAGGGAGTATTTCGACATGTCCATTGAGGAGGCGACCTGGAACAAGGACGAACAAATTATTACAGGGATCAACGGTTATCTTAAGACTGCTGCGCCCAGCGGTGGGTGATTTTTCCTGGATAATAAGTAGGTACTATTCCTGTCTATATCTATCCGATCAGCCGTTCTGGCGTGACTGAATAACACACATCCATCCATCCAAACTTTTGCGTTTAGTAATGTTGTATGACTAGATTTCCGCGGGAAATTCAAAATACATAGTAAGATAGTAATTGGAACTAAGGTGTTCATTAGTTGAAACTAAAGTTTCATCTCGTGTCCTCGAGATTATTAACACCCAGCATAACGTAAAGTTCGCTCAATATTATGATTTTGTATGATCATTTGGTTCGAGTTCCTCATGAAAATTACTTTACACTTCTAAACAAAATAATTAAAAATGTACATCCTAATTAGAGTTTAGAACCGCTAAACGCTAGGCTAATTATTATTTCAATCTTTACGATAAGTGGGTTAGATTATTAGGTTACCCAATAATTAGCAATGGCTGAGCCAAGTACGTAATAATAGAATAAAACAAACAGCTTTCATATAAATTTTATTCATAGCATAAAACGTTGACGCGTCGCATATTATCAGTATAAATCGTATGCCTTTAATAAATAATAATTTTATTGATGCAACTGACACACAGCGAATTAAATCATTACTGCTTAATGGAATGTACGGAATTGATATAAGCTCGCATTGTCAGAGCGCATAAATTTCACAAAATGAATATTTACAAATCATCGCTCGAGGAGCCATTCACAAACCTTTACATAATCTATCTATATGAGAATTATTCACAAATAACACTGAAAATTAAATAAAACTTCTGTGCAAAGGCTCAGCTCTCCATTCATCGTGAATTATACTTTATTCAGTGGATATAAAGCACGGGATCGTATAATCCGTTTTGCCCGTAATGTAGTATTGTATTTTACACGGTCAGACACACAAATCAAACGTAACAAAGGCATCGAATAAAGCTTCGAATTTTAAATTTTTAATGAAGTGAGTCCTACACAATATTGTGAGGAAAATATCGTTTGAAACGATACACATTGATATCAAGTATAGGGGACTGTTATTATATACTCGTATTAGGAGCGTGGTGGCCCAGGGACATAGACGCCGACTTTCAGTCTGAAGGTGGCTGGTTCAAACCCACACGTGCACCAATGAGTTTTTTCACTTGAAAAAAATTATGTGCGCAATACCACGTTCTCAAAACGGTGACGGAAAACATCGTGAGGAAACCGGCATGTCTTAGAACCAAAAAATTCGACGACATGTGACATCTACCAATCCGGATTGGGCTCCCGTGGTAGATCAGAGCCGATTCACTCTCAATTATCGAGAGTAGGCCGGTGTCCCTGCAGTGGTAACATTAGAGGCTGGTACGGAGGCAAGAAAGTTCCCTTCTTGCATAAGCAATAATTTGTTTCATACGGTACAGCGAAACATTCATTGTATCAGGTATTATAGTTCACGTTCAACGCAAATAAGTAAGCAATAAGATGATTGCTGTCCGTCAAAGAAACGTATATTTTTGCCAGTACTTTTCCATTACTGTCAACGTGTTAGCTAGGGTGCTAAATTAGTATTAGCTGACCTTCTTAGCTTTTCTGACAGCTGGCAACACAACCCTCAAACACAATCAGAACAATAAAAACTAACTATGCAAACTTGTTTCATGTCCAACATTTAGCAACTTTGTGTTAGCTAATAGCTTATAGCTACGATTCACAGTCGCATCTTGCACGCTAAAATAAAGGTTCAGCAGTCATCGCTATACTGTCAGCAAAAGAATAACTATACAAAGTTGAGAACAACAAGAGCTGTATGTAAATCTTCACGAGCTCATGAATAAAAAAAGTATTTTTGAACCGATTAGATTACCAAGCGAGGTTGTTGGACGTAGATCGCGCAACAAGCTCGCTGGTCGCGACGGCCGTGTGTGAGCGAGTTAGCGTATAACATACGATCTGCCGTCGCAGCCAGCACGCTAAATCAGGATTACCCGAGCGTCCTCGCTTTACTGCCAGCCGGTACGACGCCACTATTTTACGTCGCTTGTAAATGACCCTTTATATTTTTCCTCGCGTGTTTATCGATATTATACCATTTGGAAGAAGTTTAATACTTTAGTAGCAAGGCAAGGTAGAGGTAATGTGATTGAGGTGGCAACCGTATGTAAATGTAAATGTAAATGTAGTTTGAGGCATCTGAAATTGCCTGCGGTATAAACGGTTCTTGGTTCACGGATCGGACCCGTTACCCGTCTCAAAATGAAGGGCGCAACGCGATTCGAGCTAGTCATAATCTTCGGTTCGGGGACTTAATTCATATCGATTGCTTTTGTTTATGGGCGGCGGTAGCCACTTAACTTAAGTAGGCCGTAAGCTTAGGGATAATTTATTTATAGATCAAAAAGGCGAATTAAATCATTGGATGGTCATGGGTTGGTATAAATTACAATACAAATACAAAAACGAAATCGGTATTTAACAAAAAAAAATTTTTTTTGTATAAAAATGTTAGACGGGGTCGTGAATCAATGAATGAAGATTTTTCAGGGATTACTCGGACTTCTGCGCTGTAGGTCATCGGTTCGATCCTCACCCAGGACAAACGTTTGTTTAAAGAACAGAGATGTTTGTTCTGCGCCTACGTGTTAGTATGTATTGTATTTACAAAAAAATATAAAAGTTTTCTATCAGTAATCTGGTTCCAAAAGTACAAGCTTTCGGGATAAATGGCGCTGTGTGACATATCCATGTATAATTTGTAACTTGCTCGTTCAGTTGTAGTAAGAAAAATATTTCTTTCCGGTAACCGAAAAGGCCCACGTTTTAATTAACTGAGAGTTTCAGTAGCGAAGGTCCGAACCCCAATCGATCACCCATTGTGCCGCCGTAATAGACCCCGCACTATCGAATGAAAACGCACATTTTTCGATTAACGTATCGAATCGCTCCCTAAACTAGTAAGAACAATATAATCAGCTACTATTCAAGTTGGCATTTACCTGTGCCGTGTATTAAAAATAGTGATGGGGCGGTTTTCGCGGACGAAAACACGTCGGCTCTTAACGAACCATTGTGATTTTTAGTATTCGATTATGTTGATGGATGATTTATGATATCGATTATCGGTGACGCGACTCATTAGGAAGTGGTAATGCGGTGTGAAATTGCGGTAGATTCGCTAATAGAGCGCTGTAATGGGGCATGTGGACCGTGATGCTACCGGGCGGATGAATCGTGGTTGAAATCGATAATTGCGACGAAAAGAGGTTCAAATCACAAAATTCCTAGCTCAAATCGTTTGTCCCAGATTTAAAAATATTACAAGAACATGAAAAAAAAAAAAATTTTTTTTTTTTTATTTCGTGCCTCTAAGTTCCAGTATGAAATAATTCCTTCAAGACTGAAGAATATGGGATAATGTATTGAAATCGTGTGAAATGCGATGCCGGTAACCGCTACGCCGTGAACGTTTTTAATTTCATTGTCATTCTTACAACATGGTCAATAGTAGCAAATGGGTTCATACAAAGCCAAAAGTAAAAGTGATGGACTCCATTGTTTGCGTTTAATTCAATTAACCGATTGTGGAATTACACAATTCTTAAGTAATTTTTATGTCCATTCAGAACTTGTTTCTTAAGAATATAATGAGTCATTTTATGCGAATAGAATTTTGAATAAGCTCGTTTGATATGAAAGAGGTTTTGTTTGTTGTTCAAATAATGAATTGATTTATGAAAAGGTTTTCGTCGTTATATAAATGTCCAAACAAATTGGAATGGTCATTATTTTGGTCAATGTCGAATTACGCAATGTAATCGAAAAGTGAAGACGAAGACGATTTCGGATAAAAAAATATAACTGATGAAAAATAAAACTACGTAAGATGAGGTAGTATGGTTACAAACCACAGCCTGCTGAATAAAAAAACTAACCCACCCCAATATTCAGCCAGGCAGTCCAGCAAACAATCCCATTTGTCAAATAAATTGATTCATAAACTCCCCATTTCCTTAATCCAATATAGCAGAAACAAATCCTCTAATACGCCCTCGACGCCCTCCACCGTGTTTAAACGCATCCACGTCACATTCACAAGATTAAACGTCAGAGTGGGCGAGGAGGGAAGATTGAGGAGTTTTTAAATCGGGGGCTGTGGGGCTAGAGATGGCTGCGCTCCGGCTTATAAAACCCCTATTCCGGTTAAAGTTGACACTTCACAACTGGTGTCTGTTCTCTACGCTGTCGTGGTTTTGTTTCCTATCCAGGATAGATCTTTTTGTGATGAACATATGTATAACTAAAAAAAAATTATAAACTTGAAAGCTTGTGAGGATATGAACGTTTTTATATCATCACTGCAAATTTTGACTGCAGTCAACAAAATCAATGAAATAGTCTGTCATAAGGCTAGTTTCGGCGTCTTGCCAAGACCGGTTAGGGTTGGAACAGAGGTAAACTTAACAAATAAGATAAGCTTAAACATGAAAACTGACTGTAATTTGATATATCTGTGTGCATGTAATGTGTCTGGAGAGTTCCTGTGACACGTTATATGCTCACGAATATGTGTACATGCATGTGTAAAATTTGACGTGTCCAAATGATACTTGAGATCTAAAGGAATAAATGAGTTTGACTTTGACTTTGATTTTCTTATTGTACATTGGTTTAAATTTTCGTTAAATCCTCGTAGAATTTTGTGCACACTTTGCAAAGGTTTGACCGTTCGACTATTTTTGTATTATTGAAACAAATCAAATGAACATGACCACACTAGCGAGGTAAGCGCGCGATAATTGCTCGAGATGTGTCAAGTATTATTATACATACGGCCGCTTGTTTTGGGGGCGTACTGCGGATCAGAGATTTTGTTTGTTGATGCAGTTTGGCAGTGAAGGTTCAAGTGGTTACTCAATAATCCACTTTTGTTTACTTCATTTTCACAGACTGATGTAGTTTTATATTTGAAAGTCGGTGTAAAGTTTTAAGACAAATTTAAATGATAAGGGATATATAGGCCTATTATTAGAACCTTTGTCAGAAGCTGAATGTTTTCTTTACAAAACTTTAGGAATGAAATATATTGTATAAATGAAGTTTAGGGTACGATGGGACTGATATGCCATTATTAGATTTAAAAAAATGTCTGTATGTATGTTTGTTTTTCCTTCACGCCTCAACGGCTGAACGGATTGGGATGATATTTGTTATGAAAGTATACCCTGGTTATACAGTTAGCTAGTAGTAATTCACTATTAGGTGTCGATAATCTTTCAGATTAAGCATCATTTAATAAAGCCGTCTTCCGTTCTTTTGGTGATGCCGTTGGCATACATTCCATAGATAAATGTACAGTGGTATCAAAGAGATTCTGTATCTCAGTATAGTACAAGTATAGTGTTCAGTAATAATGTTCTCACAACTGTCGACCCTTGTTTTCATCGAACACGAATTTTTATAGAATAATTAGTGAATATCTCGAAGGGAGTTTGCACTTCAAATTCAAATGATCTGAATGTGAAATTTTGATGGTTGGGGGATATATCACGTGGGGTTATTCTAAAGACGCATTGTTAGTAAATATAGATACTTATTAATGGACATTTCACAAAATACCTTCTACCAAGTTAACGGTCACCCATCCAAATACTGGCCGGCCGGAGCATTGCCTAACTAAGCTAAGCTAAGCTCGCCATGAGCGGTTCAAAATTGAAAATCAAATAGCTCGCAATACATTTTGAAGGGATTTTGATGATTTTATATTCCAACTTGTGATTCTTGCCTCAACACTTCCATTAATTAAGAACAAATTGAAATTCTATTATTATTCGTGTTACCGAGATATTAACCATGATTTGTGAGTTTTACTCGGGACCATGACGCATGTAACTGCGTCGAAATATCGGGACTCAACAAAACTCACAAATCCTGGTAAATATCTCGGTAACACGAATAATAATGTTCATAACCATGATAGTTTTAAAATTGAAATTCATACAAAAACTAAATTTTGTTAAGATAAACTCGTGTTAGCAGATTCTCACACCATTTTCCACCCCCGCTCAAATCTCAACAAGATAATGATTGCATCATCGGGGATGGGGCGTAAAATTGCCAGGCGTTAGTTTAACCCACTTACAACCGTGAAACTAGAACTTCGTGCGTACAAAATTTAACTAATAACAGCAAATTTAGACAAAAAAGTGTAAAAGTATAATAAAAAAAAACTACCTGAATTTGGTTTCACTTCAGGCGGAGTTTTAAAAATCGGGCGCGATTTTAATTAGAGACACAAATTACAGAGGCCCCGTAGCTAAGTTTTTTTGTGACTCGGGAGTCGGTACGAGCTAACAGCCCACCTAATGTTAAGTGTTTACTGCCGCCGAAGTATGAGAAAGATTGAGCCACATCGCGTTGAGACGGGAAATTAAGACGTCATCCTATAAAGGTTCCGTTTTTTACTTATGAGGTACGATACCCTAAAAATATTGCTGATAGGCACCGCGTTGGCAACACCTCAAGTGTTGCTAGCGTCTATTCGCGACGGTAGCCACTTACCACCAGCTGGGCTGGCTTGTGTGCCTCATCATTAAAATATATCTACATACAAGATAACGCGTTCTCATTACAAGTTTTGGCGATTTTTAGACGCTCTGACTCTCCGTGGAGTTGAACTGGGATGAGAAACTTACCTGAGCGTTTGGCGTGAGAGCGGCGCTCAGGGCATTCTGCTGCGCTGCGGCCGCCGCTGCCGCCGCCATGCTGGCCCCGAGCGGGCCGTATGCTGCGCCGTAGTACCCGCCCATAGCTTGTCCCATTCCGCCACCCATTCCTGTTGACAAACAAAACATAAGTAAAAACCAACAGAAAAACGTTTCCGCACTCATATGACTGCACTAGGATTCCCCGTGTCATAGATGGCTCAAGACTCGAAAACAAACTTCATGCTCATGAGGGGATGTTAAGATGTCGGCCCCGTGTATAACCGGGAGCCGATAAGCCATGTCGGCGAGTTTCAGGCGGCTTGAAACTCTGTCACTAGATTCAGTTCAGATTCAGCGAATGATGATGACAATAATAAGAATTAATTATAAATATTTATTCATTAAAAATACATGCAAGAATATAATATAAACTATTTTTTATTTTGTTTCTTTTAGTTTGATTTATTTGAATATCATGTATAACCTTTAATTAATATTTTTAGTCAAGAAAAAACTTATTTGCTGCGCATACTGGCGAACTGTAACTAATTAAGTAAGAGAATTTGGAATTGTTTCAAAAAATAAAATTCTTATATCGAATAATGGTTTAAATCATTGAATCTCAAATACCTGAGTATAAACGAGTAAATTGACTACGTACTTCCCAGTAACTAAAACAGATCAACATTAGAGAAATTTCATTACATATAGCTTTTTTATATTAACTGAATGAAAACACTCTGCATCTCCATCTAATTATAAACAAATTGACTGTATTGTCACTACATCACAGCCAGTTCATAATCCCGCCATTCTTCAAGCATTCCTCATTCAAACATCTGAAGCATTCCTCATTCAACCAAGTGGCCAATGGACAGTAGATTTCGGCGCCGAATCAACTACAATCCAGCTCCAATTCAACTACAAGTGAATGTTCACGCATAATAGAGGGAACTCTGATTCGAGCATCTATTAATTATATCATTGTGCTCGAGTAATCCGAGCGAGTGCGACCCAACGGTCAGTTCCTTGGGTGTTAATTATGTTAGTCGGCGTGGGGGTTAATTGGGTCTATAGCTCAAAATCAGTCGTTTTCTGTTGACGTCAAATTTATTCCTTTAGGAGCCGAAATCTATAACGCTATTTAGTACGTAAAGGATGCGGAAACTTTAGTTCCTTCATGGAAAATGTAAAGGCTTTACTAAAAAACAGTAGACGCATTTCTGACAGATAAATTCAGAACCAATAACATTAATCCGACTTGTGACTGTAAAAAAAAATATTTTTTAAATAACTACTTTGCTATGCAATGTTAATGACGAGTAAGAATTTCTGGAGAAAAAAATACGTATTTACAGATTCGATTATCGATAGTTAGCCTCTTCAGTACCAACTGAAAAGGCTAACTGAACAACTGAAGGCAGAGCTACCAAGCTCTGCCTTCTTTCTGTAGGTCGTGGATTCGAATCCCATTTAGGACAAACATTTGTGAGACGAAAATAGATGTCTGTTCTGTGTCTGGGTTCAAAAATCAGACAGGGTTGTTAGATCAATATAGAAGCTATTAACACTTAGACACCCAATATGGAAATTGAAATCGATCTGTCAACCCTACAGGAGATTATATCGACTGAAGGACAAGGTAGAATCAGCGTGTCGTATGCTCCCACTCGTCTAAATTTCAATCTACTTATCTCGACAATGTCATTTACCGAGACGTCAAAATAAAATCGGCCAAATTAAATTGTCACTTCAACCTAGACACTCCTAATGCCGCGAGTATTACACGCAAATCGAACGCACTCGATGTCTTCTCGCGCGAAATATTCCGAAATAGAATTTAAATAAAAATAAATATGAGACACCCCTATTGTGGTGACGTCACTCGTCTACAATATATTATGAATACGACAACTTTCCTGCGCGGAATTGTGGTCGTAAATACCTTTATGGCGCTGGTATTAGAACTGATATTCGCTTGAAAACAATATTCGTGTTTTAAATATGATGGGTTTCGAAAGGGACGATAGAATTTTTTTATTATATTTTAATTAAATTCTCTGTCATCTCTTGTGGATATTACGAAGTCTCTGTCTGGTATTGGCGTTTGACGGAATCTCTCGAAAACTTTGCCAAATTTAAAAAATATTGGACCCAAAATAAGTATTGTTCGAATCAATATACCCAAATCAAATTTTCGGTCGATCGTAATTGTGTGTATTTACTCTCTAGACGACAAAAGCCGAGAACAGAAATAGGTAAGTGTGACCAGTTGCTTTTGCCAACTATGTAGAAAAAAATCGAAAATTTTCGCTTTTCGCGTAGTACCCGCATTATAAAGAACACAATAATACCCCATTGGAAAGTTTTTGGGGTGTAATAAAATATTGTCGATGCCAGAAGTTCTTACCCCTTCGTATGCAAATATCAGACCTTCGCTCTATCGATTCTGTTAAGGTCACCATCCTTTTAATATAAATCACCAAGCATTCAACAAACACCTGAACCCCTCGGTCCATTCTCGATGCCGAAACCAAATATAAGGATATTGCGACAGGTAGCCAAGATATCTATAGGAATAGGTGAAAATATTTCTGTGCATAAGTGACAGTGACGTGCGCAACGCGATGCGGCTTGGGTCTTCTTATACTTTAGGGGACGATGTGAGTCGTATTTCAGTTGATAATGGGCAGCAGTAACCTCTTAATATCAGCTGCGCCGCCTGGCCGTTTCATCACATTCGTTACAAAAAAATAATAATTGGAGCCATATTGGAAATATATTTTTAGCATTCGAAATAAATGAGAAATTCGATTGTATGAGATATACACATATAGTCTTCCTATGAAATTGTTGAGTTTGGAGAGCTCGAATCGAAAAAGCGATTCGTAAAATCGAATCAGGAGAACGAGTGTTGAAAATATTTTGAAAATGGGATTTTACCTACTGGCGTTGCTTTTGCGGTTTATTCAACGATCGGTCAACGAAAAATAAACAAGTTCAGGAATGGGAAACCTTCCACGTTCCGCAAACGGTTTTGTTTCAATAAAAAAAAATATCTACATGTAACTTCGGAATAGAACCCCAGCGTACAAAATAACCATTTTCCGTGAAATTTAACACATTGAAAAAAACGTCCGGAATTGAAAGGGAAACCTCGCGAAATCCCATTTTGGTCCCATGTCCGACCTTTTCTCGGACACAAAAGGTGCCTATATTTACGTATTAACATATTATGTTGGGAGGAAGATGGTCATTATGAATCGTGAATAGCGGATGGATTGTGCCGGCTTAGGGCGGATGGCGTATGAAATGCCGAATATTGTTATTCGTATCCATTTTTAATGGAAAACATTTTTCACCTGTCAAGATTACGAATTTTGTGCGCGGTTTTCTTCTTTTATACATGTATTGCACGAAAAATCGTATTTAATACTAATTTATTTCAGGATATGGAGAACACATATAGCTCACTTAGTTACGTATACATACTAACATGTTTTTCATGGTCCTTCGAGCTCTGGTGTCTGATTAAACAGTCAACCGTCCAATTACAGAACGGGTGGAGATCAACTCGTTCATTCAGTGGTAAACCGTCGAATGAGACAATTAAAGTATTCTCAGATTTTAAATTAAGAACGCAAATTTTTAACAGAATACGATATTGTCACAGATAAACATTACTATGTTAATGCTCGTTCTCTATGCGTTCCGAAACCATTGATCAGATTGTGAAGATACTGTAGTAGGGTGTTTTGGGGACGCCCGCGAAGGTTTGTGGCTCAAAAAATCTATTTACAAATAATTTTATTACGTGGCATTACAATGCATGCCGGTTACAGCTAGTCACACATATTATAAAGGCGAAAGTTTGTATGTGTGTGTAAAAGTAACAAACGTTACTTTTTCACGCTGAAACGACTCAACGGATTTGGATGAAATTTGGTAGCAGGATATCTTTTAGCCTGGATTTACACATAGACTGCTTTAGATTTCGGAAAACGGCGGGTAACGCCGCGGGGGGCAGCTAGTTTAAAATAATAAAGTGGTAATTAATGCGTCCCATCACTTAATGTGTAAAAAAAATTAAATTTTCTTGCAACAACATGAAAATCACGCAAAAGTTTGAGAAATAGGATTCTGATCGATATATTAACGCTGTAAAAACGCTTTTACAGTTATAATTAGATCTTTTTAACGCTCAGCATAATGAAAACGTGAAAAAAAAAACACATATTTTTAGTCAAAAAGCCTTTGACGACCAACTTTTCGCCAAACTCCGAAACAAATCGTAACCAATCTAAATAGAAGACATTGTTACGAACTTCATATTTTTACTCATTAAATTTAGCTGTTTTTGAAGTCGCGTTCTACGGGATTCGCTTTAATATCAAATCTCGCTTTACAATCGCTGTTTTCGCGACTGTTTCTACGCTGAATTCTTAACCAAGCAATGGATTTTAATACGGTTTTCACTATCATTTAGAAGGTTTTTCTGGAAGGTTTATGTGTATAATACATGCGTATGGCTCTATATACGGCTCCGTGGCTTAGTTGGTAGTAGCCCTGCCTTCAGAGCGAGGGGTCCCGGGTTCGATTCCCGGCCGCCGGGGCACACTTTGTGTGGTGAGCATGAAGTTTGGTCTTGCGTGTTTCTTTTGTGTTTCTGTGTTTGTCCATGCCATCTGCGACACAGGGAATCCTAGTGTAGAGGCATGAGTGTAAACGTTTAAAAAAAATATAGTGTCACTTAACGCCATTTCGCCATTGATTGGTTATTGGTTAACCCACTGCAGTGGTTCGTTTGTATGGGTTCTGCTTACGTTGTGGAGGTTATGTTCAATAGTGATGCTTGAAAAGCTTCCATTCAAGCCCTAGGTTGAAGTTACGTAGTTCTTAATTGATCGCGCGCTATTGCTAATGTTTAACCGACTTCAAAAAGGAGGAGTTTATCAATTCGGATGATTTTTTAAATGTATGTTCACTGATATCTCCGTCATTTAGATTTGGAAACTGTGTTATTTAAAAGGATATTTTTCTTTTTTTTTATGTGTATGAGTGACGGAACGAGCTGAACTAACCTCTTAACATCAGGTGGGCCCTCAGATCGTCCCATCACTTAGTTACATTAAAAAAAAGTTCCTATAGGTTATTCGTTTGCAAAATACGCGGACCGCAAACTGGGTTTGGGTACCTGAGACCTTTGGCCGTCCGTAAGCGCGTTCTATTCCCCACTAGGACCTCCAGTGCAACCGTAGTCTACATTATGCACAAGGAACTCTACTGGGAACCCGCTGTATGTTGTATGGGACCAAACAAAAGGAAACTAATCTGACGTGATCTCAGAAAACCTCATTTAGCATACATCCCGTTGAAATCGTATCTCCTCAAATGACAAGCACATTTCGTCCCATACAAATCTCCCCCGCTCGCTGCTTGTCTCAGCACCTAACTAACCGTGGATAAATTGATAGATTAACCATGGTTTGTGCGAATCACGATGTGTCTTTGGCTAGATTTCCTAATTGGATTATAAATTTTGAAATGTATAACTTCATAATGTTGTCGCGAAATGCTGGTATTAAGGCAAGCTGTTTTTTTTTTAATGCTACTGACCAAATTTTCACCTCACTATTTTATTTTTAATTTTTATTCAACATAGCTAATAGGATTAGCAAGAATGGACTGCAATATGCCAATGAACGGGTGTCTGCTACAGTAGACGACTTGAGCTCTCGAGTGAAAACTGAAGCGTGGCGAGGGCGCCCCCTGACCAGATCGATCTTCGATGACTTATTGGAGATGCCTGGCAGAATCAGATGCAAGGAGCTGATTATCATCCAGTCGTAGAGTAAGATAGGCTGATGGTTAATCTATATTTTGTATATTGGAGCAGTGGATTCAATGTTGAATCGTGCAATTTTATTATTCCCAAATCATTAAGTGAATTCAACATAATTCTCATAAATCATAATGTACAATAAAATAATGTAATACTTTAACATTATTAATGTCGTTTGACAGAAAAGCGATAACAGTGAAAATAAAAAAAATAAACAAAACTTCAAGTCATTTCCCAAAGCCATAAACCAAAAGTTCTCGCGCTCGTCCGCTCCTCTCAGTGTCTCGCAGCCAACTGTCATGTAAATGACGTCACGTGACCGGAAGCAGTTTGGCGGGGAGGAGGGGCTTCCGGCAGCGCACGCGATTGGACACTTCCGGTGCGTAACAAACTGATGGTATATAATATGCTAATCATGAATAAGCATTTTACTGGATAATTGTACGGATTATTAATGTTTTTTCGTGTTATCATTGTAAAACATACAAACAACGAATCAAAAAATGCTCTAAAACTCAAATAAATCATTTTGAGTAATTTACGCCCCGTCGATCACTTATCACAAACGTCTATTAGCTTTATTAATAGCATTGAATTCAATAAACTGAAAAACACTGAAACTGTAACGTGAACACGCAAATCGCCTGAAAACCCATTGTCATGTAAAATTTACATAACAATTAATACAGTTTGACTAAAACTATTAGGAGTACAAATAAGTTTCCGCCGTTTTATTGTAGATGGCGCGGCACGGAGTTTCGGTTAGCTTTCGCAGATGATAACCGGCTTAAAAAATAGTTTGGACATTCAAGAACAACATAACCTATTAATATCATTGATTTTATATTGGTAAAATATAATTTTTATAAGTTGAAAATGTCAAAATTTGAGCCAAGTAAGCGTCATTTGCGGGAAATATTAGTTTACTTCTTTAATTTCAAGAAATCTGCTGCTGAGGCGCATCGATTGCTCGTAGAAGCATATGGTGAGGTTGCTTTGAGTGAGAGAACGTGTCGAGAGTGGTTTCAAAAGTTTAAAAATGGTGATTTCGACGTAGAAGACAAAGATCGCAGTGGAAGGCCAAAAATTTACGAGGATGCAGAATTGGAGGAATTATTGGAGGAAGATTCATCTCAAACACAAAAAGAACTTGCTCTAACATTAGAAGTCACTCAGCAAGCAGTCTCACATCGTTTAAAATCATTAGGAATGATTCATAAACAAGGAAATTGGGTTCCGTACGAATTAAAGCCGAGAGATATTGAACGCCGATTATGCTTAAGTGAAATGCTGCTAGCTAGACATAAAAAAAGGGTTTTTTACATCATATCATAACTGGTGATGAGAAGTGGATACATTATGACAATCCAAAAAGAAGAAAATCATGGGGATTACCTGGCCACGCGTCAACATCAACAGCAAAACCGAATATTCACGGAAAAAAACTTATGCTGTGTATTTGGTGGGATCAGCTAGGTGTAGTGTATTATGAGTTGCTTAATCCGAGCGAAACAATTACTGGAGCCCTCTATCGAACACAATTGATGAGATTGAGCCGAGCTCTGAAGGAAAAACGCCCTCAATACTATTCTAGACACGAAAAAATTATTCTTCTGCATGACAATGCTCGTCCACATGTTGCGGCTCCCGTGAAAAAGTACTTGGAAACACTTGATTGGGAAGTGTTACCCCACCCGCCGTATTCACCAGACATTGCACCGTCCGATTATCACCTGTTCCGGTCCGTAGCACATGCTCTGACGGCGCAGCGGTTCACATCTTATGAGGATACCAAAAATTGGGTTGATTCGTGGATAACCTCAAAAGACAAGGAGTTCTTCAGACGTGGGATTCGAATGCTGCCTGAGAGATGGGAAAAAGTGGTTGCAAGTGATGGGCAATATTTTGATTAAATTTATATTACCGTTCTTCTACAATAAATATTTAATTTGTGTAAAAAACGGCGGAAACTTATTTGTACTCCTAATACATAAAACATTTGTATAAGCCGTTGCAAAACAATGAACTAATTTATGAAACATTGTATAGCCGACACTTGTTTAAACTGAGCCGTCTGAAAGGTAACGCTTGACAAGCGCTATTTTTCGGTTTCGACACCATTCATTTAAGGTCGGTGTACACTTGCGAGAAAATCCTAAAAACTGTGCTAGTTACCCAGGCCACAAATAATAAAATCAAAGTAGAATTTTGTACTAACCGTTGAATTCTTTAAAAAATACTGGAAAACAAGACTTATTTTAAAATAAAAATGTACCCACAAGATTATCAGTTCTTATTTCTAAGTTTAGCGCTTACCCCAGTTAAAAATAAAAGGCAGATTCAACAAATATGTTAATTGAGCTATTCAACGATCTAAGTTGTATTGCTGTTGATATGGGTTTCAGGTTCCACCTGCTCGTTACGTCAATGTATCGCAATTGAAGAAAAAAAACCATGTTAATGTCATACCGGTTTCCTCCGAATTCACGAAAGAAATTGCGATTTCTTATTATTTTAAACGAATGTATATTTATTTAGTATATCGTGTATCGATATATCGGAAACGGCTGCAACGAATTGGAAGAAATTTTGTGTTTGATAGGGTTTTGCTCTTTAAGTTTACCTTAATTGTATTTTTTGTAAAAACACATATTTAAAAAAAAAATAAGTTGAACGACCTCGTCAATATTTGTGGTACTTGGTTGGTAATTGTTACTTCAAAAAATTATATAATAATTTCACATAAAACACGATTTAAAAAAAAAAAGAAACCAAACGAACCTCGGTCACCTATTAAGTTAATCAGAAAACAATATCACTTACATATACGTTCCGTATTCTCTGCAACAATGAGAATGAACACTCCCCTTACAACACACAAGAATAACAAACACAATATAAATTACAATGCCGCCATTATACCTGTCTCCATATTAATGCGCACCTATGTCAATTTGGCCAGGCTAACTATGCGCAGGACAATACTAAGATTCTTTTATTGCTGCTATATTGAGAAGGAATTTTTTCATTGAAAATAAAAATAAAAACGACTAGCAGCCCGTCCCGGCTTCGCACGGGGTAGTGACATAACTACAATAGTTGGACATATGCTACCGCGGAGTTTTTTGTAGACATTATGATGTTCTTCAATATTGTTGTACATTATTTTGTTCTATTGCTAATAGTTTCGGCAGCGCATTCGACGAAAGACATTTTAAGACTCATTTTTCTACACCTTCGGTTACATTGTTCAAATTTTACCAAGGATCCCTAATTTTTTTCAAAATGAAATGTAGCCTATGTCAAATTGGAAGAATGTAGCATACTATTGGTGAAATAATTTTTTTTAAATCGGCCCTGTACTTTTTGAGCCTATTCATTACAAACATACAAACATAGGTACAAATCTTTCCTCTTTATAATATCAGTGTAGATTGGAAACTAAACAATATGTTTTAAAAACTAAGGAATAATGTTGCATAGATTAATTAAATTAGATAATAAAATCCCTCGAGTCTTACAATAGTTTGATAGGCTTTCATAGTTTCTTAAAGAAAAAAAATACTTTAACTATGTTAATGTTTTTTTACCTACGGCAGAAAAAGTATACCAACTTAAGAAATTACAGAATTGAATGAATAGACATAATACGGTTAATATAGTAATTTTTATTCTCACTATACATATTTTGAACATGTTTGTATTAAATGTAGCTGCAAATATAACATTCCAATTAATAAAATAGTATTATAATATTTTTTTAAATTTAATAGGTATTCAATTTTGGCAAGAACTCGGTCCGTGTAATGTCAAATACCAACAACCAATTAGGATACCAAAATTATGGTCAATTTCGGTAAAATTGCCAATCAGGACTGCCGGGGGCGGATCGCGCGTGTGCTCTCGCCTTAGTCCCACTTTTAGCGAAGTGCTAACCCTTGTTTGGCGATGTGTCCCCGGCCTTACGCCACGTGTTCGTCGCGTGTGCAATGGCCCTTTTTATTGGGCTTTTAGTTTATGTCGCTCCTTATTTCGGCGAAGTTGAAGTATTGTAGCCACGGCTGGATTATTTATGTGATTTGTAGCTCTATTGAAGTTATTTAGAGCGCTGGTTACGTAAGTTGTCAGGTTAACTTTTGTGGTGGAGACGGGCCCGCATCAGGTGTAAGTTGTAAGAATTCTTAGCCGTCTGTTATCTTATTATGTGTGGTGGTTGATACCGTAAATGCGTTTGATTAAATGAATGCAAAATGATTTCATAAATACCGAGAAAACGATTAGAAACCATATCAAATAAAAATTGTTCTCCTTCTTTGATAATGACTTATAAAATAGGTATGCCAATTTTTTTTAATTATTATTTTTGCAGTGATATTATTTGATTACCTATTTTAATTTTAATAAATTTATATTTTAAGTAAATACTCGTCAAAAAATATATTATAGGAAAACAAATAAATTAAAAATAAAATCCCATATATTTTATGCACAACGATACGACGATACAGTTAAGAAATCTCAATGGATTACTGTAAAGTAAATAGTTATAAATCAGACACATTCTAAGAATAAACATAATGAGATAAATTTTTGTATCATAACTTCAAAAGTGGCAGTAACTACAATACTTAACATTAGCAGGGCTGTCATCTCGTCCTATCGCATATACCTAATAAAAAAAATCACAATATGCGACGGCATCGTATAATAAAAAAAGCCTTCATGGCTGATGAAAATAATATACTTTAGGTAATTAAACAAGCAATTTATAACTTTAGCGTACATTGGAATTAGACAACTACTAAATTCTGTACCATAATAAACACATTTTGAAGTACAACAACTTCTAATTATTCACCCCAATTTTATTCAGAACATAAATTCCGAACAGCAATTAACTTAAAAGCCGTGTTCGTGGTGTGTCGCAACCCTTAACTAAGGGTCAGAACACACGTGGCGTCTCCGCCCACGCTTAGCTCGACGACCGCAGCGGCTACGCCCGTTCACTTTCAAAATGGTTCCGTGTTCAGAATAATTAGAAATTGCCAATTGACTATATTTGACTAGCTTTGACCTTCTATTGGACGGGTCCGTTGCACCTATCACTCAGAGACGTCTCATGCGCCTGTAATGTCACCGGCACCCACACCGTTCCACCGGACCACAGCCACGCGAGTGCACCACTGCTTGTCGGCAGACTACTAGGTGTGGTGGTATTATATGTTACTTTGGGTTGCTCCTTTGGCACCACCCGGGGGACACGTGTAGGGATTCTGAGGGTACTCACCTACAGACGCGAGCGACATAGTCCCTCAAATGAATGAATGAATTGCACCTTGCAAAATTAAATTCATTCAATAGGAATAATGTATTATTGAGATGAAAGAAAACTCTCTGTGTGACCGAATCCTCTCAACATAAAAGTACACCACAAACAACCCTTTTAGCGCTATACTGCCCCTCAAAGATTTTTCAACAATTTTAAGCCCGTGTCAATACCGTGACCCCTCAGGCGTGCACCCCCAACTAACCCATTGTCACTTTCACATTGACAGCGAAAACTGTCAACTGTCAAAAGCAGCAAGACGGTTTAAACTATGCATTCTGTGAAATCTTTTGTTGGGGCGCGGCGGGCGTTCGGTTTCTGCGTGAGGAGCTTGTGATGTGTACTAAGCTTTACTTTCGAATATAAGTTTAAAATTGCTAATATATAAACTAGCTGTGCCCCGCGGTGGTTCCCGCGGTTTTTCTGGAATGTACCGCGCAATTTTCTTATTTTTTTTTCGTAAGAACATTATACGTATTAGAAAACAAAAAAATAAGATGAATGGAATTAGTTAAGTCTGTTTCAAGTTATAGCGTGACCAAGGCAAATAGGGATTCATTTTTATGTGTAGATGCCTATATATATATACCTAAGGTAATTACAATAATTCATTGTTTCAGTAAAAAAAAAAACAATTACCAATCTTCATTAGTAAAAAAGCATATGTACCAAATACAAATGACCCGAAAAAAATATCTTTTTTTTATAAATACATTTTTTAATAATCCTGCACGGTCTGTGGTCTTATGATCCTATGCTTTTGACAATGCCTTTGTACAGTAGCGAATCCTTTGACATTTCATACATTATATGTTATACTAGCGGGAACTACGCGGGTGAAACCGCAGGTACCGCCCCGCGGTTTCACCCGCGTAGTTCCCGTTTCCGTGGGAATACGGTGATAAAATATAATAACCTATAATAAAAGTTATAATAAATAACTCATTTCCGCATTTATAATAGTCAGGATGTGTGTGTATATTAACGTATACAAGTGTATCTTAAGGTTCCTACGGTTAAATAAATTAATGTGAGTACTGCAGGACATAGGCTTCATCCAGAAAGCCCCATCCAGCCTGGTCACCATTCAATTTCCGCTGACTTATTATCTTAACTAAGAATAAGAATATATTTTATTGTTAAACTGTGTATACTACTTACTGTGTATCTTATAAGTAATAGTTTATGAAACAACAGTTTGCCCTCTCGGACGTACAATATATCAAAAGATAATATATTTTTTTGGGAAATAGTGACAGAACGAGGTTAGGGCCACAAGTGGCGACCCCCGCCCATGACTACAGTAATACGACTCAATATAAGATTTAGATTTTACTGAGTCGCATTCATCCTGCTGCGTCCATCACCCTAGACAGGGATGATACGTCTCATGCGCATACAGGAACAAAGTAACGCGAGCACTACTGCTTGGCGGCAGATGCCAATGCGTGAGTTTGTTACGCTCTCACGTCTTGACTCAATCGATCTTCATGAAACTTTGCATACACGCTGTCAGGGGAACAGAATAGTATTATACATCATATGGCTCTTTAATCAGAATTAAATTTTAGTTTAAAAATTTACTTTGACGCGGGCAAAAACTAATGTAAGAAAAAGGAAAGGTTTGTTTGTGTTACACCACAATCAAAAAATAACGGTGAATATATAACTTTAGAAACAGAGACAGCAGGCTACAGAAGCATGGCTGCTAAAAAAATGCGATATTTGGTTGTTAGGTTACTTTAGGTTGCTCCTTTAGCACCAACCAGAGGACACGTGTAGGGATTCTAAGGGTACTGCAGACGCGAGCAACTTGGCCCTTGGTCTACAGGCCGAAATAAACATCAGAAAATTTAGTCACATAAACAAGACGAATAATACAATATATTTCCTAATCTTTCAAGCTCACACCTTCATATTTTTCCTAATCTTATATTATAAATCTTTACACCAAAGCGGTTTTGTGTTTCTCACAAAACAGCACAAAGCGCTGACAGTTACAGTACATTGTTTAACTTAACTATAAAAAGCGGTTTCTTGAAGAGTATGAACTGTTTTATTTTGGGAGCCACGGAAAAAGGTCGTGACTATGAGCGTGGTTTTTGTCATGAGGCGACTGACCGGCTGTATGGTGCGTTTAGATTGGCGATCTACTAGGCCTGGCACTGGAATAGCGGCCGATGATGGCATTAGTCACGCATAAGGTAAAGAAATAAATTCCGGTTGTATGCAAGCGCGTTGCAATCAAAATTTGGCGTGTCCCAAAAAAACAGGCACAAATCCGGATTTGGCTTCTGTGGTTGATAATGCTCGTTAAATTTACACTCGCTTGCAGTGAAACAATAAAGCTAATACAGGGATACATTCTGACGTCTCTGTAGCCTAAGCTGGTAGCAATCAAGCCTTCGTAACAAGGATTATTTGTTTCGATCCTTTTCTGTAATGAGTACAAAGAGTTTGAGATGTATGTAATATATCCGTTTTTTGTTCATACCACCTGTGACAGAGAGAATCTCAAATAATAATAGTAATTTATTTATTTACCCAGATACAAGATCCATAATTGTATTGGTAGGCAATATTATTTAACTAAATTATTTCTTATCACGTTGCTTGCTTAGCTTTTCTTTACAGATCATCTAATTTAAGCATCTTTCGGGGCGGTCTGAAGTTGGATGGGTCGTGCTATGGAGGGAACGTTAAGATTTCGGTCCCGGCTATACTAGTCGTTAAAACAATTCAGAGGCGTTTGGGAGGCTTGGAAAGAAGAACATCGATTTTTTTGCGCCGATGCGCAGTGAGCTAGTTTAGACAACTAGCACACTGTAAACAAAGCATTGCAGTTGTGTAATTTTAATAGTGGATTGGATTCGACGACGTCCACTGAAAGACTTGATAACGCGTATTGTATGCTCTCCTACCTCATCTCTACAATAAGTACAATTTCGATAACGGAATACGGTTCCATCTGCTTCAGTTTGTTTATTTTAACTGACTTCAAAAAGGAGGTTATCAATTCCGATGTTTATATATTTTTTTTATGATTGTTCCACAGATTTCTGTGCCATTTATCAACATTTATCAATTATGTAGAAGACAAAAAGCTTGGGAATGAATGTGCTCCACTCTTGACGCAGAACAATATTCGCGAAAATGTAATACTGTCTCCGAGGGGTTTCTTGTCTGTTTCTTTCTTAGGTTGGTCGGTTATGGTTGGAACAGACGTAACATAATAAATAAGATTAGCTAAAACATAAAACTTTCTGTAATTTGAGTCCAAACGATACTTGAGATCAAAAGGTATTAAATGAGTTTGAGTTTGTTGATTCTTCAATTCTAGCCCTTTTTCTATTACTTTACAAAGACCAAAGTTCTATAATTGTAGGTTTATTTCACGTGTCCACGTTTGTAGTCGTCAAATTTAACAGTATCGTTATACTTGAGATCGAAAGGTATAAAGTTTGGGTTTGTTCATTCTTCAATTCTAGCACTTTTTCTATTACTTCACAAAGACCGAAGTCCTGTAATTGTAGGTGATCGTGTGCAAACAATGTCGTCGACACAATAGTACGTTATTACCGTCCATTACGCCGGGCACACATCACTGCGTTTAATCGTAATAAAAGCCTTTTTACAACATGTAATGACACCGCGCACACAGGAAATATACCTTGGATTTCGATCAAAACAAAACATTTACTTTATTATTTATGATATTCCTATTGAGAATATGATTCGAAAGGAACGGTTTTTTTTATTCGGTGGAAGTGACGGAAGCCACCTGATGTCCACCGCCCATAGGCAACAGCAATACGACTCAGGAAGATCTATGCCGCATTAGGTTGCACCCATCACTCTGAGACACACCCTTCTAACGGAATACAGCAACGCAAATGCACCACTCCTTATCGGCAGATTACAAGGTATGGTGGCAGTACTTCTCGGGTCAAACTTTGCACAAGTTCTACTGCTACTTGGTTGACATTATTGCAGTTGCTATGGACAGAGGCATCCAACATCAGGTGTTCCGTAATCTCGTTTCTTCACCTAAAAAAGTTTATATCTCACAAAACTGTGCTTTTTGTAGCAGTGAATTGCTGGAAATCACTCATTCGTAAATATTATTTGTAAACCTTGTAATCGCGAGTCGTTAAGGTCCAAACCTCTCAAGGTATTCGGAAGAAATATGCAAGGTAGCTCTGTCAGACAGTGGAAAGAGATAAAACTGGAAATAATTTTTACTTATTTCGTGTTAGTGGCCAACTTTGATGTTGGAGTTTCGAAGCCGCTAGAATCCTCCAACATGGCTTATCAACTAATATAGTAGTCAGGTCAGAGTAAACACTGCACCATTGCACCTCCCCGCCGGCGGGGTCGAAGAATCTCTTTATGGGCCCTGGGCGAGTCTTAGTCCAAATATCCCGATCAGTAGCAGCTAGACAAGCCGAGGTCGGTACCTAAGTGGTGCCTTTGGTATGCTGTTACAATTTTGAAATTAAGTTTTTAACTCGTTCGAGATTCCACTCACCAGCTCGGAGGGCGTCCATGGGCACGCTGGGGTACGGTATCGAGTAAGGATACCCCTCTTTCCTCAGGGTCTTCGGCTTCCGCCGCGGCCGGTACTTGTAATCTGGATGTTCCTTCATGTGCATCGCTCGGAGACGCTTTGCTTCATCGATAAAGGGACGCTTCGCATCTTCCGTTAGCAGCTTCCATTCTGCACCTGGAGGGGAAGAATACTGATATTATATTTGCTAAGAAGTCAGGTTGAAACATTATACGAGATGCTAGTCTCTAATGTTTCACATAACATAACTTACTTATCTCAAATACCGAGAGTGAACACGGGCCATAATAAAATAAAATGTTCTCACTTTGTAATACAGGTACCTACTGTCTGGTACGCATAAATTCATGCATTGTTTTACTTCATGAAACATATAACATTACTTTTTTAAATTGGATCGTAAATATAAAAACACAATATAAACGATCCGATAAGATAGCACTGAATTTGCAAAAGCTTATTAGCTTCATGCACAAAAACTCATTAACAAACTTGTAAAAAAAGCTGAAAAGTAATTTGCCCTAACCGTCGTTCATTGCAGAGACAATAGCATTGAATCGATACAATATAATCGAACGACCCGTCTCCCGATTCAAGAGACCAACCCTTTGTCTCCCCCCATTTATAGAAGGTTGTATTCATTCATCGAGGAGGGGCGCCGTCGACCATTGAAATAGACAAGACAATCCCAATTGAGACGAGCATAAAAGCTAAAACAATGTCGCTAACATAGAAAGGAACAATCCGGCTCGAAGGACCAACTTTTGTCTCGCTCGCGCTTGCGAATTTTCCCGGCTACAGGAGAGAGACGGGAACAACAATGGCGGAAAACGCCGCCTAATGACGAATTTGCGCTTTTCATTCCGCAACAGAAGTTTTTCCCGGTTCCTCATTATTGTGTCGATACTTTGGGGTGGTCGCCTATTCGGTCTTTGTTGCCTCAGAGATAGGATCGTATATTCTGTGACAATAGATATAAAAGGACGTACTGGTTACGTTTTATTTAGGGCAACAGAAATGGAGCTGCTTAGTTTTATGTTACAAGTTGATTGTCCTGGGATTAGGGATGAGGAAAACTTACCTATTCAGGTATTTGATCAGCATTTAAATACCACTTATTGAAAGACATGGAATAGTGGAAGTACTTTCGAAATCAGAACACAACTATCTTTATGGAACTTGTACAAAATATTGTTTAATGTTTATAATTTTAGTCAAAGGGGAACTGAAAACCTTGTAAAATTATTACAGGCAGCGATCTCTTAACCTGCTAAAACTACTAAACAACGAATTTCTTATTTTCACGGCGCTTTCAGTTTATCTAAAGTTCAAGTCAACCAAGGACTTTATAGGTTTGTAAATTCATATTTTTGTACACAAGCCTAGTGGAGTGAGTATAAAGTCTAAGTACAATGCCCTCCACATATTAAAAGCTTAAGATGGCGGGTGTGTCAAACTGTACAAAATACGGCCAACTGCAGATACGTAAAGATAACGAGGCATTTAAATAGAAAAAAGAAATCTGAATTGATGTATATAGCAGATGCTCATTTTGAATTTTCCTTGTTATTTGAACATTTGAACTGATTCCAGACAGTACGATGGTTCCGACCATCCAAGGTCACATAGAAACTTAGACCATCGCGTCGGAATTCGCTACCAAAGTTTTCACCTGTACGTTATTTTTTTGGAATGTCAACAATTTACATGGACAAGTCAACCTTTTCTTATAACATCTAGTTGAAAAAACGGTTCTACTTTTCCCTATTTAATAAACAACTCATTTGAAATGGGTAAAAATAAGTAACGCAAATTAAAAGTATAGATTATCCACTCAAGGTCTTAGACAAATTAGATGCAATGGCAACTCAATTAGCATATGTTCTCGTACTCGCAGAACAAAAACAAATATATTCTGTTAGAACAATGCTACGATGATATGAGTAGAATATAATGTATTGTGTAGTATTCCTGTAGTGTTTCCCCGCTGTCGGCTTGCGTACTATTTAAATGCAGACAATAAATAACATGTTAGTGTTGAGACAGGCATGAACAAAACGGGATCGCAAAAGTAGTGTCACGGTTCCCGCGTTCCCGTCGTTAAGTGACAGAAGACCGTTTGAATTTTTATGAGTAACTAGCTGCGCCCCGCGGTTTCACCCGCATTGTTCCCGTGTGAATATGGGGATAAATACAATAATTATATTTTTTTGCCAATTTTCCAATGTTTTTAATAGTTATTCTGCTATTCGGGACGGAAACAAATCCAACAAATCAAAAACCATGGCAATCGGTCCAGCCGTTCTCGAGTAATAAGTGTTGTAACAAACACGACTTTCTTTTATATATATAGATTACCGTCTAGTACCACAACTGCTCTGTTTCATCGTGACAGTATGCATTTGTCCAAGAAGTAATAAGGTCTTAAGATAAGATTAGATTAAGATATAATATTGTAATTATTCAAATAATTATGTAATTACCGTCAATAGAGGCGAATTAGCATTTCCTTTAAAAAGATTTATTTATTGTTTTACTTTGATTTTGCTTTATTATGTGTTTTGTACCCACATTGTAACAAGGCCACAAATACAAATACAAAAATACTTTATTGTACACCAAAATTATCATTATAAACAAACATACAGAGTAAACTTACTTAAACAAAGTTAATGTACAATAGGTGGCCTTAACGCTAAGAAGCGATCTCTTCGAGACAACCTTTGGATGGCCACCGTAAGTGATTCAGATAATATAACCGAGCAGTTATGAATAAACGCAGTATTTACACTGACAGACGTTTGGAAACAAAACTATAATCTCAGTCTTGTTCTCTTCCGCTTTTCCCATCTCTAGAGCTGAAGACATGCACAATTGAAGAATTTTTCATTCTGTCCATTATTTTTACACGATAATAGCATAATTGTAATGTAAATACATGTCGTGTTTAAACGACATTGAGGGTAATTAATGCGTTTTGCGTTTTACACTACGGCAACACTGTTATTCATTATGAAAGATAAGTTATTGCACACAAGCCTTTTGTTAACGTTGGCAATACAGTTTATCAATTCAACCTGTTCATTTTATTTATGGGCTATTCGTTAATAATTATTTTCAGATGATGGTACAGCTGAAGCTTTCATATTATTGTTACTAGCTTTTGCCCGCAGCTTTTCTTGCGTGGTACCTAATAAAGCCCGTAGCTTATTCTGTATTTGACCATGTTCAAAACATACTTTTTACATTATTTTTAAGACTTCAAAAAGAAAGTTCTCACTTCGACAATTTTTTGTTACTTAACTTAAAAAAAAATATCTAATCAAAAATACAAACATATTACTATTCAATGACACCACACTCGATACTTTCCATTTTGAGGTCAGTTTTGACCCATCAGGTCTTCAAAATAAATATATTAAGTTATACATATATTAGTACAATATAAATCTTCAAATATTAAGTACCCCACCCCAGTGCTAGATAAAACCTCACATGCACAGGAAAATTTTATAATAAAAAAATATTTCTCCCTCTGTAAATCATTTAATAGAAAATACGCCGTTGCTTTTCTTATAAGGTGTATATAAAAAAATATATACAACTTATATGTTACATCACAATTCACTCTCAGTTAACGAGAGTAGGCCAGTGTCCCAGCAGTGGGAACATTAGAGGCTCATACGGAGTAACGATACTTCTCAAGCCCAAATCCATCAAACCGTTTAGGTAACAGAGCGTTCCAAAGAAATACACTTAATAACATAACCCTCTTTCTGGCGCAGTCGGGTAACAAAAAATAAAGCGGCCTTCAAAACGTCAATTTATAAGCAGCGAGACTTTAACAAGAAAAAACATAACACTCCCGGCCCAGTCGAGTAAAAAAATCAACAATGTTCACTATCTGTGACAATCGGGTAAAAAAAGTTCATTTAATAATTACCTAGAAGTAGCACTCATCTAATATTGTTGCAGGAACAAAGTGATAGTTACAAAGGACACGTGTCGATATACAAAGTGCTGCCAACGCAATAATTATTTCCTACAGCGGTCGGGAAACAATGTCGTTCGCTGGCAACACAGAACAATGATAGTCCGGCCGCCGCTGAATTAGGTACTATTTTACTTGTTATTTTAACTGAGAATTAATATTAGTTAGCAGTACTTTTTCTTAGGTAATTTATCATCACTGGTTAAGGTAAATTAAATCAAATAGGCTAGGTATGTACTCCGTCCCCCCCGCGGGTTCCCGCCTTGTCGGGGCGGGGGGGCTTAGTAACCGTGGTTGGGCTGCCCACGGTGAAGCCAAGAGGAACCCGGGAGGGGCTGCTCCTTTAGGCTTTGCCTCCAAGCCGACTAGGAGCGGCCACAGTAGGTGGCGGTGCCTTATGGGGGGCACCGCAACTGAGGCGGGCTGCGGTGTCGTATGGGCGGCACCGCAGCTGAGGGTTAGGGGCCGCGGCGGGAGAGGAGTGCCGGTATAGCGGTGCGTAGTCCCACATAACCGCTCTGTCTCCCCGTGGCAGGGCGGTATGCTAAGACATTTCTGCACGGAAAAAAAAAAAAAAAAAAAAAAAGGTATGTACTCCGTTCATTTAATTAGCATTTTTTTTATTTAAAGCCTTCGAATGAATGCCTCCCGTCTTCGATCCTGGGTCGGAGCAATCATTTGTGAAATGA
The DNA here is from genome assembly GCA_921293045.1 of Aplocera efformata. NCBI lineage: Eukaryota > Metazoa > Arthropoda > Insecta > Lepidoptera > Geometridae > Aplocera > Aplocera efformata. The sequence goes on from OV121039.1 coordinate 13,559,417, forward strand.
GCATACAGTATGTTCTCTGGTCGGTTAAACCAGCGTATTCTAGGACAATAAAAAAGTAAACCTGGTAACATTTTCTATCACCGTTAATTATATAAATTAGACGGCTACGCAGCTTAGTAGGTAATATCCCTGTCTTCGAAGCGAAGGGTCCCGCTTTCGATTCCCAGCTGGGGTAGACTGTGTAATGAGTTAATCTTTTTTTGTCCATACCTGAGACAGAATCCTAGTGCAGAGCTACGAGTGCGTAAAACTTATAAACCTATTGAACATCGGATTTAAAACGCCGAAGCAAGGAACAAATAAAGTCGTTTTGGCGTATGTAATATTTACTGAACACAAGCTATTGTCACATTAAATTCTCACTAAAAACAACCCAAGTTTCATCATCAAAGCTCGCTGAAATTCGAAACAGCCATCAACAGACATAAGAAAGAGATATTTTACATAACATAGAGGAGTATTGTCAACAACAATTGCAAAAACAACATACAGTACCAAACACACGTTAGTCACAATGCCTTTTCCAACAAAGCCCTCTACGTTGTATTAAAGCCCCTATTGTGACGAGAATCGGACGAAAATGCTCTTCATTACTCTGAAAGCTTGTGTGCCGTGCGACAATGGTGAAAAGACCCCCACCACCCCCCTTTTGGGGTGGGACAAAGACGCATACCGAAGAACCCCCGCCACCCTTTCGTCCGTAAAATTGAAACGGTAAGAAACGCTATTTAGGTCATGATTTTATTAAATGTGCTAATAGATTTTACGTCGACAGTTTTGGAGGAAGCGAGCCTTGATGGGAGCAGGGTGAATTGATTGACTGTCAAAAATTGTTGTATCATACTAGGTGCTTTGTCGGTAGTATATACTAAGGGGCTAATTAATTCTTCTTTTCGTGTGATGTCCTCCAACATGGCTTGTCGACCCGACTAAGTAGTAATGTGCCCTCCGAAACACGGAAGCTACCAGTTCAAATGCCACTAAATGGTCATCCATCCAAGTGCTGACCAGGCGGAGTTGTTTAACAAACCTGATCTATAATGAACGAACAAGCAAACTGCACCGAAACGCTTCAATTAAAGGTAATGCGCGGAATTTGAGAGCCATCTGCTTTCACCAAAAGCTCGGGCAAAGTTATCAAAGTCAACTACCGCCAACAATATATTGTCCATTAAAAATAAAGTAGTGGAAACATCTAAACATGCAAGAAAATATGGAACTAAAAGAATCTTAATGATACTTGTCAGGTTTCGAATTGCTGCTGAAATTCCTGCATCAAATTCGTGGCATCGAAAATTTCGCCTTAAACAAAGATCGTGATAGAAGTATAGTATTTAGCTATTGAGGTTCCATTACTAAAAGCTAAAGATAGTATATTAAGCCTACTTCTGACTCTCTGTCCAACATTTATAAGAGAGTATCTTTGTAAGCCATAAAAGACTGAACTTTTAACAGTATATTTGTTATGTATATTGTGCGCTTGTCCGAACCACACAAAACCGGTGTTATAAATAATGTAACTGCTTATTTTTTATCCCAACCCCATATGTCGTATCTGTTACCAATTTGCCCCGATTATCCTCGGTTCTATGTAACATCATCCGTTTTTACCCACATTTTTTGTCTCGTCAGTAATTAAACCGCTACGATTGGACCTTCTGCCTCTTCCATCAAGAGCATAGCCAATAGGGGACCGTGGAAAATCGACCAAAGAATTTTTTGGAAGAAAATAACTACAGAGTGAATGAGGAATCTATTAAAATCGGAGTGCGGTGAATTCAGTAAGAATGACTTACATTTTGTCGGGATGGTTAGTTTTGTGAAGACAGACTCTATAAGTAATAATAGGTTTTTTATTCGCCATTAAGATGAGCCCGCCTGTTGCTATAATACCTAATGCAATAGTATTCAAGTTATAATGGTCATGGAACCAATAGTTTTATTACCGTAAACAAAGCTACAAACTACAATTACACCAAGGGTATTGACACTACAATCGCGAGACTGATATTAATTTTTATTAGTATATGAGGTGTTTGGTTGAATAAGACCTATCGGTGGTATGGTTGGGATTGTAAATTCATATATACAATATCATCGATGGGGTAGTGGGTAGTTAGGTAAATGGTTATTTCATAATGATAGAGCAAGCGGGCAGCCGATCAGTCAATAATTCCCATTAAAAAGTCATTCCTATGGGTTTCGTCTAATTCTGCTAGATTGAATAACTCCAGATTGACCTTGATTCTTAGGATTCCGATATTCAAAAGATAGGTTAGGTTAGTCAACCCTCTATAAAACCATAAAAAAAAGGTTAGGTTAGGTTAAGAGGTAAAAGTATTGCCATTTCTACAGCATCAGTCTGTCTTCTCTTCAAAGAACAATATCTAGTGAACTTTTCGCCCAACAATCTAGATAACATCTCGCATGTATAATCTACAATCCATGATCATGACATCGTACTATTCGTGTCAGAATCATTATGTTTATCCGTTAAGTATAGAAATATCCAAAAATGTTGCAATGAGTAAAAACATGAGCAAAACCAACTCCCGCCACAAAAACGTCAACAATGCCATTATAGTTCTGAAGCATCACGTTTCAGCCACAAAAGGTAGTAATTAAACGACAGAGGCCATTGACTAACCAACAACAGTGACAACCATGTTGTACAATGCCGTACAACGGTATTTTTGTTGCGCCCCTACAGCCTGTCCTGTGGCGATAACGCGCCCTTATGTAAGTGTGGGTGACATGTATCTATGTATTCGTTAGATATATAAGCGACATTTTGCTTGTTCGTTTATCGTGTACGGCTTTAAATGTTAGTTGGTGATTTGCCAAGGGTTCCAGGATCTGATTCTCGGCTGGAGCTGAATTGGGAGCCGAGCATTAGAAATCTCAGGCCTTTATTTAATGTTCCCACTTAAGACATCGGCCTCTCGATTGAGAGTGAATGGAAATATCTACCACGTAAGTAATTTGCTTTCCATATTACAAGCTAATTAGTTTCGGGCTGGATGGAACTGTGTTAATGGCCATGAATATTTATTTAAATAAAAGAAATATGTTTTTTTTACCCCAATAAATAAAAAAACAATATTAATATTACAGAGTCCCTGTATCAGCATAATGCTGCACTGGAGATATCAAGTAAGAAACTACCAAACACTTTGAGTAAAAACACTTAAAAAATACATTAAATGGTACCTAAAGATTCTAGAGTATCAATGACCAAACACAGCCTTAGCGGCTAAAGCAAACACGAATATCTCAAACACATCTCGCAACAACCACACGTATAGAATAGTTGGAAACCTATTACAGGGAACACAATGACCGACCCTACCTTGATTAATATTAACTGAGTAAGCGTACGCCCCCGACAGTTGGCTGATAGAAATTATTTAGGGTAGTGCATCAGACACTGAAAACAAACACCTGACACACGGGTGTTTTGTTCGCCGAATCATTTTCCCGGGTCTCAAATTCCCGGGCTCATTTGGAATTTAGTTTGTTGGTAAAAGATTTTTTCGATTTGGTCGATAAGTTTGTTGGTAAAAGATTTGTAATAATTGTAGTCTTTTTAACAAGAAAAGTTATTCGTTAGAAAATTAATGGCGGCAATAAATTCACCGCAAAAAAACGTTCTCATGAAATTGTTATCAAAAAGGCGAATGTGGCACTTTGAAGCTCTTCGGCGAATCAGACATAAATGTATGTATAGATACATCTTGTTCCGAAACCAAAGATTTTAATAACAAGTTCATCTTAAAAAAAAATTAGATTCTTGCCCATGTCCGTAAAGGTAAATTCACCTTCAACATTTTTCCATGATTGCTGTTACTAAGTCCAATCCAACATTTTGCTCGTTCAGTCCAATTCCATTATAGGCTCGTTGTTTTAAAAATCCCATTGTTTTAGCTCCTGTGTGTCTCCAACTAAAAACTTCCAGATCTATTGTGCTCCGAATACCTTTGTTGTACGCATCGACATTTGTCGAGCGACATTTCGATTGATTTCGTAAACAAACCAGTGTTTTGTTGTCGATTTATTAGTGCCAATGCGTGCACAATGAAATAGGTAAATGACAGGTTGTGTGTGCTTGTTGTTTTACTGGAGCATTATAAAATCGCTAGGGACCTATTGTTTTGCCTTATTATTCTGAGATGAGCGACTTATTCAGGCGTAGTGTCTGCGATAAATTATAGTCATACTCATTAATTTAAAAAAATAGTTGATGCGGCTGTAAAGGGGCATTGTCAAGTTTACATTATATGGGATTAATTATTATTATTTTCATTAAGTTTTTTGAAGGCAATACCCGTGCTAATCTCCCATCTAACTAACGGCTAGCAGTAAATTCGCAAATTCGACGCAGCGATAAAGTAATAAATAAGAAAACATCATTAACTCGCAGATTTCGTGGCCTTTAATTCTCTAGCTCTAGTTCCGTCACTTATTCCCATAAAAAAAAACCGCTTTCCATTTTCCTATAAAAGAGTAATGACTGCTTACTAATAATCACGAATACGCGACAACTCCACAAAAAAAACTCATATATATTTTAATTGCACCGAATACTGAACTGTGTGCAATGGTTATGCTGTTTCACTTCCTCCCAGCTATATGGGGATGAGGAAACGAGAGAGAGTAAGTATAGCGATTTGTGACAAAGCTTCGCTTACGTAAAAGCAACGCCTTTGTCCCGTAGAATACATCTATGCATTATTCATACTGTCTTGCTGTAAGATGTTTGTTTGGGAAATTGTTTCCAGGAAAAATCCCGGGAAAATTTTAGAATCAATCTGAATTTGATGGGACTTAAAAAAATCTGCGCTTTTGTTCGTAAATTATTAGAGAGTATCAAGAAAATCTAAGAAAGCCGTTTAGTCGATTCGGTAGATGTGGAAACTGCCCATCAGAGAAAAATATAAAATCCAAATGCCTAAAAAAATGGTGCCACAGAAAACAAGCACTGAAATTCTTGTTATAATGGTCTTACAATATTTTTTTGTTTCCTTCTTTTCAGAAATTCGTTCTCTGCGATCCTGTCTTACATTACAGATAGAAAAACGTTGAACGCAGCTATGGGACATTTTGAGAATCTCGTTTATTCGAAATTTAGCGGACGTATACTAAAACCCCTTTCAGATGATCTTAAGATGGATTTCCCTTCCGCAAATCGTCTGCATCAATTTACCATCAAGAAACTTATTAACTGGCCTTTAGTGATGTAGGTCGTGGCTTCGATTCCACCCAAGATATGTGTGGCAAATACAGTTGTTTGTTCTGTCTGGGTGTTTATACGTATTATATGTATGTATTTACAAAAAAAGTATATCTAGTACTTTTTTGTAATAAGTTTTATAGCAGATTACTTTCTGGTTCCCATAGCACAAATTAGCTTAGTTTAGGGCTAAAAGGCGTTTATGAAATAACCAAATATATTTATTTATGTTTACGTTCAAGATTTAATCGCAGCAAAGCTAAGCCAGTTCAGAAGGTACTATGCATAATATCTACAGACAAAACCCCTTCAATACCAGATGCTCCAAATGTCTGCACCCCTTTGATAGCGGTAACTACCCACCGCGCCACCGGAGTTGAAAAAGGATAGAAAAATAGAAAATGGCGTTTCCTCTCTCCGTCACTGGCAGAATGGTGGCCACGGCAGCTTTTATTCTGTTTTTATTTTTCCATACTCTTCCGCCCTGCTTGTGCGCTGGGTACTGTTTAGGTAGATTTTTGTATGCTATTGGAAAAATTCGTTGTGGCTTTATTGTGAATTTTTAGTTCACAATTTCTGAACAATTAGGTAATGGTTTGGAGTTCGTTAAATCATACATTATTATTTAATTAATATGATTCCGCCTCTATGTAATGTTGCACTCGTGTTGCTGTTAAGGTGGAAGGATTTGGGTGCCGGTGAAGTTAAAGACACTTGAGGTGTTACATCCCCGTGTCAAAGAAACGGACACAACGTGTGTTTTCACACTTTAAAAGGGGAAGGTCTGAGTCGTACTGTTGTTGTTTATGGGCGGCGGTAACCGCTTAACATTAGATGGACCGTCAGCTAGTTTTGTCGCTTTCTCGATATCTTTCCATATCAACAAATATATGGTGAAATATAAAAGAATACATCTTTAAAGATATACAAGTTTTATTAAATTATTCATTGATATGAAGATAATAGAATTTTTTTTTTTTTTTTTTTTTTTTTTTCCGTGGGGAAATGCACTCGCATACCGCCCTGCCACGGGGAGACAGAGCGGTTATGTGGGACTAGACCCACTAAAACCCCACGATGTCCTCCTCTGCCGCTTAGTGGCGGGAACACGGGAACGTTATAACACACATCCGCGAACCCGCCGCGGCTGTCCGTTTCCGGACCCCCCTGTGTTGGCATCGGGTGCCACTCCTCTGTTTGCGACACGCCAGGACATATGGCGTGTCGCAACCACCTCGGGGACCTGGTCAGCGAAAGGGCGTCAGACGTATACATATAGCGATAATATACAGACATATAGCGATCAAACTTATAACACTCCCTTTTTTGCGTCGGAGGTCAAAAATTATGTTGTGAAAAATATACGCGCACAAAATGTTCCCCACTGGCGCGGCTACTGCCCAACTTTGGTTACTGTTCATTATTTCGGTGGCTGCCTCCCGCTGTGCCTTCTGTACCTTGATTGCGCATTATTTTTTAATCTATTTCTTTTAACTGAAGCTTTGGGATTGCAGTTTTGTTTATACTTTACCACGTTATTTCCTGACAAATGTGATGATTGAGACGCTCGCAAGTTTGTGTTAGCACATATTTATTTAAAAACTAGCTGTGCCCAGCGGTTACCTCGGTTGGACTTCCTACGGGAATCGTACGTTTTTTTCGGGATAAAAAGTGGCCTATGTGCTATTTCAGACTATAATCTATCTCTGTGCCAAATTTCATAAAGGTACGTTCAGCCGTTCTGGCTCGATTGAGTAACAAACATCCATCCATACTTACAAACTTTCGCGTTTATAATATTAGTAGGATCTGACCGGTCAGATATGTTCCTGTCTTGATTCACAATTTAACAATCGGCTGCGAAACAAATTCGTGGAAAAAAAAGGAAAATTTAATTCAACTTTTTCCCGATTTCCGGCTTTTCACGTGATTTTCCCAGAAATTTTCTTTATTACAAACCTTATTCAGACTCATACACACAACTTAAAAAAGAATTAGCTAGATAGGTTCAGCCATTTTGAAGTGATGCGCTTACATACATTCGGCAATTGATTTTTATTTTGTTTTAGATGTTTTGGTACATAACTACGTGGTGGCTGGTTCGATTTTCACCAAGGAAAAGTATTTGTGTCACGGTATGAATTTACAAAAAAGTCAAAGTTAATATAATAGTAGTAATCTGATTCCCATAGTAACAAGCTATACTTGAAGTGGGGCTCGATGGCACTGTGTGAAAAAAGAAACTCAAACCCAATTTGAGTCTATCCAACTAGAAAAACTTTTGAACTGAGAAGAAATTTCATACTCCATATTTGCCCGATCGAGGATCGTCAGGGTACGATTCGAAGGCAGCGTTACTATCAACTACGCTACGGAGTATTGTTTTATAAACAAACAACATATTATTAGAAAAAGTTGGAATTTTCGGTCATATATTCTAACTCAATTTGATACAGATGTTTAATAACTATTTATCATAATTATAACATTATTTGAAAGCCTCAGCAAATCTAGCCATAACGTAATTTTAATTAAACGTGTTCTCTGAATGTAAATTATAATCAACATCTTGAATCCCATTCGCCTAAAGATCAATTTGCAATCAAATGAGACCTTTTGATTCCACTATAATCGGGTATTATGGAGGGGACCACTTTGCATAATAGTATTTCACCTGAGATGTTCTCCACGCTGAATCGAACAATGGGTGAATAGCGCTATTGGTAGGCAGGTGCTAAATTGCTAACGAATAGCATATGAATTATATATCTATGCATGATCACCAAATTTCACTGCTGTGATGATTTTGTGCAACGACTTGGCGCTGAATTATGAAGACTTGTTTTTTCTACAGCCTAGAGATAAAAGCCTGAACAGGGTTCTTTCGTAATAACCTTTTGACGAGTCTGGCGAGGTCTGAGACTGTGAAACGGCTCTTAAAGATTTGGATGAAATTTTGTGTGTAGATTGTTAAATTAGATTGTATAAGTTCTTGTAAAAAAGGATATTTAAAAAAAAAATCATTTTTACAGTGTTATTTTAAGTACGAGTATTAACAAGTAATAAAGAATTTAAAAAAATTTAAATATTTCCCATTTTCTATATTAATATTATTAATTTTTATTGACCTATTGTGTTCTGAAGATCTGACGCGAACTAAACGTAAGTAAAAGCTAACTTACCTAATCTCTTCGAAATCTCCGAATTGTGCATCTTTGGATTCTCCTGAGCTATCTTCCGTCGCTGCAGCCTCGACCAGACCATGAAGGCGTTCATCGGCCTCTTGATGTGCTCCTCCGGGGATTTCTTCTGCTGGTTCATGGAGAGTGATCCCATGGAACCGATGGACATGGCCGACATGCCCATGGGGAACGCCCCCATGGAACCGCCGAAGCTGGTGCGGTCGCACATGGCACCAGCGGCACTGGGAACAAAAAAAAAAAAAAATTGTTTCAAAAAAGAGAGGTGTGCGTTTTTGTTAAAAAAAATTTACTTATTACGGTACATTTATTTTCGTGTTTGGTTGAGAGATGATTGAAACACGCTAAAAGACATTGAAATCCTGCTAATTAAAATAAAGCTACGAGCGTCTGTGTTTATCCCAAATTTAAGTCTTTATTAGCCTATTGTTTCTTTATACAGAAATTTGTTTTTCTTTATACATATAAAAATACAAATGGTTAACCCCGCCATCTTTTCGCAAAGATCACAAACCGCTGTTTGTGGTAAATTGAGAATCTTAGTTTATTTGACAGATCTTTTAACACCAGCAACCCTGAACACAAAAACATTGTTACCAGCAAAACTTTACACTAAAAAATATTAATATCTACCCCAAGGTATAGAGATCCCCTGCACCACGTGCGAACTTTAATATTGCGACAATTATACCGAGCAGTAACGCGTGAAACATTCATAGGGAGGTTGATAAATTGCCTGATTATGAGGGATTATGCTGGTTTTTTAAGTTATAATATAAGTAAGCGGGTGTAGATTTAAAATGCGAACAAAAATCCATATCCGAGAATTGAACATCGTAGATCGCATTTTCCGTCACTTAACATTGAGTGAGTCGCATACTACAGTTACCAGTTAATTGCTAGCCATTAGAAGTAAAAAAAAGTATATTCTTCAGTTGTAGTAAAAAAAACTGTAGGACTCAACTTCAACATGACTAACTTCATCAAATATAATGGGCTTTAAGTGCGGCTGCCGCCTTAAACCTCGATATGCCTGCAAGCATAATACCATCAATCCATCAAGGTTCCATATTCCGATGCTTATATGGTTTTTTTAAGCTGCCTCATTAAATTTCACTCTTATACAGTAAGACACTAAGCGCCTATTAACTAAATTGTATTATTCAAAGGTACATTTATGTATAATAGAATGTAGTATGATGTAAAAACGGTTACCTTGCCTTGCCTTGTGCCAGGGAACCTGAAAGTGTTGGCACAAGGCTGCTATATAATAATTTTAGGTGGTAAACTTAAAGAAAAAAGTTAAGGATTTTGACACTAAAGATGCTGTTTACCAAAAATCCTTTCCAGAGGAATAAACGCTTTACCATCCAGGTTGTGGAATCTTGACAGCGGTACTGTTATCGATGGCTCAAGCACATTCTGGAATTTCATTTTCCAACCCACGGCTTCCTCTACGTAGGTAGTTAGTAAACTATAAAATCGTTTTATCAAATTACATTTCCATCGTTCGCATGAAGGCTTTCCATAATTGATAATCGAACGAAATACCAACTAATCAGCCAGTCTGTTAATTACACGATTCTAATTTGAAACTAAATTTGAAATCCCAACACGCTAATAAATTTATGACGACCGCGAATCCCGTTAAATAATACGCCATAGAATAATTTATACCCTGGATAGGAATGTTTAATAAGTGGGTTGTGGTGAATTAATTTGCGAAAAACACAGTTATGTTTTGAACACATTCCGATTTACAATAATTGTATGTACAGAGGTAAAATCATACATGATTCTTAGTTAGAAAAACAAGTCTTGTTGCTCGCGCCCGTAGCCCGTAGGTGAATAATACCCTCAGAATCCCACACGTACCCTGTGGATACGTGCCAGCAACAAAAAGTAGCAGTAGAACTTGTGCGAAGTTCACCCAGAGAAGTACTTACTGCCTCTAAACCTGGTAATATGCCGCCAAGCAGTGGCGCACTCTCGTTGCTGTGTTCCGGTGGAAGGGTGTAGGTGCCGGTGAAATCACTTGCGCATGAGACATAACCTCCCCATCTCGGGCGTGGCGGAGCTTCTCATATTTTGGTCGGGGAGGACTTATGTCGTATTACTGTTGTTATGGGCGGAGGTAACCACTTAACATCAGGTGAGCCTTCAACTCGTCCCGTCACTTTGGTTACAATAAAAACGAAGTTTACCAACACTTCTTAAAATCTCCTTCCCTTCTGCCAATTACACAATATTTACAACGAAATCCCCCTGAAATCTAGACCAAAATTTCTCTTAGAAAACCTAAAACTTACTTAAAACAGGCTTGGATGCGTTTCGAGGTAACCATAACTAAATAACTAACTTAGAATCAAGTAAGAAGACACTGAAAAACTAATAAATAACTATCACTAATTCATAACTCTATCCCCTCTTCCAATCACATAAGTTATTTAGTATGAAATCCCCCTGAAATCTAGACAAAAATGTCTCAGATTTAAAACGAAAGAAAACAAGAAAACTAACTGGATGTACATTTCTAATAAGAAACTTGCCACTTAAAGTACCCGCTGGTTCTATTTTCCAGCTCCCTAAACGATTTGTCGCGGCAACGAATTATTTTGGAAAACATATGCTTGGATATTGTCACCCCAGCTAGGGTGCCACCCTGTCTAGTCTGTGGTTTGATTAATTTTAAAGCCGATCTGCTTGGTCACGGTCCAATTTATTTTTGAGACCAATTTATACTTGATGTTTTGTGACAAGTATTTCTAGCGTTATTTTCCATAAAGTGCTTTAGCAGTAGTGATAATGATCACAAATTTTGTGTATGTATGATATAAATGGTAGGAAGAGACACATTGTCTTTCATTGCATAAGCATAAACTGAAGCACATAACACTAGAGAACACTTGTTTTTTTAATGGATTTTTATTTTTTATCGGCGGTATTTTACTGAATAGAAAAAACTAGCAGCAAACCACAGATACAAACCTCGGTTTGTCGATATTATTGGCTCTTTCATAATCGTAAATGCGCTAATTAGATTTTTCGGTGCCATATTCCCAACAAGATATAGCCTTTTAATTATTAATTAATGTTACACATTTCACAGAGTCGTTTGCTGTGATCCAGTAAAAAAAATATTACTTACTTATCTATAAGATACACTTATGAGTACATCGTTAAAACTCGGTGAAATTACTCAACGAAGTGTGTTAAGGCGCTGCTATCCCTCAAAACAGCCGTCACGATTACGCGTGAAGAGAGAGAGGGAACATAGAAAAAAAAAAACGATTTTGCTCATGTTCTATTTATATGCAAACAAAGAAGTATGTATAACAATATTCTAGTAAAAACCTATATACTTTTTATATGCTTTAAAATATGTTTTGTGCTGATAATTGCAGACTAACGTACAATATACAAATGGCATTTGTAACACAGCTATTGAAATTATCAGGACAAAGTTCTCGTAATCGTGTTATCGCTGAAGGCATCTGTTAGATAAATAACAATATAAATAAAATATAAATATAAATAAAAAATATAACTTGCGTATACAAGTCGTTTCAAATGAGTAATCGAGTCGGCGGCACCTTAATTCGTGTAGGGTATCTGCTTAGTGTGTGCGTGTAACTTGGGTGTCTCTAATTAAATTCGGCTCCCGGGATTAGCATCGTTAAGCAACTTTTTAACATGAAAACTTGACGTTTCACGTCTCGTTATTCCGGGAAGTGGTTATTTGGGTCAAAAAGGGAGTGTTTCTGTAGGTATGTGTCAATATTGTCACCTGGCAACCGAGCCGTCTGTTTGTACGCGTTGTTGGCTCCAAAAATGCCCCCTTATTTTTCTATTAAGACGCTTTGGTTGACCATTGTGTGGTTTCTTTGTTAATAGGAATTATTTGATGGATATTTGGTTTGGTCAGTACAAGATTTGTTAGTGACGGACAACATGTTTCAATCAAATTATGAATAGAAGAACGTTACGTTTCTACGATTAGAGTAAAACAACAAAATTCATCACATTTTTTGAAAAATCACCTCCGCATTTGAAGTTATCCATTACCTCTTGTGACGGCGTGCCTAAGACCCAATTCGTGTCACGTCTACGTTTCCACGACACGAGTAACACAGAGAGTGAAGTTATGATTAAAGACTGCCTACCTCTGTTTGCGACTAACGCTACTTGCGTTAAAATCCGTTTGAGAAAGCAGGTGGTATGAACACACCTGGGAGTACAAGACTTGAGATTGTCATTTTAAAGTTGATAAGTAAGACTTGTAAATAAATGTTTTCTTATCTTATCTTAACTAACTAAATAATTATATTCATTTGACTGGCCTCTTAGCTCAGTCGGTAGTAGCTCTGCCTTCTGCGGCGTAGGTCGTGAGTTCCATTCCTATTCACGATAATTGTGCGACGAACATAAAAGTAATTACAAAAAAAGTGCCATATTAGCATTTTATCAGTTATCTAATTCCCGTACAAGCTATGTTTAGTTTGGGGTACTGTGTGTAAAATGTCACAAGGATATTTTTGTATTTATATTTTATTCAATGTAGAATTCGAATGTGTGACGATCAGAATGGGAGGAAAGACAAACGGTACCAGTCAGACAAACATTTGTTTTAAGACACCGACGTTATGACGCCATAATGATTTGACAGTAGCCCGTGAACCACTCTCCAAATATTTGAACACAATCCAACCCAGATCATAACACGTTTCTTGACTCAGAATCATCCGAAAATGGCATCCGAAAAAGATGAAATGGTCCCGATATTGTATAAAAGTTCGTAAGATGTTTGGCATTGACGCCATCTTGGATTGCTGTGAGGTTTATATCGAATATTATCTATTAAATACTTATATTCTATACAGCTAAAAACTATTTTTAATAGACTTTATAAAAGGTTCTTTTCAATTCCAGAGCAATGATTAGACCGCAAATAACACAAAAACATCATCATTTGTGATTCTCTTGCCATCCACGAGAAAATAAAAATTCACGCTTCCAATCGCAAAATTTTGTTAATTTGTGCTTTGTAAATGCGAAGATGAGCCAAAAAGAAATAGTGTATTTTTACATCACTTGAGATATTCCAAGAAGCGGCGCCGATCTCGCCTAAATGAGCTACTGTATACGACTTAGAGGTCGCAACAGCCAACAAACAACTCACTTTGTCTAACTAATTATGATGGAACCACGAAAAGTCATCGAGTTTCGAGTTCGACTCTCGAGATATGAGCCTGTGGGGGTTGCAGGTTCATTGTGCGTAGTAAAGCCATAATATCTAGATACATCAATTCTTTTTAAAACTATCATGGTTATGAACATTATTATTCGTTACCGAGATATTTGCCATGATTTTTGAGTTTTGTTGACTCCCGATATTTCGACGCAGTTACATGCGTCATGTAACTGTCATGTTTGTCCGGGACCATGACGTATGTAACTGCGTCGAAATATCGGGAGTCAACAAAACTCACAAATCATGGTAAAAATCTCGGTAACACGAATAATAACATAAATTCTTCGCAAGCAATAGCTTTAATATAGAATTCTTCTGTACGTGTGTTTGTCACCTAACTCTTAAACAGCTGGACCAATTTGGATGAAATTTTGTGTGTATATTTCAATGGGTTCCTGGGTGTTTTAAAAACAATAAGTAGACCCGGTAGGTGGCGCTGCTGTTGGTATGTCACCAAATTTGATTTGCTGAACAATTGACAACATTACATAATTTTGAGCGTACTTTTTATACCTTAGCTATAAAGAACCCGTATTTTACTTTCCGTTTTCCATTATCCGTGCAATTAAAAAAAAGTTAAAAAAATCAAAATTAAACGTAAAATTTAAAATATCATGTTTAACGTGGCGTTGCTTTTTCGGCAGGAGACGACCATTGGTATTGTTTATGAAAGTCGGTAACCACTTAATGTCACATGGGCCGTCATCAGAATCGGAGCTTGTTCTACTTAGCTTAATTAATGTTTAGTCTTGCATTCTACTTAGCAGAACAAATACAATGTTTACGTATACCAATACATTTCACTGTCATTCATTTACCAAGAAAACAAAAGATAAGATATTCCTTTGAATTTCCACATGCAACAATTAAGTTTCAATGGTATTAAACTTTGCCTCATTTCTCATACAGAAAATCGGATTTCTAAGCGGCAATTATCTTTGTCTCAAAAACAAACGTCACAGTGAAATCGTGGGCGCAGCGGGCTGCTAATAATCTGCGCAAACGCACCGATCAATTGTTTGCGTCGGCGAGAACATAAGGACGACTGTATTTACCACCGAGCAAACAGAGTACGTACGATTTATTGTATGATGGTACAATCAGAAACAAAGTAATGCGTGAGACCCATTTTTACCCATACTTAGTATAAAGATACTGGTTAAAAACAACTAATCTACATACGATGTCCGTAAATTGCAATTTTTTTGATTAATTTCAGTATTTAAGTTAAACATAAATGATTAGGTTAAACGAAAACCCCGTCTTGTGTAGTTTTATAAATATATACCCAAACTACCAAATTTCATATTGCTAATAATACGAAAAGATTTAGAAAAAAAAATGTGTTTTTTTTTAAATTGTTACTCGTGGTTTAAAACGGGAGACGATGGAAAAAACAGACTTTTTTTCGGGATAATAAGTAGCCTGTGTTAAATGCAGGGCTTCATAGCAAATTTTATCCAAATCCGTTCGGCCGTTGAGGCGTGAAGGAGTAACAAACATACATACAGACAAACTTACACATTTATAGTATTAATGAGAGGCTTTTTTATAATTAAAAAAAATCGCACTGTTAACTTGGTTTCAATTGTATCTGACAGTACCAACCTTCTTGCCACATTACCAAAAAAATAATAGCTTGTACAAAATGGTGTGCAAATAGTTTCAAGGCTCGCTTTCTTATAAGGCTTAAGACTACGTTGAGTCATTTTGCTTTGAACCCTTAAAAGCATATAGTTTTCTTTTATGCAACTGAAGTGACAGGACGTGCAAACGGCCCACCTGATTTTAAGTGATTACCGCCTATAACAACAAACATAGGACTCAGGTATTCCTTTACCTAAAGTTTGAAAAGACTCAAATGGTGGGAGGCGGGGATGTTACGCCTCAGTGCCTGTAATGTTACCGGCACCCACACCCTTCCACAACTGCTTGACGGCAGATTACCAGGTGTGGAGGCAGTACTTCTCCGGGCGAACTTTGCATATATTCTACTGCTACTTTTGTGGCTCCTTTAGCACCACCCAGGGGGTACGTGTATGTATTCAAAGGACACTTAAGGACGTGAGCAACTGGACCCTCCAAAGTTAAAACAAGACAAAACATAACATACCATGTTTAAGTTATACATAAGTTAAAACAGTAAGTTACAATAGTAGAAAGAACTATGGTGGTTGTTTGAAATTGTAAGTGTACTGAGTGTATACTCAATGAGCGAAAGACCCATCTGATATCATCACCAGCCTCTTAAAATCTAGGTGCCACAATACTTGGTTATGGTTAGTATCATTATGGGCGTTATTGTCCATAAACTATGAAGATCATTAACGCCAAAACAGACGGCAACAATAAAGAACAACCATTGTAAAGATGGAAATATAAAATTTTAAGGCACAGTCTGATTGAGCAAACGCTTCTTTTATAGAAGTTGTGTGAGTACTTTGAGGGACTCTGCTCGTGTCCGTTGGTGAATACCCCCAGAATCCCTACACGAGTCCCAGGGGATGTGCGAAAGGATCAACCCAAAGTAGCAGCAGTAGTTACTTATTTATTTATAACTTGTGTCAATCTGCATGTCTGGAAATCACTGAATCGTCACAAGGCCAAAGTAGGCCGTTGCAGAGGAAATATGGTCAATTGAGGGTGTCTCGATCCTTCCCAGATCCAGTATGACTGCGGAGCATGGCGCAAGAGATATCACATCTTCTTATATGTCCTCTACGTCTGACAACACGCAAGAGGACCTGAACCAAGACACATATAAAGGCGTAGAAATTGCCACACTGGCACTGGCGAACGCTGGTGAAAACTAGTAATAGGCAGTTAAGACCAGAAACGATAGAAGAAAAATTGTGCCAATCTCGTCCGGAGTAGTACTGCTATCACTCCTGGTAATCCGCCCCTAAGCAGTGGTGAAATCGCGTTGTTGTGTTCCGGTGGAAGGCTGAGTGCCAGAAGCATTTGATGCCTTACATCCCCGCAGAGTGATGGGCGCAACGCGATGCGACTTGGGTCTTCCATTCTTCAGTAGGGGAAGTCCGTTGTGTTTATGGGCGGCGGTAACCAATTAACATCAGAAGGACCATCAGCTCCGTCCCGTTCCGTCCGAGTTCTATCTCTTTAGTTGCAGAAAAAAGGTAATGTTATATGTAGCTATCATCTGGGGCAGCACTGCCTCCCCTTTTCTGCTTTTGTTTCGATGTTGGTGTGCCTTCTGATTAAATTACACGTGGGATGTTCTGAATTTATATGTCCTTCAGTAGTGATGGATATGAGATGCGGTGTATTATATTCTCAGTCGGAAGACATTGTTATTCATTGTTTTACAAGCCGTGCTAGATCTTCAACTCCTCTTCGTATAAGACGAACTAACAAGATTTTTATTTGAAATATTTAACTTGGATTTTTTCCTGGTGTTTCCAATTTCACAGACTTTAAAAAAGTAGGAGGTCCTACAATATATACAGGTGTATATTTTGTGACTTGGATGAATGTGGACAAATATAATGCCAATTGTGAACTGCTTAAAAAATCAAAAATAATATGAACAGGTTAACTTAATAAGAACAGGTAAATGGAATAACGTATTCTAGTATATTTAAGAGTATCATGTAAATAAAGATTTTTAACTACGAGCTTGTTGTCCCTTAGACATTATAAGGAAAAATGACATCCTTAAGGGCAAAAAGATTATGAAGATCTTATTATTTAAGCTACACGTTCAAAGAGAATCCTAGTTGTTGCTCACTTCCATTTAATCAGGGCTTAAAGGGTATTTACAGCTACAATAAACTCGCGCCGTTTGTGCCTTCATTAGCCTTTGAGGAATCCTAATTGGTTTTTATGTCAGTTGGCAATACTGTATCCTGTTTCTGTATTTGTGGTGTCGGGTCGTTGGCCATAATGAGGCTGTTTAGTCATTAGGTATGTGTGATTGTTAAAAATATTATGATCCAATGATTTTATGATCGTATTGTCTGTAATGATGGTACCGACGATTTTCTGACACTTATTCCAATGGTAGCTAAAATATACTTTTTATTCTTTGATAGCGTCTGTTTAGAAAGTTTGTTTTATTAGCAAATCATAATGAATCCAAATATCGTGCTCATTATTTGCATGAATATTTATTTATTATCTTACTTTAGTCTTCAGAAACCTATGATCGTAATTGTAAAGTCTAGATACAATAGTAGTAATTACTAGACTATGTATTTTTCAATTTTGTTAGTTAATAAACCCGTTTCTAAGTATGTCTATTCAATTCGATAAAGTAAATTACCTCACACATCTAAGTTTGTTGAAGGATCTTCAAAGTCGAAAAGGCGTTGGCACCCTCAATAATAACACAGGGGCTGTATTAAAACTGCATTCATAAAATCACAGAGGAAACCCAAAGAGGCGTTAATTTTAATAAAACAAACTAATTCAATCTAGATGGCATTATAAAAACTGATAGACCATTTTTTTTTTCTCATGTCGTTTAAAAATGCTCTCGGAAATTATAGCGGTCCGTTTCAAAATCTGATAGAAAAATACAGTCATATTTTAAAAAGCAATGGCGAAATCTTCGTGCTACTCTATGGCATCAATTCCGAAGGTCTAAGTTCTACGTAACCTAATGACCTTACACGGTCTCGACGAACCACCGTACTGTTTAGAACCCGTTTAAACACCTTGAGCACTGTAAAAATTTTAATCCATACGCCGTCTTTTGGCACCTACTATTTATTTACATTTTACAAGATATTTATTTAATTTTGATTTCGTTAATTAGGTTTTTATGTTTTCAAAATAACAAGAGTATATTAATGTATAATACCTTACAAGACTCTTATTAGTAAGTACTAGGTCATTTATCACGTCTTAAATCCCGCATCCGTACATTATTTTTACCAATTTCCTTTGTTCAATTCTTTTAAGTTTCACGGCTGATGTCTGTCTATTTCTTTGTAATCCCAAAAACCCGTGTATGATTCCAAAGCGGTTTATTTTTTAAATAAAAGCTATGTTTTGACTGGTTCCTCTAGTACCTATACTGACACTATACTTATACTAAGGCATTAGATATTATTTTTCTTTTTCTTAGTTGGTAATATACCCGTCAAGCCAGGGCTTTGAAGCGACGTGTCTTGGATTCCCGGTCGGAACACACTTTGTGTGGTGAGCATGGTGTTTGTCTATGACACGAATCCCAGTGCAGTTTATGAGTATGTAAACGTTTTATTTTTAAGTGCAGAATAATATAATCCTGGGTTATCAACTTTAAATTATTTTAAAGGTATCCGATGAATGTTCTGAGTTTAACTTTCGTTATTAATTTAGAGTTTTAAGAATACTTTGCAGTTTCCGTTCAGAATCCTTGCAGTACGTAGCGGTTAGGTTGCGCAATATTTCAAACATGGAACATGATGACGGGTTTCGAACGCCGAGTATTGAAGTTATAAATCAACGAATGTACCTATTTTTAATCAAATACCTACCTATACATCTATAGGCCGAGTATATTTTTTAATAATACTTTTTTAGGCTGTTCGTCTTTCAATTAGTGGAATGGGAATGGAAACTTTGCCAATTCTTTTTTTTCCAATGGGAACTTCCGCATCGTGACTAAAAAGGTTTCGCTAAGAAGGTGCCTAATTTTTCTCAATAAGAAGGCATGGTATTTTAGTATTTGACTTCCGAGGCCATAAATTACTAGCAAAGTCATAGGCAGGTACACCAAAAACAATCATAATAAGTATTACCGTAATACTTTAATGGGTAGATAAAGTACCTACCCTACATATACCTAGGTACCTAATTGTTAACTTGTCTATAGTAATTGTTATGGATGGACCCAATGACACTTTTTCCCTTTGCCCTCTTTGGGGGGGACTAGGTAACCTAACTAGGTTCCTAGTTCAAACTTATTCTGAAAAAAGTCAAAATCATTTTCTATGATAAGAACCTGCTGTAGGCAAAACTATTTGGTGAGTAGGTACCACAGAATTACGTCCAAACCACAGAATTACGTACAAGCCGAAACAAAACAATACGATCTATAAAAACAAGGTAATAAGTAAAAATCACTGAGAATGATCGAAAAAGCAAAACCAATCGTGAAATCGATTTGTTCTAAAGTTCGTTGACATTGAAAACGTAACGACCTCAAAACACCGAGGAATCCACTCATTGATCAATTGCTTGGGATTAATTAGTTAATTTACGATTGTATCGTAATATAATCGAATAGTTATAATTTTATTTACCTCATGAAGTGACCGCTGGCACGTTGATGCAAGTCCAGCTCCGTCTTGATGTTTACAACCACGCGCGGGAAAGTCGGACGGCACAACACACAACTTGTAAAAACAAATTACGGAACAACAATTTTTTACAGGCTTACAAACGTCTCATTGTTTATGTAACTGCTTATTACACGATCAATTTACTCGATTATCGTATCGCGAATCAAGAACACACGGCGCGTCCGTCGCTCTCTACACACAATGGCGACAATTCGACAATCGCGCGCGACCAGACTGCGGCCACGGCAGTACCAACAAATCGAGTGATAAATCCGAGCTGCTCCGCCAATCAGGGCCCGCCGAGACGCCCACGAGCGCCGAACGCGCGCGCTGATTGGCCAAGCAACTGCCATTGCTTTGAATGTTATGCAGAACGAGACCAACAGTTCGAAATAAGAATTTCAACGTTTACCAGCTGGCCGTACAATGCAAATTGGTTGCGCGCGTTGTAGGACGCGGTCTCTTTCTGCTGCGACTCTTTTTGTTTGTGGATGGAGGAAGAATAAGCATGAAGGACAGTTTCTGGCCGTTTCACCTGAGCCATTGTGCGGCCACTTAGCGTTGTGCCGTCACAATGCTCATGAATTACCTATGTTCAAATGAAGCGAATAATTTATTTGTTGCCACGATGTACCTACACGAACGCATACCTATTTCAAGATAGGTATATATCTTGACGCTTTTAGATATCTTGAATTGCAAATGCTTAGGTTCGGTACCTCGATGCTTTTATTTATTAGCATACTTACATGCGTATAAATATAAATGCACATTTCAATAAATATTTTTTGATTTTAATTTTGTCTGAGGTATCGTGGAATTTTTAATTATGTGACTAAATTATTTGAAAGAGCTCACAGCCCACTTCATGTTAAGTGGTTACCACCGCCCATAAACACCAATATGACTGAGGTCATATACTATCGAATCCCCATCATATCTAGGTTTTTGATATGATTTTGAACTGACTGTATTTTAAATTAGGTAGGTACCTAATGTGCCTTTTATTTGCCTCTGGCCTTTCATTTAAGTAAACCCATTTGAGGAACCACAGATCGAAGCTTTTGGGGGAAACATCAGAAGGAAGTTCATTTCTCAAATCCCAAGTTCTAAAACGAGTTATAATTAAACTATTATGCACTCATACCCCTGCACTAGGATTCCCTGTGTCGTAGATGACAGAAACAGAAACAAGACGAACACCCAAGACCCGAGACCAAACTGCATCATCACCACCTGAAGTGTGTCGCGACCTGGAATCGATCCCGGGACCCCTCGCTTCGAAGGCAGGGCTACTACCAACTAAGCCATGGAGCCGTCAGATTATAACCAACCATCCAGATGCCAATGTTTTGCCAATTATAATCTTATAATTGAAAGTTTCAATATGGAGATCCTGGATCTGGGTAGGTTTTTTCTGGAATAAACGAAAATCAAAATAAAAAATAAAGTTAATGTTATCAATATTTTAGCAGTAGATCATGTCCGGAGAAGTACTGGTAATCTGCCGCCAAGCAGCAGTCCACATGCGTTGTTGTGTTCCGGTGGAAGGGTGAGGGTGCCGGTGAGATAAAAGCATGTCAGGTGTTACATCTCCGTCTAATTATTGGATATTAGATATACCAGCCTCTAATGTTCCCACTGCAAGGACATCGGCCTACTCCCGATAACTGAGAGTGAATGGGCTTAGATCTACCACGGGGGCCCAATCCGGATTGGTAGATTTCACATGTCTTTGAATTTTTGGAGTTTGACAAGCCGGTTTCCTCACGATGTTTTCCTTCACCGTGTCGAGAACGTGGTATTGCGCACATACATTTTTTAAGTGAAGAATTCTTTGGTGCACGTGTGGGTTTGAACGAGCGACCTTCAGATTGTAAGTCGGCGTCTGTGCCCCTGGGCCACCATGATCTTTGGATATTAATAACCATGATTTATGGTAAAACTATTCTCATTACTATTATATAGCTTTAAAGAAAATATTAAATTTCTTGATAATATTATGTACGATGTTAAAAATAAAATTAAAAATAAATTGCATTTAAGTATTATTGTGTTAAGTTTATGATGTAGGTATTATTTATGCTTACTCACATAAAAAAATTATATTTAACTATTAAAGTTACAAAGGGATTTCAACTAATAATTAATTAGATATAAATATCTTAAATATCAAACTTATTATTATATAATTATGATTTCAGAGAAACTCTTAAGAATACGTAACTATTTTTCACGTAACTTTTTCCGTTACACCTTATCGATGTGGGAATATGAATTATTTCTCATTCACGACGATGTATTCCAATAACATTTGTGTTATCCTTTAAATTACAATGCATATCGATTTCTTAGCAAAAAGGCCGTTGGAATATTTTAAGGTCAAGAGGGCCCACAAAGAGTTTTATAAATCTTCACATCAATAGAAATCATGACGGAAGCTAGATTGAAGAATAACATCTATTGAACTGGGAAGTGCAATATACTGAAACGGTTCACGATATCAAGGATTTCTAAAAGAAATTAACATACGTCTATCATCCAAGATATGATCCAATAATGTTGCAATAACTTATATGTAAATTTTGTAAACGATACTAAAAGAAATTCCAAATTTGAAAATCTATAAAAATGTCACTCAACTAATTGAAATTCAAATGAGGAATTGTCGTGAAATCGACATGGCCACCGAAAAATGCACTGCCATTTGTAGATATGTTTATGAATATGACACAATGAAGGCGTTCGATAATTGAATTGTTACGTTGTGTGAAATGTTGCCGACACGAGGGCAGTGGGTCGCGCCCTAGGGCGGCGACGACACGCCGAACGCACCGTGCGGTCTACAATGCAACATACGCAAATTAACTTTACGCATACAAATTTTTATAGGCAATAAAAAAGTTTCTATTCATCGATTTTTTACGCACAGTACATGTGCCGTTCATAAAGAAATTTTAAACGTCGATAAATGATTTTTGCATATGACGGGGGCACGCCTCTGCATACACATGTAGATTTTGAACATGTGTACAAATGCAGGTAGATTGTGATTTTATTGCTTTGCTACTGTGATTTAAATTGGCCCGTCTGGTTCATAACTGAATTTAACAGACCGTTACAAATTGGTTTATTGGCAAGTGCTATAAATACTTACATTAGATAATGGCAGAATGGAGTTTCATGCTGAAATGGCTATAAATGCTAATGCTTCACGCCTCACAACGCATTTAATTAGGGTAATTGAATAAAATATATGAATACACAAATACCTTCCATTTTCAAATTCATTCACAAAATACTCGTAAATTACCTATGTAATATACGACCTAGTTTTGAATTACACTTATCGTTAAAGAATCATACTAATGTTATAAATGCGAAAGTTTGTATGTATATATGTTAGTACCTCGGTCACGCTTCAACGGTTAAACGGAATTGTATGAAATTTGTAATAAGGAAGCTTAAACCCTGAATTAACCCATTAATGCTACTTTTTATCCCGAAAAACTGAAGTAATTTTTTTAATGATTTGCTTTAGTGGGTGCATATAGGTAATTTTATAAAAGTATATGAGGAGGAAGATATTAATCCAAACATATATTGGTTTTCATTTATGTATCTAAATATGTAAGAAGTTATTTATTAAAAAGAAGAAAAAATAACGTAATGATTCAAAATTTTAGTAATTATTATTATAAATAAAAATTACATACAGCAATTTGTGATTCGGTGGTTGTGTGCTTTTTGCGTCATTAACATTTTTTTTATTTAATAATTAAGCGATTTGATTCATGTATTCTAGTAGTTGGTAGTTTGTTATATAGTTTAATTGACATAACGTAAGGGCTCACGGAGTATAGCTTGAGGCTGGTGGTCGATATAATAAGCTAGGTTTTGTGTCGCAGAAGACGGCTTGCATACGTTTATACACGAGTTATAAAAAAGAGAGCGTGGTGGCCCAGGGGCATAGACGCCGACTTTCAATCTGAAGGTTGCTGGTTCAAACCCACACGTGCACCAAAAGTTTTTTCACTTGAAAAAAATTATGTGCGCAATACCACGTTCTCAAAACGGTGACGGAAAACATGGTGAGGAAACCGGCATGTCTTAGAACCAAAAAATCGACGACATGTGACATCTACCAATCCGGATAGGGCTCCCGTGGTAGATCAGAGCCCATTCACTCTCAATTATCGAGAGCAGGCCGGTGTCCCTGCAGTGGGAACATCAGAGGCTGGTACGGATAAAGAAGAGAGGATATTTTCGAACAAACTAACACATTTCTACAGGGTAAAGTGAGAATTTTAAGTTCCGTTTGTTCAATGTTAGCTAGAATTCTAATTTATTTATTTTATTGGGTGAAAAGGACTGTACTTGCACCGTTGCCCCATAAGATAAGACTTACTACTAAGCAGTTTTGAGCACAGGCATAATATACTGCTAATGAACTTTTTAGGTCAGTTGTTTTTTTTTTATAGAATAAAAATAGGGCAGATAGATAGGCGGTTTAGAAATACGTTTCCCTTAAACTTTCGGTACGGAACTATAAAAGCATTATTGGACTTTCTGATTGTCACAACACATCATGTTATATCATTCCACCTTAAGTCGGCGAGCTGCGTTCAGTAATCACATTACTTACCTACCAAAGATTTTCTGCAAAATCGATCGATAAATTCGATTCAACACGCCCATCACAATAAAGCAACATTAGCATACGCGACATAAAGCTGCGTTCACAATACTGTCATATGGTAATGCGATTGATGTTCGATACGGATTCCAATTCGTGAATTTGTCTCGCATTGTGCCTAGTTTTGTACAGTGTAAATCCGTTATTGTCATTTTTATGATAATTTTTTGATTTTTATAAACGTTCCAAATTGAATTTTGTTCCTGGTAACATTGTTGCGTGAATGGGCGTTTAAAATTGAACGGAATTGATCATTCTGTTTTTGAATTCGATTTCAATGCATTTAACTCGTTAGGATTCTTCTTTTATTGTTCGTATTGAAATTTGGCAATTCTTAAGTTTATCGTTGCAATATTTTGTTGGTTTCTTATTATTGAACTTGTAAGTAGATAGGATCTTATACTAAAGTTATCACATTAATTATTCAGGTTTCGTTCATATTTTGAGGTTTAAGAAAGAGCTGCTGAAGGAATAATCGATTTTTTTTTAATTAATAGGCAAAATGGCTTACGGCCCACCTGATGTTAAGTGGTCACCGTCGCCTATTGACATCTGGACCAGTGGCGTTGCCGGTGCGTTGCCTACCGATGTGTTAATGGAAATCTGCATAAACAACAGTCAGGTCCCCTCCCCTACCTATGATACGCCTCAAGTGCCTGTAATTTCACCGGTGCCCACACCCCTCCACCGGAACATGGCAACGCGGGTGCAACACTTGGCGGCGGATTACCAGGCGTGGATGCAGTACTTCTCTAGACGAAGTTGGCACAAGTACTGTTACTTTTGTTGCTCCTTTAGCACCCAGGGGACACGTGGGGGTATTCACATACGGACAACATGGCCCTTGGACGCGGACGAAGTCGCGGGGAACAGCCAATAACAAATAAAAATAAGCTAACTCTCTTATTCAAAAGCTCCTGTATTGTAACCCAACGTCACTTTTTACCCGACTGCTTTAGAAGGGTTATGTTTTTCGAGTGTATGTAGGTATGTATATGTCTTTGTGCTCGCTCTGTAGACTAAACGGCTTGATGGATTTTAACTTGAGAGGTGTAGATTGTCTTAATTGTGAGTGACACTGGCTATATCAAAGTTAAAATGGCCGATTTTTGGCGCCATATCTATACTGATTTCAAATATTATCGAGCGCTTCAACTAGTGATGTGCTGTCGATAACTATCGATAGAATACTCGTGGCCAAGTGATCGGCAGTGACGATAACGATCAATAGAAGCTACTTATCGATAATTCCTACTTACTGATGGCGTGCGGTTGGCGTGGAGTGGATGCGAGTGATGGCATGAAGTAGATGATGCTCAATTGGGGTGGTGACAAAATCAATAGAAAAAATGAAGTAGGTACTTATCTGTAAATAACTGGTGAAAACTGGAGAAGCGTGCACCATTATCACTTGAAAGAATATTTGTATATATCTGTATACAATAAATATACATGGATATTTCACACAAAGCTTGTGCTATGGGAACTAGAAAACTGATTCCGCTGACTGATAAAGCATTCCGCTTATAAAGAGTTTTTTTTGTAGTTACATACATAACTATACTAATTTAATAAAGCTGAAGAGTTTGTTTGAACGCGCTAATCTCTGGAACTACCAGTCATATTTTAAAAAAATATTTTCGTTTATGATACCCACATTCAAGAGGAAGGCTATTACGCTACAATAAAAAAAAACATACAATCGAATTGAGAAACCCCTTTTCTTGAAGTCGGTTAATAAAATTAAAACCATGTGAAATATTCCAATACGGATCGCTACGGACTACAACCATTCAATCTTGCTCTTCGAGCGTAGGTCTACAACAGAACGGATAACAAAACTCACACTCAAAAGAAATCTATAGAGATATTTAAGAATGCCTAGACATCAATAGTAGCAAAACTAATTTCCCATACATTGACATCTGTAAGAATGACAAAAGTATTCTTAATTACCTCGGCTATGGCACACAATCCATTCAACCTATCAATTGAGTGCACCGCAAAATCTGCATTCATCAGATTGTTATCTCTGTAATGCGGTCTTAATGTATTTTAGGGTTCTGTGATTTCGGTCCGGTCAATGGGCGCTTCTGAATTATGCGGCACGGTACACCATGAACGAGACCCAGTGATACGGATGCATACATTTCATCTAAAGGCCGCTGGTTCGTGGAAATTTAGCTTGAAAAATCAGTGTACGCAATAGTTCTTAATATTTTATTATTATTAATTATTTTGGCTTTGATTTATTATGGTGTGTTATTTAATTTGACTATCCAATGTGTATATAAATGTACCTTAGTCTTAGACAAAAATTCTAAGACGTAACTGTTGTGTATGAGATACATGTGTGCGTGCACGCACATCCCTAGTCATATTCTAAGAATAAAGTTAGTGTGCTACCGACCTCAACGTGTTTCACTTGTGTCCCGATCGCATATCCAACAGTGGCGACGAGCTACCCACATTTTATTTGTGAGAAATGAGTTCTGGCGTTTTTGGCATTTTATCCACTTTCGATCATAGTTTCCAATCATGGAAGACTTACAAGAGTCGTATAACACAGTGGTTTATCGCAAATGCAATCTCCGACGCGGATACGACGGGTACGAAACGACGTGCAATACTGCTGAGCGCACTCGCAGAGGGTACATTTAAGCTAGCTGAGGACCTGGCTTTACCCAAAAAATTGGAAGATGTGCCATATGAAGATATTTTGAATCTGTTAGATACACATTTCACGCCGAAACGCATCGGATTTGCCGAGCGGCATAACTTCTATGCAGCTTCCCAGCAACAAGGGGAAAGTTACAACCAGTGGGCTGCGCGACTGCGCGGACTCACTGCCCATTGTAGTTTCGCCAACGTGGAAGAAGCACTCCGTGATCGGTTCGTCATGGGCATGTTGCCGGGCATGGAGAAGGAGAAGCTGTATTCCCAGGACTTAGGGGATTTATCGCTGGCTAAGGCGGTCGACATGGCGGAAAACATACGCTGCGCGCGAGCAGGTGCAGCGGCCAGTTCCAGTGGGAGCGGGGAGTTTTCTCGCGGGACGACTACGGCAGATGATCAAGTGTATAAAATTTCACAAGCGCCTAAAAGAAGTGGCGGTGCTAGTAAAAAAAAGTGTTCTGTTTGTGGCTATTCGAATCACGATTCGTCTAAGTGTCGCTATGCCAACGCAGTATGTAAAAAGTGTAAGACCAAAGGTCATTTACAAAAAATGTGCACAACAGTGAACTACGTGGATAGTGTTGGCGAGTTGGGTGATGACGATGATGACGGTAAGTACTTACTGTGTAATATACGGTCACTACAGGGAGAACCCATGACAGAATCGGTTTATATCAATGGGGTTCAG
Organism: Aplocera efformata; assembly: GCA_921293045.1. Lineage (NCBI taxonomy): Eukaryota > Metazoa > Arthropoda > Insecta > Lepidoptera > Geometridae > Aplocera > Aplocera efformata. Next base: position 13,587,448 of record OV121039.1, read on the forward strand.
TTAAAATTTGAAATAGATAGTGGTTCAGCGGTTTCTGTGATACCATCCAAATTATTCCATAGATATTTTTGTGATGTGCCGTTGTCAAAGACTAATAGGAAATTAATGTCATATACTGGGGACAATATAGTATGTCTTGGGGTTATGAAGGTGCCGGTACAATTTCAAGGCATCACACATGATTTAGAAATGTATATAGTTCAAAGTAATGGGCCATCACTACTGGGCAGGAACTTCATTGCAAAGTTTCAGTTAGAGTTGATGCCAGTAAATTACTGCACAATACCCGACACAATTCAACAGTATAAAGCTCGCTTTCCTAAGCTATTTTCTAACACATTAGGATGTTTTAATAAATATCAAGTGGCGCTTCGGCTTAAAGACAATGCGACGCCCGTGTTTTGTAAAGCTAGGCCCATTGCTTTTGCCTTACGAGATAAAATTGATAAAGAAATAGACAGATTGGTGGATTTGGGAGTTCTTAAGCCAGTTGAGTTTTCACAATATGCTTCCCCTATCGTGCCAGTATTAAAGCGGAATGGTTCCATAAGGTTATGTGCAGATTATTCCATTAGCATAAATAAGCAATTGGTTGTGGAGAAGTATCCACTGCCGACAGCGAAAGAATTGTTTGTAAAATTACACGGGGGCAAAAGATTTACAAAATTGGACCTATCAATGGCATATGCCCAATTTGTGTTAACAGAAGAGTCACAGGACATTACTTGCATAAATACACATCGTGGAATTTATAAATACACTAGATTATGTTTTGGTATAGCTAGCGCACCGGCAATTTTCCAAAGGGCCATGGAGTGTGTGTTGTCTGGAATGGAAGGAGTCCTGTGCCTGCTTGACGATCTTTTAATTACTGGTAAGGACGAGAAGGAGCATTTAGAACGCTTGGGTTCCGTTCTCCAAAGGTTAGAGAATGCAGGACTTACATTGCAGCAGGAAAAATGTGAATTTTTCAAAAAAGAGTTACATTATTTAGGATACGTGATAAACGAACATGGATTAAAAAAATCTCCACAAAAAGTCAAAGCTATAGTAGATGCACCGATTCCTACAAGTTTAAATCAGTTACAATCCTTCTTAGGTCTAATAAATTATTATAGAAGTTTTGTTCCCAATATATCGTCAATTCTAAGTCCTTTATACGACCTTTTGAAAAAGGGAACTAGGTTTCATTGGCTCCCATCTCACACGGAAGCATTTCATAAAGTAAAAAACATTTTGGCCACCGATCAAGTACTTGCACATTTTAATCCTGATGCTAAGATAATACTGACAGTGGACGCTTCCCCATATGGTATTGGAGCGATTTTGTCTCAAATTGAAGGTAATGGCATAGAAAGGCCTATTTCGTATGCTTCGCGTACATTAAATATGGCCGAAAAGCGGTATTCGCAAATTCAAAAAGAAGCTACGGCTATAATTTTTGGAGTTCGCAGGTTTCACCAATATTTGTATGGAAGATCAGACCCATTCGTTTTACGTACAGATCACAAACCTTTGATTTCTATTTTCGGTCCATACCGTGGAGTTCCAGAGGTAACAGCAAATAGACTTCAAAGGTATGCTCTATTTTTAAGTGGATATAATTATACTATAGAGTATATTCGTAGTAGCGATAACAGCGCGGATTATTTGTCACGCGCGAGCTTGCCTGACGAGGCGATCAGCTGTTCGATTAGCGAGCGCTCGGTGAACAGGCGCGGCGCCGCCAGCGCGGATGACTCGGCCATCCAAGATCGCGCGGCATATATTTGTTTTGTGGCTGAAGGAACCCTGCCGATCACGGCAAGCGAGTTACGCAAGGAGACAAATAAAGATAACATTTTAAAAGAGGTCGTTAATTTCATTATGAATGGCTGGCCTGCAAAATTAGTTAATACTAGCATAAAACCGTATCAAATGTGCAAAACTCAACTATCTTTTGAAAATGGATGCGTGATGCGGGGACACAAAATCGTTATACCAGAATCGTTACGCGAAAGGATACTCCTAGAACTACACACTTCGCATTTAGGAATTGTAAAAACAAAAGCAGAGGCTCGATCACGATTTTGGTTCCCCGGCATAGATAGTGCGATAGAAAATATGATAAATTCCTGTGATGTTTGCGTTAAACTGCGAGCGACGCCCCCCCGCGCTCCCCCCGTGCCATGGGTGCGTCCGCCGCATGCATTTTTTAGAATACATATTGACATGCTAGGGCCGATTAATAATCGTAATTACATGGTAGTGGTAGATGCTTATTCTAAATGGGTGGAAGTATACGATATGTCTAGCTCGACCACATCCACGGCCGTCATAGATAGGTTATTCGACTTCATGTCGAGATTCGGGTTACCTAATGTTATTGTAAGTGACAACGGCACATCGTTCTGTTCACAAAGTTTTGAAAATTTTTGTAATTTGAATGGAATACGTCATTTAACATCCCCCCCCTTCCATCCCGCAAGTAACGGACAAGCAGAAAGTTTTGTTAAGATTATAAAAAAAGGGATTAAATCGTGTTTGTTGTTAAACAATAAAAATCAGAAGTTTAGATTATTAAAATATATATTTGATTACAGAAACTCGGTTCACTCTGGCACTGGGTTCTCACCTGCTGAACTAGTGTTCGGCCGTAAGCTAAGATGTCGCCTTGATCTTATTACTCCGTCATCATCGTCTCGCTCTCCGCCTGAAAAATGTAACGTAAGTGACGATCAACAGTGTTCACAACATAATAAAGTAGAAGTAAGCGATAAGCCGAGCCGCATTTTCAAGAACGGCGACATTGTATTGTATCAAAAGTTTATTATGAATAAAAAGTTTGAGTGGACAAAAGGTATTATAGTTAAAAAAATCGGAAAAGTTTTATACTTGATTAAAGACTGGTTACGTAACAAACATGTAAGAAAACATAAAAATCAAATAATTATATATAAAGGGACTGCAAATAATCAAAACTACTGGGATTATGCTGCAGATAACATCACAGCCGACTTACCTAATGCTGACTCCTGTGCATCCACGCCGCCTCAGTCAATGGGACAGCAAACCACACCGCCAGCCGCCAGTTCCCTCCCAGCCATGTCGCAGCTCGCCGTACCGACAGCGATGTCGTCGCCGACAGTACCGGCTACCCTGTCTTCATCGCCGCCACACGCAACGCCGTTATACGTCACGGCTAAACCAACAGAAGTGAACGTGCAACCTGAATCGGATACGGCTGTAGGAGAAGGAAAGGATGTGGAAAGAATTGAGCCATCCGTCCATGATACGGCTGCGGGTATACCATCAAGGTCTGATGATGTTGAAGAGTTCCAGGAAGCATTGTCTGACGTACCGGTTGAGTCTCCCGTAGAGTCTCGAAAAACTTCACGTAGACGTAGACCAGTAAATTATAAACAATACTTTTAGTTATGTAACGTTCAGATATTATGTAGTTAAGAACTAGGGGAAGGAAATGTTGTGTATGAGATACATGTGTGCGTGCACGCACATCCCTAGTCATATTCTAAGAATAAAGTTAGTGTGCTACCGACCTCAACGTGTTTCACTTGTGTCCCGATCGCATATCCAACAGTAACATTTACAATCTGGATTGGGCTCCCGTGGTAGAAAGCCCTTTCACTCTTTCTTGTCGAGAGTACATTTTTAAGGAACGGAAGGGCAAGTCTCGATATTTTCTTGATATCTTATGTTTGATGACAATTTTTTACCGGTTAAAAAGTAAAAAAAAAATATACTTTTTAACTGATTTAAAAAAGGAGCAGAATTTTTGTTTCATTTCAGCTGAATATTTATTTGTAAATCTTCGGTAATTCTGAATTTATTAAAATGATTCCATTAAATTGATGGGGTGTACTTCCAATGCGGTCTTATAGAAATTTTACCCGAAACGAAAAATAAAGGATTCAAGTATTTGGTTCAGTTTATTCGACTTTTAAGTCCATTGTGTAGTCTGATTCTCATATCATAACCTTTGTTTAGGACTAGATGGCGCTGTGTGAAATATTCATGAATAATATGGTACAGAACCCGAACAGAATGCTCGCACTTAGCCGCTTTTCCAGTATCCGGTTCAAACAGGTTTCGAACTATTGTAGCCTTTATGATTCTGGTCAATAGATTTGAGAATTCAAGCGGAAGAGAACCAGAGCTTTCTTTAATGAAGTACCCGCTTAATCGCAGTTACTTAATTGAATTCCCATTGGGTTCCGATTTACGTACAAAAGTACATCTGGTGGTATTAACCGCGGGATTAATCTTTAGAGAGGTATTAACTGCTCTATAGATGTCATTTGGGCAGCGGCATGTTTGCTGTTTTTTGATATACGCTGCGGGTTTGAAATGTTTAATGAAATGTACTTTTGTATGGATAGCATATGAACATCCGAGGACTTGATTGTGGTATTGTGGGAATGATTGTGGGCCCAGGTGTATGGACGCTGACTTCAAGTCGCTGGTTCAAATCCAGAAGAGCACCAATGGGTTTTTCGCTTGTAATTTTGTGACGCGATATCATCGCCAATTGTTGACTTGGAAGTTTTTTTTTAGTTTAGTGACCTTTGAGGTGTTGCCATAGAAAAATATGGAATGACAGTATTTAAGTTGGTTTATTCCATTATTCAATTTATAAATCACTCACTTGTTCTCTGTCTATAACTATATTTGAATTATAATATTATTTTTGTCAAACCATTTCTTAATCAATATGGTTTATGAACCTTTGTACTTGACAACTTAATCATTTAGAAATGAATTCAATATACCTCATTGAAACTTGAATTTCATTGAGCTCATTTGAATAATGTTTTATAAGTCAAGTACTTATATATCCATTTAAATCCTTCACATCCCTTCACCGTATTGTCGGTACATCGGCCAACACGTTGTTAATTTAACTAACAGATTACTCAACCTCAAATAGTACCCACAAAAAAACTAAAAAAAAACGGATATTCCATTTTATCACTATCTTTGATCCCTCAGAACCTTTATTCAAGAAACAACTCTATTGCTTACACCAGAGAGTTGAATTTGTTATTGTCAAAATATGAAAATTTCGTAGTCCACTGCCAATTGAGAATTATCCCAGTTACAATGTTTTAGAGTTGGATGTTGATTGTCCTTGTATGTTCTTTCGGCAAGGCTTAGCTGGAACTGTCATTGTGACCACGATTAGTGGAAGGACGTGAACGGAAGTGGCTCCATGGAATAAAAAGCAGTTAGTATTGTGGTACATAGTATTATTTAGTCGAATGGAGACGACACAATACCACAAAATAAACTTAAGTCCAAGTGTGTAAGTTATTCATTCATGAAGTTGATTGTTGGTGCAAACGGTCTTAATTTTGTCTGGTAGCTTAATCCAGACATAGGTTGGATTCTCATGCGATAAGAGTTCTCCCAGACAGAAGAGCGCCAAACACGTTTTTCTTTTTGAGATTTTTCGTTTATATTGGATTCGGGGGGTCCAGTTGCTCGCGTCCGTAGGTGTGTCCCTTTGATTCCCTACACGTACCCCCTGGGTGGTGCTAAAGGAGCAACCAAAAGTCGCAGTAGTACTGCCACCACATCTGGAATCTGCCGCCAAGCAGTAGTGGTTGCATTACTGTGTTCCGGTGGAAGGGTGTGGCTGCCGGTGAAATCACATGCGCATGAGACGTATCATCCTCGTCCCGGGTGATAGACGTAGCAGGATGAATGCGACTCAGTAAAGATTTGGATCTCATACTGAGTCGCGCGCATTACTGTTGTCACGGGCGAGGGTCACCACTCACCATCAGGTGGGCCCTCAGCTGGTTCCGTCAATTATTCACATTAAAAAAATTTAACTCAGAAGCATGACCGATAAACTATACAGGTTCTTATGGCAAACTCACTATGAAGCCGTCTTTTGAAATCACAAAGGCACGACATTATTTAATCTGTGGTTTAAGACAGCTAAAGAATGTTAATCCATTGTGAGAACCAATCCAATTACCCAACGGTCACAGAAAGGTCAACTTGACACTGGCATAGTAACTTGATATTAATCCGTGGCATCACATACTGACTTCGCAGTAATCTGCTTCACCGTACTGACTATTGATTGATCTATGGCTTGTTTAACGGTGTGCTGTTGATGGTAATCGGGTATTGTGGAGATTTATTAGACATAGAGTTACGATTGTGCGAAAGGGGTAACCCAGAGTAGTGGAACTTGTGCCAAGTTCGGTCGGAGAAGTGCCTGATGCCACACCTGGTGATCTGCCAAGGAGTGATGCACTCAAAGAGTCAAGAAGGCGAATTGATTAATATCCTAAACCAAATGTTTCCCCCCCTTCTTCTTATCGTATTAATGTTACAAATCATGTCGCGATATAATTTTCCCCCCTTAAAACAAGCTTTGCCTTAAAGCTTTTTAAGCTTGTTGTTCCACAATTATATAATAGGTACAAGAAAATATATAAAATTCACAATATCAAAAACGAGGTAATAATTATTGTGAAGCTAATTGTTATATAGCTCAAAAGCCTGGACTACGAAGCGATATAAACGATTCTGTTCGGGTCACAAGCACACCCTCATACCACACACCACTTCACACATACTTACACTTTATAAACGATTTGCCTGGTAACCAAGCTCCTTTGAGGCTCAATTAGGATAATTTAATTGAGACACAGATACAAGCAGCACAAAATAAAAAAAACAGAATAATAACTGATAGATTCTACAATAATTTTGTTCTAAAATAATGTATCACTAACTGTGCCCGCAACATCGTTCGCGATTGCCATCCCTGCAGAAAAGCTATTCGCATTACCTAAGAATAAAAACCAAATTTGAAGACAAATGGTGTTTGCTATTGCTGTCATGTTTTTTTTAATGTTATGTTTACCACCAAACTCTATTCGTTAGGAGTAGTTTTTTACGGTTTTTTTCTTTTGTAAAAAAACTAAGTTTCTACAATAAATTCAGGTAAACTTATACAGCAAAAGCCTATCGAAACTAACGAAAATATGTGTTTAGATAGCCGTTAACGAGATATACAAGAATAGCTTGTTTAAAGTACTAAGATTGTATCTTTTTGTTTTGGATTAATATTCGTATAATAACGTATATCATGTTAAGCCACTGGCTCCTGAAACACATTACTATTTCAGGAGTCTATGGATTCCAATTTAGATAAATTTTGATTTAAACATAAACAAAATATATGTATTTGTATTGCTGTGTTCCGGTGGAACATTTGCAACGAGTGACACTGAAAATTTTCCCTAGTTGCATCATCCATGGTTGAAATCTGACGCTATCATACAAACACCACCAAGTAAGTAATTCCATGTCAGTAATATTAGAACAGCATCAACAAAATGTTAGGTAGATATCAATTTAATTACTCAGCTAATATTTGCGGATAAACCATGAGATTATTGAGCCCAGCCTCAACAACAAACAAAGGATACAGATATTCTATTATTGTATAGGTACAATCGGTGATGGCTGTCAACGAGTAGTTCGGTATCGATTGTCAACTGTCGGAACTGTAAGTACACGGTTAAGGTACGTTCTCACGAAACTTACTTGCCCTATGACATGCCTTCAATTCTGTACTTGCTACTTTCCACGGCGCACCTTCGGAATAGGGTTGCCACGCACTGCAACTACACACAGATTACAGCTAGCGATACTTGCTATGTGCTGTTATATAGTTTTTGTTAATTCAGTGATCAGTGTCATACATTACTTTGTATTTTAATTTACTTGATAGTTTGTGTACGTATATTTTTTTTTATTTTTGTAATGATCGATCTGGATTAATGCATTGCACGTTCAAACCATTTTAACCTCATACACATTAAAGTTGTATTGAATTGAACCTTCAAATGTTCGACATCAAAACATACTATAAAATATTATCAATCTATATTATCTGCGTTCTACGGGTATTTATTTGAATAATTATATGAAATTTGCCAAACACTCTTTATGTTTACTCTTTATATTCTTGTTAAAATGTTCATATTTGTCGCATTTGAATCACAAAATGGCGTGTGACAAAAAAACACAAACATAAGTCCACACTTGAATACAAAATGTTTGTTGTGGTCACACAAATCATTGTAATATTATTCTAAAACATCCGAATTAAGCTCTAATTTAGTGTGACAAACTGATTAGTTTTATTCGAAGATTAAAGTTTTCTCTTTTAAACTGTAAAGCGGATATACATACATTTAATTTAAATTATACCAATCGTTAAACGTTATTTTCGCGTGATTGATGCTTATCATTTTGACATATCATCAATATTCAATCAGACAAGTGCATAAATTAATATATTAAAAATGTTTCAAGGGGCAGCCCTAGACCAAAACAGGAAGTACAGGGGTGTGAGTAAGTATGACCTCAAGTTACCCATCAGGCACCCTCAATCTTATTTTTTATCTAGAGCATTACACGGTAGTGAATTGAAATCGATCGCAAAAAATACGCAATAAATATTATTCATACGATTGTAGTTAAAAGGGTTTTGAATTTAATATCTTCAATTGGGGTGCGATTGTTGGGTAAGACAACGAAAAAAAAGAATGAAACGCATTTTTGTATTTTCTAGCGAATTGTGTTGAGATGTACGTTAAAATCCTATTGTTATAAAAAAACGCATCTGTCCTCTTTACTTCACTTTTGAAAATGACAATTGAATTTAACGATTTCCACCTCTTTTCAACAATTGTACAATTCATTTTTTTTTAAATAACTGGCCAGCAAATTGGCCGTGTTTCTTCCTCATAAAACAAGTTCTTAATCCTGACAACCAGTTCGGGATAATCCTTAGTTATGTCTCGTAAATCGAAAGTCGAAGAAAGTACTTGAGTATGTTTTTTTCTGCAAACATTATTATTTGATTATGAGACAGCAGACTATGTTTGGCAGTATTTTCTGTCTGTGACAATTACAATATTGCTTATGGAAGTCTACATGCTTATGATAAAGACTTGAGTTACGAAGTTTAAGCTTAATTTAAAGGGGAAGCCATAGACCCGAAGTTATTACTTCTCCCTTCGGATGAGAAACTAACTGAATTTAAAGGAATCTTTAAATTCAGTTAGTTTTTATCAAATTTAATAATTGTTAGGTTTATTTTAAATAAACCCTTACATATTCATAACTCTGCACCAGGATTCCCTGTGTCACGAATATCATAGATAAACACGGAAACAAGACAAACCAAGACCTGAGAACATACTTCACACTCGACGTATAAAGTATGTCTCGGTCGGGAATCAAACCCAGGAACCCTCACTTCGAAGGCAGGGCCAACTAAGTTTTACAAAGCCGTCTAAACTGAGTCTAGAGTTTTCTGTTCCTAGGTCTATATTTACAAAAAAAGTACTATACAATTATTATAACAGTAATGTTGGCTCCCACAGTACAAGCTATGCTCAGTTTGGGGCTGGATGGCGCTGTGTGAAAAGTCCACGAATGTATACATATTTTATTTAAGTAACAGTAACCCTTACACTTTTTGGTACGCAACCTTAAAAACAAAGTATTTTCAAAATAGTTCCATTGTAAAAGAAAGTGTTGCCATCATAAAATATAATGGTTTATTGATCGACTTCCTCACAATAATAACGCCTAATGGACCAATTTATACCACTTACAAATTTTATTACGTAAAACCAATTAATATACATAATTACTACAATCCAAACGCGTGTTTTAATTTTTCTATGAATATTGATCGGCTACCGGTTGAGTAATTTATTTTGTTGACGCAAGTGGCAACTTTCCCTATATATTTGATAGTTTCTATCTATACTTATAATAAAACTAACAGGTCCGATTCTGTACATCACTACATAGTATAAAACAAAGTCGCTTTCTCTGTCCCTATATCCCTATGTATGCTTAAATCTTTAAAACTACGCAACGGATTTTGATGCGGTTTTTTTTAATAGATAGTGATTCAAGAGGAAGGTTTATATGTATAATACACTAGCGAGTCACCCCGGTTTCGCACGGGTAGTTTCTCATACGACACTGATGCTTTACTAATCGTACGAAGCCGGGGCGGGTCGCTAGATGAAGATATTTTGAATCTCTGATCTCTGTGATCGATGCTGAAAGTGTAGTGACCTTAAAGAGAAAAATAAATTTTCAGAATTTTGGCCTGTCTGTCGGTTTGTTGCGGCTAATCTCTGAAATGGCTGAACCAATTTTGACGGGACTTTCACTGGCAGATAGGTGATGTTAAAAGGAATAACTTAGGATCCTTTGATTTCAGAAAAAGAAAAAACAAATAATGTTCTACACAAAAAGAAATCTTTTTTTGTAATAGACATCTATGTTCGTCATCTAAATGCCTGTCCTGGGCGGAAGTCGAACCCTCGACGTACAGCGCAGAAGGCAGAGCCATTGACCTGTGACATGACATCAGTCAAACCTGTAGTAAGAAAATACATTTAACTCACGATTAAACACACCGTACCAGCCCCTAATGTTCCCACTGCAGGGACACCGGCCTACTCTCGATAATTGAGAGTGAATGGCAGAGTGAATCTACCATGGGAGCCCAATCCGGATTGGTAGATGTCAGATGTCATCGAATTTTTGGTTTTAAGACATGCCGGTTTCCTCATGATGTTTTCCGTCACCCTTTTGAGAAATTGTATTGCGCACATAAATTATTTCAAGAGAAAAAAACTGGTGCACCTGTGGGTTTGAACCAGCGACCTTCAGATGGATAGTCGGCGTCTTTGCCCCTGGGCCACCACGCTCTCTCGATTAATACATAAGTTAAATCTATTAAGTTTGCAAGTACAAAGAGACTGCCATTAGCTTCCAAGCAATTTGTTAAATCTGTCATTAAAGCAACGCCCACTTAACCCTAACATACGCATTACTTCACCCTTTTTCATCCCTTAACATCTTTCGTTTCGTTTACAATTCAGAGAAAAGGGACAAAACAAACCCCCTGGTAATAAAAATTTGGACAGAATAAATATATTGACATTTATTGCAAAATTATGCTGGATTTGCACTATTGCATGGTTTTTATCGTGATTATTTACGCCAAATTAAATTCTTCGCGAATTTAACTTCGCGTGGATAAACAGCGATTTAAGAAAAAAAACCTGTCATAAACAGCGAAGTTTTCACTCAATACATTTATACTACATGCATTTATAATATACTACTTTATACTTAAAATACTATATATATATTTTTACTTAATTTTATTTTTATTTAAATCATTTTTACTTAACGCATTTATAATACTACTAATATTGTAAATAAAATTGATGTGTCTGTTTGTAATGACAAAGTAACTGCTTAATACTGAATTTTTTTGAAAGAATATGCGTTACTTAACACATTTTTTTTTATTTTGTTGTCTTTTTTTCGGTAACCTCCAAAATTTCTGGTCCAATTTTGACAGGACTTTCACTAATAGATAGCTGATGTTATAAGGAATAAGTTAGGTTACCTAAGTTACTTTTATTTTAGAAAAAAAATAGTTCCCACGCAAATTATTTTTTAATTCCATTTTAACAATAAATACATCCCCAGAGTGACTGTTGAATTGGGTATTTTCATAGTTCTGTAGGAGAGTACCCAAGTCGTTTATGTGCGGTGGTAACCATTTAACATCAGGTAGGCTGACCGACAGCTCCGTGAATGTATTCCAAATCCAAGAAAGACTACTGTCGTTGCAATAAATTCGAACAAGAATTATATTTTAGAAGCAAGTGTGTTTGCAATTAAAATATCTCATTGGAAAAATAAGCTGCAATGAGACTACGTAGAATGCAATTGAATAAGTTGTGTACTTACGTACTCTGTAAAATTCTAGTTAGAAATAGTATGTATGAATTGTCGTCATTGTCAGGCCTGAGTATCTATTTACTCGAATTCTATTACTTACCAAGTTCGGATAGGGTTTGAACAAGCGCTAAACTTAGTTTTAAGAACGCATTCTCTCGTAGGTAATTATTTATTTAAAAAACAAATTATCGATTCCAAGTAATTTTAAGAATTCAACGAAAATAAAGATCTTTGACTTTGATTTAGATCGGCGGGTAAAAACTTTGTGACGAATATGAAATTTGTTCTCGGGTCTTGGGTCTTGGGTTGGGATTTGAAAGGGAATCCTGTTGCACGGGTATGACTGTGTGAGATTCTTTGTTTTTACGTATACCTACGAGTTAGCCCTTTAAAAAGTCCAAAATAGAGATTTTCATATTCTCTATAACATTGTCCGTACCAGCCTCTAATGTTCCCACTGCAGGGACATCGGCCTACTCTCGATAATTGAGAATGAATGAGCTTTGATCTACCACGGGAGCCTAATCCGTGGTAAATGTCACATGTCTTCGAGCATTCCTGGGCCTCATGATGTTTTCCGAGTTTCGAGAACGACCACAAATGCATAAATGAAAGATTTTTTTTGTTGTTTGAACTAGCGACCTTTAGATTAAAATGGCGGTATCAGGGGCCACGCACTAAACTAACAAGAACAATAATTAGCGCGTTGCGTTGATTAGGAGCAGGATAAAAACTCAAAACACAAGGCGTTCCACACAAACTCATTAAAACTTTATTGCAAACAAAATAAACGTGTTTTGTTTTGAGTTGGGTCAGCATTAATCCATATTCTTAGGAAGCCATAAACAACGGATTCTTTACGAGGCGGCTCGTAAATAAGAGATTTGCTGTTAACAAAACATGTTATATATTGTTTGCGAGTTAAGATACTGGCTGGTGCCCGCGACTTCGTCTGCGCAGCTCCAGCGGGTTTGGCAGCGCACGCCAGAATAGCTCGCAGATGATTTTTCCTACTTGATATTTTGGACAATTCACACAATATCTTTATAAATTGTAGCCTATGTGTTATTCTGATGTATGAGCTATATTATTGTAAAGTTTCATTAAAATCCATGCAGTAGTTTTTACGTGAAAGGGAAACAAACATCTATCCATACTTACAAACTTTCGCGTTTATAATATTAGAAAGAAGGATAAGCGGTATGCTCGCGCAAGTTAGCAGTTATTTGCAGACCATCATTGGAATGGTGCCTTCGGATGTCGGTACCGGGTAAACTCTATACCGGGACATGTCATAGGCCTTGGGGAGGCTTGATAACTCCGACACCAGAGATGTCTACGTTTAAAACGTTACTCACTCATACCCCTGCAGTAAGATTTCCGGCAGATGGCATGGACAGACAGAAATGCAAGACAAACACCCAAAACCGCAAAACAAACTTCATGCTCACCACACAAAGTGAGCCACGGGAATCGAACACGGCGCCCCCCGCTTCGAAGGCCAACTACTAAGCCACGGAGCCGTCAAACTGACAGGAACTATTATGAACTAGTTAAACATTCGTATTTATTTCGGATCTGAATTTGATAACGATTACAATATACGTCACGTGGTCTGCGGTCCCAGTCGACGGATTCAAAAATGTTATCCGGCGACTGGGACCGCGGTCCCAGTACCTAGTGGTCTTCGGGCGGCTTGAAAACTCCGACACTAGAGTTGGCCACTCGCTCAAGAGTAAAAAGAAGGTGAAGATATTGTCTGTGAATGAACAAGAAATGTAAAGCTGTCACTTTCACAGTAATCCGTATCTATGGTTCCGGATATCCTTCGCAAAATAATGTTTTTATAATTCAAATGGTTTTGAACGAAAGCGGCTTTTGAATAATTTGCGATGTGATTTAGTTTGTTATATTTATTCTTTATGCATAAATATTCACGTTGATTCCCTACACGTACCCCCTGGGTCGTGCTAAAGGAGCAACCAAAATAAGCAGTAAAACTTGAATAGTTCGTCCGGAGAGGTACTGCCACCACACCTGGAATTGGTCGCCAAGCATTAGTGTTCGCATAATTACAGTTTTCAGGTGGAAGGGTGTGGGTGCCGGTGAAATCAAATGCGCATAAGACGTATCACCCCCGTCTCGGGTGATGGACGCAGCAGGATAAATGCAACTCAGTGTAAGATCCAAATCTAATACTGAGCTGCATTACTGTTGTAATGGGCGAGGGTCGCCACTTACCACCAGGTGAGCCCTCAGCTCGTATCGCCACATATTCAAATAAAAAAAAAATACTTCAGTATAAAAATTACAACATAAAGCTAAACTTCCCTGCCTCTCACTAAATAGGGCGAAACAGTATCCGTGTCCAATCAAATGGCTTCATACAATTATTTCATACAATCACATACAATGCGGACAATAAATATTAGGTAAACTTAATTTATGGTTGTTTTAAATCTTATTTTATGGGAACTGTGGTTGGCGAGCTTACGGGTGATTTAGCAGGTGTGGACAATGCCTTACACGGGATGTACAGGGTGCTTAAAAAGTCACGGTTTTAAAAGTAGGTACATACTTCACTTAATACAATGGTTTCGCACGAATTTGTAGGTGATCGTGTAATTTATGTGTTTTTCATCTATTTTCTTTGTAATGTAACTTTTTTATGGAATAGTGTGGTAGACGGGCCTCCTGATGGACAGCGGTCACCGTAGCCCATGGACATTTGCAACACTATTTACAATTTGACTAAAAACAGTAAATAACTACAAATTTACTGTTTTTAGTCAAATTTATAGGTTATAAGGTCAACGGGAAATACCCTATAGATTTTAATTCCCTTGCGAGAGTCAAATTATTCGGAATAAACTGAAAATAAACGACTGTATCTTATGATTGCGTCGACTTAGAAGTTTTTCCTCCTAGGGGTTGCAGACTTGAGCACTTGATATTAATTTCACAATTTGAAATTAATACCTCCACGCGTTCCTGAGAAAAAGAATCTTGACAGACAGACAATGCAGGGATCCTACAATGATACCATATTTTTTTGAAGTACAAAAGCCTACAAACCTCTAAAAATCGAACCTTTTTCTAATCTGTGGAAATAGTCAATTCCCAACATCCTGTATAGTAGAAGTTATATCATAGACAAGTGTCCAGTTCATACTGGAATTGTCCGCTCCTAGATAAATCATTAGCCCTGTCATTTATGCCAAGTCACTTTGAGTGTAAGGATTAGGGGACCATGAATATCGTTTATGTTCCATAGGGGATGGTTTGCCTTCCTGTGAACTGTTATAAGCTTTTAAATTTCTTTTAGAAATTTTAGCCCAATCCGGATTGGTAAATGTCGCCGCATGTCTTCGAATTTATGGTTCTAAGACATGCCGGTTTCCTCACGATGTTTTCCTTCACCGTTACGAGAACGAGTATTGCGCACATAATTTTTTCAAGTGAAAAATCTCATTGGTGCGCGTGTGGGTTTGAACCAGCAACCTTCAGATTGAAAGTCGGCGTCTATGCCCCTGGGCCACCACGCTCTGGTACCTGCTTCCTATAATTTCGACCATTTGACTTAACCAGATGCCCAAAAAGCTTATAACCGCGACAAAAATAAACAGCCCAAATATCTTTGGAAGTGACAAAAGAATTGTATAGTCACCGCCAAAGTTCTCACGTCACGGACTCACTCCTGACTCCCGAAGCGGAGAAATAAAAATGCCTCTGACTCGTCCTTACATTAATAAAAGCTTATTATATAAAGAAGCGCTTCGCGTAGTAACTGTCGGTTGTTCTGTGGCACTGCGATGCGCGGGCGCTGGTGGGTGTAGTATAACTTAAAAGAGCAGATAATTTCATTATATTATTTCGTAGGGCAAAAGATTTAGCTTTAAAACTTTTTAATACCATAAAATGGTATTAAATGGTAATATTTTGCGTGAAAATACGTAGATGTATAAAATAGTAGATTTGATGGTTTTTATTAGTTTTGCCATAAATGTACATGACTTACGAGGTATTTTTTTTTATAAAAAGCTTGATCTTTCATAGATCTTTATAATCTAAGTACAAGTTGTCAATGTAAGCAATTCAAAAGTACTGAAAAAAGGAACTAAACTAAGTAAGCGCATGATCTTATACATATTTATAAAAAAAGTGACGTTTTAAAGTAATTTTTTTTTTTTTTTTACTGAATTAGTACATGGGCTTTCGTATCAGCCTCCAATATTTCCACTTCAAGGACACCGAACTACTCTCGATAAGTGAGAGTGAATGGGCTCTGATCTACCACGATCAAGATGTCACGTTTTCGAACTTTTGGTTCTTAAACATGCCAGTTTTCTCTCGATGTTTTCCTTCACAGTTTTGAGAACGTGGTATTGCCACATAAATTTTTCAAGTGAAAAACTCTTGGGTGCACCTTTGGGTTTGAACCTTCAGATAGAAAGCCCTGGGCCACCACGCGATCAAAAATATTTTGTTTCTGACATAGACGATTTTTTTTTTATTATAATGTATTTTTTGTCCTGGAGATATTGATCTATAATTCTTGGAAGTATCGTATCTCTATAACAGTCATATAAAATCGAAAGTTCTCTTTTACCAGCGTGTACTACATCGTTATACTCAATATATTCATAAAATATCATTCCTCACAATGAAAAAAGTAAAAAAAGGCATTAAAAATATATCCCTCATCGGAGATAACACTTTATAACGACTTGGGTCATCGCAGGCGGTTAGAACAAACAGATTTGTACGCGCGCCATATTTTTTCAACCTCCTAACCTTTTCATTCAAATGGTCCTTCTATAAACCTCCTCTCTCACTCTTTCAATTTATGATTGTTAGTGTGAGACAGAGACAGAAGAGGGAATGCAGCCAGGTAGGTGCCAAGGTGTCTGCCGTGGTAGACGTAGAGGCACCAAGGAACGAATAGTCGGGTTGAAATATTTCATTTTGCTTTGGGGATGTTATGGTTAATTGATTCCTGAATTCCGATCTTACTGATAACTATTAAAGGCACGTTCATATACATTTTAATTCCAATGAGGCTTTTGAAAATATGCTTTTGTTCCTTGTTTTTGTAAATGACTCATTAAGATTAAAAGTATCTATGCGATAACTATTATAACGAAGAATTATGTGAAACTTAAGAAACTCATAACTCACGATGCACGAATAGTCAGTCTAAAAACAGACCGGGTATCATATACGCAAACTGCGCCATGAGCTAGCGCTCACATTATACTAGGGGCACGTTGAACATCTGAACGTCACTTCTTATGAGCGTTGGTGACCACTTAACACCAAGTCAGCTCGTACCGCCACTTTAGTAACATAAAAATTAAAAAATAAATTTCACCGTTATCCTTACCAGCCTCTAATGTTCCCACTGCAGGGACACCGGCCTCCTCTCGTTAATTGAGAGTGAATGGGCTTTGATCTACCACGGGTGCCCAATCCTGATTGGTAGATATCACGTCTTCGAATTTTTGGTTAAGACGTGTCGGTTTCCTTACGATGTTTTTCCTTCACCGTTTCGAGAACGTGGTATTGTGCTCATAAATTTTTGCGCAAGTTTGCACCAAGGACCTTCAGATTGAAAGTCGGCGTCTGTGCCCCTGGGCCACCACGCTCTCTAGTCCCCATTATACACAAATCAAATTCATGTATTCAATTATTTAATTTCGAAAACGTGTAACCATTTGTAATTGACAGAAAGGTTCGTCAATGACCGGAAGCGTTTAAACCACATTTTATGAAGATTACAACCAAATCAAATTGAGTTGGACGCCCCGTAGGGTGCAGTGACATCTGCAACCTATCCCATATGGCATTGTTTGTTAAAATATGGACTATTAACCCCTAGCAGTTTATAGTAAAGCAACACTTCTATATCTTATTACTATAAACGCACAATTCTAGTCACAGATATAGGTAATAATAGTTGAGTTCATGTAAAGACATGGAATTCCGCAAAGTAACGCCTCTAGCACCCTAGGTTTACTGGACGAAAAGTCTTTTCAGTGTTAAGTTCGCCTGTGTACATACCTTTCTTCCTCATCTTTGTATTAATCTTGTTTATGGTGTATAATAATGAATTAAGAATCCATCAATTATATTACTATTTCTGTAATGTAATTTCAAGCTCGAGATAAAAATATCGCTAATCAAACGAATTACACTCAGGGCTGCAAACTGTATCGTTACAAAACCAAATGTACGATCAAAAGCCATTTCTGTTCTACTAAATGGCTGGTCTTTCAAATCGGTCCGATGACTCCCAAAGAACTGGACACCAAAGCAATGGTTCACAAGGCCATGTATTGAAGGGCTCTCCGGCTCGCTTTGTGGCAGGTTGTTCAAAAACTCAGTCCATGAGATCAAAAGAGTCCTTGACTTGAACGCCACTCGGTTTTCTTTGATATGTGAATGGAAATTAGGCGAGTATTCGGTTGTGTTATGCTCACAAATTGTATTAGGAGTATCTGGTAAACTGGTGTGAACCAGATCAGTTTCGATTTAACCAGTTGTTTCTACTTTATCGCTGGTAAGTAGGAGTCATAAATAATGGAATAGAATATACACTGTTTACACGTTACACTTAAAAACATAACATATTATAAGTACTTAACAACAAAAGACCTATCTTAACACAAACCTTAGCATAAAGTGATTACCGCCGCCTATAATAACAGCAATAAGATTTAGTTCTTTCAGTACCAAATTACGAGGATATCTGAGATGAGGAGGTAGCGTCTCCGTACCAGCCTCTAAAGTTCCCACTGCAGGAACATCGGCCTACCCTTATTAATTGAGAGAGAATGGGCTTTAATCTATCATAGGAACCCAATCCGTAGATGCCTTGGTAGATGCCTGTAATTCCATCGGAAGATGAAGATGACACATGAATCACACTGATGAATCCAAAATTGAATTTGGACAGTTCCGGATTTAAAACTAAGCTCATCATACTAATATTATAAAGGCGAAAGTTTGTATGTATGTGTGTGTATGTCTCTTTCACGCTCAAACGGCTCCGGCTTCGACGACGGATTTAGATGAAATTTGGAACCAGAATAGCTTATATCCTGGATTAACACATAGGCTACTGTTGTTGCCATAAAATCGCGGTTAACACCGCGTGGCGCAGCTAGTTATGAAATATATGCCTATGACCACGACAATTTTTTTAAATTAAATAATTAAAAAAAATTGTTTTTATGCAGCTATTATTTTTCAAGGCCGTCGGTTCAGGTTTTTGACAATGATACATTGTTGTTCATAAAAGTTTCTTACCCATACAAAATTCCTTTACGTTTTTTTAACAACTAAGCGTGTGACACCAGTAAAGTAAATTTTGTATCAGGTTCATACAATGGAAAACAACGTATTTTTAATAAAGGGTGTTTATCATATTTGTCAATGTCCGATCACCCCCTAGGCGTCGGACCATAACGAATGCTAACCAAACGACCTGAGGCCAGGATTAGGAACCAGTTGTTGCTGTCCTTGTCATGTACAGTCAGCAACAAAGAGAGAACTACTCTTCACCTGTTTAAATCCCTTTTTGTTCCAAGTTTACAAAGCTATTTGAATTATAAAAGATTGTGTACTAACGAACGCCATCAAATCTTTAAAATAACTCAGTTTTGTAGCATAAAACCGTCGACATTTTATAAAAACGGCAGGTTTTAAATCATAACTGAGCAATATAATTCTACTGCTGACGGTGTACGAAGGTAGCGTTCATGCTGTCCTTATTCAACAGTATGTAGATAGAAAGAGAGGTGCGTTCAGGGTTGGTTCAGGTTCGGCATGTAGTTCGACAGGTTTTGAGACGTGGGTGAGTAACGCTTTGCCATTGTTAGTGAACTGTGGGGAAGTGTAACTGGATTTATGGTTTATTGTAATTTTTTGACTGAATTAAATTAAATCAATAGCGTAGTAAGGAAGGAGTTTATGGCGTAATAATAACAATTCATGGACTTCATACTGCGCCATCTAGCCCCAAACCAAGCATAGCATACAGCACACAAATCACAAATATTTCTCCTGGTTGGGAACCGGACCCACGACCTACTGCGCAGAAGGCAGAGCTACTACCAACTGAGCTATGGGGCCAGTTATAGCACAGTTCATCAATGCGTGCATAAAGAAATGTAGGTATTGAAAAAATATCAAGGTATTTTGCGTCAGGTACGTAAAAATTCAAAGCGAGACGTTCGCTTCGTTTTTGTCCACAAGATAATAAATACTAATAAATTCGGGTGGGACTCGATCGATTCATTATACCTCTTAGAAGCTTTTATGAATTACGCTATACATAACAAAATGAATGTTTTTGTAAATAGATCTTATCTCCAATCTTAACTATTTAGGATCTGGTTTGGTTAACTCACATACAAGGGTTTTTTGTTAGCGGTTCTACGCTTGCCGTTTTGCGAAAGACTGTAGGCGAATTTAAGCACTATAAGCCCGAGGAGCGAGTGACGTACCTTCTAAGATTTAATAATATCATTGCTGATCCGTGATACTAATGTTTAGCAGAGTGAAACCGAATACGCATTCACGTGTTTAAAATTATCATCCACACCGATATCTCAAACGACACGTCCTATTATAATATTCAACTAACAATGCCCTTGTTGGTTATTATAATATCAGTTTACAAAATGCGAGGTGTTACTCCCATTGTGAAGGAAATGAAACCATAAACATATTTTGGACTAGTGGGTGGGTACCGGATGCTATGGTGTCTGTAATGTGAACTATGGGGGTTCCACGGAGAGGTATAAAAAGTAGGAGCGCATACTTGCGTACGAACAATCGATACTGTGAACAAGTGTTCATAGCATTGGTTGTTTCGCATAAAAAAAATCAGTATTATCTACTAGCAATAATACTATTTATCTAATAGCAATATGGTATTAATTTATTTAAGGAATAAATGATTTTAAAATTAAAAAATCTCATAACCGGACTTTAGTACATTCAATCTTAGTTTTTGTCATATTGATGGATTTTATTTTTTCAAATTCAATGAGGCCCTGCTTGGATATAAAATGTATAAAAACAAATAATATCAGTTTCTAATTGTATTTGGCACAAAATACGCACCTCCTCATTCAATCTCGGGTAAAAATGTGTGTTTAATTTGTAATGTATTGTTATTACCTGATGTTGCGAAACAGAAGAGTTTTATACAATAAAATTAATAATATGAATTAATAATATTGTACTATGTGACACATACTACTAATAGAATAACAATTGTCACAGAACTGTTGGCCAAACAAGGTAAATTCAGTTTTGAAAATAGATAAAATACTAAACTAAAAACCTATTTCTGCATTCCTGCTTTGAATTTGAGGAAGCTATCTTCATATTGATAGCTGAAGACCGAAATAAGCACAAATTCAAGAAAACAAGAGTGCTATATCTTATTATGCCTCTGCTTCTTCACACTTGAGAATAATCATGCTTTGATTGTGGGATCACATATCTATGGAGTTATTGTGAATAGTTCTTTGAGAACTAGCGGTAGTTGTAGGTGCATTTTTCTTTTACGGCAGTTATATCAAACCTTTCACGTTTTATCTCATAAAGAAAGAAATTGAATTCACGAGAAACGTAGGTTGAAACTGGCTGCTTCGAACTAAGCTACATTAGGATTTATATTTAACCATTCTTTGATAACAAACACCATAAAAATTGGGTGTTTACAATCGCAGTAAAAGCGCTGATTCTCATAATATTTTATTTTGTAATATGAAGTTCATCATTTCAGCCGACAGACGTCCAGTGTTGGACATAGGCCTCCCCCATAGCTTTCCAGGTTAAAAGGTCCTGAGCTACCTCCATCAACCATCTACCCGCGACCTTATTGATGTCATTGGGCCATCGGGTGGGGGTCGTCCTACACTGCGTCTGCCGGTTCGTGGTCGCTATTCGAGAACCTAGCGGCTGTAATATGAAGTTAATTAGTTATAATTACAAAATAAACTACCTGAGAGGTCTAAAATTCAAAATGGTGACAAAATCTAGACCATTCTGTATCTAGAAATGTAATAGTTACAATGTCGATCGTGAGTTCATAGTTCAAACCAAACCAAATGTATGAAAATATGATACTCCCATGTTTTAGGCTTTCTACAATATTTAAATTATTGTCAAAAATCCCATCAGGTGAGATGGCGGCCAAAAGCTTGGCTATACATAAATAAAAAAAAAAAAAAAAAAAAAAGAGCAGTGTATACGAATTATGACGTATATATCTACACGGCCGACCATTATGATCAATGGAAACCATCCTTAACCATTACCACAGACGCAGAATACAATTGAGTACGAGCTGAAGCAGCCAGACATACTGGAACCGGCCTGTGGACCAAGGTAAGGTGCTTTGTGTACGAACGGGACGAGCACGGGATGGACACGACAAACAACAGCAAAAAACAAACGCTTGCGCTAAACTTAAACTCATTTTATTCCTTCAGATCTCAAGTATCATTTGGACATGTCAGATTTTACACACACAAGTAAATATATTCGTGAGCTCATAACGTGTCACAGGAGATCTTTAGGCACATTACATGCACACACATATGTCAAATAACAGTCATACATGTTTAGCGAGTCTAATTTGTTATGTTTACGTCTGTTCCAATTAGGATCCTGTGTCGCAGATGACATAAACACACAATAACATGTTTGTTACCTGTATGTTGTCAAGTCATATTATCTCAAAGTTTTAAGAAAACCGAGAACTTTACCACAGAAACAAAGTAATCTGTGAAAAACATATGGACCTTTTTGACAAATATTAATTTTGTTATCTAGCTCTATATGTTAGTAGATTATAGGGTTCGACCGTTAGTGTCGTGAATTGTCGTAATAATGTCTGCATGGAACACGTAAGTTGTATTAGGAATTGATGAGTAAATTAATTATTTCTACGTGTTTATATTTTATAGCTAACTTTACCAAAATGAATTTCACGTCTATCCTTTTCCGCCCCTGTCCCGTCCCGTCCCGATATAAGTAAACGTTAAGTATTATTTATAATATCTATTCCAATTTTGTCGTGTGTTCGGCTAGATATTAAAATACAAAATACAAAGGCACTTCATTGTTGAAAGAAGAAAAAAGAAGGAAATTTATATCCATTGGTTCCTAACAATGGGTTGCGGGGAGTGGCTATGGTAAAAAACCATCAATGAATGACAATAGACCGGTCTTCTACGAACGATTTGGGATTGTTTGAACAAAGCTGGCGTGAAATTTGCAGGCCAAGCTTTTCTTGGTAGGCCTCGCGTTGCACGCGGTTTTATCTGCACACAATCATTGATAAAACCAGCCATTGATGCTACCGGTATTTGTTTGTTGGTACCTTGTTAACTAAAATTGATATTTACAACGTTTACACACTCGCCTCTGCACTAGGATTCCCTGTGTCGCAGATGGCATGGACGAACACAGAAACACAAGACAAACACCCAAGACCCGAGAACAAACTTCATGCTCACCACACAAAGTGTGGCCCGGCCGGGAATCGAACCCGGGACCCCTCACTTCGAAGGCAGGGCTACTACCAACTAAGCCACGGAGCTTGTTTTATGGACCTAGATTACTGGTAGAATACTTCTGTAATATCTATTTTTTTTTGTAAATACATACATACATACCCAGACAGAACAAACATGTATGTTCGTGCCAAGTTCGCCCGGAGAGGTACTGCCGCGATACCTGGCATCTGCCGCCAAGCAGTAGTGCTCGCATCACTGTGTCCCGGTGGAAGGGTGTGGGTGAGACGTATTATCCCCGTCTCGGGTGATGGACGCAACAGGATGAGTGCGATCCAAATCTTATTCTGAGTCGTATTACCGTTGTTATTGGCGGGGATTGCCACTTAACACCAGGTGGGCCGTCAGCTCGGTTTTGTGAAAGTGTATGTCAAACTTGAAGGTTTATCTAGAAATTGAAATAGAGCCTTGGCTAACTAGAAATTATACCATCATTTTGTATTCTTATTAGCCACATAGTTAAAGACAGCATATAATTTTATGTGTATTTAACTAAATGAGTCAATAAATTAAATTTCATACTCGTACATATTATTTGTAGTGTCAATTATCAGAGATTGTTTTAATCATAAGAATAAGGACAATTAAATTTCGAAGGTACTATGTTAGCTATAGAGCTATCAAAATTTGATATCTCTCTTATATACCTATAGATTTTAAATAAAATAAATATACATTGGGCATCTACACTCTTTTACTTGTCGTACTCCTTCTTCAACGACTTTACAAGAACAGAACAGAACAGAGGCCCAATTCTTGTATTTATTTGACATCTAGTATTAGACTACAGCGATATTGCGTTTAAATTAATTCCTAGATTTCAGAATACATTTAAATGTACTTTATACCCAACATTTTCATTTATAAAATTAATTAAACGCGTATTTATTTATGAATTTCAATTATTTTATTTGACAATGATTATGTGATAGTTTAGCAGAACACCAACAGTATTTTTTGACGCCAATGAGTCTGAATGGATCACCAACTTTTATTTGAATGTTTTTAAAGTAGCAGATTTCATCGCTCGCAACGTGAACCAAACTTAATCCACGATTCCCAGCAAACAGTACACTATTGTGGTGGTTTAATCAATTAATTTCATCGTACCAGCAGTAACAAGGATGGTATGGTTGAGCGGGCGCAAATACGGCTCGAAGGACCACTCACCGGGATTATGTCGTCACAATGGAAGCTTTATTGGGCTTCATTATTTTGATCTTATATCCTTATTGAGGACATGTGTACCGGTGATGATACATGACTGAATTTATTTGATTCATTCATTATAATATTTATTTACTTCCATAGTCAAACTCAAATTAATTTTTCCTATAAATCTCAAGTATCGTTTGGACACGTAAAATTTTACACACACAAGTAAATATGCTCGTGAGCATATAATGTGTCACAGGAGCTCCTTAGGCCCATTACAGATAGTTTTCATGTTTTAGCTTGTTGAGTTTACGTCTGTTCCAACCCTAACCGACCATCCCCGAGGGGTAGAAATACAGAGTCGTAAAACAAATAGGATCAAAGATTGTGAGAAATAAATTGAAATTAGACTTTATTGCTCCAAATAAATAAATAAATAAATTTTACTTGCTCATACTCTGCACAGCAGGAGTCCCTGCGTTTCAGATGCGATGGACAAACACCCAAAAATCAAGAACAGACTTTACGCTCACCACGCAGTTTGCCGCAGCCGGAAATCAAACCCGAGATCCCTATTTTCATAGGCAGGGTATCTACCAAATAGGACACGGAGCCACCAACGCCCACCAGTTATTATTAAACTTTGGACAACAAGACACACTTTAGACACAAGAAAAAATAATTTAATTTTAAATATCCGTGCACCTTTCGCTCGTACAATGCATAAGCTCCCATCGGCAAATGAAAGATAACTGTGCAAACAGAATCATTCGATCCTAATCCAAAACTCAACAATAACTTTACACTTCACGTAACAAAAGACCTTTGGGCAACATCCTGGTAATGAAAGCTTCGTAATCCGGAGCCCGTATGTCTAGCAACTCAAGAAGACCGCTACTGGAAGAAAGACGGACCCTTAAGAAGCAGAAGTCGATTGTCACGAATTCTGGTTATCACAAAGTAAATGAAACCTTAATGGAACGGATAAAAGTGATCAATGAGAGAATTGGCAAATATCAATGGTGAAAGGAAATCCTGCTCCATATTTAAGTGGTATTGAAACTTGAATGAGTTTAGGACCTTTGAAGTGATAATAAGTACGTTATGAGCAAGCTGGTCAAGAAATAAATGAATCATTTCAAATAAACCGTAATAAATTACTGAATAATGACGGAGAATTATGCATTGTTGAAATATCTTTCCGTTATCCTTAGCGTTGGATGAAAGATAAGTAACGGGGCATTCGTTTAAAAAAAGTTGATACATATAATGTGTTACGTTTCAACAAATTCGATTCAAAACACATCATCTATGTCAAACCACTTTCTCACCGGTAGTTGGATTGCTGTTCGTTTTAGTGGCATTTGAAATAAGCATCTTTGCATCGGAGAGAACGTGAAGATGTCTGTCCGGCTATTCTAGGTGAGTAGCCATGTCGGAGACTTGAAAACTCCGACACCAGAACTGGCACTTAAACCCAGATAAACATCTTACTTATATTATAAAGGCGAAAGTTTGTATGTGTGTGTGCATGTTGTGAATGTTTTAACCACCTTCACGCTCAAACGGCTCCATGAATTTGGGTGAAATTTGGTACCAGGATAGTTTATATCATGGATTAACACATTTATAGCTAATTTTGATCCGAAAAACTGCGGTTAACACCGTGGGACGCAGCTAGTTTAATATAAAGCTTTGTTTTTACTTACACACTTTTAGGTCACTTACGTAAAGTTAATCTAAGGAACATTTTTTATTTCTTATTTCGCTACGGTTTCTAAGTTTACATTAAAACCTTATCCATCTTTGTTTCATGGTTTACCTGAACCCAGACCAACCGTCAGATATTGGAAATAATAACAATGAACAGTAGTAAGCTGTCCATTCTCTCGATAAAATGACAAAATCAATATGTTTTCTTAATCTATATCCAAAGTTATTCAAGGCTGCCGCCAAAAACGGCAATACCATGAATGGAATGAGATACGGACAAAACCAGGATTAAACAAGGCTTACGAGAACAAAACTGGACAAATAGAATGAAACTAACGAATGGTAGTAAGGGAGCCGCCATCTTTGTTCCTCTAAAACCACAGTTGTAAATATTTGTCAATGAAAATTGAAAAGCACGGATGTAGATTTATATCTAAGATTCTCTTCAGAAAATAACTACGGTGCGTTGTCGTCTTTCAATAAATTTGTTCAAATAAGTTCTGGCTACTGTTTATTCATTCGATCAGTAAACGTTGAAGACTTGAATAGATTCTTTGGGATTGGAAATGCAAAAATAGTTTAAGCAAACGTTTGTTTGTAATATACTTGTAGAGCGACAAATAAACTTTATGCAAGTACAGCGAATATCACGATAGCAGGAACTAAAAAGTTAATACGTATACCATACATTTGTTTACATAATTTCTAGCATCGCACTATGGTAACTTGTTCGATTCTAGAAATTATGTAAACATATAATTGTTTAAGTGGCTCGAATCACTGCACCCAAAAAGTCTTTGCCCGCACGAATAAGTAACGATTTTAATTGAAACTCAATCAAAAATATTCTTTTTGTCGCCAACTCTGTGTTCGGAATTTTTGAGCCACCTGAAGGCCTGCGACGTCGCTTATCGACTAGTATATAAAATTACAGGAACATAAAGCTTAACATCCCCGTCCCAGAGTGACGGCCGCAACGCAATGTGATTTGGGTCTTCTCATGCGTGGGGGAAGACCTGAGTTTTTTTTTAATGTGAATGTGTGACGGAGCGAGCTAAGGGCCCACCTGATGGTAAGTGGTGACCCTCGCCCATGACAACAGTAATGCGCGCGACTCAGTATGAGATCCAAATCTTTACTGAGTCGCATTCATCATGCTGCGTCCAAGAGTATTTTTGTGTCGTTAACACAAACGTTAACTTAACATCAGGTGAGCCGTCTGCTCGAACCTTAAAGATAGTCATAAAAAATACCGCATAGTAATAATACTGCATACAACTAATTGGTATATATACTGCGACGGATTTCAAATTTCCAATACCGAAATGGTATATTGCAGACTCAAGACTGAAGACTTTCGAACGCCATGGTGACCATAAGTGATCACCATCTACATCTGCATCATCAGGCGTTATGATAACGTGCTACCGCATACCGGCAAATTAATGGTCATCTACCAGAATTGTTCCTCACGTACCAAAACCATATTTCATCCAAACAAATCCTTCCTTCCCACACCTTTAACTTCCGCTGACATCTCAATTGTGCAAATCTTTCTAATTGACCAGCTTCACTGACAATATTCATACAAAAATACTTTCTATCATCCAACGGTAAGTTCGAAACTGGCTTGCTTTAAACTGCCACTCACAACTGTAACACCTTGATGAATAACGCAATTTGTGGACAAAAGTTCTATAAAACTGTATGTATGGATAAAATGTGTTGTATGGAATGTCTCGGTATGGCTTGTATGGGCCGGATGCATCGTGCGGCGTATTTGTTTGTGAAATGCTAGAGAATTGTATGAATGCATGTGGGGACAGTTTCAGATTGCAATAAATCGTGAGTGGGTGGATAACGAAGCAGTAGAGTCGTGTATGTTTTGTTATATATAAATATTTTTGAACTGTATAGATAGATAGATAAACTCTTTATTGTTCACACCAGAAATTGTACAGAAAAACAAATAAAAAAGAACATATAATTGGTGGCACAATGGGCGGCCTTACCGCTAAGAGCGATCTCTTCCAGGCAACCTTTGGATGGATACGATTTTAACAATGAAAAAAGGGGAGGCGGATCTATAATATAGTCAAAGTCAAAATAACCGTTGAATTATTAAAAAAATACATGGTAACGTCACTTTGCGTCTCGAAGAGCAGAGCGACAACAGGCCGTATACATACTGACCCTACTCTCTCTCATTAGTATGGGTAAGTGGCCAAACATGAAAACAAAGGAGGTTAACACAAAAAAAGATTACTTGTTGAACTCTCCATGCAACTGCTGTCAGTGGACATTACGGAAGACGTTTATAATTTCATAATATTAAAATGTTTCGCATTGATCTCGCACAAAGCAGTGGGAACAATCAACACAAAGGTATAGGTAACAATGACAATATGGCAAACATGTGAGATGCCATTGTACCTCCGTAATAAACTGTCGTAACTACTTACACACTGACACCCTACCTTCATCCTTATCTTCATGCCGTAAGCTTGATTGTTGAAAGTGGATGTCATTCGCAGGGTGACATTTAGCATTAAATTGGGGGGTTATAGTCAATGAGCAAAGTACTATTGTTAAAAATAAAAGAGTAGCTAAGGATGGTCCATTGTAGCGGGTGTGTGGGCACAATGGAACTGATCACGTTAAGAAATTTTTGGACAATTCCTGCCTGTTTTTGTAATGGGTTGCACCTTGATGAACAGAGATGGATTTGAAAACCTTTTGATAAAAGTATGAAATTTTTCAAAACGGAGATAACCGAAATCTTCGCATTTAGTATCCCACACATAAAATTTAACAGAATCATGTTTGTAAATATTAATTATAATTGTAGAGATTTATAATAAAATTATACATTTATTATTTATTTATATTAGAAAGTATTATATTTACTAAAATATTAGACTTATTACAAGAGGGTAAAAGTAACAGGATACTGAAAATTAATAGGAATATAATACAATATTATTTAGTTAACAATTTTGACAAAGAAATTGCCAATTTTTTGAAATGTTGGACTTCGATCATCTCGTTAAAATCTCCGCACATCTTTTTGGGCGATACATTAACTTCCCAAAACAATTTATATTATGATGAAAACAATAATGACAAATAAAATTTGGCGCAGGAAACAATTATGTTTCTTTACGATGTAGAATAGTTATCACTTGGACACGTCCAACTTAAAAAAACTGCCATTTGTCAAATATGTTTTTTCCAGTTCATGTAAGAATATCGCACTGTTAGCATGTCACAAAACGGTTTCTAATTAATAGATATAGACTTAAAATATTTATATAATAAGCAATGAGGTGCCAGGCCTACTCCACACTCCTTGCTGATTAAATCTGAGTCCGCCCCTGTGTGAATCAGTACCACCTACAGGGTGGTGTAGTTTTCCGAAACTACTTGTCATATTACAAAGCGACAATTCAAGCGAATCTGCCCGCTCATTGGGACCAAATGGGGGCAGAAGTGCGCGAAATTTGGGGCCAAAGCCATACGGTCTATTCCGTAGGTCCGGTATTAGGGTTGTAAAGAGCCTGGTCATTTTTTTCAAATAAATATCTATGGACATATTCATCTAGCATAGGACCTAGATAAGTGATAGAATACTTATAGATACTACTGTTTTTTGTATATATATACTATAATATAATATTTACATATTAACAGCCAGGCACAGAACAAAAAGCTATGTTCGTCACACAAATTTTTGTCCTGGGAGGCTGCGTTAGTACCTTTTTTCTTTTTTTTAGTAATTTTTACTTGTCAAAACTTGTCATCTTGTATGTCTTGTAACTTTTTTACAGGGCTTTTATTACCATATTTGCTGGACGACTGCCATATTTGCTGTAGTACAGCAGAACAGACAACCCTAGTCGTGCACCAGATCACAAGGGACACGTAGTTTCAAGAATTGCATTTATGAAGAAATGTGTTGACTTTCTCCATTGTCCAATGCATGAATGAAGTCTTTTTGCGAATTTCTCGGTTATTTTGCTTGGTTACTTGTAACATTATTCAATTAAATTTAAAAATGTCCCACCATTTTTATATTTTTTTTTTACGAATAATATTACAAGTATAATTTATAATTACAGTGTTCACAGCGAGTTGGCCACGTCAATTGTTCCCCCTGGGTGGTGCCAAAGGGGCAACGAAGAGTAGCAGTAGAACTTGTGCTACTTGACGCGACTTGTATTGCTGTTTTTATGGACGGTGGTAACTTGGTACCATCAGGTGGGACTTCAGCTTGTCCCGTCAAAACATACATGCCCATAATGTTCACACTGCAGGGACACCGGCCTGCTCTCGATAATTGAGAGTGAATGAGCTTAGATATACCAAGGAAGCCCAATCCGGATTGATAGATGCCACATGTCTTCGAAATTTTGGTTCCAAGACATGCCAGTTTCATTATGATGTTTTCCTTCACCGTTTCGAAAACGTGGTATAGCGCAAATACATTTTTGAAGTGGAAAACTCATTGGCGTGTGTGTTTCGACTAAGGACCTTCAGATTGAAAGTTGGCGTCTGTGCCCCTGGGCCACCACGCCTTCGTCCCGTCACTTAAGTAGTATATAAAAAAAAGACTCTTAAGAAGAAGACTTTGTTAATATGCCTGAAAACTTGTATATCTAAGCGGCGGTAACCCCTTATCATCAGATGGGAAAGCTCATTACTTTACTGCAATCGCATTAAAAGATAAAGCTAACGAATTTCCATATATAAAATTACTGTTTATACAAAAAATAAATATTGAAAATGGTAATCGATGTGAGAGGCACAATAATATGATATTACCTTGAATAGTTCACTGTTCCTCGTATTTTGAAATGATAAAATATGTTGTTTCTATTTACAATACCATTGACAGCACTTGTACAGTACAATTAGTATTATCCTCGATATTGTCTATTTATGTATTGTGTTGATGTGCCATGTGTATTGCTTCAGGGTATTTTTCTTTGGCCCAAATCATTCCGCCGAGCGGTAAGCTTGTCACGAAAGTTTTCGACATAAAAATTAATCTTTATTAATTGACTTAGTTGCGGCAGGGAGGGGTGAGATGCCTAATCACCTGGCCACAGACTAGTCACAGGGTGTGAGTAAATAAAACCAACATAAAGATTTGAAGTGGTTCTTTTAATGTTTTGCTTCCGCCTACGTGTCGGGAACTGAGATAAGGGCACTGGCCTGACGAGGGAAAGGTTGGGGCACGGCTCCAGGTCCAGGTCGGCTACAGGTCGCCTGTCTCATGCAGAGCGAGCGAGTTGGTCGGCCGCAATTCTGGTAGCAGTCCAGCGCAGAAGCAGCGTGGCAAGCTTGAAGGGTAGCGGAGATCCTGGAAGCCAGTAGGCACGTGTAAGCACTACTCCTGCATAACCGTGGCAAAGGCCAGTGACCTCAGTAAAATTAATAGCACTCAAGTAGCTTCCTACGGTAGAACAGTTACACTGAACAGCACTAATAATATAAACAAGTAATGAGAACTCACCCCAGCGGGATCCGATCATAAACACAACTTTAGAAACAAATGAATTAGTTCGCAACACGGATTGAGAGGAGCGAGGTGATACGGGTTGCTCGTACGAGTGCGTAAAATGGTCTGACGCCGGGGAAAAACGAATGCCGGCGGCTCATCGCTGACCTCTCATTCGGCTGTCATCGTAAATATTCGGCGGTATCGCATTCCACCGTCTGGGTTGCGCATGAGCTGGCTATACAAAGATAATTTGTAATGTGTTACGTTACAGTACCGCGCCACGAGAGAAGAATTTTTCGTACTGAACGGAAAATTTGATTAAGAACCTTGTTTCCGTGCATTTCTAGTGCTAGATAAAGTTACGTGTGACTATTCCTTATAGTTGATTAGTTTTAAGTCCTTAATATGCCAGAACCCTATCGATTTCCCCATAGAATCAGAAAGCTCGTATACAAGAGGAGACTTTTTACCAATAACCTTACACTTGACAAATTTAGGTGCAAGTTTTTTACAAAAGTATTTATCTTTCTCACTTTGAAAAAATGTCCTCTTCCATACTGTATCGCCAATGCTGAATTCAGCCGGTCTACGCCGTAAATTATATGTTTGACTGTTCCTGGTGTGTGACTGCAAAAGTGTGGCCTGCACTTTATCGAAAATATTAGCTAAATTTCCTAAATTCTCAGCATAGGAATCTCGAGGTACGTAAACATCGTTATCGTACGTATCATTCTCAGAGTTGATATAATGAGAGCCACACATTACCAACTCACGACCATGCACAAGGAAGGAAGGGGTATATCCAGTAGCTTCATTTACTGAACTGTTTATAGCAAATTGAACCTTAGGTATAAGCTGATCCCATGTCCGATGATCGCAATCAATAAACGTAGATATAGCAGTCATTATCGTCTTATTATATCGCTCGACTGTATTAACATGTGGAGAATATTTCGGAGTGTAGTGTAGATTAGGGACTTTATACCTAGCAAGCATGTTTTTTAGGGTAACGCTGACGAACTGCTTCCCATTATCCAAAATTACGGTTGATGGAATACCATGTACTAAAAATACATTTTCTTCGAGTATTTTGGTAACAATTTCAGCTGTAGCTCTTTTTATTGGAAACAAAAGGCAGTACTTGCTGAAGCAACATGTTACGACGAATATATAGCAGTTTTGTTTCCGCGTCGGAGGTAGTGGTCCGACCAAATCGACGCTTATAGTCTGAAATGGTCTAGAACATATTTTAGGGCGTCCCATTTCACCAAGAGGAGCATGATTTTGATGCTTGTGAGCGATACAAGCATCACAAGAAGAAATAAAGTTGCTGACGTCAGCATGCATCCCAGGCCAATAATACCTTAACGCTAACCGCTTATAAGTTTTAAAAACTCCGAAGTGGCCAGCAGTAGGTTCAGAATGATTCGCCTCAATTATATCTTTTCTACTATCTGCAGGGATGACCTCCTTCCATTGGAATTCTTCCCTCAGGGAACACTTGCTTTTCATGAACCTAAACAGCTTTTGGTTCTTAAGGATATAATTGGGGAAGGACGTGGGAGAATTTTGACATCCCTTATATATATTAAGGTACCATTGATCAGTGGTCAGAGTATCATTGGGGTTGGTGTCAATGGCTCCAACGGGGCATATGCGAGACAATGCGTCAGGGATTACATTGTCGGCGCCTCGGCGATGCTTAACTTCGAAATTAAAAGCTGACAGGCGGACTCCCCATCGTGCTAAGCGTCCAGTGGGGTTACTCAGATTAAGGAACCATTTTAGAGCCGAATGGTCAGTATACACTGTAAACCTCCGCCCGTTATCCAAGTAGCAACGCCAGTGTTCTATGGCGACAAGAACAGCCAAAGCCTCCCGCTCCGTAATACTATAATTTTTCTCTTGATTGGACAAGGACTTACTCATATATGCCACTGGATGTTCCACACCATCTATCGTTTGAGTGAGGAGGGCGCCAACACCATAGTCACTCGCATCAGTGTGTACTTCAAATGGTTTGTCGTAGTCTGGACATGATAAAATCGGAGCAGAGACAAGGCATTCCTTCAGCTCATTGAAAGCGTCGTCTGCTTCTTTAGACCAAGAGAAAGGTAGTGCTTTCTTCCCCGTAGATGTTAGCTTGTTGAGTGGACCAGCCACAGAACTGAAGTTGGGTACGAACCTTCGGTACCATGAGGCAGTGCCCAGGAACCTTTTGACTTCTTTCCTATTTGTAGGTATAGGAAAATTGAGAATTGCATCGACTTTGCCCGGATCTACGTGCAAGCCTTGCTCATTAACTACATAACCTAAATATTTTAACTCATTACGAAAAAAACATGACTTTTCCTTATTGATCGTCAAGTTCGCAAAACGGAGCTTTTCAAAAATTTTTAGGAGCAATGAGATGTGGGTCTGGAAATCAGGAGACGCAAGAATAATGTCATCTAGAAATATAAAGACTGAATTCTCGAATTCTGGGCCATAGAATAGTTTATCGACTAATCTCTGTTGGGTAGCAGGAGCGTTGGTCAATCCAAAGGGCATAGTGACGAATCTGAAGGTGCCTCGTGACGGTACGTAAAATGCGGTCTTGTCGCGATCGCATTCCGCAATGCCTACCTGCCAAAATGCCTTGGACAAATCAATGCTAGTGAGGTACTTAGCATTTTTCAGGTTGTCCAATATCTCAGATACATATGGTAGTTTATACGCGTCTTTGCGAGTGACTGAGTTCAACTTGCGGCTATCCAAGCAGAATCTTAGTTTTCCATCTTTTTTAGGGGTTAGCAAGATTGGAGACGACCATGGACTTTCGCAAGGCTCAACTACACCTATTTTTAGCATGTCATCTTGTTCCTCGCAAATAATGCGTATCTTTTCTGGTGGCATTCTATAATATCGCTGACGAATTGGTGGTGAATCGCCGGTATCAATTCGATGCTCTATTAAATGTGTTCGACCAAGTCCTACCTTCTCCATAGATATAGATTCGAATTTATTAATGACTTCATCAGCAGTAATACGCTGCGGTTCAGTGAGTCTTTCATAAGAACGCAAGTTATCAGCAGATTCGCTAATATTCGAAACCTGTTGGTCGCTAGCATAATATGATAGCGACACAGAGTTTAAAAATTTAGGAAATAGGTGGAACTTTTTCCAGAAGTCAACACCTAAAATCAACGATGACGTCACATCAGGTATAATATAAGCTTTAAGTATATGGAATTGGTCTTTGAAGGAAACAGGAAGATTTACATAACCAGCAGTGGTAAGTTTCTGTCCTCCAGCAGTTATGAACGATTTAGATTCATTGCACTTACAAACTGTGTATAATGTCTACATGAGCGTAATTACCTAAAATAGTAACCGCAGAGCCGGAGTCTAACAGCCCACATAGAGAAATATCACCTACGGTGACATTAACGTAAGGGCGCAAGTCGCCAACAGGTTTTTTATCGAAGATTGTTGCAATGGAGTAGGTAGAAAAGTATATTTTTATAGTCTCTAACCAGTTTTGCCAGTCTGCCTGGTCCGAGTAATCAGAACACTTCCTATTCACATTACAGCAATCTTCACTAGTTAGTTTTTTTGATTGACATTTGAATTACACTCAGGGCAGTCAGGGTACTTAAAATCCTTCAGACCACATTTGAAACAAATCGGAAAGCGATCACGTTTACAGTCTCGTAGTGAATGTTTATCAGTTCGGCAGCGTGGGCAATATACAGTCCTTCTGGTAGAATTGTTAGGCCCAGGTCCCATTGCGGCGACGTCAACGGTCGCAATACTAGTAGATTTGTAGTTTCGATCATTAGAATAGTAGTTACTTTTATAAAAAGAATTAAGCTTTGTTTCAGGTGGCTTGCTGTATGCCAGTTCTGGAGCCAACGTACCAGCAGATATTTTAGGGGGCTCCTTGAATTGTGCAGAAAGCGACTGAACTTTTTCGTAATCCATACACAGTTTACGAAGCGTTGCAATAGAAGTAATGGCGGAAAAGGATGGTGCTAATACAGTTGCATAAGAGGGTCTAATATTATGCAATAAAATTTGCAATTTTTCTTCCTCTAAAATTGGTTTAGATAAGCGTGAGAAATATTCAGACATAATTGCAAAGTATACAACAATATTTTCTGTATCACCCTGAGTTCTATTTCGAATTTCCGTCATTAGTTTAAAATCAAAATCAAATTGACTAAAATCTTCTCTCAGTAGCTGGATTAATTCCTCCCATGTATTAATTGACTCGCGCACACTACGATACCAGTGTAGCGCATTTCCAATAAAAATTTCGGTAGCGTACATTAAAAGTTTATTTGAGGGTATGTTTCGAACAGATTGATACTCGTTCATCCTTTGCACGAACGCACGAACGCAAGTAGTGCCATCGTACTTAAGTTTAACCAGCTCGTTAGTCTGCGAATGATCGCAGTGTACAGTCACCATGGGTGCGCCCTCGACTAACGAAGTGGACTGAGCACTACCCTCGGATGCGGTACTTATATAAGGT
This sequence comes from Aplocera efformata, assembly GCA_921293045.1. Lineage (NCBI taxonomy): Eukaryota > Metazoa > Arthropoda > Insecta > Lepidoptera > Geometridae > Aplocera > Aplocera efformata. Next base: position 13,623,746 of record OV121039.1, read on the forward strand.
TCTGTTTTATGAAACTGAGAAAATTTGTTTGAGAGTTTTTTAAATTCTGTGGTAAGAGCGTTTATTTTCTTAGTCACTGTTGCATCAGAAGTATCAATTTTCTTTAATCTATGGTAGATATGGTTATGTAATGATTTAGTTCGTTCATATAGATTACATTCATATTTTTCTTGCAAAAAGTTTATTCGAGTAGCCAGCTCAGTTATGGAAATAAGAACACCTTCACAGTCCTCCAGGGCGTCAATACCAGACTCACAGATATCCTCTGTAGGTATTAAGGGGGTTAGTTTATTTATTTGCTTACGCAACTCCAAAACAGTTGGGGCAGGTTCCTCACCTCGTATGAGCACCTCGTACGTCAACTCATGTTTATTTAGCAAAAAGAATTTTATAGGATGAGTTCCCATTTCAAAGTCACAATTACAATATATAACTATAAAATAAGCAAGCTATAAAAATACAACGATATAATTAAATGTATTTTTATAAATTACTACAAAGATTTCGAAATGAATGACAGGTTAATTAATGAATAAAAAATAATGAAATGTGTGCTTTTTTCTGTTCTTTACAGTGATTGCAAGATGATTTCTAACTAGGTACGATTTGGTGATTCAATAATTTCTTTAATTACGTGCAAAATCAAACAGAATAAGCTGCGAACTGTTACGTATACCACTTATACATCCAATTAATTAAATCAACGTCTTATATCCAATAAAAGTATTACCATTCGATTTGTAATTTAAATTAATATTATAATTAAACATAGGTAAATATTTATAATACGTAACAGCTAACAAAATGAATAAGATGAGAAGATGAATAGAAAATTACGTACCAGTTCGCTGTTTGTAGTCACCTCCTCGTTTACATTCAGCCAATAGATGGATTACAGCCCGAGTGCTACTAGGAGAATAAAAAAAGGTACCAACACTAATTGGAAGCAAAACAACCACGTTATTGGGCGCCACTGCGGCAGGGAGGGGTGAGATGCCTAATCACCTGGCCACAGACTAGTCACAGGGTGTGAGTAAATAAAACCAACATAAAGATTTGAAGTGGTTCTTTTAATGTTTTGCTTCCGCCTACGTGTCGGGAACTGAGATAAGGGCACTGGCCTGACGAGGGAAAGGTTGGGGCACGGCTCCAGGTCCAGGTCGGCTACAGGTCGCCTGTCTCATGCAGAGCGAGCGAGTTGGTCGGCCGCAATTCTGGTAGCAGTCCAGCGCAGAAGCAGCGTGGCAAGCTTGAAGGGTAGCGGAGATCCTGGAAGCCAGTAGGCACGTGTAAGCACTACTCCTGCATAACCGTGGCAAAGGCCAGTGACCTCAGTAAAATTAATAGCACTCAAGTAGCTTCCTACGGTAGAACAGTTACACTGAACAGCACTAATAATATAAACAAGTAATGAGAACTCACCCCAGCGGGATCCGATCATAAACACAACTTTAGAAACAAATGAATTAGTTCGCAACACGGATTGAGAGGAGCGAGGTGATACGGGTTGCTCGTACGAGTGCGTAAAATGGTCTGACGCCGGGGAAAAACGAATGCCGGCGGCTCATCGCTGACCTCTCATTCGGCTGTCATCGTAAATATTCGGCGGTATCGCATTCCACCGTCTGGGTTGCGCATGAGCTGGCTATACAAAGATAATTTGTAATGTGTTACATTGTAAACAAACATATAAAGGTAAGAATACACTATGCCTGAACTAGGAAATCCTGTGTCTCAGACGAAATAAGGCTAACACAATATAAGTTAATCAAAGTTAAAGTAAAAAACTTTATTTCCGTTGAATACTTAAAATAACTAGGAATCATCAACTTCTATTTTCAAGTTTCAAGAACGCAGATCTCGGAGGTACTTATTTATTTCTTAAAAAAAAGTATATTTTTGAAGTAATTTTTAAGAATTCAATGGAAATAAAAATATTTAACTTTAACTTGACTTGCGAAAAACGAAATGCGATAATTTGATATGTACAAACTCAAACTCATTTATTCCTTTAGATCTCAAGTATCATTTGGACACATCAAATTTTACACACACAAGTAAATATTTTCGTGAGTATATATCGTGTTACAGAAACTCCCCAGGCACATTACATGCACACAGATATGTCAAATTACAGTCAGTTTTCATGCTTTAGATAGTCTTATTTGTTAAGTTAACGTCTGTTCCAATACAAGTTCCCCCGCTGCAAGTTTACGCCACAGACTCAACACTAAAGCTCGTACACACAATACTTTACGCAGTAATTTGGATCACAATATATTGTGACAATACACAATCATACTTGATGTAAATTGTTTCGCCATATGTATTTTTGTTTCGCTAATTCTCGCTTCAGGCGCTTTCTCTTATTCTTTTACATGAAAAGTTTCGAAAATGAATGGCGTTGTTGATAATACAGGTATAATAATGCTTCCCCCCCGTGGGTTCCCGCCTTGTCGGGGCGGGGGGGCTTAGTAACCGTGGCCTGGTCCCCCACGGTGAAGCTAAGAGGAACCCGGGAGGGCCGCTCCTTTAGGCTTTGCCTCTAAGCCGAATAGGAGCGGCACAGTAGGTGGCGGTGCCTTATGGGGGGCACCGCAACTGAGGCGGGCTGCGGTGCTGTATGGGCAGCTCCGCAGTTGAAGGTTAGGGGCCGCGGCGGGAGAGGAGTGCCGGTATTACGGTGTGCCGCTCTCCCTACCTTCCGCGGCCACGGCGGGGTCGCCACCGCTGGATGGCGGACGCGGTGGGGCCGCAGGGGAAGAGGAGTGTCGGTATTGCGAGGCGCCGCTCTCCCTATCCTCTGCGGCCGTAGTGGTAGGCGACGGGACCACAGACCTGACCCGTCGCATGGGGACCTAGGGCGTCTGACACGGGGTAGTCTGACGTCCTATCGCTGGCATGGTCCCCGAGGTGGTTGCGACGCGCCTCGTGTCCTGGCGTGTCGTGGCGAGGGAGGATGGCATACATTGCCATCCCATGGAGGGTCCGGAAACGGACAGCTGCGGCGGGATCGCGGATGTGTGTTACAACGTTCCCGTGTTCCCGCCACTAAGCGGCAGAGGAGGACACCGTGGAGTTTTAGTGGGTAGTCCCACATAACCGCTCTGTTTCCCCGTGGCAGGGCGGTATGCTAAGACATTTCTCCACGAAAAAAAAAAAAAAAAAAAAAAAAAAAAAAAAAGGTATAATAATGCTTCGTGTCAAATTTAATACAGTTGAATTGGACTGCGATCGTGTAAAGACGAACCGTCATGTATAATGATGGCAAACAAAACTCAGTCCCTTCCTGTGGTGGGAAATGTGAGTGGTTAGATGTAATTGGGTTCGGAATCGGAGAATAAATGCATCTACCGATGGTTCCGTAGCCTCGGTCTTGCCATCGAAGCGACGTCTGTCGGGTTTTGATCCCAAACATTTTTTTTTCTATAGACATGGTTTGTTTTGTATCCATGAATGAATGAATGAATGAATGAATGAATGAATGAATGAATGAATGAATGAATGAATGAATGAATGAATGAATGAATAAACGTTTTATATCAATTAATTAATTTATCGCCCGCTGACTGCAGAACTTACCACTGTTAACTTTAATATAGGTAACTATTTATAATAATTAGGATTCTCTGCTATTTAAGCAAAAAAATATCCTAATTACAAACTATTGTTTGCAAACCTATGGCTGTACTAACCCTTAACCATGACATAATTAAATTATACGTACATTTCAAGTAAGTATGCAGTTATAATACTTCGGTCATACTTATGGTAAATCCGAAATCCGAAAGAAAATTGTAATTATTGTAAATCCGAAAGAATGTAATGTTACTAACATGTAATAGTCGTGTAATAGTTTAAACGTAATAACACGTTTAAATTATTACATGACGCCATAATAAATACCATTCTCATTCTTTGACAGCTCTGTAAATGATTAGCGTAAAGATCGTTCTCGGTTCTTGGGTGTTTGTATTGTGTTTCTGTTTGTCCGTGGCAGGTACAATCCTTCAATCACAGAAAAAGTAGTAGCAGTGTTTAATTTTTTTTTATAATATAATACTATTTTTAGTAAAACTTAAACTAAAAATCGAAATGTTTAATGGAGTTAAATATGAAAAAGAGGCTAAAACAAGAAATACCGACACAAAATCGTGAAATATTAAAAAGTAAACGATGTATTCTAACTATATTATCCCCGGTGACCCGATTTCAAAGGTACTTCACAAATTCTAGCAGCAAAAGATTTTATTGGCCTTTTTTAGATTAAGAGCGTGAAATCAAAACTTTTCTCACAAAGAATAACAGTCATAAACGCGATAAAAATACCATTCGATTCGTTTTTCAGTGGAATCCGACTCGGATTTAGTTTATAAATAACACACAAATGAGACTCGTTGGTTGTGCGCTAATCCTGATTTACTGAGAGCCTGTGGTGATCGGTCGCACCCAAGGAGTGCTCACATTGGAAGAAAACCCTCGTGCACTGTGCTTGGGCTGTGTCCCTGCAGCTACAACGTTACGTTAACACACTCACACCTCTGCACTAGGATTCCCTGTGTCGCAGATGGCATGGACAAACACAGAAACACAAAGCAAACACCCAAGACCCGAGAAAAAACTTCATGTTCACCACACAAAGTGTGCCCCGGCCGGGAATCGAACCAGGGACCCCTCGCTTCGAAGGCAGGGCTACTACCAACTAAGCCACAGAGCCGTCGTAGCTGGCTGACATGTGTCCGTAGATATGAGGGATCCAGTTGCTCGCGTCCATATGTACCCTTTCATTCCCTACACGTACCACCTGGGTGCTAAAGGAGCAAAGAAAAGTAGCAGTAGAACTTGGGCCCAGTTCGTCCGGAGAGGTACTGCCACCACATCTGGAATCTACCGCCAAGCAGTAGTGTTTGCATTACTGTGTTCCAGTGGAAGGGTGTGGCTGCCGGTGAAATCACATGCGCATGATCATCCCCGTCTCGGGTGATGGACGCAGCATGATGAATGCGACTCAGTAAAGATTTGGATCTTGTACTCATAATGAGTCGCACGCATTACTGTTGTCATGGGCGAGGGTCACCACTTACCATCAGGTGGGCCCTCAGCTCGTTCCGTCACTTTCTCATTTTTTTATTTGTATCGAACTTTATGGAAGTGACAGAAGGTAGTAAGTGGTAAGTGGTTAGGTTTGAAATAAATAAATAAGTACCTACGAGAGCATGCGTTTTTAAAACAAAGTTTAGTGCTTGTTTAAACCCTATCAGACCTTCCATGGGGAAGAACAAGCAAAAAAACCCTAATGGAAGGATTTCTTCTCAATACTCAATTTATATCGGCGGATTTCATTCATAAAAACAGTTTTCAAGCAAAACACTTTAGTATGACCAAGACTTTACTATCAGATTATAGCCCATGATATAGAATTAAGTTTCAATTTCTAAAGGTGCGCGCACATTAACATAGGGTCGACATAGCTCCACAGTTCATGATGTCAAAAGCGCGTTGACTGAGCTCGTTCAATTGATAAATGGGACAACCCTAGCAATTAAACGTGGTCGTAAATAATATTGACTTGTGTAAATATTTTATGGAATTTGCGCTGAGACGTGGACGTCTGCGAAGGAGGTAGGATATAATAGAAAACTCTTTATTCAACTAATAATCAGTAAACTATTGGATACTTCCGTTTCCGTGCTCTGTATTTACAGAGGGTGTGAAGCGAAGCACTTTTTTATCTGCCAAAAATTTTTGACTTTGCGTCCTTCAATGTGTAAAATATAATCTTAACTAGCTGCGCCCAGCAGTGTTACTCGCGGTGGGACTTCCTAAGGGAATCATACATTTTTTCGGGATAAAAAGAGCCTATATGCTATTCCAGACTATAACCTATCTCTGTGCCAAATTTCATCCAGGTCCGTTCAGCCGTTCTGGCGTGATTGAGTAACAAACATCCATCCATACTTACAAACTTTCGCGTTTATAATAATAGTTGGATAGTTTCAAGAATTTATAGGACCACGATTGGAAGACGTTTCTAAATAATTCTTCGTGGAGTACAACATTTAATATTGATTGCACATTGTAGCCAGTTGGATCCGACACATTACTTTTATATTATATATATTATAGTTTTCATTATATTCCTAACACCTCTCCCTGGGGCCTAATTCTAGTAATAACCAGAATAATCAATTTATTTGAAAAAATTCTTAATTTACAGGTCAGATATTAAATATTTAATGATAACATGTACAATATATAAAGTAATAATAACTAGTAATAAGTATAAAACAACTCAATTTAAAAATGTCAAAAAAAATTTTTTTTTTTTTTTTTTCAAAATTACCTTAAAATATTTGACGATAAAATAAAACAAATTTTAATTAAAGTTATGGTACTAGTAGTTTTTGCGTACCAAGTTACATTGTGACCACCATAATTATTTAATACTACCTGACCCGACAGATGTTTGTCTGTCTTCAATTTGACATACTGTCAAACAACGTAGTGGCAAAAATCCCATTGATAAATGTGCTTACAGTTCTTTCCGAGTTTTGCACTTTCCCCGTGAATTTTCCAAATAAATTATATTACACAAGACAACGAAATAGAAATTTGTTTGATCGCACCAGCCGCTTTCGAGTTTTAACGAGACTAACGAACTTCGATTGACGTTTATATATACATAGATAATATGAATTGAATCTTGACTGAATTAAAGCTGCTTTTTTATCAAATTGTAAAGTTTCAAATTCAGTTTAATAATTAAATATTTTTTGACTTGTTAACACAATAATTTCGTTTATATATTCATTCTCCTGCACCAGGAATCACAACAGATACAACAACAACAAAAGTCCCGGGTGATATTAGCTAAAAATCGAACCAACCCCACGATTTGAAGGCAGGTTTACTATGAACTTGGGTACAGAATCCTTAAATTACTTGTTTAAAATTTGAATTATTATTATTTATTTATATTTATTACTCAATTTAATTCAAATAGTCGCGAGGATTCCCTGATAAATGAGACTATTTAACATGATCTTTAGTCTAGCAGAATATCATTTGTGACGTCAATGAGATCAAGAGTAGATCGCAACTTGAATTTGAACTCTTATAGGTATACTAGCAGAATTGGAGCCCTGGTCGACGCGCAAACGTGTGACATATTGGTCGATTGTTATGGATGATTTGTCGACGCAAGAATGAAATTCTCATCTGATCCAACTGCGAATACTAAATATTAAACCAGGGTCGTTTACCTCCGTTTCAGACGTTTAATCTTTCTAGTATAGACCAGTTTCATGGTTTATCTACCATGAAATTGGTCTATACTAGACCTAAGCAGAATGACTTTTGGGAGTCCATGCTGCTCGCTTATGAAAGTTATTCTTGCATTAGGATTTTTTTTTTTTGTTATTTCTCGTGGATGGTCGGATAGCGTTTAAACAAGCCATAGTAATAAGAAACATAGTAATAAGAAAGTGACATCTCGTACGCAAATATTTAGTTAAAAAAAATGATGTTTTCAAATACCTTTTTAATAATTAAGACGACTCCTAACGTAGAATTTCATTGCTTGAAATTCAACGTTGCGACAGTATTTTATTAATGTTGAAGTAGCATATATAAATTTAAAAGAGAAAGGGTCCAAAAGAGCAAACTCACTTTGAATATCAAACCGCCAAGTGTTGTAAAACTAATCCAAAAACACTTACGAGGAAACCCACAGAATGGACTCCATCCTACTTGTAGTAATGTAATCTTGACCAGACCCGTTTTCTCATGACCGCTGTAATATTTCACTTTTAATTATGCATTCCTCACAATGTAAACATTATGCATTGTCGGGTGCTCTATGCATTCTATTTCGTCTATGGTATAAATAAAGTATGCCCACCGTGCAAACTACATTATAATACGCCTAATTATGCTTTATGCTAATTATATGACGGAATCTCACTATTTTGTAAAAGGGGTGTATAATTTTTGTGCAAGTCGGTGTAGTGTATGGGAATTAGAATAGTGATGGTGATACGGTGATAGAATTAGTGGTGGGATTACTCTACAATAATTGTTCAGGTGTCATAAATTGTAATTAAAAATAGTTTAGTAAAATGAATCGGCGTTTTAAACCCTTTTATGGCTTGCGAATCGTTGTTTAATGCAGGGTTTTGGTTGTGGTATAGTCGATTTCGACGAGCTTCTTAGTGTGAATAATGTCGGTTTAATTTTGAAAATTTTCTAGATATTCTCATGTTAAAATGTCAGGCATATTACTAAAATTAAAAATGCGACAGATATAAAATTAATTGAAGTTTTTGCTTAGGTGCTTAGTTAGTCGAATTGATATCTAGATATATCTATTGTACATATCTAGATATTTGCCGTCACATTCGCAATATAGCTGAATGTGTCTACGTTTATCAGTTCAGTTTTAGTTCAGTTTTTATTCACGGGCCGTATCTTGTTTTAAATCTATTAATGTTTATTTTATGTGATTTTTCATGATGAATATCTGATTTTGAAGTGTTTTATTAATAATTGCATTCATCACGCGTTACCAAAATAAGCAGCTTGTACAATTCTCAAAATTACGTAAAACTTGCCATATGCTCGCCAGCCGTGTGAACGACAGCGTGAATGCAACATTCCGCTACAGCTGTGGGCGGGCGCGCAGCAGGTCGCCCGCCCTGCGCCTGCGCAGCTCCCGGCGCTCCGGCGGCGCCCGGTGAGGTAGGAGTGGCAGCCGAGATTCTTTCATTCTATATGGGAATTTTGAAGTTGAAGGGTGCAGGTGAATTCATAAAATCATATCACATAAATTATATAAATACTAATGTCTCTAATGTTTGTTTGTTTATTAATTTTCACGCTAAGTCCAAGTCAAATTCAAGTTAACATATTATTTTTATATATAAATTGCATATATTTTATATATAAGTTTTAATTCACCTACGGACACAAGCAACATAATCTTAATCTATACTATATAATGTAATAAAGCTGAAGAGTTTGTTTGTTTGAACGCGCTAAACTCTGGAACTACCTTAGTGTTTGAAAAAAATCTTTTTGTATATGATGAAACGGGCACAACTGTTTTACTTATAAATCACCTGTAAGTACGTAGCCGAATGAGTGTCCCCTATAAAAGCCACTCAAAAAAACTCGTTCCAAAAATAAATCCGGAAATTTCCAGCTCATGCATATTTCACACACTTAATTCATCATTTGCACCGATAAATTAAACTCTCATACAACTAATAACACACAACAATATCGTTCTTGACTCCACTGCGGGGAGTCCCCTATCCCTATTTCTCGAACTACCCCTAACTAACTGTGACGTATTCTGTTTCTTGTCCTACAAGATTTTCAGCTCAGGTGGGCCGTACCATCACGCTGTGAAGATTGAAGGCTAGGTAGGCCACAGTCAAGTTTAAGTACGTTACTATGAGGCACCATGAGAAATATAGGCGTAACTAAGATTTTTCTATACATTGTGTTACAATTCAATTTTAATATGCTACTAAGTTAAATTATAGGTTCTTTGTGAGAATGTCAACATACTGAGATTACAGGCGATGTGGGAAAAGTAGCTTTTTCATGCTTTTAATTTATTTAAGGTACAGATTACATAATTAAATTAATAAATAAACGTTTACACGCTCATACCTCTGCAGTAGGATTCCCTGCGTCGCAGATGGCATGGACAAACACAAGACAAATACCCAAAACCCGAGAACTTCATGCTCACCACATAAAGTGTGCCCAAAGGGACCCCTCGCTCCAAAGGCAGGGCTACTACTATCTAAGCGGAGGATTCGTTTTGGACTCGGGGTCTGATAATAATTAATGAAACTGAATTACTAGGGAACAAGAACAAGAAAAAAATATTGACTTTGTAATCAATCATGCACAAGCTGAATTTAATTATGATTTAATACCGCACTTTTCAAACTAAGGACTGATTCATTCTATATCCGCCAACCGAATACCTGCCGATGACAAAAAAAACGACAAAGGGAATCGAACCTATTCGCTTTTATCCTCTAAACCCTAAAGGGATACGGTTACCAACTTCAGGTGTCAAAGAAACTCATTCAGGAACGTCAACGTATCACGTCTTTTATACGAATATTATAAAAAAAAAATGAGAATGGATTGCGCAGGCAATCTCACAATCCAATATGGTAGCACAATAAAAGTTGTTATTTTAGGTTAGAGAGCCACTGTGGGATCCACACATACTATGCCACTCTTTATACGAAAATATTTAGTCTGTTTGTATGTCCATCGCAATTAAGTCGTAACAGAAATTTGGTTGGATACATTAAAATATGATTTCTCTGTCTGTTTTACATGTACTTTTATGATGCTGTTGTGATGTCAATTATTTTGAGTGTAATTAACAAAGAGTTAAATCAAGAAAATCAATGTAACTAATAGTAAAATATGCATTATTATTGCCTTTAATTTAAGCTTTTTAATTATAACAATTTGTAAGTCATTTTTACCAGCGTAATAAATCACATATCAGGAACAATTTTATATGGTCTAAAGAAAAAAATATGTTGAGTTGAAAATTTCAAATCACACTACGTAATTTATATGCGATACGCCAAAAACAAAGTGGATTAATTGCATCAAACGAAAACTACATTAAATGGATCTATTACTGCTACTCAATCGAGGTTTCTGACTTGAACCGAACCTATATTTAAAATAACCTAACCTACCTCTGACATTTGAGACCTATAGCGAACAAGATCTGAAGCTAATGATGTATTTTTTCGCTTTAGATCTGCCAGATTCACTCTCATTGACATTTCAAAGTCAAAAATCTTGATTTAATCAGTATTTTTTTTCCAAAATTATAAATAAATACTTACATGCGTTATTTGGTTCAGCTCACAGAAACAGGGGCAAAAACCTATGCGGTTAAAATCGCAGGTAAAAACTAGTAGGATTAATCATTCAATGCGTCACACGTGTAATTGAAATGCGATTGATTCAGAATGTAACGCTTGAGATTGGTTCGAGATGAATCGACTCTTCTAAGCTTTGATTAAAACGATAGTTCCTAATGTTTATTTTTCTCAAAAGGTATTGTTATGATTGCTCCAAATTTACTAATAAAATTGCATGATTCATTTTAAGAAGTGGCGTTTCTTATTTATTTTTATAGAATTCAACGGATATTGTAGATTTTGAGTTTGATATTATGCAAAATGTGTTAAATAAACATATAGATGTCATAGATTTTCGCTATTTCCATGTAGATTTAGACAGAGCCGCAATAGACCGCTTTTTATTTTATGGGTTACTATAATGTGAACATAGAAGTGATAAATAGTGAGCTCATTTTCGCTGTTCTTATCACATGAATAACTACGCTTGCCATTTCTTGTGAAATAAATCACTATATAAATAATAATTATAAAGCTTTTATTTACTCTCACAATAGCATGTTTTTTCAATATGAATATCATCATCTTTTTTTGTTTCGGATTTTGGATGTTTGTTCATGCCATCTGCGACACAAGGAATCCTAGTGAAGAGTGTGTAATATTTTTTAATAATTTTTAATGAAAAAAAATGTATGTACTTGTATGAAAACTCTGTAATTAAACGTATTCTTGAAACAAAATGTGTCGAGTATTCTTGCAGGCGACGACTCACGCGCCAGAATCCAATATGGCGGCGTGCCGGTGACAGCGCGCATTGTCAAACACAGAAACGACACAATCTTTTTTTCCTTTCTTTATTCCATCTTTTATCTTTTATTCTCACTGTTATTCTTTTATTCTACCCCGTGGACAATGGCGCCACAGTGCCCATGGCATTTTAGTTAAACCACGTTTTTAGACTTTGTTTTTGCTGATTCTTTTGTTTCCTTCATCTGTACTTTGGTTACAATGTGGGCTCGTAATTCTACAGTCACTAAGTAATTTATGACTTTCAATAGGATTTTCTTTGAAGGACGTTTCGCCTCCGTCTTCCTAATCTTGTTGTTTATTAAAGGCTTGAAAATATATTTGACTTTCACCAAAACCACATCATTAGGAAAAGGTATGGTGTATGAATATTAAGCCAATTATACTTTCCAATTCTTAAACATATAATAAATAGAAATAATGCTATGTTGTAGTGGTTATTTGACTCCGTAGCTTAGTAGTCCAGCCTTCGAAGCGAGGGTTTCCGTGTTCGATTCCCGGCTGGGGCAGACTGTGCGATGAGTGTAAAGTTTGTTCTTATGATTTTGGTGTTTGTATTGTGTTTCTGTATTTATCTTTGCCACCTGCGAAAAAAAGAATCCTCGTGCATTGTGAGTGTGTAAGCGTTACTTGCTTATATATCCCTTAATCATGATCATGCAGGTATATTTTTATTTTAATGTAAAATCATCATCAAAAAACCATCTAAGTGCGATTCAAAATCACACTGAAGGTCCTTTTCATTATAATTGTTTATTATTTGTTCCGCCATATTAATATTCCTATATTCTGTGCATATTTAAAGATAATTCCAGATAAGGACAGACAGACAGACTTTGTACGCTTAATAATAGGATTTAGTTTACTCATTGGGTAGGGGAACCGTAAAGAAAACATAAGTACAGGATACATCCTTCAATTTAATTCTTCTTTATACAACACAATTGGTTCGTGATCCAATTTTAATATGAATTAATTAACTCATTGTGCTTCTCAAGGACAATCAACAAAGCAATTCCCAAATTATATCATAACAGAACGAGTTTATCAGTGTTCACATATTTGTACCGGCATTGTGGCTAGGTTTTAAGGCTCACCCATCTGCCGGGATTGTCTAATCATTGTGCAAACCCAAGGCCGTGCGACAATGGCCACAGTATTGCCATATTATCCATTCATATAATAACGTTTATAAATACGTTTCGCTGTGGCATTGTGATTTGTCTCCCTGAGGATACAGTGAACAAAGAATCAACTATAAAGGCTGAAAGTTCGGGTATGAAAATGATAAAATTAGAACGGAATTTATTAAGATATTTTCGTAGTGATTGTGATATTCGCCTTTCGCGCACCATCCATGTGTGGCATTTACCTACAATTGGAAATATCAGGCTCCGCTTTGGACCATTTATTATTACTTAAAATAAGCTATAGCTCCAATATTTTTGGTAGAAAATACCAACGAATACGTTTACTTGTGAGTGTAACAACTTTACACGCACCAATAAACGTATTCGTTGGTGGTTCGTATGGTGGATTATTTGTTCACTTGTTTGTGAAAACAATCAAAACCTTGCTTACGTGTTAGAATAACGTAAAGGTTTGCTTTTAGCAACGTTTCATATCAATTTAACTTTCACATATGACAGCAAATGACTTCTCACGTATAAGATTTATGTAAAATTAAACTTAACTTTGCTTCTAAGACGCAGAAGCACTGAGAGATTCGCTTCTACGGGTTTTTGTCATGGTTCGGGCGTAACAAAGCTCTTGCAACCCGTCATTTTCGTACCTATTGGCTATTTTATAACAATAAGTCTATTGTCACAGCGCGAATTGGAAGAGGTGTATTGTGCCCAGCGGAATTCGTGAAACTGGAATTGTCTCAACAGTGTATAGTTACCCTCAAAATTAGCTGAACATCTCAGATGCCAGTCTGAGTAACAAACCTTGTTACTCACTTTGCTTAGTGTAAAAAGTGTTCTTGTTTTAAGGATCGTTCAAACAACTTATTTACTACATAGGTGATCTTGACTTTTGTTTACATAAACAGTTAATCTCAGGATAAAGATTATCAAGTATATTATTATTTATACGAGTTATTTATCACGATAAATAATCGTAAGTAATCGATTAAAATTCATCGTATTGTAAGTAATCGTGATATATATGGAGTTAACTAGAAAATGTTCATAATCATCATAGTTTTCATAGCATATAAACTTTACGGGTGCAACGGGGTGCGACGGGTTTTCTTATACTTAGGTCGGCGAGGATTGCTGTATTGCTTTTTTTATGGGCAGAGGTAACCATTTAACATGTGGTAGGCCTTCAGCTCATCCTGTGAATTCTGTTAGAAAAACATCGAAATAAAAATTTACTCAGCAGCTTGCTCAACTCAAAACTCAAACATTTATTTTATTCCTTTAGATCTCAAGTATCATTTGGACACGTCAAATTTTACACACAAGTAAACATATTCGTGTGCATATAACGTGTCACAGGAGCTCAAGGCACATTACATACGCAGAGATATGTCAAATTACAGTCAGCTTTCATGTTTTAGATGGTCTTATTTGTTAAGTTTGCGTCTGTTCCCCGATGGCGACTGTACCTACAGTTACCGATAACGAACTTTGCCGGGAGCGGACAATTTTCTTGTCATTCAAACTCCTGGTCCATTCGCAAGCGCTGTCAATGGCTGATGTGAATAAATATAATTGGTTTTTGTGAAGAAACAAGGTCAAGAAATCTGAAGAACACGAGGCTTTACCAAGCTGCCTAAGGCTTGCTTGCTAAACTTTCACCTGTTCTTAATGCTCTTTGTGGTAAGGATTTAAAAAGTATGCAGGAAAAATAATTTTATTGGATACTTTTAGTGATTAAGTAGTGTACCACTAAGTGAAGTGGCTAATTGAAGAAGGCGCGTGTAAGTTTATGCATAATTAGGGGGCCATGTTGCTCGGATGTTGTTGTTGTTGTGTAGGCGCCATGTTGTAGGCGATTACCCTTTGATTCCCTTATACACCCCTTCCCACCGTACCAGCCTCTAATGTTCCCACTGCAGGGACAACGGCCTACTCTCGATAATTGAGAGTGAATGGGCTCTGATCCACCACGGGAGCCCAATCCGGATTGGTAGATGTCACATGTCTTCGAATTTATGGTTCTAACACATGCCGGTTTCCTTACGATGATTTCCTTCACCGTTATATAATATAATTTTTTCAAGTGAAAAAACTCATTGGTGCGCGTGTTGGTTTGAACCAGCAACCTTCAGATTGAAAGTCGGCGTCTATGCCCCTGGGCCACCACGCTCTTTACACCCCTTGGGTGGTGCTAAAGGAGCAACCTAAAAAAGCAGTAGAAGTTGAACCAAGTTTGTGCCAAGAAGTACGGCCACCATATCTGATAATCTGCTCCCAAGTTGTGCTCTCACATTACTGTTCTCTGGGAGGGTGTGGATGCCGGTGAAATCACAGGCGTGTTACGTTAGATCCCTGTCTCGGGTGAAGAGAGCAACGCAATGTGACTTGGACTTTCTGATACTTGCGTCGGGAAAAACTAAGTCACATTATTGTTGTTATGGGCGGAGGTAGCCACCTAATATCAGATAGTCTTTTAGGTGGTACATTCACATTCGTTAATAAAAAAAATATATATATTAACTATCAATAAGTGTTTGGTGTTGATGAAGTATCATCAAGTAATTTCTCCAAACTATTAATAAACTAGCGGCGCCCCGCGGTGTTACCCGCGGTTAAAGAGACGATAGGAAATAATTTACAGAAGTTGTGTTTTTGGAAATCAAAAAAAGCTTTACTTTTTGAAGACCGTTTGTTATTCCAGAGCATGAGCCTTCGTTACAAA
Source organism: Aplocera efformata (assembly GCA_921293045.1). Taxonomy (NCBI): domain Eukaryota; kingdom Metazoa; phylum Arthropoda; class Insecta; order Lepidoptera; family Geometridae; genus Aplocera; species Aplocera efformata. The sequence continues at coordinate 13,639,333 of OV121039.1, forward strand.
TTTCATCCAAATCCGTTAAGGCATGAAAGAGTAACAAGCTTTCGCATTTATAATATTAGTATGATTAACAAAGGCGAAGACAAAGACCACTCAGAGAAATTATTTTCATTAACTCAAAGGAATGTTAAAAATAATAAACATTATCACCAAAACCCTACGTCCATTGTGAACGGAGCCAGTTCGTGATAATATTTGGATTCTGCTCAACCAGACCATAGAGTAAACACTACTACGTGTGGAAGAACAAAGGTAGAGTCCATTCACGACACAAGTCCCGCGGGATTCCTATGAACTAACATAAAACGATGGAAAGAAAGCTTTTACAAAGACACTAGCGCCTCCGTCGAAGGACTTCTTTCCTGGAGGCTGTACCTTTGTTGATGGGTCGGTCCACTTGAGCTCTGTATAGACATACGAAAATTGTATTTGTTTAAATCTCTTTTCGGCTTCTGTGATTTTGTGAATGGCTGCTGCTATATAAATATGGGCACCAATTATCTCGGCGTACGATGTGTATTAAATATTTTTCTACTGTAAGAACCGATTCATACAAAATTGTGAGAAACTAAACGTGTTGTGGATCTGTCTGTGGCTTTACTTAGGGAAAGCACGATTTGCTCGTTTTCTCATAAAATGTAAGCACGAGCTGGATATAACAAAGCATAGTAAGTACAAAGCGCGGTACAGCTTGATGTTGATTATTAATCTGTGGTAATTAGGCTTTTTGGGGGGTCCAGTTGTTCGCGTCAGTAGGTGTACCCTTTGATTCCTTACAAGTAACCCCTGGGTGGTACTAAAGGAGCAACCAAAAGTAGCAGGAGAACTTGTGCCAAGTCCGCCCGGAGAGGTACGGTGTGGTGGCAATACCTGGAATCTGCCGTCAAGCGGTAGATCTCGCATTGCTGTTCTGGTAGAAGGATGTGGGTGCCGGTGAAATCAAATACGCATGAGACGTATCACCCCTGTCTCGGTAGATAGACAAAGCAGAATGTACAATTTCTTGAACGATAAGTGAGAGAAACTCTTTTCATCTAAATCGTTCATCTAAATTAGCTCGTTTCTCACGGGATGTCATTGGGATATGATTACAGGATATAAACAGTACACCCGGATTTACTCGGTCAGATATCATAGCTCTAAGCCACCGTGTGAATTGATCGCATATCCGAACACCCCATGGAACCAAACAGACCATTCAGCAGAGGCATCAGACTGTAAAAATTAACTGATCTTGTATCTCTAAACATACGAAAATCATTTCTATCTATATCTGTCTCTTTGCTATTCCTTGCAACCCTTATGTCTCTACTGTAAGGTTTGATATACCCTGATTTGTTATTGTTATATTCTGTTATGTTATTATTTATCTATTGTGTAGCACCCTTTGCTTTTATAGAATTAGCGTCTCTTGTCTTACGCGATTGTGGTTAGATAACTGACTGTATGGGATTCGAATTCTACTTATAACTTTATATATTTATAAATTTTTGATTTATGGTACGTTACTTAATATTTGTTTGGAAGTTATGGTTTTGTTCCTTTAACTTGTTATCAATGTTTATGCTCACATACTTCCGAGTGTTTTAGATTACTAATTTTAATTCTACAAAAAAAAAGTTATTTTTTTGATAATTGTTTTCTATTTCTATAATTTTAGTCTTATTAACTGTATTGCACAATTATGTGTAGCTATCTGCCTTCTATGCTTTAGTTCGTAGATTCAAATTCGACCTAGAAAAAACATTTGTGAGATGAACATGATATCTCTTATGTTCCTGGGTGTTGATGTGAAACATTCTTACTGATAAATATTCTACAATGTGGTTCCTATAGTAAACTACGCTTACTTTGGGGCTAGATGGTGATGTGTGAAATATTCATGAATATTTATTTATTTATTTCAAGTTAAGAGATTAAGTCGTCTAAAACACCCGTAAATCTCTTTTAAAACATATATTTTTAACTAGATTTACCCACCCTACTCAGAGTTAATAATCTAACCAAGAGTAGAGTGGGATGTTTGTACCAAAATAAAACTAAGCATAAACACTAATTAGAGACGATAATTTATACAAATAAATAAAATTTACGTTTCTGTTTGTAATATCAAAATAACAGATGTTTACTAAATACATTTAAAATTGTACACGAAACATGAAAGTACAATTAAACAAATCTATGTCTGTGATGTTGCAGCTAATCTCCAAAACGGCTGGACAGATTTTGACGGGACTAAACTGGCAGATAGCTTATGTTATAAGGAGTAACATAACTACGTTAATTTTAGAAAAAGAAATGGGATTCCGTTCCAAAAATGTTAAATTCCACGCGGACGAATGCACGGGGAGCTATTTATTCCTAACATGAGTCTTTACTACATAGATCAATATATATATGTGTGAAGTCATCAAATAGTTCCGTAAGTCTGCTCTGCGTATTTCCATTCTAACATGTCGACTTCCATTATCCAAACTTGACTTGTAATTTAAACATACGACTGCTTCAAGCACCATTACGTACACAATACAAGAAATTAATTGTACAATTATTTTTAACTATTGTACTAAAACGGTAGTTACTCTCGAGTGGCACGTGGTACTACAAAACACTTCTTAGAGACCACTCATTATGCTTTAATGGTCTTACTTTTGAAAGAAAAAATTGACTTCTTCAGTGGCTTACAAAGTTAAAACTAGTATAGTCACAGCGCAATTTGGGATCTACACAATTGTGATAAGGCATGGAGTGGGTATTTCTGATCGTGGCACAGCCACGATGAAACGTTTATTCAAAGTTTAAACTGTCAGATAAATTGTCGACCTCGAAATTAGTTGTTCGGATTCACAGCTAGTAATTACAAAACTGTGGTATTTTAATTTGAAAATGGTATACTCTTTTAAATGGATGACGTTGTGGTTTTCGTTTGTATGTGGGCCAGCGTCTAATGTTTGTGTGTTTAATACACGTGTTTTCTTCATTGTCTAATATTAATGCTTTGTCACGGAGTATTATTAAATTATAAATGGATACAATGGTGAAAATATCCTATTAAGGGTAAGGCTCTCAATGATACTCGCTTGTCTGTACGTATTCACGCAATATAATAATATAATATAATATTATATAATAATTAAGTAGTAACGTGGTTATTTGAGTGAATGACAATTTTAATAATTCAGCATAATTTCATGAACTTGCCTAAGTTTATGAAATTATGCTGTATTCAGAATAAATATTACATTTTCTTATATGTCGCCTTAAATTATACACGGACAAGGTGGTTAGGTATTTTTTATACTACAGACTTCTTAAAGGCTCACCTGTTAAGTGGTTACCTCCGCCCATAACAACAGAGCCAAGTCGCCTCTCGTAGATCCCGTCACCCGAAACGGGGATGTTCTGATGCGCATATGATTTCACCGGCACCCACACCCTTCCAGGGGGTACGTGTAGGAATTCAAAAGGTACTCACCAAAGACGCAAGCAACGCGACCCGCTAAAGTACCTATATTTGCTACCTACGACTGATATATTTAACTTTTGTGAAAACTACATCTATTAAAAATCTAATGCTTACTTCAAATACCTGTACCTAACTTTAATCATTATATTTCTAGTTATTAGTATACAACTAGTGTTCGTTGGCAACCCTTATACCGCCATCTTGTCTGCCAGTAACAATTACTGTTTCTATCTTCTCATAGGTTAAAACCTTGATACGTTATATTTCTTATTCGTGTTCCTTTTTCGAAACCACTCGGCGTCGCCATGTCTGCTCCGTAGGAACCCGTTTCGGCTATCAATTTCAAAATGGACACGTTGTTTTTTTTTTAATGATTAAGAATCCGACTTTATCGTATCAAAAGAATTTTGACATCTTAACATAGGGCTGACTTAAACTTAATTCAACGTTATTAAACGCTAATAAACATCAAAGAAACAATATTTAAGTAATTTTTCAGTTCATTACCCTAGAGGTAAATTTTAAAGTTTAGATATAGAAAAGTCTATAGTTGTCCGTACCAGCCTTTAATGTTCCCACTGCAGGGACACCGGCCTACTCTCGATAATTGAGAGTGAATGGACTTTGATCTACCACAGAAACCCAATCCGGATTGGTAGATGTCACATGTCTTCGAATTTATGGTTCTAACACATGCCGGTTTCCTCACGACGTTTTCCTTCACCGTTTCGAGAACGTGGTATTGCGCACATAAATTTTTCAAGAGAAAAAACTCATTGGTGCACCTGTGGGTATGAACCAGCAACCTTCAGATTGAAAGTCGGCGTCTATGCCCCTGGGCCACCACGCTCTATAGCGTATGAGATTGTAATAAAGTGTAAGTATACATGATTACTCATTAAAAATGATTTTTTAAATTTTAAACCAAATAGGGAATAATGCAATTCATACTTGCTGATAGTTTTACTATAGCAAACATTACGCACAATCATCGAAGACACAATAAAGAAATCAGTGAAGGAATAAGCTCCTTACAAACTTCGGTAGCTCAATGCCTGGCCATTATCAAAACTGCTGCATCATTTTAATCAGTTCTGTTATTTATCATCCTCCCCTCAAAGAAATCATTTTTAAAATAAACACAAAGAATATGTTCTGGGGAATGCGTTACAAAAATATGTAAAAGATTTTTGAGATGCGTTCTGTTAACAGGTGTACGTACAGCCTTATTGGTGTTGCCACTCTTTGATAACACTGAAAGAGACGAATCACAAAAACAGTTCAAATCAATTACTAACAGTATAACCAAAGAAATAAAGTGTATTATTCTTTAAATTTTCGTTTTAAATAAGATCTTTTGGATCGTTATAAATATTCTGAAGCGAAGCTTTCTCAATGAACTTTTTTTAGTGTCTACTTAATGCCATTTTGTTTTTATTCGTCGGCTACATATGTTTTTTCTATGACTGTGCGGCAATCTTTTGATTAATACACTCGCATTAAGTACTGTTATGAATATCGTACGAAGAATAGTGGTTAATGTATTTATATTATATCAAAACTCCACATTTTATGGGCAATTAAACATTATATTTATATTTTTTTTAACATAATAAATATAGGGATTACCATTGATGTAAGCAATGTTCGGAATTATTCTCAATACAATCAAAGAGCTACAGAAAATAATTCTTTTCATGATGAAGGAAAATAGTGTTGCCAATGCACCCAACTCAAATATGATTATATTAGTCACAATCAATGTACACAACTTATGAGAGAAACGCTCAATACATTTATGAAAAAACCGGATATAAATTATAGAGGAAAAGATACCGCTAATAACAATCCAAAACGGAAATACCATATCATATCCTAAAAGCAATCCTCAATAGCTTGTATGCGCATGAGTCGTTTTGTGCAAAGAAATGGATCAAAGTCGGTGAAAAAACGCAAAAATATGATATTTGTTAATTATCCCATGCACTTCAGACTGCCGGTTGCTGGTTTGAAAAATAATATATTATATAAAATCATTTTTGTCTCAAAAGAGATAGAAGCGAATTTTGTGTAAAAGTAGTGAAATATTAGTTCTAAATCATTAAGCATAGTTCACATGCGTTGAAAGCCCCTGTTCGTCCGCGTTTAAGTCCGCCCCATTTAACCGGATCGAATCGGAGTTTGCACAACAATCATTCTTTACTCGATCGTCAGTTTTTTCGATCATTTCACATTGTCCCACAGATAATGTTATATTTTACATTGTTCCACAGATAATGTAACATTTTAGCTAGCTTTATGTTTGTTGTGTACTCGCGTGGAAATTTGATTAGTCTTGTTGTGCAGATGGTTGTAATTTACGCGATTTCGATAAATCACTGATTTGTATTGTCTGCCATTATTAACGCCATTGAAAATTGATGTTTTGGTGAATGTTTTTTTCATTCTAGTTGTAGTATCTGTGTTATTTATTTAAACGTTTTAATTGAAGCGCTTTTACAGGAGTTTGTCATTCGAAACTTTTTTTATAAGTATAAGTAATATTCGCAATAGATATAACTTGGATGGGTGACAAATTAGCCTGGTATTTAAGCAATATCTAAAAAAAATCGTACATTTCATATCTCATTTGGTAATAGTATTGGGACGAGATTTCTATATCCGGGCAGGGCACACATTGTAATGAGGTAAAGTTTGGTCTCGAGTCTTGGACGTTGTGTTGGTATGTGTTTATGCATAAAACTATGACACGGGGAATCATAGTGCCAGGGATCATGGACGTGTATGTATATTTTTACCAAGATGTATACCAACATTCACGTTGCATTCTTTGACTAAAATATAGTTTTAAAAAGACAAAAATCAGCTACCTCAAGCCATACGATATCATTTATGCGCCCGTCACGGCAAACAACAAAGGTTCAACGTTTTATAAAAGCAAAAATATCCTTATGAATTCTGTCCGATTGCCGGATACGAGGGCGACATGATAAAAACCCTTTTTCGAGTGTTAATACCGTGACAAATGTCGAATTTATGCGATTGTGGTGGCTGGGACACCCCGCTGTGGTCGCTGTGGACGAAGGTCCATGTATACTGACCTCTTAGCTTGTGAAATGATTACAAATTATGAATGAAAATAGGTGTCAGATTAAATTATGAATATCGGCAATGCGTCTAAGTGCTTTCATAATTTACTGTTATCGCTTGGAAATCTGTTTTTGGTTATTTAGATTGGCTGGTAAGAAACTGAGTCATAATTTTCTGTTTGACTTTGTGTCATAGCCATTAAAATTGCATTTAAACTGATAATTAATACCATTATTTTAACCTGATTTAAAAATCGTATAAACAGACTTCAATACTTTCATCACTTGTTTTACGTAATTTCTCCGTGACCTTGGAGTTAAATTACCTAATTATATAAGAATCATCCAAATTGGACCATAATTGGTGAAGATATCACGTAACAAACATACAAATAAGTCATACCTACAAACGGATTAATAACCATGCTTCATGCTTTTTTTGAAGTCGGTTAAAAGTCTGTCATTATGTAGTAATATTTTCTAAAGTGTATATACAATTTGGAAAAGAAAAAAAAAAGTAAACAAATAATCTTAACAGAAATCCAAAGATTAATTATTTTTATATCAAGTTATTTTTATAAATCAGCGATGTATTTATGTTACGTAAATAAAATAATGCACGATGTTGTAAACTTCCCATAAAATATGGTAAGGACAAAATTCAGCAGGTGTAAATCGAGCCTTACACAATTTAACATAAAAATTATATATCTTACGCGTACCTGCCACGGCCGGAGTTTTATTTTTAAAAGCTGCGAGCCGCTGGTGACGTCATGGGGGATACAGTAGCTTCTCAAGCTGTGAAGATGAAGATCGGAGATTAATCTTCATCAAACATATATCATTTAGCTTAAGTATTTCTGTTTTTTAATCTGTGTTAACGACGTTTTAATAAAATGTCATGCTGTGCACAGTAATTAAATAATGGATTTAAATGAAAATTCGAAACCGCCATTTTGAAAATGTTTACCCGCGAAAGATAAATACAAATCAAAACACAATCGGTCTTATTACAAAACGTGGACTAACGTTACACTAGGTTTAAACCACCAATAAAACATGGATATTGGTGATTTAAACCTAGTACTAAAGTAACTCCATGTTTTGTAATAAAACCGCATATAAGTTTTGTTTAATATTTTGAGAAATGTTCCTTAAAGTTGAATTGTGAACGTGTTTTTAAAAATACGTACTTATTAAACAAAAATTAGACTGAAGTATCGACTTCAAGTGTCGTCTTCCCAGGATTTAAATTTAAGGTAATCAGTATTATATAATACATTTCCTTGAATTAAAGAAGATAAAAGAAGCAGCTTTGTTCAAAAAAAAAAATTTAATATAGAAGTAACTTTTTCTGCGTGATTAATTCTAACTTATCGTTGTATTCTTTCGTCTTAATCTATCAAACATTGTTTTAAAATATTACCTATTGTTCTTTCCTGCCTTTTATAAGGATCTTAGGCACATATCTTAGAACATCAGAATTGAACATAATCTACAATAGCATGAATTGGAAGTGAATTTGGAATTTAAATTAATGTTTATAAATTCTGGAATTTAAATTAATGTTTATAAATAAATTATATATATCAATAATATCGCCAATAACAGAAGCCTTGATGATTCCAATTCCAACAACTTATACAATTCTTCAAATTTCAACCATATATTCTTTAATATAAGGAATTACTGGTTCTTTTTCAAAAATAGATTAATTTATCCCGGTGGCAGTATTTTTGGAATCTTTGTGTTAATTTAATTTGATCAGCCTTGGTTTTTGATATATGACGGTTGTGGCGACATATTTCAAATTTCTGTTTTTCGTTCTCAGATCTTGACCGTTTAGATAAATTTTTGCGAAGCGTGTAATCAAATTATTCTACCTGTTGTAATAAAAATATTTCACCATTATGACATGTCATACCACAGAATAAAAATGGATTGATATTTTATAGACCTGTAATTAAAAAAAAGATCTGTCAAAAGATCAAAGAGTGACGGCATACCTATATGAAAAAAAAACAATAATTTCTAATTCTTTGCAACTATTTAATGAGGTAAAATTTTCATGGAGCGTGGAGGCCCAGTAGCATAGACGCCGACTTTCAATCTGAAGGTTGCTGGTTCAAACCCACACGTGCACCAATGAGATTTTTCACTTGAAAAATTTATGTGCGCAATACCAGGTTCTCAAAACGGTGACGGAAAACATCGTGAGGAAACCGGCATGTTTTAGAAACAAAAATTCGAAGACATGTGACATCTACCAATCCAGATTGGGCTCCCACGGTAGATCAAAGCCCATTCACTCTCAATTATCGAGAGTAGGCCGGTATCCCTGCAGTGGGAACATTAGAGGCTGGTACAGAAGTTTTCAACTGGAAAAAAAAATACACAAAAATGAAGCTGCATGCCTATAAAAATTGTTGCATGTCATCAAACTTTATTTCCCTATACCCAGATAGTCTTACAGCGATTCTGTTAGTAATATAACGAAAAAAATTACTGTGTACACGCGAATCCGTATACTTTACGAGTAAAAGACCCTAGCACGCGATGCGGCAGTCCTCACTCAACATCACGAATTCATTGATCTTTAGCTATCGAGAGATGCAATTAAATGTTTGTATGTAGACAATAGATATTAGCAGCATCAAACTGTTTCCCCCAATTTTGTTATCAACAGTTCTGAATAACTTCCCACTATGGAAATTTAAAAACGTTCCGTACCAGCCTCTAATGTTCCCACTGCAGGGACACCGGCCGACTCTCGATAATTGAGAGTGAATGGGCTCTGATCTACCACGGGAGCCCAATCCGGATTGGTAGATGTCACATGTCGTCGTATTTTTGGTTCTAACACATGCCGATTTCCTCACGATGTTTTCCGTCACCGTTTCGAGAACGAGGCATTGCGCACATAAATGTTTCAAGTGAAAAATTCATTGGTTCACGTGTGGGTTTGAACCAGCGACCTTCAGATTGAAAGTCGGCGTCTATGCCCCTAGGCCACCACGCTCTCAATTTAAAAACGTATTTACGTTAAAATAACCCAAAAAAGATCTCAAGGATTTTTAAGAAAACGCAGTAGACATAATCTCATTTGCTCCTCACCTGAACCTGTGTCCTCGAGGCAAGCTGGCACAAAAATGGCATTTTGACACTCACGTCCAGAAGCCGAAAGAATGTTAATCGAATTGTATCAGATCTTATCTTGTAAGACATTGTGTGTTGTGCTCCTGAGTTTGTCTTGTACGCTTTGGAGGTGTTTTAATTTTCAACAGACTTCAAAAAAAGAGGTTGTATGTTCCACTGTATAATAATATATATGTTATCGCAATAACCGATTTGGTAAGTTCATTTTTTTGAAAGGATATGCTTTCCATTAGGATATGCTTGGTTGGTTAATTAAAATAATATTTCGCTAACAAAGTTGATCCATGTTATTATGCATACAATAATATCTTGTTACCCTTACACAACAGGTAACTATGCTAAGCCTCATTATCTCAAAATATCATTTAAAAACACCTAAGAAACAATCCCATTCAATCACAAACTAACAATGACCGTAATGACACGAAGAAAACCCAGTAATTACGTTCTAAGTATGATGTTACGACTCTATGTGCTAATTGGTACAAACGAAGATACATTAAAATATCACTTCAAAAATTCAATCAAAAAAGATCGCTCACACGTCGGATTAGCGTTTAAAATCAAAAAACAAAACATACATCTTTGAGGAAACATAGAGTAATAAATTTACCGTAGGCGGCGATGTTCGTGATTTGGATCCTTAATTAAAAACTTTTTATGACGCTGTAAAAATGTCTGAAGATAAGTAGATTTATGAATATTATTACATCTCAGAGTGGACCTAAATATGACCTAAATTTTTTGAAGTTGATTTTGAATCACCAGTTTATTATATTTGGGGCCGTTGTCATGTTAATGTGCAGCCATAGCCAAATAAACGAGTGATAAACGAGTGTTTGTAAACTTTAATAAAAAAATAGTGAGCACAATTTATTAGAAATTATAAAAATTTGTATTAAGATATTTTTTCATAAATATTTTGGGCGTTCTATCGTAAGGTGAAAATTAATAAAGTCTTTAAAAATATATTTTTGTATAGATCCGTATTTTTTATATGAAAGAGTAAGTGTTTTGTGGTAAGTAGTTAGCAAGACGCAATATAATCTCATTTAGCATGCCTCGCAGCCTTCGTTTTTTAACATTTTGTAAATCCCCTACATTCCCACTTAAAACATATTTTACCAACCCGTTTCTCACTACTAAAACTTATTTATATATTACGTAGTCCATACAAACAGCGTAACAGTTTTTATTGGAACGTTGGCCAGTTCTATCTGTTCGTACCCCTGCCTCGGACCGCCGCGCCGGCCGGTAGCTCATCATTAGGAATCTTACGAGTTTAATTGGTCTCTATATATCACCGTACGTCTGTCTGTCCAACACCTGAACGTTTTATTACACAGTAGCAGCTATAAACTTGTGAAACACGAATATTTTACGTGGCATTGTTGGGGAAATAGGAAACCCGGTTGTGGAGTGGCTAGGGGGAAATTTTATGATATTTTCATAATAAATTTTTTATGATAACTTATTTATTCCTCGAAATCACGTGGGTTATCGGAGAAAGGGGGATTGGTGCTTCTCCAACACTTCATACTACGATTCCCTTTGTAGGTGGTTCATAGCTCTTCTGTGGAGATAGTTAACATATCAAGTACCTAGCTCATCACCAGTTGCTCGCGTGTACCCCTTCATTCCCTACACCTACCCCCAGGGTGGTGGTGGAGCAGTGGAACTTGTGCCAAGTTCGTCCGGAGAGGTAGTGCTCGCATTATTGTGTACCGGTGGAAAGGTGCGGGTGCCGGTGAAATCGCATGCGCATGAGACGTATCATCCCCGTCTCGGGTGATGGACGCAGCAGGATGAGTGCGAGTCAGTGTAAAATCCAAATCTTATATTGAGTCGCATTACTGTTGTCACGGGCGGGGGGCGCCACTTACCACCAGGTGGGCCCTCAGCTCGTTCCGTCACTTACTCACGTACAAAAAAATTAACTAGGAATTAACAACTAAACATTTTAACAGTCTAGTTTTTTTGCCGTGTTATTGTCTTAGTACTCAATCACTAGAACGGCACACGTGAATATGTAATATTATCTAGGGGACGCCTAATTTCCTGTAGCACAGTGTAACACTTAAACAGGAATAAGTGCATCACTTAACATGTTTATAAATATTTGTGCAAGAAAGCATTTTGTTTTTTTAGTTATATGACTATTTTTACCCTTAGTTCCGTGCTACCATGCTTTGAAATGTCGGTACATTTTGATGTCGGACAGATGGACGTGAAAATCGACTTTTTTATACTTTTAAAAATTAATAAACTTGGCATAATTATTAAATACTATATTTTTTTTACAAACTGACTTTCATACTTTTTTGGCGTTTCGAATTAGTTGCAACACTCGTTCACATTAGAGAGACTAGAGAGAGAGGCGACTAGAGAGAGAATGAGACGACTATATCGTAATGACCTGGCAGTCAACTACCCTCACTTAGTCTTCACGAAATTCCGGTTATCGGCCAAAGCATGAACGAGCGAAAACGGCCGATTGTACATATGTTAAAAGAAAGACAACTATTAACAAAGACGCTCATTAATTATCAATGCATTCCCTTATTTTTACGGCTGACATGACATTATAATAAATATATGAATGATTGCCATTATCCCTACGTTAATTTTATTTACATCCTTGCCAAAATTCCTCACCTTGATTTCAGAAGTAAAATTAAAACAACATATACTAAGCTCATCATTCTTTCAGCACAAAACCACACATTAGTGTTGCCTATAAAAATTAATCGTTCACAATAACGAATCAAAGGAGGTCGGACATTCCAGACATGCCTGGCTTGCCTGACACCTTTTGTCTGGTTGAATGGCGTGTAAACACCGAGCCTATTCTGGTTTCGATGGCATGTGAATTCTTGTAGACAGCTCACAAAAGACCTCTTGTTTAACGACAAAAGTATAACTTTATGAATATCGGAAAAAATATTGTATATTCTTTGTCATTTACATTTAGGTCAACTTTGAACAAATCAAAAATGAACGTTGACTGCTTAAGTTAAAATTATAAGTAGTTACAAAAATAAACTTAATTAAAATGTTATACTAAATCTCAACAAAACATACGGTTTAGAACCTAACAGTGGATTCTGACAGCATCCTTTTACAACTACTACCAATACAAGAGTTTTGTAGCGCCACAATTTTATATTACATGCGCGAAGCACAGATAACTATATTAATTTGTTGGAAGCAACCCTGTAAGCATAGAGTATATATAAAAGAGTTTCGAACAAAATGTCACGTCACGTTTAAAAAAAATACTGATATGCGAGTTCTTATTTTAAAAGTATACATTTTTGTTCATCTGTGACGATATCGAGTTCAAATACCTATGCGTTCTCAATTTAAAAGCAGAGCAGCTATCACCTAATTTGATAATGGCTAATCACTGAATTGACAATTTGAATCACATTGCTGCAGCTCCGTACGGCATTTCTCATTCAGTACCGAATGACGCGTATAGTTTAAAGTAACGTAAGAAATACTTATTCATCAGTAGAAGCCTTACTGTACGTTAGTATTATAATTACTATGATATTCAAAATTAAAAGCAGTTCCTTATTGTAGATTGAATAAATATTTATGGACAATTAACACAGTGCATTCTAGCCCCAACTGTTACTCTGAGTTGAGGATGTGTGATGTCAGATGTGCCTGAATTTCACCGGCAGCCCCCCACTGGAACAGTGCTTAGCGGTGGACTATCATGTGTAATGATAGTACTAAATTCTACTGCTAGGCGGACACGTGTAGACTCTGAGGATATCCATATGCATCTACGGATGCGAGCAATATGGTCACCAATTCTTTAAATAAACAGAAGTCATAAGTTGTAATACATAAGTATGCAAAAAATATTGCGTGTTATAAAAATCAATAGGAGAATCGGACATCTCATAAATTTTGCAGTCCCCGGATTCGATTCGATATTTGAATATTTAATTTTAAAATCGTTCTAATCTCAAGGACGTTGTGCGGTTTGTTTTAGGTGCCAACATGAAAAACTGTGAAAAGGGTTGTCATTTTAATGTTGGCAATAAACGATTTCATTCGTCCCGAACGAATGAATGGTTCAGTTGTTTTTTTTTTTAAGTTTAATTGAAAGACTGATAACATATTGGCAAAAAGTGATAGAAATCAGCGCACTTTATTAATTAAGATAATAATCAGTAGCCTTGATCTATAAATAACGGCTTCGTAGCTTAGCACGTAGTTTTCAAAGCGAGGGTCCTGGGTTAGATTCCCGGCCATGGCAGACTGCATGATGTTTGACTGTTGTTCTCGGGTCTTGGGTGTTTGTCTTTGGTTTATGTGTTTGTCCATGTCACCTGAGTATGAAACGTATGTGTAAATTAAGCTCCTCAATACTGGGTTTAGGAAAAAAAATAGGAATAACAAGTAAATCGTTCTTATGAGCCATCAGCTCGTTCAGTCACTTAAGTTACATAAAAAAATACTCTTTGAAGATCAGACAGTCAAAATACGTATTAGATCTAGTAAGTAATAGAATTACGGTACGAAACCCGAATAAAAGCAATTAAGTATAATATACAATAATACTAAGGATTATACTGAATAGTGATTAACGAGTGACTCACGAAGGTGATGTTCAAGGTTAAACTACATATTTTAAACAATACAACACGAATCGTTCACGAAATATGTGATGTCCGTATAATTATTCATAAAAATGACTACACGCTGTGATTTACTGCCTGTCACGCCGCAATAGGGTCGCGGCAAAGACAAAGATGTGATGGCGCGGGGGGATTACCTACCAGAAACAACTGTGGGTTCTGTAGAATAAGTCACACTTAAAATATCTCGAATCTTTTTTAATTAACAAAAGGAAAGCTGTTGAGCAGTATTAGCCTCTAATGGTTCCACTGCAGGGACCGGCCTACTCTCGATAATTGAGAGTGAATGGGCTTTGATCTACCACGGAGCCCCGGATCTAGATTTCTTCGTATATTTGGATCATGATATGCCGGTTTCCTCACGATGATTTCCTTCGAGAACTTGGTATTACGCACATATATTTTTCCAAGTGAAAATCTCAACAGTGCACGTGTGGGTTTGAACCGGCGATCTTCAGGTTGAAAGTCGGCGTTTGTGTCCCTGGGCCACCACGGCCAAATCGGGAGATGTGAAACATGATAACATAAGAGAATGTCAGTTTGCCGCCACGTCTTACGTCAATAAATGTTTCTTGTCAAAACTTTGCAAATGTCACTGTCAATAAACACTTGCGTACACAATCACGCTTTCTTATTGCGAAGATTGCCATTTGTCAACCCTATACGACACTTCAAAAAAGGAAAAGAAGAAACAAGAAACCCCTAATTGTTTATTTAATATGGATTTTCGAAAAATGTATTGTTTAAATGCTTACAATTATAATTATTATGTATAAGTAAGAACACGCAAAAGTACTTTAGAATTTCGTTAAAAAAACTAGAATATTATATAACTCATGTTGTTTAATGTAGAATCCCCAATATTATCATTGTTTTCATAAAAATTAAGAATGGTAAAACTACCCATGCCTAGATCGCGCTAACGTTGCGTTTTGGCGAAACAACAAGTCATTTGAAGATTTTTTAATAAATTGAGAGTTTTCTACACATACCCGTTTTTTCCATACCAGTCGACAAACATTGGTCCTAACGAGCGGATTAGAAATCGTGTTATAGTTGTGCGGTGCGTATAGTAGTGAAGTGAAGTGCGAAAAATAGTGAAGTTTTGTGAAAATAAATTGGATTGCATTATTGGATTGTTGGACCTGGTACCGTGAGTAATAGACTATAAATAGTGAAGTGTCAAATTAAAAACAAATAAAACAATATTTGAACTCATAAAATATCCTTAGACTTTTGAAATTTGTGTCATAAAAACTTAGAAATTTGGAGTTACAAATAACATTTGGTGAAAAAGACTGAATAAATTTTAGAATAAATAAAAATAACTTAGAATCATTTGTGTAAAAATAACATTGCCAAGTTTTGGGTAAAAAAAGGACTTAGAAAAATTTGCAAACAGTGATCTCATATTAACTTTACATTTCAATAATTCATAACAATGGAGCAACTTCAAAATAGTCAAATAGAAACCTATAATCTCATGAAAAAGTTGCTAGATAATGTCAAGAAGTTACCAAAAGAGAGAATTACTAGAACACATTTGGAAGCAAGACTAGAAATACTTGAAAATTATTGGCAAAAATTCCAAAACAAACACGATGAGTTAGCTGTGGCTTCTGTAGATGAAAAATCAAAGTTAATTTACTTCAAAAACAACTTGAGCGATGATTGTCTAGAATGCTATTTGGATTTAAAGACTCGTATCAAGGAAAAATTGAATGCGATGGGTGACACTAAACAATCAACATCAAATACAATGTCCATAGATAGTTTAACTCCAGCATGTAATGTAAAACTACCCGCAATTCAAATCCCAAAGTTTTCGGGTGAATATAAGGACTGGACTTCCTTTCATGACTTGTTTAAATCACTTATACATGATAACGCCTCATTGAGCAATGTAAACAAATGCCAGTACCTCAAGTCCAGTTTACATGGTGAAGCCGAAAACCTGGTTAGGCAAATTCCTGTTACAGACATTAGCTATGAAATTATGTGGGAAACGCTTAAAAGGAGATACAACAATCGCAGACACGTCATAAATTCGTACTTAGGAAGATTATTAAATCAGAGAAAAATCACCAACGACACACCTAAAGCTATTAGAGAAATATTAGATACGACATCTGAATGCGTAACGTCATTGAGAGCTATTGACATTCCCACAGACAAATGGGATGATATAATTGTTTACATAGTCATACAGAAGCTAGACACAGAAACACATAGGCTATTTGAACAACGCATAGAATCATTCGATAGACTTCCAACTTGGAAAGACTTGTCAGAGTTTTTGGAGTTACGATTCAGAACACTAGAAACAGTCAAAGGCAAAGACATTCAGCCTCACCCGAGACACACAACAGCAGCCAAAAGCTTCACAACAAACGTGACCTCATCTTTGAACTGTATGTATTGTGGCGCAACAGATCACAGAATCTATTCATGTAAGAACTTCTGCCTACTAGAGATCAATGACCGACAAAAGTTCATTCAAAATCACAATATTTGCTTCAATTGCTTAAAGAAAGGTCACTCAATGAAAGACTGCACTCAAATGACTTGCAGAAAATGTGGTCGTAAACATCACACCCTACTACATGGATATAACGTACCAGCTGCTGGCGCGGGCGCAATTAAAACATCACAAGTGTCACAACCCAATCAGATAGTAAACGCCGCAACAGTAAAACACATCGATGGAAACCTAGATCAGAAAACCTCCATAGAAACTGAAAACATAGAAAGTATCACCATGAAATCATCCATGGATACTTCTCCGGTAATACTAGCAACAGCGCTTGTCACAGTGCAATCACATAGAAATAATAATATTCACACTCTTCGTGCGCTTGTTGATCAAGGATCACAAGCATCTTTGATCACGGAAGGAGCGTGCCAAGAACTAGGTCTTAAAAGGACTCCTATTCATGGAACTATAGCTGGCATTAGCTCAAACCATACAGTCACCAAATCACTCGTTGAGTTTGAAATCATGTCAAGACATGACCCAAAGACAAAATTTAAAGTCAATGCATATGTTCTGAGAACTTTGACTTCATACATCCCACAGCGTACACAGACAATAGATTGGCCACAACTCAATAGTTTGAAACTAGCAGACCATAAATTCACCCATCCAGGTCGAGTAGATCTTCTCTTGGGAGCAGAAATATTTGCCGATATAATTCAAGAGGGTGTACTGGTTCATAGAAACGAGAAAAGTTCACTTGTGGCACAAGAAACTACACTAGGTTGGTTGATATCTGGAAACAACGAAAAAACAGATCACCAACAAAAGTCAGCCTTCATTCATCATACCAAACTAGAAATTGATAGAACATTACGTAGATTCTGGGAGCTTGAAGAAGTAGTACCTGCAAAAAGGATATTAACAAATGATGAAAAAACATGTGAGAAACATTATCATCAAACACATAGAAGAAAAGTAGATGGAAGATATGAATTAAAATTACCTTTCGCTGTTAGTCCTCCAGATATCGGCGAATCAGCCTCATTAGCATTAAAAAGACTAGCCGCAGTAGAACGCAAATTCAAAGCGAATCCAGAATTAGAAACCAGATACCAAGAATTTATGCGAGATTACCTCGACAAAAACCATATGGAACCCGTTACACACATTAACGTGCCCAACAACAGTGTTTGTTACTTACCGCATCACGCCGTGATCAACGAGCAACATCTAACTACTAAACTCCGTGTAGTTTTCGACGCCTCAGCAAAAACTAGCAATGGAAAATCCTTAAACGACAACTTGTTAATCGGGCCCACACTACAAAGTGACTTGAGGGACATAACACTTAGGTGGAGAAGACACTCCATAGTTTTAGTTGGAGACATCCGTCAAATGTATAGACAAATAGACATTGAAGAGAGTGAGCGAGATTTTCAAAGAATTGTATGGAGATGGAACGTTAACGAGCCTATCATCAGTCATTACAGATTATCAACGGTTACCTATGGTACTTCCTGTGCGCCATATTTGGCAATCAAAACACTTAAACAACTAGCAGATGACGAGAAGGATAACTTCCCAGAAGAAACGATAAACGCACTCTCATCAGACTTCTATGTCGACGACTTACTCACAGGAGCTCCTACAATCAACAGAGCTGTCGCACTCAAAGCTAGCTTGATGAAACTTCTAGACAAGGGAGGATTTGTATTACATAAATGGGCATCAAATTGTTTGAACATAGAAACTCCGACTGAAGATACAAGGAAAATCTTAGGCATAGACTGGAACGATAGATCTGATAAATTCAAACTGCATTTTGAGTTGAGAAACATAGATAACGAGAAACCTACCAAAAGAACAATTCTGCAAGATATAGCCAAGCTATACGATCCTGCGGGTTGGTTAGCCCCCATAGTAGTGAGAGCAAAAGCCTTTCTACAAAAGCTGTGGAAAGAAAGTATTGATTGGGATGATCAACATCCTGAAACACTAGAAACAGAATGGTTGACATTTCGTAAAAACCTAAGCAATATGCCAACAATAGAACTAGATAGATGGATTGGTATGTCGGACAACATGGTCAATGTTGAAATACACGGATTTTCAGACGCATCAGACATGGCATATTCCGCAGTCGTTTATTGCCGCACTATCTTACCAAATACAATCAAAGTCACGATGATAGAAGCTAAAACTAGAGTAGCACCTGTAAAGAAAATATCAACACCGAGATTAGAACTATGTGGGGCGGTTCTATTGGCAAAACTAATCGACAGAGTGAAAACTGCGCTCATCATCCCAGCCAAAGACATCCATGCTTGGACAGACGCAACCATTGTCCTAGCTTGGTTGCAACGGCCTTCCTGTTATTGGAACACCTTCGTGGCTAATAGAGTGACCGAGATCACCAACAGAATAGACCCAAGTAGATGGCATCACGTCGCGTCGCATGACAACCCTGCAGATGTGGCGTCCCGTGGCATCTGTCCACTGGAGCTGCAGTCCCATGAGTTGTGGTGGAATGGACCACCATGGCTCCGAGAACTTCGTGAACTACCTGTAAATGACATAAATGAAATAGTTAATCCTACTGAGGATGAGAAAAGGTCTCAAGTGAAACTGCAGTGTAGTGTAGTCGTAGCACCGGAACCTGAAAAGGAAATAGACATTATTAGTAGATATTCAAATTTAAGAAAACTAGTTAGAACAATAAGCTATTGTTTCAGATTTTATTATAAATGTAAAGCTCGAGCTAAACATGAATACTTACCTGTGTACACTCCTTACCTGAACTCCACGGAGATGGAAACCACGTTGAGCCGTTTGGTCAAAATGTCTCAATATTCTGAAAGCATAGATAAAAGAAATATTAAAAATTTAAATCCATTTCTTGATGATGATAACATCTTAAAGGTAGGAGGGCGTATTCAAAATGCTTGCTGTAAAAGAGAAACAAAACATCCTATAATATTAGCGAAACATTCTAGATTAGCGTACCTGATTATAAAAGATGCACATTTCAGAACTCTTCATGGCGGACTTCAATTAATGTTGAACTATGTTAGGAATAAATATCATATTATTGGTGTTAAACATGTAATAAAAAAGATTTTAAGGGAATGTGTACCTTGCTGTCGACATTCGAAAAAACCTGTAAATCAACTAATGGGAATACTGCCCAAAGAAAGAATAACTCCGCAAAGACCATTCTTGGTCTGTGGTGTAGATTTCGCGGGACCGGTAATTTTGAAGTTATTTAGCGGACGAGGATCCAATAGAACTCAAAAGGCCTACATTGATTTGTTCATCTGTACGGTTACAAAAGCAGTGCATCTAGAGTTAGTCACCGCTCTTAGTACTGAGGGTTTCTTGGCTGCATTTCACCGCTTCACGGCACGCCGAGGACACTGTAAGAAACTTATAAGTGATTGTGGTACAAATTTCATAGGTGCTGCCAAGGAACTACAGATTATGTTTAATAAAAGTATCAGTAATGTACCTAATGAAATAGCAGAACTATTAGCACACGATGGAACAGAATGGCAATTTAACCCGGCTGGGGCGCCTCACATGGGTGGCCTGTGGGAGGCAAATATAAAGTCAACTAAGAAACATTTAGCTCGAGTTCTAGGAGATACAAAACTAACATATGAGGAATACTCAACTTTGTTATGTCAAGTAGAATGTTGTCTGAACTCTCGACCATTAACCTGTCTAGATGATAACATAGAAGGTACTACCGTGGCTTTGACACCTGGTCATTTCCTTATAGGCGACAATCCTATAGTAGTTCCCGACGAAAATTTTGAAAACACTTATGTACCTTATAATAAACGATGGGTGTATTTACAAAAAAAAATGCAATCATTTTGGAAGCAATGGAGTCAAGAGTACTTAGTTAATTTACAAAAACGTCAGAAATGGACTAGTGTTCAAGACAACCTAAAAGTTAATGATATAGTTTTAGTAAAAGATGAAAGACTGTCACCTACAAAATGGTTAATGGGCAGAATCTTAGAGGTACATCCTGGTTCTGATGGTCTGATTAGGGTAGTAAGTCTAAAATGTAAAAATTCAGTTTTGAAAAGACCAGTTCACAAATTATGTTTACTGCCCACAGAAAGTGAATGATTGCATTCTTAGTCAGTAAGTTTACTTATGTTTTATTTCTTTAGATAGTTTACAAGATGTTACAGTCCACTTGTCAAACGATTTTAGATATTAATTTAGATTTGTTGCTCCTCTCGAAGCTTTAATCAGACTAGATTTTATAGGAACAAGCAGATGTTGTTCAATGTTATTTTGTAATTTACTAAATTTATTTTCTTTAAAAACAAGCAGTAATTGTTGATTTTTTTAATCATTATTATTAATTAAAGTCTTGACACACTTTGAGAGGGCGGAATGTTTAATGTAGAATCCCCAATATTATCATTGTTTTCATAAAAATTAAGAATGGTAAAACTACCCATGCCTAGATCGCGCTAACGTTGCGTTTTGGCGAAACAACAAGTCATTTGAAGATTTTTTAATAAATTGAGAGTTTTCTACACATACCCGTTTTTTCCATACCAGTCGACAAACACATGTTATTTAGCAAAAAGCTTAGATACAGATTCCTTTTTTTTCACGATCATGCCCTCTTTTTCAGTGTAAATACTAAAACCGAAATAATGTTTCTTTACTTTCTGTGTATTAAAAAGATATCACAAAATATATTTCTTGTCGTGAAGCAGAGCCACATCAGACCACGGAGTTTTATCACTTTGGCAATGATTTATTGAGTTGTACGATTTCTTTGTTAAATTATATCAATAACATGATTTAAATCTTTAAATTGAAAGCTTATAATGTTAGTTAAGATTTTAACGATGTTATTGTCGATAAGTGAGATTAACTTTTCTGTTTTCTAAAAAATCAAACTTTGCAACGGGACGTGGCAATTTTCGAATTCTACTAGCATTACTTTCACATATTGCAGGAGTAATAGCTCCTGCAGTTAGATTCCCTGTGTAAGGTGGCATAGACTACACAAATTTGCACAACACAATAAACCGAGAAATTGTATAAAATTGTAACGTGGCGGTGAGCGAACCCCTGACGTCTCGCTTCAAAGGCTTCGCTGCTAACTAGCCATCATAAATGCAGTAATATTATAACCCTAAATATAGGGAACCCTAAATATGATAAAGTGCGGTCCAGCCGCGAGCTCTTTTGTCAACATCAGAGTGTGTTATCGGGATCATCTTAAAAGCTCCGATCGGTAACAATAAGTGAATCTTAAACGCTGTTCTTATCAACTATATCGGTTAAGGAACCGCCTGATTCCAGCGATCTGACTGAGAACTGTATGGTTTGTCGCTAGTGCATTATAATATTAGGGTCTCATAAGTAATGTTTGTTTTCATATTTGAAAATTCCTACGCCTCAATTTAAACATGTCGTAACATTTTAAGACTAGTCTCTAATTCTATGAAGTACAATTGCTTTACTTTCTTTTAATCATTCTCTTTGTTTATTGACGATGCAGTACGTTTTTATAATAAATAGTATGGAATGCGGTAAATATGAAATTCTTGTATTGTTAAGATATTCTCATTATTTATTATAAAAACGTACTGCATATCAGGTTGTTTTCGTATTTTGTATGTATGACGTTGTAATCCAATTTCTTCGGTTGTACTCTTTGTTTATGACTGCTTAAGCTTACCTATACTCATACCATTAGGAAGGTGACAATTCAGAAAAAAAAAGTGTATCCATGTTATAGCCGGTTCTGACTCATTTAAAAAAAAAAAAAAACTGGATAATACCTCTATGTATGGTTGACACAGAAACTCAATGAAAGAAACTTAATGGACCGTGAGCTCATTAGCAATTCTCTATTATAGATAGTGCCATTCACGAAGACGCGCCCCTGTTCTTCCTACTAGCTGTGCGGTGTGCAACATTCCGCTAGTGTTTTAGTTTTGACAATACACACTAATTGCCTATCCATACTACTAAACTGACACTAGCGGAATGTTGCACACTGGTACTGTAAGGGATTTGGAAGAAGAGTGGGGCACTTTGTGGATGGCACTATCTATAAAATGTAATGAAACGGAACCATTTAAAAAAAATCATTCATTGATTTTTTATTCATTTTCATTCATTCATTCATTCATTCATTCGTTCATTCAGTTATTATGGTGGTACCTAGTAATTTTTTTGGATGAACTAAACAAAATCCTCACAAGGTACATATAGGTTTCTATCTCGGATTGAACTTGTAACTAAGAGTGACTCCAAACTTGATTTAACTTTAACCTTGATATTGTATGGAAACGGAACCATCAGTTTCATTCAAATTCTCCACCATACAGTCGCGTGTATAAAACCCGGCTTTAACATAGATCAAACGTTGAACCGCATCAATAAAACAGTCTATCCCGTACATTTGTACAATACAATACAATTGTATAATATACTTTGATTTTCGTAAATATTTTGCGTCGCCTCCGATATGAATGCCAGTCGTAAAATCGATACAATCGAGATGACAATCGGTGAACAATTCGATTGCTCTTGTGACACGGATTTGTATTGTCTGTACACCTTTAGGGCTCTTCCACTGACGTTGATGGGGATCAAATCTTCAAAGGTTGATCGTGAGTTTGAAGCCTTATTGGGGCTGATTTATTAGGCATTTTATTCGTTGTAGTTGAATTTTATTAGTTACAAATTATGAAGGTTTTGACTAGGAATGATATCAAATCATCTCCATTCGCTAGTCACTGGCCAAATCTAGTGTTGAAGTACTAGTATTGTATAGTAAATATTATTATATCTGTGGTTGAAGTGTTGCCACTCGTAGAAGATAAGGTGGCTAACCGTCAACGAGCTTCCGGTTAGTATAGCTGGGATCGGCATCCTAACGTGTTTAAGCACAGTCACCCATCCAAAAACTGTCTGGGCGGATAGTTGCTTAACTCAGTTGATCTGTAAAGAATACCGAAGCAATGTTTGCAATAGTAATGATGTATTAAGAAAATAATATGTAATTAAAGTAACTACTTTTGAATTTTCATTTTAATTCCGCAATCCACAAAAATACATGTTTTTTATACTATATTTATCTCCTTGTGTTCAACTAAACGAAATAAATATTTACGTATTTAATTTAGATTCAATATTCAAAGGTTTTGTAGTACTGTTACCAAAAGGTTGGAATACTACCTATAGTAGACATTGTGGCCGATAATCAAGCTACAAAGAGTTTAAAAATATACTAAAGCATATGCATTTTCCTCTCCAAACGTCTTACTAGTCATTAAGGGAAGGGAATAAGGTCGAATTCTCGATAATTTGATAAATTATTTCTAATGGTAATATAGGTTCACATAATAATGATATTATTTGAGTCTTTAAACCGAGTGGGTTGGTGATCATAGCCTATTCTATTGGTAGAGAAGCACGCATGGAGTTTTTATTATAATTTAAAGTGGTCAAGCGAGAGTCACGTCCGTGACGCGGGTCCTGTATAAAGAACATAAAAAGAACTACCATACTAAGTTTAATTTGTATTTTTATACTAGCTACGCTTCGCAGTTTTACATGCGGTTAAAAAGTCATTAAAGCATGGAAAAAACTATCAAAAGTTGTGTTTCCATTTTTGCAACTCTAAAAAAATACTTCACTTTTTCGGAATAGTAATTTAAGTAGCCTATGTGTTAATCTAAGGTAGTCCATTTCAAACTTTCGCATTTATAATTTTAGTTTTCTATTTAGTATGAATGTATTAATTATAAAGCTTATTTCCCGCCAGGGGGCTACACCTTACCATAAAGAAACATACATCCAAATATGTGTAGGTACAAAGGGCGAAGAAAAGAGTCGCAATTTCATTTACTTGGAGGACATATTTTTTCACTTTTTGATTTAACTATTCAACCGATTTCAAACTATTCAACCGATTTTGATAAAACTTGAATGAATTTCCTAATCGGTTGATTAATGATAGAGTTCCGCCTCCTTTGAAAGGAATTTTAAAAAGTTCTTGCAATCGGCTTCGCTCGTGTTCATGTAAATATTTCAGTAGACATTAACCTACGTCTTATTTTGCATCCCTGATAATGTGTAAGCAATATTTCATGAATATCAGTTGAGTTTTCAAGGCAGGAAAGCGTAACAATAATTGCAGTTAGAATTTAGATGAGTTTCATTCCTGTATATTCAAGTACAAGGTACCTGTTCGTTCGTTATTTAGCTGCGGGACCCTAAATTGAAACAGTAAAGCTATACAAATATTATTCGTGTGATACCAGCGCAGAGCTGTAACGTTGGATAATGGAGAGAGGCAGTTCCACGATGAACAGCTACAAAGAGCGTAATTTACTGACTTGAATGAGAGCGCATCGTTTTCTATTTGACGTGGACTTGCGTCTTTATTACCATGTGGTATTCCACAGTTGCGTGGATAATCTTCATAAAATATACGTGAGAAAAACAGCTTAAGTATATGAAATAATAAAAAACAGATATCAATAGTTTGGACGGGTTTGAATCTTGGATCGACTGAGGTCGGGCTGACTTGGTGTGATGAAAGATCATGTTTGCGAAAAGAAAGTAGTTCTTAGGGGTTTCTTGTTCTTCCCTATGAAATATGGATAGGATTTAACAAGTTCTAAACTATTAAGAACGCATCGTTAGTACGTTATTACCTGGATTAACAAATGCTTTGGGGGGGTCCAGTTGCTCGCGTCCGTAGGTGTGTACCCTTTGATTCCCTACACGTACCCCCTGGGTGGTGCTAAAGGAGCAACCAAAAGTAGCAGTAGAACTTGTGCCAAGTTCGTCCGGAGAGGTACTGCCACCACATCTGGAATCTGCCGCCAAGCAGTAGTGCTAGCATTACTGTGTTCCGGTGGAAGGGTGTGGCTGCCGGTGAAATCACATGCGCATGAGACGTATCATCCCCGTCTCGGGTGATGGACGCAGCAGGATGAATGCGACTCAGTAAAGATTTGGATCTCATACTGAGTCGCACGCATTACTGTTGTCATGGGCGAGGGTCACCACTTACCATCAGGTGGGCCCTCAGCTCGTTCCGTCACTCATTCACATAAAAAAAAAAAAAATAAAAAAAAAAAATGCTTCTGATCCCGGAAAACCGCGGGTAACATCGCGGGGCGGAGCTAGTTTACATTTATACTTACCAAGTAGTCAGGGCCTGTATATAATTAAATTTTAATATAATTGGAGTTGAGTTTTTCGGCTTTCCTGTAAGTACTTTGATCA
This sequence comes from Aplocera efformata, assembly GCA_921293045.1. Lineage (NCBI taxonomy): Eukaryota > Metazoa > Arthropoda > Insecta > Lepidoptera > Geometridae > Aplocera > Aplocera efformata. The sequence continues at coordinate 13,665,457 of OV121039.1, forward strand.
ACTTAAATAACTTGATTTCCGAAGCACGAAAGCGCTCAGTTCTAATGCCACTACGCTTTCGGTTACCCATCCAATTGACCGGGCGGATAATTGCAAGACAATAGACGAATAAATAAATAAAATCTATGTTTTTTTATAATGGCCTCGTATATCTCGGAAAAAACACAGGCTGAACTAACCAATTTTTGAGATCTTTCTATGCAATATAATTATTTTACGTAATTTGTCCATTGAATTATTATAAGACTAGAAGCCCATTATTTACACACAAGCGACGCTGATGTTGCCCATCGCTTTGCGTGTAAGGCTTTGCGTTATAGTTCAAATGTAGCCGTTAGCATAAAATAGTAGCGAAAAGGAAAATATGTTGTCTTAGAAATTAAACAACATTTAAGCTAAGAAATTACATTTTCGCGACGTACATCACTCGCACGCTTGAGTGCTCGTCGTAGCACACACACACTTCAGTCATGTTTTGGCTTCACCATTGAGCGGAGGTTTTTTTATCATGCCGCATCTCCGTCTATAACAATTCTATGGATACACCCAAATTGGGTCATCAAACGCACAAACCATTCGACCGTACCCAATAGCTCAGCGGGGAGCGGCCGGACCGCATTCCTGCGGCCCGCAGACAACCCGTCGCCTCGCACACAGGGAAATACTGGATCATACACACAGGGAAAGTCCCTGTGTATATACAGGTACAAAAGTATAATAGTAAGATAGTATACAGTAACAGTCTTATAGACAAAGCTGTAACCATTGAAGGATACAAACACTATCTCTTAGTTCTACTTCTTTCGTATGAGTGGCCAACTCTAGTATCAGAGTTTGCGAAGGCCTCCGACATGGCGTAACGACTAGTATAGCCGGGACTGATATATTAACGTCCGGAAGCACGGAAGCGCTCAGTTCAAATGCCACTAAATTGTCACCCATCCATTTTCTGACCGGGCCGAGAGTTGCTTAACTTGATCTGTAAAGAACAGCTAAGCAAGCAACACCATGAGTGCTTAAATAATTACAAAAAAAAACTAGCAGTAGAACTAGTGCAAAGTTCACCAAGAGTACTGCCACCACACCTGGGACGCTGCCGCAGAGCAGCGGAGCACTCACATTGCTGTGTTCAATTGAAAGGGTGTGGATACCTGTGAAATCACATGCGCATGAGATGTAACATCGCCGTCTCGGGTGGCGGGAGCAACAGGGTGCGACTTGGGTCTTCTCATACTTGGATCGGGGAGGATCTAAGTCGTATTGCTATTGTTATGGATAGAGGTAACCATTTAACATCAGGTGGGCGTTCAGCTCGTCCCGTCATAGGCAATAGTTACATAAAAAATAAAATACATCACATTCATCACAGAGCCATTGAAGAAATCAGAGTCAGAACACCCTTACAAAATTTTAATGGGTTCTGAAATTCTACTTCATCATCATCATCATTTCAGCCGACAGACGTCCACTGTTGGACATAGGCCTCCCCCATAGCTTTCCAGGTTAGACGGTCCTGAGCCACCTCCATCCACCGTCTACCCGCGACCTTGGTGATGTCATCGGTCCATCGGGTGGGAGGCCGTCCTACACTGAATTACTACTACTAAATTCTACTTTTTTTCATTGAATACTTAAAAAACTATTTGGGAAGGTCACTTTTGTAATAAAATAATTAAGTACCTACGAGAGCATGCGTTCTTAAAACTAAGTTTAGCGCTTATTCAAACCCTATCCGACCCTCCATGGAAGAATAAACAAGAAACCCCTAATGGAAGAATTACTTTCTTTTCACGAGCATGATTCCTTTAACAAAATAGTAGTACAACCTATGCTTAGTTTGCAGCTATAAAGCGCTATGTATGATGTCCGTGCATATATTTTTCTTGTCCATTCACCCACACCCAGAAATAGAGTTAGAATTAGAATAACACATAGAGTGGCATAAAAACTAGATGTAAACTAAAATACAAAACGATGAAAACATTACCTTGAACCGGCCTCATATGAAGTGAACCGCATTCCGATGCGACGCACCGACTAACCGCCGCGTGCGATGTATCGATCGATATGCAATACTATATGTTTCTCTAATACAAAACCTGCTAGTAATTTTATCATAATTGGTTCAATAGTTAGCTTTTTAAATCAAAATAACTGGATGACAATCCAAGTAAATGAAATTGCGTATTTTGCTTTCCTGTCAATTTCTTCTTCGCCCGTTGTAGACCGATTTTTTTTCCTAATCTTAGATGTGTTAAAACTTTATGTTTATTATAAAAAGAAATTGCTCCAGCTTGGGATCGGCTTGTGGCATATTTGCGTCTACTCTTAATAGATTTACTATTTAGTAGACGCGTAATTCAGTTTCAAGAATTTCCGCACGAAGTTTCAGCTCGTTTCAGCAACTCATGCGTTCAATGGTGAGCCGTTGTAATAAATTCAAATAAAAAAATATCGTTTATTCCCATTTACATAATGATAGAATAAAGTTGATTCTTGCATTTGTTTAAAACTGTGTTGCAAGAAAGCAGTTATATCTTCCCCAAATTATACGTAAAAATGTGTGTTTGATAAATAGATATCTTAAAATTCGACAAGGGTTTTGTTATAAATTTGATGTCTATATAATATGGTAAGTCTATGTTTCTCTTAGCTAAATAAATGCTAAAATAAAAAAAATATTTGCTTTACTTGTCCTGATAAAAACTATGCTAAAAAGCGTGGTAACCAAGGGGTACAAATGCATATTCGGAAAGTCACTAATTCAAAACCGCAGGTTGACCTCATTCTCGAAACGCTGACGAAAGAAATCGTAATGAAACCAGTATGTCTTAGAACCAAACATTCGAACACATGTGACATCTACCAATCCCAATTAAGCCACAGCGATCAAATCCATTCTCTCTCCCTTATTGAGACTAGGCCGGTGTGAAGATGAAGATTCTCTGCCTCTGTGAAGATTAGGCTGATATGCAGTTATTTAAATCAAATCAAAATAATATACACATTATTATTTTTAAATCTATCTTTAGCTTTATTAAGCTTCACATGCAAATTCCCGAGCCACGCGACCTGCGCATAAAATATGCACTTGCACGCATATTTCAACTCGACGTGCTTTCAACACAGAATATGCATTACCCCTTTGTGCCAGTGACGCATGCTTAATCCACAAAGTCTGGAAACTTTTGCTAATACATGCATAAATTCACGCTGTTTCCCGGAAGTGTTAGGCAGAGCCTCTTAACCTTGTAGGTATCGCAGGAACTTAGACCGTTTCTCTCGAATAACTTTGCTTTTTTGTAACAAAAGTTGCGGATTAAGTAGCTGCCTCCGCCCATGAAAACAGCAATACGACTCAGGTCCTCCCGAACTGAATGAGAGACCCAAGTTGCACCCCGTTGCGCCCATCACACGAGACGGGGAGGTTACGTCTCGTGCACATGTGATTTCTCCGGCACCCAAACTCTTACATTAGAACCGAGTAATGCAAGTGCACCACTGCTTGGCGGCAGATTACTTAAAATTGATGAAATTCTGATTTTTTTAAGTCTTATTTTTTACGAATAAAGTAAGAATCAAAGCTTACAAACTATTGAGGTTCTTAGTATAAGTGTGTTTAACTAAAATATTTGAATATAACATTATAATGTTGTATTTGCTTATTAAATTTCAGATGTGACAAATCATAACTTTTTACCAGTATGAGCTAGCTTCTGTTTTGGGTACTTTGTCAACATAATGCTAAGGTTTACATAATAATTGTTAAGAAAAATTTAAATAACTTATTCTATAATATTTTAGGTTTAACAAAAACAACAAGACAATAAAAATATGAACAATCAATGTATACACAAGGAACAATTTGCGGCTAAAAAGAGTCCCCGGGGTGACACCCGTATCTGTAAATTTTCACCGCATAACTCAATGATGTAACTAAGCAGAAGTTTATTCTTTGTACTGTTCACAGTAAACTGTGCTTTTGGTATTGTGAAATATAATTGATACAATGGACCGTATCCAAAAAATGTTGAAAACAATATCGAAAGCCCCCTGTGGATCAAAAATTGTACTAGCAAGTAAAGGTGTGGAAAACATTTTTATATGTTCGTGAGACTTACGAAAATAAACCTTACAACATTGACGTAAAGATTAAAATTCCGTCAAGATTAATGTTTAGATATTGCAGTAACTAATTCTAAAATGCAACTGCCCTTTTTATTTGGACCGTTTACAGTTGCGATAAGGTTGTAAATGAAACACAACGAATGTTAAAGGATAGTTGTATCAATAAGGTGCGTATTTATTTTTATTTTTTTGTGTAAGGATCATTACCAGGTATTGTTGTGTAATTTCACACGTTTGGCGACACTGCGGGCGTTTTGTGGGGAATTTAGCGAGAAATCCGCGAAGAAAGGACAATATGAATAAAAAGTAGTATTGTTGGTCACCATTTTGGTTGACAGTGGCTGCTTACTGTTGAATTTGCAAGGAAGACCGGAACAATTGGAGTACCCCAGGGCTCTACTTGGACCACTTTGGTTACCATCAGAGACAAAGGTTCACAATGGACAATTTCGTTCTTTTCAATGAAATATGATTCCTCACTAATTTCAAATTGTATTGTGGTCAAAGGAAGAACAATCCAGTTATTTTTGTACTGAGAAAGTTTCAACGTCAGGAATAAAGGATATTCTTTTATTAAGAAGAAGAATAATTTTGGTTCAAAAATATTTGTTGGAATCATTCAATTGCTTTAATTAAATTATAAAGACCATTCATAGATTTAGAATTGACCTAGCTATTCGTTTTTTTTTTAATCGTTCTGTCTTTTGATTTCTTAGTTATCTTTCCCGCCCACATCTGCATTCTGATCCGTGTCTATATCAAATCTTCTATAGAAGCCGAGCAGGTGTGCATTTTTGTCCCCCTAAATAATAAATCTCAAACAATTTACTTGACAATAGATCGCGCGCGCAGAATCAAGGTGCATTAGATTTATCATTTGTGTTGTTGACCAATTGTATCATTGTGCAAGTCGAATAGTTTCACGTTTCTTTGCGATTTTAACTATTTCATTTCCAATGGGGATTACTCATTGGTATCACTTAATACCTTGAAAGGTTGTATGAAGACATTTATAACGTTTATAATAACAATCACCTTATCAAACTTCTTATTTAGCGACTGATCATTAACAAATATAAACAATAAATATTTATAGACATTTCACTCAGCGCCATCTATTGTTTTTTGTGCTTTGTTTTTTTACGCTTTTGGCGCTTTGTGGAATCTCTATAAATATTTATTGTTGTTTGTATTTAGTTTAGGAACCAGATCACTGATACAATACTAATACAGTACTTCTTTGTAAATGCATACATATAATATTTATCAACACTCAGATACAGAACAAACATCTATATTCGTCACAAAAATGTTTGTCCTGGGTGGACATCGAACCCATGACCTACCTAAGCTACTAAGCTGTGAGGCTAATCGAAATATAGACACGTTTTGATAATATTTAAGTAACATAGCTTGTTCAACAGTTGATTTTGTACTTGGATCAAAATTGAGTAATGTAATATTGGTTTGCAAGAAATAGGCAGAGGTATTATAGAATCCAATTTTCTTGAAATCACATAACCCGAGCTTGCTAATGTTGGTAATCATAACAATATCAATGTAAATAAAAAACTCGTAACCGTCCGAAATCGAATAAAACTAGAATTATACCCAACATTCAAATAACCTCTCGGGTAAAACCTCAATGAGATTTAACAAGCAAGAATAAAATATCGACTGTAATGGACGACAACCATTCAGAGCTGATCCCTGAATCGATTTACTTGATGAGCGAAGACCTCGAGAATATTGGTTTGGCTAGTTCCAAGTTATGCTGGTCAGGTATTATGCCTATTTGGGCTAAGGTTTTCGTACAATCGAAAACGGCCGATTCGAATTGAAAATGTGGGAAGTCTCGGGGGAAAATCGTTGGGAGAAGGGTGACAATGCTTTATTGAAATTTGAACTTGGCAAAACAAACTGCGTAAAAAATGTGTTTCTTAATAGGGTTACTATAAATGTTTGTATAAATAATTGTATTTTTAAATGATGTTGATGATTCTAAATTACTTTCAAGTTAAAAAGAGAGAACTGACAATACAATTACTAATCTGACGCCAAGCACTACTGTGTACCGGTAGGATATGGGTGCCGGTGCAATTACAGGCGCATGAGAAGTTACATCCCCCCGTCTTTGGTAACGGGCTCAATAGGTAGAGACTTGGGTCTTACACTTAGGTTGGAGATCTGTGTCGTATTAACGGTGTTGTCACTATCATTATGAGATCTCAAAATTGTCTTGTTTTTATAGCTCACATATCCAATCCTTAAATGGATTTCTCTGGATTTTTAGATTGTCTTATGTCTTGTTAGCTCAGTCACCCAATCCTCAAGTGGGTTTTGAATAAAACCAACAGTGGGTGGAACCAAACGTCGATAATGTCCCCTCAAAGCCACGTTTTGAATGCAGAGCAAAATTCAGTTTGCCAAAGTTCTTTCAATTCAACACCGGAAAAGTTATATATTGTGAAAGGGTTCCAAAATTTAGTTATACGATTTATGCTCTACTATCAGAGAAAGTGTTTCGTGTTTCAAATTTTGTTTAGTATAGCTTCACAATTCCAGTTTAAAAGCGATCATGGCAGACGTTGCTTAGATGTTATTGACAGAGCATCTTAGCTATTATGCCCAGTCCGTATTTAGATGAATGATCATTTACTGATGAGCATGAAGTTTGTTCTCGGGATTTGGGTGTTTGTCTTGTGTTTGTGTGTTTGTCCATGCCATCTGCGACGGAGAATCCTAGTGCAGAGGTATGAGTGTCTAAAAGTTTTTTTTATATTTATTAGGAAGAAATATTTACAAAATGCTTATAATTAAGTACTTATTTTAAAAGAGATTAACCATGTTGCCATTAAAGTTCTTTTAATTGTGAAGATAAAATGGCCAAGAACTAAGAGAAAATACTTCTTTTGAATTGACTTTACTATTTTCAATTTACGATCGTGTCATTGTCTAAACACTACATTCCCATCGCTGTAAATCATAGTTCAATATGAAACAGGTTTTAATTGTAATCGTTGTCTCAACCTTAGTGGTACATAAACTTTATTGTATGAATAGATACTTGACTTAGAATCGTATGAGCCGCACGCGAAGTCACGACCACTCCATCAGACCCCTAAAACCAGCCATCACTCTTTGCATCACAGTTCAATTTACACCGACAGCAAAGGTATAATGAAAGTAAATTTTATTGTGCTGTTATTGTTATCACGTAGGCTGAGACGTCGTTACAAACAATAAAAGTAATTTTTACGAGTGGCGACCCTAGCGTTAATAAATTAAAAAGTTAGTATAGGGTTGAGAAACAATACCACTTACCCCGATGCCTGAAGATCGGAGTTTTGTCGCCTTTATTACGAATCCGATTCAGGGCTGTCACTAATACCATGAACAGTAAAGTTATCAAAGCTTCTATCTTTATGCTTAATTTTTTTTTGAAAACGTTTACACACTCATACCTGTGCACTAGGATTCCCTGTGTCGCAGAAGGCATGGACAAACACAGAAACACAAGACAAACGCCCAAGACCCGAGAACAAACTTCATGCTCACCGCACAAAGTGTGCCCCGGCCGGGAATCGAACCCGGGACCCCTCGCTTCGAAGGCAGAGCTACTACCACTAAGACAAGGAGCCGTCAAATTCTCCATATTTCTTTTACGGTGTTGTTAAAATTATATTTATTTTGAGTCAATTGACTCATACAACATCAAATTATGAAATTTACACCTAAATCCTAATATTGAAGTTAGTATTTTAACGATCCACGATATAATATATGTCGTTATTGAACATTTGACATACTTATCTACTCAAATAATCATCAACACATTTTGGTTTAGTTTCAAAATACTTATATATAAAAAATGTAATTTTAAAAATTGTTCTCTGGAGCAATTATCGGTTTTAATTGTCTTTGTTTGTTTATTAAAATTTGCTTAAATTCTCTGTTCTGAATTAGTAGGTAGCACCGTATAGTCACTGCTTAAAATTGTTATGTAGATTATTAAGTTTCTCATATGAAATGTTATAAATAATACAATTAATATAGATTGTTTAAATCGAATACTACAAATGCTGCAACAACCCTACTATAAGGGTGCATCTGATTGGGTGCGTACACAACTACTGTTTTGTCGAGTACCCCAAATTAATTTTTGAGAACAAAATCCATTAGCGAATGAAGCTTTTTTTACTCATTGTTTAGGGTTGTCCCATAATTTACGCGCGAAACTCGATTGAAGTTAGTATTAAACGACGGGGCGGCAAATGCATGGTGCAAGCCAGCCTCGCACTATCTCGTAACTATGATTTCGCTCTTGTTGTATTGAAATAGAATTGAAAGTTCGACGTTAATTTAGACAACAGTTTTTTCATGGTTGCCACCATCGTGTTTTCTTGTCAACTGTGTGATTTATATCATTCATTGTCTATAGTTCGATGCGTGTAAAGAGAGTTTCTATTAGTAACAATACTATTTTTTATCTGTGGGTTCACATTTAATTTAGCTTTGTTGGTGGTGGCATTTATGGCTCATATTTATTGCTGAAGGGGTTGTTTTGGGAAAGTGGGGTTTTGTGTCATTGTTGCAATAGTAGTAATTAGTTTGAGATAAATTCAATGAATTCGATTCATTATTCCTAGTTATCTGTGTAGAAAAATCAATTGGCTTGCCTTAGTCTCGCAAAAACACGAATGTAGCGTGTTTAAATATTGTTGTTATTGCATAGCGTAAACTTTTTATGAGAATTATTTTTGTATAGTACCTGTGTGAAGCTGGGCGAGTCGCTAGTCAAGGGGATCTCATGTCCAAGCGCATGTGATTTCACCGGCACACACACTCTATCACGGGAACACAGCAATGAGAATCTACCGCTGATTGGCGGCAGATTACCAGGTGTAGCGGCAGTACTTCTTGTGGTGAACCTTCCTCTTTTGCTACTTGTTTCTCATCTAACACCACTTAGGTACCTAAGGGCGCAGCAATAAGACCCCCGTAGTTTCTCTTAAGAATTTAATGGAAATAAAGATTTTTTTTAATAATAAAGGTAAAGTCTTTGTTATTCTTCACAGTTATGAAAAAAAGATATTTTGCCTGTAACAAAATTTTACATGTTAGATGCGTTTACAAATTAGTTCTTATTAAACAAACAAACATGCAACAAAATACTGGAATACAACAACATCGTTAACACACTCATACATGGGATGGACAAACAAAAACACAAGACAAACACCCAAGACCCGAGAACAAACTTCATGCTCACGAAACAAAGTGTACCCCGGACGGGAATCGCTCGCTTCGAGTAGCCAGTAGGTACTCTTTTGATCTCGTCAGAGTGCTTAGAAATAGTGCAACAAGTTCTAAATATTAGGTTAATTAACAATTCTTAATATGATAAATACAAATTTTATAAAGGATTTTTTTTTATTTATCTTAACTCAAAAATAGAAACGTTTTTTTTTATCTGGTAGTTGGTTGGGTCAATTAAGCTAAATATATAGTTTGATTGGTTTAAGCTCAACTGGTTTCAATGTATTTCGTGAATATATATGTATTCTTTTCTTCTTATGAAGATATCTTTCGTAAAATCAACGGGTTTTAGGCGTAGCGTCGCCGCTCGGCGTGGCTTCAAATATATTGAAATATATATCCTTCATGCCTCCCTCTCACATTAGGGTACAAGCATAAGCTGCTTATTGTATTTTTATAGTTATTTTGATCGCGCACATAGTCATTGTGAGGATTATCCGATATGAATGTAGAATGGGGTATTATGAGTTGTCTGTACACAGCTGATGGTGGAACAATGGCGTATGTTTGCGAATCGCCGGCCTCTTTTGTTAGCATATTTATTTTACTTTTAAATTTTTGGTTCTGGTAACACTGGCAGTTTTACGCTTGTTTCGAACGTGGCGTGACGGCTTTGTCTGGTTACTTTGAATTTAAGTGTAGGAGCTTCATTCCTTGACCTATTTGTAAAGCGAAGTTTGCTCTTGGATTTGGAAGTTATTGTTTGCCAACTGTAACACAGGGATGTTTTCATACGCATGTGATGCTAATGTGTGATTGAATACTGAGTCAGTGTATTAGATACCTGTTTTTTCTTGATACCTTTAAATTAAATTTCACCCCAAAATTACTGTTGATTTTTTTCATTCCTTACAAATTACTAAGATGATTTTCGGTTTGTAAATGGCGAATATATCGCGAAACAAACACAAAAAACAGCCAAATTGAGAACCACCTATTTTGCAGTCAGCTAAAACTCGTACACAATCACGTTGCAAACATTTAAGCACAATGTATGATACAACATATTGTGCTAACAAGCGGCCAATGGGATTAAAATGTCCGGTACACTTCACATAATTGGGCAACAAAACACCACCATATTGGATTACAAATTTGAAAATTCGAATATAGAATCGAATCTAACTCATTGTTTAATGTTTTCATAATTATGAATAAATTTTCACATCTACATAACAGTTTCGTAGCTTAGTTGGTAGCCATGTCTACGAAGCTGGTGGTGCCGGGTTCGATTCCCGGCAGGGATTTGTTTTTTACAAAAGTCTTGTTTTTATGTTTATCCGTGCAATACTTGTGTGTGAGACCAAAATAATAATAACAGAGTATAAAAATAGCTTATAGACCTGTTATGATGACAATGACTAATTTATGTATTATTATTGCAAAATACACAATTCACGTGAACGAAAACAAATAAATGAATATTCATTATGGAAATAAGATTCCTGATACAACACTTAGTAAATACTTTTTAAATATATATTATAATTATATTAACACATGAGACGTACCATAATAACTAGCTGTGACCCGCGGTTTCACCCGCCTATAACTCAAAGAAATAGCGCAATGCTAGATAGCCTTCCTCATAAATGTGGCTATCATATACAAAAATATTTTTTTAAATCCTAATTGTAGTTCCAGAGACTAGCGCGTTCAAACTAACAAACTCTCCAGCTTTATTATATTAGTATAGATATATCGGTGGTATAAAATACCGTGGGAATATTGTCCAAGTCCAAGTTTCAAAATGAACTTCTATCTTGATAGCCAATTTTAAACTCACTTTAGATTCTCGATACCAAAACCCGTTAACCAACAAGCAGCTAGCAACAGTTAACCAAATCCATTCAACTGCCTTGTGCTCTATTTACTTAAATTGACAGATTAAAAGATAACTAATAAAGTATCCTTCCGCGCCTATAAATCTGCGTATTTCGTTTCCTGTATTTCAACTCCAGTAAATCACTGATCTACCAAACAGAAAGCCTAAACAAACCTTGAAACTTGTATTTTACTTGTAAAAAACTGTCTTCCAAAATGACGTCACAACATAGGGTTGCCACACACAGCTGCTCTTTTATCATGCTCGATCTTAAGCCGATGTTGTACTTAGCAAAAATACTCATTTTTATCTTAAATACGATCTGGATCTTCCCTAATCTGCCCTTTGTGCTTATATGTTTGTTTGTGTGATAAAGTGGGGATGTTTTGTGCAATTAGTTTGGATTGGGGTGTGAATGTGCACTATTATAGGATTTCAAAAATTGTTTCCATTGACATTCCCGAGGCGTTTTATGATGCTGGACAGATTTGGATAATGCTGATGAGATAAGCGGTGTGGCTACAATGTTAAGTGAGGATATATTTCCTACAGTTATGCGGTCCAATTAGAGGCAGACATAGCAAGGGGGTCTTGAAATAGTGATGAATTCTTAATACGAGATAACTTTATTTTCTTTTTATATTACAAATTTGACGGGATGATTTGAAGTAAAACTGATTTTGCACAACTGAAAACAAGACAGACTAAAATATAATATAAATTAATAATAAAGATTGAAAGAGCATGAAAAACAACACAAAACTAATCACGGTTTACCTGCTTTTAGCCTTATTAGCCTGTAGATATATCTGTTCTCTACTCTCGAGAATGCAAATCTATCACAAAAACCCATTGCCACTAGTAGCAGTAAAAAATAACTGTATGATTTCCATTTTAAAATAGACTACCATTTTCAATAGAGCTACACCAATCTGTGGATTCTCATCGGCATTCAACAAGCATAATTTTTATTTGCATTTTCAATCTCGATTCGAAATAGTTCGATAACCAATCTCAACTTCAAGGCAGTCGCTGCTTCGAAAAAATAAATATCATAAAAAAAAACAATTAGATTAACTGTCACCCACAGACGGGGGGTAAAGTTGGACAAAGATTGGAGACAGGGCGATTCTGATCATTGAGTATTGATTTCGATTTAAATTGTTCTCAAAGGTTTTTGAGAGTCCAAGAGCTTGGGCTTGGTAAATGAATTTGGTGGGAACCTATTTGTCTTCAAAAGTTTTACCCAGGCTCAAACCGTACCAGCTTCTAATGTTCCCACTGCAGACACCGGCCTACTCTCGATAATTGAGAGTGAAGGCTCAAACGTATAATATAATATATTAATATTTGTCAATCATTAGTTCAATACACCAAGGTTGTACTAATAAAACATTCCATAGATCCTTTTTGATTTTGTTTTTGAATAAGATATACATAAGTAATTTGCGTTAATTAATACTTCCAATTGATGAATATTACTGTATAATGAAATATTCCGTATATAATGAAATATTTCCAAAATTCCAATGTATCCATTGCGGTAATATTATATAAATAAATTTAAATTTAGTTTATGAATCCGCACAAAAGCTCTACATTGTTTTACTTAAATGATAGTGAAGTTATAAGGCGTTAACTTTTAATCTAAATTTTTAAGTTACACTTAAAATGACACCTGAAAATGATAATGTGATTGTTGCAGCGCCTATGCAAATGATTTTTGACAAAATAAAGAACAAAGATACATTTCAGTCTTCAAATTACTAAAATTGGTCACACGTTAAGAACGGTCTTTCACGAAAAGTTTTTGCATCATAACGGGCTATTGCGATAGAGCATCATAATTTTGTAGAACGAAATAATTATCTCCTTTGTTCCTGTTGTGTCTGTCTGTACACTAATAATGTGGACAAAAGTCATCAGTGCGGTTTCGAAACAGCACGATTATTTTGAAATTGTATTTTTCAATGCAGAATTTAAAAGCTATATTCCTTTAAGACGCAAGATGGTCATCCTTGCGGCATTCTCCAACTGTGTCTACTGAAAACAAACAGTTTCTACCAAAAATCAAAAGAAATGTCCACAAACACTATTGTATTAGAACAATACAAGTGTCATGGTTACGGACGATTTTCAAAACGCCTTTAAGATATTTCACAATAGATTCCAAGGACTAAAACAACAGTTAGTTGTAATGGGTGTAACAGACTCTGCGGAATTTGTCTTTCTCTTGTAATGACTCTTTTGTTATACAGATGTCATAAAAATTAACTTTAGAACTATCGGCAAAAGCTTTGATGGTAAAAGATATTGCTGAGATACCCTCAATCTAATAAGTCTCAACGACTATTCACACTACCTCCACTTTGATCACTAGCCCGTTGTTTCTGAGTTGGAAATCGTGTGTGTCTACTTTGTTGGTTCAGTAAATCGAAGTGGAATTTGTTCCCTTTGTCTAAACAATTACAGCGTGTATTGTAGCAGGCTTTCATTTGTGTTTCTCGTTCTATTGATACGTGTTTTTGTTACTTAGGTGTCCGAACCACATCATAAATCAGTATACAGTACAGACAGACGATAATTTACAATGATTTAATACGTTTTGTTTGAGAATTTTGAACCCTATTTAGAGATATTGACGTTCTATTTGCGAGTAAATGTAATTTGGTTTGTGCCCATCCAATACTTTAATGATGGTTCAATTCAATGTGCACAGATTTGCAAGATTCTATAAAATTTTAGTTTTAATCCTTGTTCTTTTAATAATTTTCTTTGCCTTTTTGTCTATTGCTTTATTGCATGAATATGCCGTTTTAATTATTAAAATTATAATGATAATTTAATGATAATGTAGCGAGTAATATTAATTTCATTAGATAGTAGTTTATCTTACTTATCACTATACATATACATAATATGTATACTACATATCATATACATATCGTATTTGTTACTTTATGTATTTGTACTGAATTATTCAAATTAAATTACACTTCTACGCTATCAAGAATATAAATTGTGTGTTGATTATAGTGGTATAAAAAGATACATTCCTGAAATGATGTACAGCATAGATGCCGAAATCATCAATTACATACAATGTTGGTAATTGTAACACCTATATATAGGCACTGTCTGCTTCTAAACCGAAAAGATATATCCTTAAATTGTATAAAACAAAGTCGCTACCGCTGTTTGAACGCTTAGATCTTTTAAGCTACGCAACGTAGTTTAATGCAGTTTTCAGGAATAGAGTAATTCAATGAGGAGGTTTATATGTAGCATACATGCATATTATAGTAGAGAAAATCCGTGACCCCGGGCCGATCGCTAGTAACTAATATAATGGTATCTACTGCTATCTTCAGATAGATACAGACATACATACATATACCTGTCAAGGTATGATTAAGTCAGGTTCACACACGATGAAGACGTCAAATTTAAAAGCTTTTGAGACGAACACGGAAGTAAATTGGCTATTCATCTGACAATGATGACTGATGACGAACAATGACCAGCATGGCGCGGAACAGTAAGCCATCAGTGTTTACGCGTGTAATTATACCTATTCATGGCTCTTCGCTGGTCAAAAGGTTTCATATTGGATGGTTTTGACAGTATTTCCACGATATTTGAAGGTTTGAACTCTTGTGAAGTCGTTGACCTTGTTTTTATGTGAATAAGCTCATAAGAACAGTAATGCGACTCAGTATATGATTTGGATCTTACACTGAGTCGCATTCATCGTGCTGCGTCCATCACCCGAGACGGGGATGATACGTCTCATGCGCATGTGATTTTACCGGCAGCCATACCCTTCTACTGGAACACAGTAATGCGAGCACTACTGCTTGGCGGCAGATTCCAGGTGTGGTGGCAGTGCCTCTCCGGACAAACTTGGCACAAGTTCTACTGCTACTTTTAGCACCCACTATGCACCCACATAATGCATGTTAACAACCAGACAGAGCGCAAACATCTTTGTTTATCACACTCACGTTTGTCCTGGGGCGAGAATCGAACCCATATCCTATAGCCCAGAAGGCGAAGATACCAACTGAGGCATAGAGGTCAGTCGATTTGAGCCGGCCTTAGTAGACAAAGAACAATTATAATAAACGCTTACACACTCAAACCTCTGCGCAAGGACGCCCTGTGGCAGGTGGCATGGACACAAACACCAACTCCATGCCCATACTGCATACGGAGACATCAGTACTGAATAAAAAGTGCAGGTGTGGGTTGGAGGCTCAAAACTAGACACAGCTTGTGCTAGCGTATCGACGTTTCAAATATTTTGGACAAACGTGTAGCAACACGTTTGTCCAAACACCATTGGCAATGAAAATGAGTCTTATAAACAACATGACATAATCATGAAAATGTGTCTTTCGAACTGCTCGTTGCTTGGGCTTCGTCGCAACTTTTTTAATCAAAAATTATTGTTTGGTTACATCAGAATCTTAAATGTCGTTTGGTACTTTTTGATTCTTTTGTAGCGTAACTGAGAACAAAACATGCGGTAACCTTTATGCAATGTTACTTAACCATATAACTCCCTCGTTTGAGTTGTGAAAAACAATTTAAATTGTTCTTCTTACTTAATGGTTTTCACAAAAGTGGCAAACATCGGGAATTTTCTTATAAATTTATTCGTACAATGAAACATTAAAGTTTTGTGTGAGCAAGTTACTTAATTGTTTGCTTATGAAAATTTTAACTTAATTAATTTCAAAGTTTATGTTATTCATAAGATGGCCCGTGGCTTAGTAGTAGCCCGCCTTCGAAGCGAGGTTCGATTCCGGCGGGGACACTTATCACTCATTAATCGTAAATGTTTCCGAATCTATACAAATAACAAGTATTTGTAATGTCAAAATAACAGTTTATTACTAAATGTATTTAAAAGTACCAAAATACCGTATGAACTACAAAAAAAAGAATATTTAGAGTAAAGACCGTTTGTCTGTCTGTTCCGGTTTATCTGCGAAACGGCTGGACCGATTTTGATGGGACTTTCACTGGCTGATGTTATAAGGTGCAACTTCAGCCATTGTGGCATTTGAACTGAGCACTTTCGGCACGTTAAGAAGTCGCTCCCGGCTATACTAGTCGTTAAACCATGTTGGAAGACTTCGGGCTGCTTGAGAACCGGCAAAAGAGTTGGCCACTTGCTCACAGAAAAGAAGTCCAAAATATAAGTAACTAACACGACAAGTTCAACCCTAACAGCTTTGGGGTTGTAAACTTACCGACGGTCTTTTAACGCCTTTTCTTGACGATACAGCAACTCTTCCTCAAAACTGTCACCACAGCTTTGCATACTCTATAACATAGGGCATAAAGCTTAGTTCTGTATCAAGAATCACTTAGAATGTCGTGTTTAATTAGATTAATTAGATCTGGGCAGATTGTGGGGAATCCAATTAGTTAATAGCAGATTGTACGAATTAATGAGATCGTATCTCTTAACATTTTTGTTCACCCAAAGATTGAACCATGATTATTAAATTTAATTACTCTCTCTCTAAAGTGCTTCCTTGAGCTTTTTATGTCATTTTATTCTGTAGGTACATTATTAAAATATAAATGTTGGTAAGCTTTTAATTAATTTTGGAGTCAAAACCTGTTTAGAGCCTAATTTGCGTACCTTCTTTTGGTTTTTTAATCGGAAGAATTATAAATCAATCTTTTACTGATTAAACTATGAATTATAAATCACGCTTTCATAATAAATGCAATAGTTAATATGTGTGTGTGTATGAGTGTGTGTCAATGTTTGTTACTCCTTTACGCTAAAACGGCTCAACGGATTTGGATGAAATTTGAAACCAGAATAGCTTATATCCTGAATTTACACATAGGCTACTTTTGATCCCGGAAAACTGCGGATGTAATAAAGTGAGCTTACGTGTTTCGGAGGGTATGTTAACATATCAATCCCGGCTATCCTAGTCAACTGGCCACAATTGGTCACTTACTCACGCGAAAGAATAAGTGGGAATCTGCAGTGAAAACCTAATACTGTAATATTCGGTAATTTAACCTAAATTCACTAATAAACCGAATGTATTTATAATGTTGTATGTATGTAACTGAAATGTATCGTTTAAAACAAACTGGCTGGTTGATCAGAACGATCCTTTGCTAATTAGTATTAGCACAATAAATTAACTAACGGTTAAAGTTGCTAACGAACTGAAATTTAAACGAGTGAAAAGCTTAATTACCGCTGCCGCAGTTTAATATCAATATATTTTTTCTGGTTTAAGACCCTCTTTGGGAACATGGAACATAGAAATTTGGTGGCGGTATTCACACGCGTTCGTATTATTACTTGGTTCAAGTCTTAGTCCCAAAAATCGAATTTATTGTCAAATTAATATTTTCGTGGAAAGAGACTAACTCAAAATTGAAAAAAAAAAATCTTTCGTCCCTTATTTCCTCTCTTTAGAGGGCCCTACCATTTTAAAAAAGAAACATCCAAATCGGTATACAACGGGCGAAGAAAACAAGAAAGCAAACCGACTTCAATACTTTCAAAGTAACAAAATACCTACGCAATTTCATTTCCGTGAACCTACCATACCTAAGCTAGAACTTGGTAGCCGCTAGCCAGAGCCCACCAGCCGTTTAGCTAGCTAGTGGATACCGCATTCGTTTCTCGTGGCTCACAAAACTACTCGGCGCCATAATTGCACAAGGTGCGAGACCGCGCGCCGACTGCCACGCCAACTAATTGCCATTGAAAAAAGGCGAAAGCGCGACTGAAAACATTTCTCAACCACCTTTGATGTTTTTTTCAAAACCCAGCTTTACTCTCAGAGCTTGATAAGCTACGTAATACCAGTAATAAGGCACTTTGAAAGCAGGTGTGACGTGCGCGTTGAAAGATGAGTGTGAACCGCCTTTATGCGTTCATCTTCTAAAGTAAAGGTTTTCTTTGGGGCGTTGTGAGTGGAGGAAGTGAGGGTTCCGCGCATATGCACTTCCCCTTTGAAGCTAATTCATATATTTTTAATTTTAATGATTTGGTCCTTTGATTAGGTGTGACAAACTCATGGCTGTCACTTGTGGGGTAAGAAACAACATTCGCATCAGATATTTTGTGATTTTCTGTGATTTTTGTCACCTGAAGAAACCTTTAATTACTATTGAGGCTAACAAGAAATTATGTCAAAGGAACATAAGTCATAAATATTTATTGAGAACGAACATTTACAGGCCATTCAGGTCAGTTGGCACACTGGTGGTGATATGAAATAAAATCTAGGTTAACAATACAATAATCAAAATAAATGTTGATATAAAGTACAAAAATTAAATTCAAATTAATGAAAAAGTCGAGTAAGTAAAACAAATGTAAATAAGCTAGGTAATAACCAAATTTTTACAACTTTTTGATAAAAAATCGTTGAAACTATAAAAAGTCTGCTCGATCAGCCACATTTTTATCCTCATTTTAAATGTGAAACAAAAAACCCGACTGCGTGAAAAAATGTATGCGTGTATTTCGATACTACACTCGACAGGTATTGAGGGAAAAAAATCTTTTGAAGACATGTAATGGCGCCATAAATTGGTCAACTTAATTATAATAATTTTGATTTAATCTGTGTCACACATAATTAAAACAACGAGACCCCTCAAAGTAAAATCTATCAAACCATTTAGGCTACAGAAGCGTGCCTGGGACACGCTCGAGGACAAATTTGTTCTCCGGTCTTGGGTGTTTGTCTTGTGTTTCTGTGTTTATCCATGGCATCTGCGACATAGGAAATCCTAGTGCAGGGGCATGAGTGTGTAACAGTAACATATTCAACCAGCATGTAGAATAGAATAATTGAATAGAAAAACTTTATTTTGTGTTACATAATAATTTTTTTTTTAATTTGTGTTCGCTTACAAAATTAAAAAAAAAATTATTGAAAGTATGCTCCATCTGCAGCTACAACCTTCGCCC
Source organism: Aplocera efformata (assembly GCA_921293045.1). NCBI lineage: Eukaryota > Metazoa > Arthropoda > Insecta > Lepidoptera > Geometridae > Aplocera > Aplocera efformata. Next base: position 13,684,698 of record OV121039.1, read on the forward strand.
ATCGTTCAGGTAGTTTTCGTATTCCTTGCTGGAAGAAGTCCTGGTCTTTTGAGCTTATCCAGTTGTCAATCCAAATTTTGATACTTTCACATGAAGTAAACTTTTCTCCAGTAAGGTCTGTCTGCATCGTCCGGAATAGGTGGTAATCCGAAGGAGCTATGTCTGGTGAATATGGCGGGTGGGGTAACACTTCCCAGTCCTGTCCCTCTAAATATCTTTTTACGACTTCTGCGGTATGCGGTTTGGCATTGTCATGCTGAAGAACTAATTTGTTATGTCTATTCACCCATTCTGGTCGTTTTTCTTCTATGGCTCGCTTCAAACGCATTAGTTGTCGTCGGTAAACTTCTCCATTAATAGTTTCAGAGGGTTTGAGCAACTCATAATGTACAATACCTTTCTGATCCCACCAAATACAGAGCATGACCTTGGCACAGTGAATATTTATTTTTGGCTGTGATGGGCCTGGTTCGCCTGGTTTCACCCAAGCTTTTTTGCGTTTAGGATTTTCGTAGTGTATCCATTTTTCGTCTCCTGTGACTATCCGATGCAAAAATCCTTTTCTTTGCTGTCTTTGAAGCAGCATTTCACAAATGGTTTTCCGACGTTCCATGTCTCTTTCTTTTAAATCATGTGGAACCCAGTAACCGGCTTTTTGAATCATTCCCATCATTTGTAAACGCTTTGCAACAGTTGAAAGATCAACATTTAATGCTGCAGCTAATTCTGATTGAGTTTGGCAAGAATCTTCCGCCAATAATGCTTCCAATTCAGCATCTTCAAATTTTTTTGGTGGTTTTCCATGTTCTTTATCCTCAGTACTAAAATCGTTATTTTGAAATCGTCGAAACCATTCCTTGCAAGTTGTATTAGACGGAGCATGCTCACCATAAATCTCCACAAGCAAACTATAAGTTTCCGCTGCAGTTTTCTTCGCAATAAAATAATGTAATAACACTTCCCGCAAATGACGTTTATTTGGAATAAAAACCGACATTTTCGAAAAGGTGAAAACAATTGTTGCTTACACTTCAACCAAATATCATAAAATGCGTTAGATAGCTGACATTCAGTACTATCGAATACAAGTATGGTCATTTATTAGTACACGTAAACAATACTAAAAACGACATCTGTTGAGAAAGGGCGGAGTCATATTCACACACCAATACTTAGGAATCACTTAAAAATTAAAAACAAAATTACACTTTTAAGAATATGTAACAACAAAATAGGTAACCACTCAGCATGTGCTGCGTCAGTGGACTGATACAGCGCTGGTATTGTGGTATGTTGTTGGTTGAATGTATTTCACAGTTGAGTTTAGAAGATTTAGAACTTATTCGCAAGCTTATATTGTTTGCACAGCATCCTGTCATCAGCCTGAGGTCGCTATAAGTACGGGCCGTCAGGTCAATCCTCAAGTCATAACTCCTATGCCTCCACCAGGACTACAGTTTATTTTAATATTCATCTTATGTCGGAGACTCAAAGTCGAGATTTACACGAAGTATGAGAATATGAGTGATGCTGTAATCAATTGTGGAGGGTAGGTTATTAGCCAACAGTACATCGACTCCAAGAAAGGTCATACAACTTATAACTCGGCAAGCCATACAAAAACCAAGTTGATTGACGAGAATTGTTTCGTTGAAAACCAATTTGGGGTGGCAAAAGGCTTATTAAATAATCTCGGGGGGTGATTGTGGAACTGTTTCTGCGTTAATTGAATCGATCTCATGATTTTAATGCAAAGATTTCGATTATGAAATAATTGGTTAATTTCAATCAGTCAAAATTTCCATGGAATCTCTGTTATTTGATCGTTGTTTACAATCCAAAGTTGTTTGTGTTGAAATTATACAATTACTTAGAAATAATTATTATGAAAAACATATGATTTGGAATTGAACGTTAAGGCTTTATTTGAGCTCAATGAAAAAAAAAACATGAATATCTATAATCACAAGACTAGTTTGAGAATTTTATGAAAAAATCATCAAGTTAACATAATTATCGTAGGTAAAGGTCCTCGAAAAATAATCATATAGGACAACGGTAATACGTCCCGATTGCCACCACTGGTGGCAATTGAGAACGAAAAATTTCCCCATTGCCACCACTGGCGACTGACATTTTTTTTCTCAATTGCTACCAGTGGTGGCGGAGATGGTAGTGGCAACTAGGAATAGACGGTTTAATCGCATAAAAGGGATTGGGGTGAAATTAAAAGCGGTTATTGGCTATTATTGCAGCTCCAATGTTTAGTTGGTAATGCCTCAAAACTAAGGGTTCGATTTCCGGTCCGAGCACACTTTGTGTGATAAGCATGAACTTTCTCGGGTCTTAGATGCCTGTGTGTCCATGCCACCTGTGACATCGAGATTCCTAACACGGAGGTATGAGTAGGCGTTTAAAACACAACTATAAACAATCAAAAATCACAGCGATATTTAAAACACAGCGCTTTTCTTCCACACTTTGCATCCATATACACATGTAGTCATTCACTCAATTTCTTCACTCTTCACGTCGGGACAACGTATAGTATCTGTGTAGGACAAAAAGCCTTCAAACAATGGTTTTAACACTTGGCTAAACGGATGCTGAGACACACCTTCTTATTGTTCGATGGTTTTTAAATAGTATTCCGCCTACGATACTCTAATTATTAAAATAGTGGTTCCGGCTACTCAATAGGGTCACCATGAACTGGTAGTTTTCTAGGTTCTTACTAGTGGGTTGTTGAGAGCGTAAATTGAACTTCAATAATGCCTTTGGGGGATTTTTTTCAGAATTTTTTCACGTTTTCCCTGGGTGGTGGAAGGGGCAACCCAAAGTAGCAGGCTGGTAATCCACCGTCAAAGAGTGTACTCGCATTGCTGTTCTGGTGGAGGGGTCAGGGTGAAATGACAAGCGCATGACACGTTACATTCCCGTCTCAACGTGATGAGCGCAACGTGGTACTACTTGGGTTTTCGTATACTTCTGTATGAGAAGACTGGAGTCAACACTGGAGTGACAGTAACCACTTTATACTTAACAGGCGGGATGTCAGACCGTCCCGCCACTTTATTAAAAAAAAAACTTTGTATTTCTGCAGTTGATACCGCGGATGGGGATACTGAAAGTGTATAAGACAAATATAAAGAAAAAAAAATCATTTTTCTATCTATTGTCTTTCTATTTGTTTCTTATCTCTGGAACGGCTGATATTTAAGGTGAACGCTTCCTTGCTTTAGACGGCACGGCACAGAAAAAGTTTCAAAATATCTTCAATTTTTAAAACAGTTATTGTCAATACTACAGCCATAACCTTTTTTATTTTTTTTTCTTGTAAAAAATATGTTATATTTCACGAACAAGAAGTTGCGGGGAACAGCCAATGGACTACTAAAGTGGCTCACATCACATTGAGGTACATGGGACAGGTGAATTTAAAATTAGAAAGAATTTCAAAAAAAAAATATTAATCAACAAAACTTGATTGTTTTCTAAAAGTAAAAAAAATGTTTGTGCATTGGTCTTTGTCATTTTCGTATTCTCGCTTTGCCAATAAGTGAAAGCGAGACAGACCATTCTCATATAATCTATTGTCTTAAATAAATATCCTTAATCTAGCTCAGATGGCGTGGCCTCCCTATCGCCGTACCTAATACCTGTTCCACACAATGTACATTGTCTTGGACACTTCTGAACACTCACGGCCGTATTGAATAATTACTCGTTGGCTACTGTTGGTATTGAAATATTAATGGACATATCACACAGTACCAGACCCAAACTAAGTATAGCTTGTAATACGGAAACAAGAGAACTGATAGAATACTTGTATAGTATACATTTTAAAACTATCATGGTTATGAACATTATTATTCGTGTTACCGAGATATTTACCATGATTTGTGAGTTTTGTTGACTCCCGATATTTCGACGCAGTTACATGCGTCATGGTCCCGGGCATGACAAATCATGGTAAATATCTCGGTAACACGAATAATATTATAATACTTGTATAGTATAATACTTTTCTATATAATACATATTAACACCCAGACACAGAATACCTGTTAGGTTGTTTTTTTTTTCTTCTGGTAGTATTTATGTTTATAGTATTTATCAAATATGTTGGTAGTTTAGTAGCTGCAACATTCGATCTAGCACGGCTACTAAACAACTAACGTTTCCTAATTTTTGTTCCCACATAAAAATACAATCTATCAAAAGAATGATCATCCATATCGAACACGAGTAACTGATTTAAAAATCGAAAAAAAACTGACGTCAATACTTTCAAAGTAGCAATTTCGTTTACTTGGATGACATATATTTTCCAGTTATTTTGATTTAAAAAATATTGAACCGAATTTGAAAAAAAAAAAAATCTTTGGGACTGAATGCATAATGCTTTCAAATAAAAAAAGAATTTTCCAAACCGGATGATAAATGGCGGTGAAACCAGTACAAAAATATGTATTTTTTTGTACCGGTTTCACCAAAAAAAATAAACGTCCGAATTGTGAACCTCCACCTTATTTGAAGTTGGTTAATACAATAATTCAATATTCAGTGTCTATTTCTAATCTGCAGTTGCTCCACAGCAAATAGAGACGTTTTTCTCTGTTCTGTACTAATAAAAAAGTCTTAAATTGTAGGCGGGGTACCTACACTCATCTTGTGAAACATCAACCATAATTATATTTCACAAGTAGCAGAAACATTTATCATTCCAATCCATCAGCGACTTCACAGCTCGGAAAAAAAAGAATATAAAAAAACGATGCATGAGTTGCGTTCTAATTCTAACCTCTTTGGAACTAACCGCTCTCTATGCCAGTATTTTTTTCTTCCATTGTTTTCGAATCGGTAACAGATCCAGTTCCGCAACTGGAACACTCCACATTAATTACTTGTAATTGAATTTCGAATTGGAACGATGACATTTGAATTTTGGCGGGAGCCGTAGTGATGTGCAACAAAGAGGCCGATTGTCGACCGCCCGCGGTTTTTCATAATGGTACATTAGAATCGACCGACAACACCGAACAGTGAAATGTGTGTAATGAGAATTATCTGAATTGCTTCTGTTGCCTCGATAGCTTCTATTACAAACGTGAATAGCATTCTTTCGCGCCCTTCCATTCAAAAAAGCTATTTTCACATTGTACTCGCTTTTGATAGAAGGAAAATAGTAATCAGGGCGTTACTTGCAGAAAATGTTTAGAATGTTTTAATTTTCAAATCTCGTCTCTATCAATGCAACTGCTGCATAAATTAAATTGAAATATATCTATCTCCAAGCTATTAAGGGCTTTGTACCAAAAGAGTAAAGAAAACCCGTGATACGGACCGTGTAAGTCTGAACTGCACGTGGTAAATAATAAATTTCTGTAGGTATGAGTCAAAAATGACAGTTGAATAGGCGTATTGTGTATTTTAGTGATCTTACAATTACAAGCCACCCATAAATGGACATAAATAATATAAATAATAATCTTGGAAGATGAATAAGTTATTACAGGCATCAACAAGTAAATGTTTGAAATTATCAATCGCTCTAATAAACAACTCATAACGATAACGATAAAATGATGCGATCCAAAGGTAAGTCTTATTAAATTAAATTTATCACAGCAGGAGGGAATAAAGCCGGTATTAGCTTCATAATTAGCGGAAAACTGCGTACTGTGTGCACTCATCTCCCAAACGGTGAGCAACGTTCACAACAACAAATTCAACCTTAGACATCGAGCGTAGAGTATATTTTTGTGTGTGGCGTGGCGTTCTTGACAATCAGTGGATTCTCTCGCGTGGATGCGCGCGTCCCTAGTCGAGACGGCCACGCGGGGCTCTGCGGGGAGTTGATTGTCGACGAGTGCCGTTTCACGCCGAATGGACAACACTAGTTCCAAATTCGAAATGAGACGGGATTAGGATTAAGGTGTGAATTTATTATGTATTTTCATTTAGCAGAATACCCAATAAAGTTAACATGTTCTGATTCTCAATTTGAATTTGCATCTTTCGTCAGCTAATCAGGGATGCCACCTGATTGGTTGGTTGTTAATAAGACTTCTTGGCAGCTTGAAGATGACACACGGTATCGGAAGTCGGCCAAAAAAGCCATCGCCGGACGAGTTGGTCTTTATTCAGAATGCAAGATCTATAACTTACTCATTTGTAGAACGATAAAAGTTGTGTCCAATTTCAAGGTTTCCAGTAAAAGATGTCACCAAAAATCGGACTTGGTATTCTGTAAAATGATATATAAGCGTGATCATATATAAAAAAAGAAAAACTAAACGCGTCGCTTGAGGACCTTCTTCTTTTATTCGTCGGTGAGAGAATAGATAGATTTGGGAGAGGTTTAGCATTTGGAACAACAGATTAATAAAAAAAAACAACTCAAGCAAAAGTCCTCGGCAGGTAGTCAGACTTTAAGAGACTGCGTTATCAGACGAAACCACCCAAAAAGTTCTATTGCTACTTTTAGTTGCTCCTGGGGCACCACCCAGGGGGTACGGGATGCTAGAGGGTTTTCAATTAGGGACGCGGGCAACTGGACCCCCCATTATATATATCCTATATGAATCCTAATAAGATGTAACGACGAAAACAAGTTCATTAAAAGCGGCGCTAAGCCTTTGTTAATATTAATTACTTTATAATTCGCGTGAAATAAACCATTTCATTGTAGCACCTTTTAATCAAAAATGTTGAATAATGATTTCAAATTTACAAAAAAAATCACAAAAAGTGTCGGCTGATTCATCGTGGGTGTGGCAAGACGTACTAATGAATTCTTATTAATTTATTCTATTATATTATATTGTACCTAGTATTTAACTTTTCAATGCAAATAATATTTCGAGTGAGTTAGTGGCTTATCGGTCATATATCTTCGGTCAAGTTTTTTCAACGAAATTACAATAATTTTCAGTCAACAGAGTCAACAACAATTTAAAAATCTCCAATTTTATGAGTTTCAAAGTATTATCATTACCGCAAATATACTAGTAATTAAAAAAAAATAACAAAAGTAATTGCTTACTAAAAAAAAGTGACAAATAGTACTATTTGAATATGGAAATGTCATAAAAAAGCTTTGAGAATTTTTTTTTTTGCTTATTGTGTCTTCCACACAAATTCTGCCAAAGTCTGAGTTAATGTAAATACAAAATGGACAGATCAACCGCCTACGGGTAATAAAAATAGCAAAAAATGACAGATGACTTTTGACTTTACATTATTCAAGATTTCGCTTCTTATATATGGCGCCTGGCCATATTCTAACGTTCGATCTTTGAATCAAGTACATTCGAATTTCAAACGCAACGGCATAGACTAAATACAAGGATAGAAGCCAAATACATGCACGTAAAGTGATGCAATTCTATGTAAGCCAATGATGACGTAGTTGAATAGGCGATTCCAGTTTGCAAGACCATACTTTTGATGCTAAAACTAAAATATGTTTAGTACATACTTTATAAAACTTTTAGTGAAAAAAGTATTGGATTTGCAACATAATTCGTACATTCCGTGCGTGGCGATATGGAACTCATGCACGCACGAAAGTTGTGTCGTTTGCGTGAATTAGTTGGTAGTAGTCCCGGGTTCGATCCCCGGCCGTGACAAACGTTGTGTGGTTCATGACCTTTGGTCTCGGATCTTGGGTATGTCTCGTGTTTCTGTATTTAACGTAACGTTTATTACATGGAACTCACACACACACACACACACACAATTGTTATGTTTTGGCTTCACTATCGATCGAACTTCATCCCTTCATCAATCCAGTCATAATTCTATGCACAACGGCGAGTATGCGAGCATGGAATATAATCTACAGCGGTGCTATCTCCAAAAACATTGTCCTCCAGTTACTGAAAGACGAATGTGGAGTGATGGGATGGCGTTGTGCCAAGTCTCGTAAATTAATTCATTATTTAGGAATTTTAAGTAATGAATGAATGAAAATACTTTAACGTGACAAATAATTAAAACACGTACATAGGGCGGTCTTATTGCTAAGAAGTGATATCTTCCAGACAACCTTTAGATGACGAGGATTATAAAAAGTTTGATTAGTTCGCGGTGTCCTTCTTCCGATTTCGATTCGATTTAAAGCCATATTTAAATGCACAGCAGGGGAAAATATAGCATAATATACTAAAAAACACATTGTCAAAAGCGCACAGTTTGCAGTCTTGTCTTCATAAAGGCGCAATCAACATCCAGCCTTCTCGGTATGAGTTTCAGCTTAGTCAAAGTCAGTGGAAATACTTAATTCAGTTGAATTCTTAAAAAAATTACTTGGAAACGTATTTATTTTTAAATAAATATGTACCTACAAGAACGTACTTTATTAATATTAAGTTTAGCACTTTTTTCTTAAGTATAAGTAAAACCAAGACGCGTCTTGTTGTGTCTGTCTTCTGAATTTAAGTGACTTTCAGTTGCAATAGTGTAGAAAAAAAAATTGCACGCTTAGTAGTTTAGAACAAACTTTAATTATTTAATCTTGCCTGCCACCATACTGCATTGCGCCAGCCCACACAGACCACACACAAACATCCAAACCTAATTTCCTGCCCGAGATACATGCACAAGCCCAAAGACAAATGCACTGCACCTGAACCAATCAACTCTGATCTCTCCCCCCTCCCTCGACTCCCCGTACTAAAGGTGAAACCAGGAATTTGACATCCATTTGACAGGTCATGATATACTGGTGGTTCTATAAACTGTTCTAGCGAGAATTCAGTATTGTTCATGAAAAGGAAAACTGCGTTCAGACATCGCATCGTGACGTTTAATGAATTCATTTATCGTATATATCGTATACGATACGAATTCACGATATATACCTATATATTCTATGGGCCGTGTAGTTGTATATTTACATCACTGTGTTGCCTGAAGTTAATAAATAAAATAAAAACCAAATATATTATATTTTTATTTTTCTTTGAAAACATTATAATGCAAATCAATTGACACTACTCTACTGAGTCTATTTTTTTATGTGACTAATATAACGGTCAGATTTTACAGCTCACCTGATTTAAGTGGTTACTAAGGTCCATAAACAAAAACAAAATAACTCCAGGTCTCCCACTGAATAATGAGAAAACCTGTACCTATCGCACTGGAACCTATCACACAGGTTTTTGCCTAGTTTAGGGTCGGTATCGACCACTTAATTTCAAGCAGCAGGAAAACTCGTTCCTTCGTAGTATTTACCTACATCCTACTAATATTATAAACGCGAAAGTTTGTAAGTATGGTTTGTTACTCAATCACGCCAGAACGTCTGAACGGACCTGGATCAAATTTGGCACAGAGGTAGATTATAGTCTGGAATAGCACATAGGCTACTTTTTATCCCGGAAAAATGTACGGTTCCCGTAGGAAGTCCAACCGCGGGTAACACCGCGGGCGTTAGTCTAGTTATAATGCTAACTTTAAGTGCTCTGTAACTATATTTGTCACTCATAATTAATATTATTCTATACTATTTATTTTAAATCTCTTTTTATATATTATTATTATTATAGTAAAAAGATAAAGTGATCTGCCAGATAAAATAATCTGTCACCTATTTACCTATCTATCTGTCAAATGACCAACCTTACTCCAAGTCCGCCCGGCAACCGGAAGTATTTTGCAAACCCGTCCCGAATACCACAAAGCGAAGCCTTTAATTATTCCAACTTCTTCCAAACTTCGAATATAAACCGAGAAACGTACAAAACTTTTTTGAAATTGCAAAACATTTTTACAAAATTTTCGGAGTAATCACAGTGAACAATGGCCCCTTCCGCAGTCCGGCGAGAAATTAAAAGGTGTATCGAGTAAGTTTGTCGATGTTACGCGACCTCCGTTAGGGAAGCCGGGACGGCAACAGAACATTCTAATTATTTACACGGGAAAGTTCTAGAAACTTCCCGTTCGATTTTCAAAACAAATTGACTTCCTGAATGCCAACTACAGAATAAATGTGGATCCCGATTTTTGTGGTAATCTTTAAAATGTTGCTTACTTAAATCCAATTTATTTACAATTAATAATAAATTTTAAATGATGTGTATCATATGAATGAATCATACAACTTCTAAAAACAGGACAGGGTTCCCAGGCTGTAATTTTTTTTGTATGTTGGTAATGCGATTGTGGACTGATTTGAAGGCCTCTGCTGATCTTATCAAATATTTTTTTTTTTATTTCCAAGTTTCAGCTTGCTAATTTTATGAGCTATGTCATCACTTTAGTAACCTAGTAACTTTAGAATCTGATATCCTCGTTAGGTATTGTATCCTCGAGAGTGACTCCGAGCATAGCCCGCATCATAACTCTAAGTGCGAGAATTTTTTGAAAAGATTTTTTTTTTTTTTTTTTTTTTTCAGATTGGCCATGTCACGGTAACGCAAGTCATGCGTCTATCTCACATCACTGATAGAAAGCTTTCGTTTAGGCATTGTGGTTTTATTTTCGTGTGAGTTGCCAACTCTATTTAGCGTCGCCGGTATAAATGTTTCAAAAACAAGTGACTATTATTTTCGCCTAAGAGGTAAAATTTTACCATGAAAATTTCATGGCACTAGGTTTGCCTGTTTCGCAGATGGCATGGATAAATACAGTAACACAAAGATACAAGCCCAGAGAACTAACTTCATGTTCACCACTCAAAGTATGCCCCGGCCGAGAATCGAACCCGGGACTCTTCGCTTCGAAGGCAGGGTACCTACCAACTAAGCAAAGAAGCCGCCAATAAAGCATGTTTACACATAATTATTAAATCAGCAGAATTACATAAATCAAACATTCTTTACAGCACGTCAAAACCGCGTTTGCTAATTGAACGAGTAACTTTAATTACTTATTTGTATTTATAACTTAAAAAAAAAAACATTATTGATCACAATGATCAACAATTTTTTTTTTGTAGTTACAACCTATCAGATATTTTATTCTACAAAGTTCATTTGCCTTGTTTGGTGAATATAAGCATTAGTCTTAACTAAACTATTCTTTGTAACCAAGGCCAATGAGCATTTATTCACGTCGAGACCCCAATAGAAAAGTAACGCAACGTCTGCATTTCTATGACCTCATAATTCACGAGACACTACAGAAAGAAACAATATCGCATCTAATTGAAAAGAATGACAAAAAATCACACAAGACAAGATTACGTGCAAATGCCGACGCATCAAAAGTAGATCTAGTTCAAAAAGTATAAAAAAAATTACTCATCTGTGCAACAATAGTTCGTTAGTCCCATCACAATGAGACAATTCTTCCACCACTCCGTCTCAGTTGTTTACATATATAAATCTTAGATAAGTACAATAAGCTCTATATGTTAATAAGTGTTTAATATGAATTCGTGAGCGAACCACAGAGTCTACAATAGTTGCAGGCAGAGGACACACGGACAATGCAACGGGTTACAATTGCGCTAATCCATTTTATTGCGTGTCACGAGCAGTGAATGTGGATTTTTTAAGGGCCGGTTATTTGTAATGTTTAAATCTTTAAGGCTGCATCCATAAACTTCCTTGTTTGATATATTTTGGCACGTTTCTTCGTTTCACAAGTCATGCGAACTTTTATTACAATTATATTGTAGGTACGTATTGTATTCTACAATATTTGTATTTTATTCAATGCGCTATGTTTTTAATCTGTAGTAACTGAAAAGAGGGTTGATGTGTCGGTAATTAGATGTTCATTATGAGACATTAATTATGCGTTATCATTAAATTTATTTATTTATTTTTTAATAAGGACTCCCAACACAGGTTACACAGAACATACAACTTAAAATAATCAAAGGTCTTAATAGTGGTCCCGCAATTATAGGGCGTCACAGCATGTTAATAGAGACAACTAGACAACATTTAAAAAAAGTTGAAAATATAAGAAAAAATAGGTTACTACATGCGAGAAAAAAATTGACATGAGAATCCCTAGCAAGCGAGTACCACCGCGGGCTTTCAATGCGTAGGTAGCGAAGGTTCAATTCCAGAAGCAGTGTTTTAAACGACTTCTAAAGGAGGACGTTGACAAATCGGTTGTATTTTTTTTTATGTACCTACCTCATTACTCCGTCTTCTATCAACCGATTCAGATAATTTTTTTTATTTAGAGGATTTCAGATTGGTCCTAACATTTTTATCAAAATCTAGTTGATTTTGAGTGTTACTGTCACAATTTATACAGTGTAATGGTACATTATAATAATGAATAACAATAAACGTTTACACACTCTTACCTCTGCTCCAGGTGTCGCAAATGGCATGGACAAAAACACAAGACAAATACCCAATACCTAAGAACAAACTTAAAACTCACCACACAGTCTGAAACAATCACACAAAGAATCGAACCCGGGACCCCTCGCTTCGAAGGCAGGGCTACTATCAACTAAGCCACGGAGCCATCTTCATTCAAAGAGTATTTACACATAAAGTACAATTTTATTCTTTAACCGACAACACAATAGTTCCGCATCCACTGGTCGCACCTCTATTCCCCTAAATCAAAATACAAAACACAATCGTAACAAAAAAAAGTCTATGCAAATGCAAGAATGGCCTAGTCGAGATTAGTGCACTCTGAATCGCTGTAATTAGGAGATTTATATGCAAAGCACTCTGTGGTCCACATTATTAGTCCATAATAATTCTATAAAACCCGTGTATAACTCGTCTAATGTAATTTTGAGAGCAGCTCACTCCTTTGTAATAGATTTATGAGCCGAAATGATTTAATAAGTGCATGATAACGAATGTTATTTATTGGTTAGACGTTCCCAGGACCGTTGGGCAGTCTTTCAGATGCTGATCAGCAGATGCAGCTTGTTAGGTGACAAATACGGAGGCAGGAAACTCGCTTGTTCGGGAAATTTATTGTTATATTAAACATAGTTATGTGTCAATTTGTCTTTAACTTTATTCCTTTTCAAAGAATGTTTCGGAGATACTCCAACTTGTCATTGAAATTTTAAAATTTTCTTCTTTCGTGGGAGTAAGTGGCAATGGTGATGGGGAAACACAAGAGACCCAGAACCCGAGAACGAAATGCTCATCGCACATAGTCACCCCGGCCGGGAATCGAACCCTCGATTCCTCGCTCCCCACAAAGCTAAGGAACCTCCATTTGAAGATGAATCAACTCATGAGACAGTTATTTTCACAATTATCTCAAATGCGGAAACAACTGGTGCAGCTTAGTATTAAGAACTCATGATTTCATAGATACAAAGGAAATAAAGATTGTAAGCCTTGGCAGAAATTATGTTTTTTATATTAAACTCACCGTAAAAAAGTCAATCATATAATATTTTTAATTGAAAAGCTAATTGGCACATATCTGTATATAAACCAACGACCTTTGGGTTTAAAGTCGGCGGCTGTACTTCTGGGCCACCTTTATAGAAATGTTATTATTATCCACGATCGTATTCATTGCCCTGTCCGTTCAAATCAACATCTCTATCCATGACCCTACAATGCAACACAACAGAAGATTTACACTAACAAAACTCTCTTTGTTTCCCTAAGAAGGTGACACTTTTCATTCACACACAAAGCTTCAAACGACCTATGAACTTAGATTGTTTGCATTGAATAGAATATGTCTGCGTCAATCAAAATAATCCATGTCATATTTTTTATATGATTTTTTTCGCTAACACGTATTTGATATGCGCAGAACGGGGGTTGTGGGAATCTTTCAGCTGTTTGGATGCTGGTACAAAGGATGTAAAGCATGTAGCAAGGAGGTCATGCATTCAGAAGTTATTTTTGAGATGAATAGGTTAGTTGACCGTTATTTTCAAGAGATGCTGATTAAGATGTCCAAAGCTGTCAATATGAAATTAGGCCTAAAAATATTCCTTGTGAATTAGGAATGGAATATTATTTGGATATTCTGGTTCTTATTTTTTTTTAATTCCACACTGTAGCAATGACTTCTAATTTTTAATGTTTCTATTCATATAATCCACAAAATGTGCTCTTTATTTTGTGGATGAAATGAATAGAAAAATCAGAACCAAACTACGTGGTAGATATATAAAAATTACATGTTGATATTATTACTAGTAGATATCAAATGAAACTAAAAGCCTTTTAGGTATTCCACACATACATATATGCAAGCTGGATGAGAAAAATATTAAAAGCTTCTAAGAAAAAATATTAAATTGATGATTCTGGATTCGAAAGCCAAGCAAAGCGAATAAGGCAGTTCTGTAAGATGAGTCCAGGAGTGGTATGTTCCTATGAACATGTTTTGCTAATGGACAAACAGAGTTATCGAAAAACAATACCAGCAACCGATTTCAAAACCGAAAAAAAAATAATAAATTGCGGTTAACTCGGTGAACACACATAAAAAAAATATACAATGGAATATAGAACTTCCTCTTTTTCGAAGTCGGTTAAACAGAATACTCGTATATACATGATAATTTTATACACGCGAAAACAGACTTAAACAAATCTGGATTGTAATAACAATGGACAAACCCCGCTCGACCAAGTGCTCTCCACACTCCGGTTTATTTGCCATGCAGGGCACTACACTGTTGGACAATTAATTCGCCAATAAAATTAAACAGTACACTTCAGGGCGTCGGATAATCCATGTATAATGGGGTGGGATATTTCGACGGGTTTTGTAAAATGAATTCATTGTTCGACGCTTTGTGTTTGATCGTTTGATTTCGTTCATGCGTGGTGGCGGAGATTAGCGTCGGATGAAACTTTTGAATCACCGTTCAACAATTAGGAGGGCGAACAAAAAATATGCTCCATATTTTTCGGATTAATTTTTGATAACAATGTAATATTCCATCTTCAAACGTAACGCAATTGAGAACAAACAACTGATTTAATCGTCGAATAAACTGACATTAATTATTTCAATCCCATTTTTCGTTTTTGGGGGTAATTTGTTTCCATGAGATTTTTTTGGGACTGCGGTTCAAATTAAAAAAAGAATTATTCTACATGTCCAATTAAAAAGTTGTAACAGACATTAAAATAAAACATATATCCGCAAAGAAACTTTTTTAAGTCAGGTTAAGGATTTGGGCTAAAATTTTACTTTATTTTTTATACAATGAAAGTAACAAAGTGAAGGCACGGTCGCACCTATCCATCACCCGAGACGGGATGTAACTTCTCATTTCTTTCTTTCCTGATTTCACCGGAACCCATACCTTTTCAGAGGAACACAGCAATTTACGTGTACCACTGCTTGCCGACAGAACTTCCCCGGACCCGAACTTTTACAATTTCTACTACTACAAAACGAATAGTTTAATAATAACTATTCGAGCGTTGACAACCATCTTGATAAAAGAATTTTCAAAATCTATGATTCCACTATCCACCCTATGACACCCCATAGAGTAACCTAACGAACCACGAACCATATTGTGTGGCCATAGTTTAAGTTGCCATAAATAATGGGGACCCAAAGATAATTTCACAATCGTTTTAAATTACGAGACCGTTACGGTTGTTTACTCTCCATTGCTGGTTTTCGGCAAAGGTAATTCATTTAACTTATAGAAATTGGTTTTCACGCTATATGTTAACAACAGTATTTACATCGAAGCATTCGTGGCGTAGCTTTCTTAGCTGTTCTCTACAGATCATTTGAGTTAAGCAACTTTCGGCCCGGTCAGGAGTTGGATGGGTCACCATTCAGTGGTATTTGAACTGAGCGATTCACAAAGTTAAGTTTGGCACCGATTGAAATCCTTTTTTTAAAGAAAATCAAACTAAAAAGAGGTTTCTACCTCTGAAAGAGAAACTGCGCTAAATACAATGCAACGAGCCCTGGAGTGAGATGTAACTACAAATTTTATAAGTTTAAATTTGACAACCAGCAATGGTTGCCTTACAAAACGAAGATCCCAGCATGATACACCACGGTACCTAAACCTATGGGACATACAGGGGTAATCCTTTCAAGGGTAGATTCAATTGCAACTGATTGGGATGCCCTTCAAAGACTTTATACCTTGGAGTAACTTTTTAAGATACGTATTTTAAATATTACTCAAGAGTTTTTTATGAAAAAGGCTAGTAAAGGATTAACCTCGTGACCAAAGAACTTACACATACCTCTATCAGAGCATCAGCTTGATAACCCACCGAGTTGATTTTGTCATCGCTTTTGTGTTTTTTTTTTTTGGTTACCTTCATCCGTAACAACAGAAGACTTAGGTCTTCCCGATCGAAGTATGAGAAGACCTTAGTCGCATCCCGTTGCACCCATCACCTGAGTCAGGGATGTTACGTCTCTTGCAGCTGTGATTTCATTGGCACCCTTCCACCGGAACACAGCTATACAAATGCATCACCGCTTGACGGTAGATTACCAGGTGTGGTGACAGTACTCCTTCTAATGAACTTGGCAAAAGTTCTGCTGCTACTTTTAGTTACTCCTTTGGCACTACCCAGGAGATACATGTAGGGACTTAAAGGGTTCTCACGTATGGACGCGAGCAACTGCAGCCTTCAAAATTGGGTTAACCCTTACGGAGTATGAGGACACCCAAATTGCATCGTACTGCGCTCGTCGTTCTCATACGGTAATGTAATGTCTCCGGCGCCTGTAACTAACTGGCTAAATCAATCCACCGGAATATGCAATGTGAGGTGCCTGCAACCACTGCTTGGCTGCAGGATACTACTGTCCTACGTACCCAAGAAAATTAGGTACAAATTATTTTTATAGCTCCCTCCGCACCATCTAGGAGATACTTGTAGGCTTTAAGGGTACTAAGACATAACTTTTCACCCGGTCATTACTTGGATGGGTGACAACAAAGTGGCGCTTCCGTACTTCGGAGAGCACGTTAAGATATCGGTCCCGGTTATACTAGTCGGTAATCCATGTGGCCTTCAGACGGCTCGAAAACTCCGACAATAAAGTTAGCCACTTACTCACACGAAAGAAGAAAGGTACCCATCTGAGGATGCGAGCATCATTGATGGAATACATCGGGATGTCCAATATCTATGTTATCTACTCATCAACACTCAAAAAAGAGCGGTAACGCAAAATGAAATATTACAAAACCGTACCACAAAACTTACACAAACACACTACTTTGTCGTGAAGACAAGTAGCGCCAGTTTGTGAACAATGAAGGGCCACAACAAACAGAATTGAGTCGTCCAAGTCATTAATTTTCCAAGTCGGTTACCATCCGCCGAGCTGGTAGCTGATGAGACAAAAGGCGAGATTCCAAAGGCTGACCAGACTGTTCGGAATGACAAAAGGTCCGGACATGTTTCACGTTTACGCCACAATATGGATCACACAGTAAACAACCTACGAAATCCAATAGTCCTCACAAACCGTCATGCAGGCTGATAACAAACAGATTTTGAAAACATGCAAGGTAAATTTAATTAACTTCAAAAATATTCTTCCGTCGAAGTCTTTGACCACAATTTATTAAGTGAAAACTTAAGCGCGTTGAGCGATATATGGTATGGGAAAAGCTTATGAGTTCGCGTCACCGATAACCTCGACATGCTCGTGATGTATTACGCTTGCGCCAGACTAGCGACGCGTAATAGCGACCTGTGTAGGTACATGCATTTCATTGTTTTAAGTTTTCACTTTTGTCGACAGTCCTTACGACTGCCTCTGTTATTTTTTAATTTTGAATTACAAATTACAATCTACTTGGTGAGTTTTCACTCTTGAAGTCTCTCGCTGTTGCCTACACATTTGAAAAAATATTCCATAATTAAATAAAGAGAACTTGCTAATTCAGTAGATGCCTTCACCTGCGCCAGTGACAACACTGATCCTCGCCGTTGAAATATCAAGTTCACGGACGAGTTCCCTTACTGACAGCCTCGTGTACTGCGACTAACATAGTCATTGTAATTGTACACGAACGTCTAGAACCATGTGTGGAGGATTTGAAGAGATCCGTGAAAGCCTTCTCTCGTATCCGATTATCTGTGATTGGTCGCGGAGTGTAATGACTTATTTATAGACGTGAAATGAATAGAATGAGAGACTATGAATAGTCAAATAGATGGTCGAAGAAAATGTGTCTTTTTGAGGGCGATTCGACTCGGTGTCATTAGTAATTGTAGTTGTATGAATATTGTACTGATGAAGTGGCTTTGTAGCTCTTAGAAGTGTCCTTGTTCTCAAAATGTGGCTGTCTTCGCAGCTTCGCATAAAGTGTTCTTGATAAATGTGGTGATGGTGATGATACTTTAAAAATTATTCCTCTAATAGTATTGATTCAGGCCTTGGTCTGCTGCAAACGGTTCCAAGATCTTCTGGGAATATTTATATTATATAAGTCTACTCTCAACAAGTACCAATAAAGAAGTTTTAATCTACCACGGGGGCACAATCTGACAGTTACATGACTTTTAATTTTTAGATGCCAGCTTCCTTAGAATGTTTTCGTGCGCAATTTTGTGAATGTGGAAATAATACCAGCAGACAGTGCAGTATATTATATTATGGAAATACTTAGGTATAGGTACTATATGTTATTTTTCTCAACAAGTCCGAGTAAGCTCTACTACTGAGGCCCAATCTGGAAATTTTCAATTTATTGCATTCCGGCTTCCTAAGGATGTTTTTCTTCGCCGTTCTGGGAACGTGGTGACACTACCGGTAACCGAAACATTACGTGTGAAGCCTTTATTTATTTTAAATTATTAAAGCTTAAATAGGATAAAACAGAACAGAAAAAACAGAAGCCAAATCATCTAGATTACATCAATCAATCATTCTAATAAAATACGCAGGTAATGGTTGCAAAAACGGTAAATAGATATTCATGGCCCGAATAATACACGCTCTGTTTTGCACTACAAACACAGCTTCAAACCATATTACCACCGTAAGAATAAACAAAGCTCACAGTGCCACCACACAACTAATGTTTACATCTGTTGTCTAATCACCCAGCCACTCCATTCAGGGCGCGTTCCGTACAATCGGCCTGTCAGTTCGTGTTACGTCCCGAAGGTTTTAATTTTATTCATGACGTCACCGCCGTTCGCTAATCCCCTTCATATGGGGTACGGTGCGCAAAACAAACGCAACAATTTCGAGTAACATATATATAATAACAATATCGAGTAACAATATTTCGAGTAACATATCGAGTTGAAGTTTCAACTGCTGCTTTAAAAACCTTTTTATATTAAACCATATGACAGGATGAATATTGTACCACTTAAAATTCATTTGAAACTAAGTTACTAAATAAGCGATTATCAATCTTTAGTAATTCAAAGTGGCAATTCATACACAAAATTAACATATTCGAGATTTTTTTTAAATAACGCACGGTGATTGATTTTCTTATTTATAAGATAAATAAAAGAAATCACGGAAATTCCACGCGAAGACACCTATTCTGTTGATGTATTTCTTCTTCTTTTCGTATGATTAACGTTGAATGTTGTTATTTTTCGCTCGTCGCCACCATTATTTTCCCATAACTTAACCTTTCCCATCAATAAAATTCACTGTCCTTTATAATCAGACAACCAGGAGAAAATTTATACCACCGATATTACTAGCAAGCCTGAGGGAAAAATACAATTTAAAATATTGTATTAATATATATTCTTGTGCCAACCGTACACAGTTGCAATCACCCTTATCTTTCTACCTTCGCAACGTCCGTATTGTTTGGACTTAAGGCGCATACATTGTTGTCTTTAAGTTGAGCGATGTCGGAACACAGAAATCTCTGTATGCAACATCCAGTAACGAATTATCGATTCTATCTATCGAGTGATGGGAATTCGGTGAATAAATGCATCATTCCGACTTCAGACATCGAGACCGGTTTCGTAAACATTTCATGGTGAACGTGAAGTTTGATCTCAGGTCTTGAGTGTTTGTGTCCATGCTAGTTGCAACACATGGAATCCAAGAATAGGAGTATAATTTTTTTTAATTGTGTGACAGTACGTCTCCGGACGAACCAGGCACAAGGTCTACTGCTGCATTTGGTTGCTCCTTTTGCACCACCCAGGGTGGGAGGACGAGGGCTATATCCCCTTTTCATTTACCTATAATAATTATTTTCCACAGCCTCTTCCCAATCTTAATAATACGTAAAACATGAAAAATAGATATAAGAAAAACAAAACATAATCTTTGGATGACCAAGTATAACTGCCACCACTTTCTTCCATTTATTCTTAGCCAACAAACAGCTATCGAGCAAAATGTGTCAACCAACATTAATAATTGTCCTGCACTCAATAAAATACAGTGAGATATTTCTCAATAATTTGTTTGTAAAGGTGTAACAGCCAGTTAGGAGTTACAACGATACTACGCTCGCGACAAAGTTGTATGCAAATTGTTCGTTCGAAGCATGTTTAATTTATACTAATATTATTATTCTGCAATGATACTTTGAACAAAGAAACGATAATATGAACTATTTGTCGAGAAATCCACACTGCAGCGTGTAGAAAAAGTAATTATTATTGACTGTTTTATTGATCGAATACATTTAACTTTTTTTACACACTTTCAAAATGTATTAACTTGTTTTGGTGGAATTTCTATGGAAGGTCCATCCTATAAAATTAAAAGAGAGTCGTCGTAACATACAATAAAGTGAGATACTAGATTTTTCTCAGCTGCGTCCGCACTGTTACCCGCGGTTAAATGTCTACATGAGATGATGGAAACTGACAGAAGTTTCGTTTTGCACTTGTTCAGATTAAAAAGTAGGCTATGTGTTAATAGGCTACTTTTTGTGCCTATAAAGTGTAGGTACCTTCAAAGTCAAGTCAAAGTCTATGATCAGGTATAATCAATAAATTAGGATCAGGATTTCCGGTTCACTTTTATGTGCATGGAGATATATTTTTTTGTACAAAACCTAAAATGATGAAAAGTTGCCATGTATCTATCATTTTTTAGTTTCAAATCCCACGTTCTAATATGCCATAAACCCACAAAAAACGTCGAGAAATGGAAAAAAAATTTTTGTTTTCTCCTTTATATAAAGGATATTAATACTAATAGATAAATTATTGATGATATGTTTTTATTTTTTTCTTTAGTCCGTAAAATGAGTAATACCGCAAAATCTGTGAGTTCATGAAGTTTTCTTATCCATTCACTCTCGTAGGCGAGCGGTTAGCGAAAGGGAGACGGGGACATGCTTTACCTTAAATAATTGTCCATTTGTTTTGATCATAAAATGTAAAACGAGATTGAATTTAACATATTAACTAAGATTCCAATTAGCGTAAAGGAATTTGTACGGGCCCGATGGATATTTCGAAAGTAACAAAAAATACTACGCCCTCATTATAATCATTATTTTAGCATAAATTATATTTGTAGTACTATGAGTCATTATAAAATTTCAGCCCTTATACTGTAGTGGGTAAAGTCTATATTTGATTCAGATATTCGAGCTCCTAACGACCTTTTTAATATTGTTTTGTAAGGATATAAAGGCAAAGTTAGTATTTTTGTAAAGATTTATATTGACAGAACACGGTATTGCATTTTGTCCGTCTATTGTTGTAGAACAAATGTATTTTGTGTTTCTGAATAATTACAATTGTTTGTCGTAGTAACTATAGTTTATGTTGTGGCATTATTGGCAAAGTTACATTATAGAGTGAAATATTCATATTAGGGTATCTATTGAGCAAAGCACTAGCGATATATCTAAAACACAATATTTTACAGCGAAATGATAGTATCTTTGTCTGATAATAGTTAGCTAACTCTTGAGTAAGTTTTTTCTTATTTATGAAGCATCTTACAAATTAAAGAAACTAGGGAAGTACATTCCACAACCTACAATTAGCCTTTTCGTTACTAAGTATAATTATCCAAGTGCAATGTACAATACTATAATGTATTTATTTTATATTTTGTTAGACTATTCGTCCTGCCCTGGAAAATTTAAATATCGTTCCTTATTTAGTGATCCATGCTGCATGTGTCCCCGGGTGAAAAAGGAACCATCTAAAGTTGCAGTAGAACTTGAGCTGGATGAACTTCATCCGGAGAAGTACTGCCACCACATCTGGCATCATCACAGGCACTAGTGCAGTTACCTCCCTGTCTCAGAGTGGAGGGCGCAACGAGATGCGAATTGGGCCTTCTCGTACATCGGTACGTAAGACCTGAGTCGGTTTACTATTTTTTATGGGCCGCGATAACCATTTAACCTAAAGTGAGCCCAGCTTATGATATGCTCGTCCCACCACTATAATCAAATAAAAGCAACGCCTTTTATGACATTTTTATGATGTAAAAATATGATTGTAATGTTCTTGTATGTACCTATTAACTTCTTTTTTATCGAAATAAACGTATTTGTCTTATTTAGGGTGATCTTTCCTAACTTTTGCGTTAATGAGACCCAAAGGTACGGAACGAAAATAGTACGGACTAGATTAATTAATTAACTCATATACTCACTCACTAAGATTTCCTAGCCGTATATGCTATAAACGATTGATACAGAAAATTCTAGAGCAGAGGTACGAATCTGTAATGTTTGTTGGTAAGTTTGTTTGTTTATAGCTTTATCCCAGAAGAACCGTCGACTTGACTCCAATGAATCCAGGCCGCCAGACCCTAAATCACACAAAAGCCATCAACTCACATCTTTGTTTTCCCAAAAGATGGAAGATCTCATATCGCTGCGGTTACAAAGATGTGCTTCAATGCATCTCTTCACAATTACGTGTACAGACACGGTTCGCAATATAAGCCTTACTAGCGCGACTTAAAGTTCAAGACCTTCAATCTGGCGGTGAAGGTATTTTTGCAGGGATATATCGAAGTCAGACAAATGAAGTCATACATCTTTCGCGTCAATCTCGTGGGTCGGTTAACCGAACGAGGCTCGTCGACATTTATGAGACTATATTTCAATATTCTTACGAGGATGCGGTTTGTGCAGCGATTGGTAAATGGTAATTAAAGTCAATGGTTGAATGCTTTCTGCGTGAAAGCTGCTTTGACTAAACACTGACGCCCGTCTGCACTAAATTTAGGGAACAACTCAGGAATTTCTTTGTGACAATTTGTCATCGAAATCTACTACTGGGACACGTGAGTTGCATTGATATGGACGTTTTCGTACAGCGCCATCTAACCCCAAACTAAGCATAGATTATACAACGGGAACTAGATTAATGATGCAATACTTAAATAGAACTCTTTTGTAAATAGATACAAACTAACATCTGTGTTCGTTACACAAACGCTTGTCTCGGGTGGGAATAGTAGTAGGTCTGCACAGAAGGCAGACCTACTACTAACTGAACTGTCCAGTCAAAGTTATTGTCTGTGATTTGGTAAAGACGAATAACAATGCTCTAGTCCCAATTGAAGCTACTAGTGCTTATAATTAAAGTGAAAGTAAAAAGCTATTAGCTTCATAAAATGAAATGTTCAATATTAAACCAGACACTGGCAGAATTGTGTGGCTGAAACACAGAAAAATCATCTGAAACTCTAACATTTATTCCTTTAAATCGCAAGAATCGTTTGGACTTGTCAAATTTTACACGCTCAAGTAAACATATTTGTGAGTATGTAACGTAGCACAGGAGCAACAGTAATCCGTCGCCAAGCAATGGTGCACTCGAATTGCTGTGGAAGGGTGTGGGAGCCGGTGAAATCACAGGCGCATGAGATCTTATATCTCGGTCTCGGGTGACGAGCAAACGCGATTCGAATTGGGTCTTCTCACACTTGAGTCCGGGAGGATCTAAGTCGTATTGGGCAGCGGTGACCACTTAACATCAGGTGACCTGACAGTTCATTCCGTCGCTCAATCGCATGATTTTTTTTTTTCAAGTTGTGACTTACCTACCATAGAGTTAAGAAGAAATACAAGAAACAGTAAATTTAGAACATGCTTTGAAGTCTGCTAAAATCAAGAGCAGTGGTTGACAGAATTCATCAAAAAGTATAAAATAGTTTCTCCAGCATTACAAAGACGTACCTCAAGCCTTTGTCGCGGAGGTGGAACCCAGAGCTGTCGAAGACCAGCTCCGAATGGGCACTAACTCAGGCCTAATCCGTGACAGCCCCACAAACACGGCCTTTGTGTTTCGCAGGATGAAACGATGCCTACAGCCGATTCCACCAACAAAATTAATTAATGTACATGGACATTTCACACAGCACCAAACTATGCATAGCTATGAGAACTATATAACTGATAAAATATGTAGCACTCGTGGTTCTATTCGACCTATGTCACACACACATACAACCGTGCAAAGCCGGGGCGGATCGCTAGTATAATATAAATATGACGGCTCCGTGGCTTACTTGGTAGCCCTGCCATCGACACGAGGGGTCCCGGGTTCGATTGCCGGCCGGAGCACACTGTGTGGTGAGCATGAAGTTAGTTTTTGGGTCTTGGGTGTTTCTCCTTCTTCTTATCCTAGTGCAGGGGTATGAGTGTGTCAACGTTGTTTTTGTTGTTGTTATATGTTCGTTATCGGCAACCATTCGTACGTATCCAACAATTTTTTCAAGAATTCAACGAAGCAATGATTCTTGACTTTGACTTTAGCTAATTAAGACAAGTGGTGGAGGCGGGCCCGCGAATCGTACCGGGAAAAACGTTCAATGCCATCATAAATCCATTCAGTTATTGTTGTCTCGCAGTCGACAGCGGCTTGTAAACCGGGTGAATGCTGCCCGCCTCGTCGAAGCCCATAAACAGACATAAATTTCCTTAAAATTGCCATAAATTGGCACAAATAGACGACAAACGCAGTGTATAGTGGGCAAAATATCGATTATTAAATTATACGGCTGGATTAGCCACGGTGTCGCAGAAATGTGGCGGAAATTAATTTTAGCACTTTAGTAGGCTTCAGGCTCCATGGGAACGGTAGCACTTTGAGAAGAGTTTTTCTTTCGAGTGTAGTTAGGCCACCTCTGTAAGTGAGACATTGTTTGTGAGGGGCAACAGTCTGAAAACCCCTATTTCGCCCACTTGTTGCTGGCGTTCGTAATTGAATACCCTCAGAGTACCTACACGTACCCTCTGACCATGTTGCACTGCCTCCTCTCCAGGGTACCTTGTTGTCTTTGCAATCGTTTTGGGGGACGAATTTGCCCACGTCCATAGGAGTACCTAATTGAATCTCTACACGCTGTGTTCTGGAAGGGTGTGGGTGCCATTGAAGTCACATGCGCATGAGACGTTACATCTCCATCTCAAATGATGGGCCAATGGCATGCGGCTTGGGTCTTCTCGTGCTTCGCTTGGGGTCACTTAATCGCGTTATTCTAGTACCTACCAAAAGTTGTTCTAGTATCAAGAATGTTGCAAGTTTTTCTTTGCTCAATCGATGCCTCAATTAATATGAATAGGTTCTATAAGGTCAAGGTTTCAGTGAGATGGGAATGTAATGCAACCATCACTAATTTAACTAAACGAATTGCAAAAACTCTTGCCCGCAGATAGAAGCGCGTTCGATAACTTATTATTTATCCTCCATTGTTCTCTGGGATATATAAAATTTGCTCGTAAACAGTGTAGGTTATGAGCGGGCGGATTGTTTAGCACCTTTGTGGGTTTACTAACTTGGAGCTTAGCGTTTAATCAGGGTTTATGGAGGTGGGTAATGTGGGCCTGATTCTTAGTTTTAAAATAGCTTCGAATTGCTTCTGGCGCCAGGAGTTGTTCTTCATAAGGGTAGGTTGCAAAACAGCTTGGCTGAATGAGTCCTTAAACCCCACTATAAATACAATACTAGCGGATACCCGTGTGCTGGTACGCTAAAAAATAGAAAAACATTTAGTGTATAATGCGTTGTTTTAGTGGTCTAAAACTATCTTCGCATTGCCTTAATGAAACCGGTTTGGGACATATCGGTAGGATGGTTTCAACAATTTTTAGTTAAGAAATCCATGTATGCGTTTGCGTATGTAAATGCATTTTTACTTTGTTACGATTAAATACGAGAATAACCAGCGTTAATTTAGAAAGTCATATATGCTTGTATATCTAGAGATCTGTTCACCAGATCACCATTATTATCCAATCATCACGTCGCTGACAAGTCAAGTTGTGTCAGATCTTGTGGCTCGTGATTTCCGTTTTGGAAGTGCACAATGGCACACCAGCCTTTGTGATCGTTCATAACAAATCAACAATGTTATATGGAACCGTTACTCCAGTATGAGCGAAGCTATCTATATCTATAAACTCGGAAAATAAAATACAAAAAAAATTAACCTCGGTTAAAAAGTCAACTTGAGACGATATAAATAAACCGACAGATGTGTTTTTGGAAGTCACTATAAAATTACTTCGCTTTTTCAGGATAATAAATAGCCTACAAACGACTATCTAGTAAGTATATCATTCATCGAAATTCATTCAGTCGTTGAGTCGTAAAGGAGTAAAAACAAACATACAGACAAACATTCGCATTTATTATAATATATTAGTATGATTAAATCATAAAAACTGATGGTAGTAAGACATATCTCCTAAAAATTCTATTGGCCCAAAAAAATATTTATTTGTGCGGATATAAATTTCGATGTATCCAAACTAGTGAAACCTATTACCAGTGAATCAAAATCAATCAATATCCAATAAATGTAGACTTCTAAACATTAATTTATTTCTGGTACCATACACTAGATCTTTGTCTGTACCCCTGGTAGCTCTGTACCACCCGGGGGGCACGTGTTGGGACTGAGGGTATACACCTACGGACGCGAGCAACATGGTACGCAGCTTATAGTAATCTTACTACTATTATAAAGGCGAAAGTTTGTATGTATGTGTGTGTATGTTTGTACCACCTTCACGCTCAAACGTCTCAACCGATTTGCACGAAATTTGGTACCAGGATAGTTTTTATCCTGTATTAACACATAGGCTCTTGAACCCAAACACCCGCGGGTAACGCCGCGGGGCTCAGCTAGTATAGCATAAACAGTAGTCCACAATCCCAATATATTGGTTTAGTGACCGTGAATGGTACAAAATATCTCAAAATATGTAATACACGCTGATACTCTCACCACACAGGATATGCTCCCAAGTGCTTCCTGTGAAAAATACAGAGTAAATATATATAGGTACACAAATAGTTATAGAAAGCCGTAAAGAACACCTCTGACTTTCAATTCCAAGGTCGCGAGTTCATGCACCAATGAGTTTATTAGTTGAAACGCGGTAAAATTAAAATAGCTTGCCGTCACGGAAAGTCCAGCAGACGTGAAACATGACGGCAGAAAGCGTCATGCCGTCACGTCATATGAGTCGGTTTTACTACCAAGCAGCGACATTAGATGTGCCACATAAAAAAATGCATAATAAACGCAATTTTTTGATTTTCTATCAATCCGGATCCAACTCCCGTAATAGATCAAAACCGCTCACGCTTTTCGAGAATAGATCAGATGGAGATGGAAAATCACAAGATGATTAGGACATTGTACTAGTTACAAAACAATATTTATAAAAGAAAACATCGTTTATACCATTGACAAAACAAGAATCTTAATACAAAACACTGTTTTGTCTAATAAAAAGGTCAGATTAAAAGTGCCCCAATTTTTCCCGAAACGAAAGAGCTAAAACAGGAAACTGGCGTATTAAAACGTGTTAATTCGGTCAAACAGCGATCATAGTCCCACTTAGAGGCTGCGACGGTTCTGGGAAGGACACAGTGGGTAGTTTAGGAAAATAAGTAAAAATTAATAAGGACTTCTGTAGTACGCGGCGGCAGAGCACACGGAAACATATGGAGACGTGACAAAACATTAATTACTAAAATCTTTATTTATTATACTTGGTAAAGTTAAATATGTGGATATCGCTGTGGGCTACATAATTACCAAAATCAAGTTTTAAGCATCATTTGTTGTATCAATATATATTATGTAGCCGTTTGTTTTCCTGAATAAATAAAATAAAAATAAAATTAATTATCCTTCATTGCACAATACTGGAAGGAGAAGAATAACTTAGTTTAAAAAATACACCGTATCCTTTGGTTTAACTTTAAAAGCTTTAACTTCTTCCTAATATACCTATATCATACGACATTTTATGCTCTTCAAAAATGGATATAATTAATGATAACATTGCTATTTGAAATGTACTTATTATGCCTACGCTTTTATTTGGTAAACCATTACAAAAATCATATAAACATACAGCCAAACAAATTACTATAACCATAACATTTTATTATTGAAAGGTGACTCCGGCCATCAAGAATATCAATGGTGATCAAATAATGAATCTCCATGGATACTTTCGTCCAAGAAGCAATTCTCCATACTTATACAAACCAGTTCATACATAGTCCATTACTTAAACAAACCAGGGTTGTGTAGTGGCACCACTTTACACCCACGCACCTCCACTTCCGAACGCACTCCCGTTGACACGAGAATACTGTCTGACGGCTCCGTGGCTTAGTTGGTAGTAACCCTGCCTTCGAAGCGAGGGGTTCTGGGTTCGATTCCCGGTCGGATACTTTGTTTGGCGAGTATGAAGTTTGTTCTCGGGACTTGGGTGTTTGTCTTGTGTTTCTGTTTGTCAATGCCATCTGCGACACAGGGAATCCTAGTGCAGAGGTATGAGTGTGTGAATAGTTATCTTTTATATAACGTAGGCAAAGACAGGTTTTGGATCAATAAAGCTATTAACAATTTTATATAGAATCTATGCTAGCTTGCATCATCAACAGTCTTCGCGAGATGATATTCGCCTTCATCTTTCGTGTGAGTGGTCAACTCTGGTGTCGGATTTTTTAAGGCGCTCGAAAGCCTCCGACATGGCTTGTTGATTAGTATAGTCGGGACCAACCGGATGATCTATAAAGAACAGCTAAGCAAACTTCATCATAGCTTCAAACAAAGACAAGAAGTGTGCAGTGTTCTCAAAGATAAGCGTGTCTGCGAAATTTCAACTTAATTTTGAAATATCTGATTTAATATCAAACTTGTAAAGATACCGAAAATTAACATAAGACCTACCTAATCGCACGTCAACGAAAAATCCCAATGCCTTCCAAATCTGACACACAAACGTGAAATTCTAACAGGGGCATAACAAGCGCTAAACCACTACAGCCGATCTAATTCCTCACTTTATCTTCCAATTAGCACTTCAGAAACTATGGGTTGGACAAGCCTTGTTTACTGTATAATCCAAAAAAGCTAACGATAGAAGCGAAACTTCAAATAAAAGGTAACATAAAACTCTACTCTACAGTAGGATTTCTCGTGGTATCACGTTTTTTGACGTGTCCAAATGATACTTGAGATGTAAAGGAATAAATGAGTTTGACTTTGACTTTGATCATATAAAACATATGAGCAACGCAATAGCCCAACACTGTAGGAAATCATTTTCAGATAATCCGAGAATTGATTTACTTTTTAAATATTTTTGAGTTGACTTCCTTACTCACGAATTCTTTGGGTAGAATCAGAACTATACCTAATGTCAAATTAGTTTTTAAAAATTTAACGGATTTTTTTTTCGTTAAATTTGACTTTTGTTTGCTCAGTGTAGTAGATAACTATTTTTTATATTACCAAAAAAATTTTAAAAGGAAATTTATTTTTCGGTCAAGTCAAGATCTGTTACGTTAGTCGTTTCAGGTGACACATCGGCGCGGGAAGTGCAGGAAATATTTGTGTTAAGAGATTCGCTTCTTGTAGTTAAATGATGTGATAATGCTTTAACGAGTGATGCTAAAACGCAAGCAAACAAGAATTGGATCATTTCGGGTAATGTGGTAGCCTTTGTTGAACTATTGTCTTCTAGGAAGTGTTGGTCTTTTATAACAACATAACTTGTATTAGCCAAGCTTTTGTTGTTCGGTAAAATTCGACGGCAAAACTATTCAGACGTTTACTGGACAGTTTTTTACAACTAATTTCTGCGTTTCCTACTTGCTAAGTTCGTTGATTCAATCAATGGGAGTCAATTTTACGTGATTCTACTACGAGTAATACCATTCTGGTTGTCGATTCAATCAACCGCTTTCCTACATGTAACGTACAAATCTAAAATGTTTCCCAAGATTTTTTTTTTATATATATTTAAGTTTACAATCAACTTTATTGAAGCGCTCTTGACACAGCACAGATTTAAAACATTTAGATGGGTGACCAGTGGCATTTTAACTGAGCACGTTCACGCATTGGCGGGCATGTTGGAGGCCTTCGGGATACTTGAAAACTCCGACACCAGAATTAGCCTTAACTTACCAAAGTTAAGAACCAAATTTGATTATGGTTAGTATTCTTTGTTATTTTCAGATGAATGTTACATTTTAGTACTAACGGACGCCCGTGACTCGTGATCAAGCTAATGATCTTCACACGCCTTAACAGATCTTCATAAATTATATCGAAGAACCATGGCCTCATAGCCCAATTGGCAGTAGCTCCACCTTCTGCGCTGAAGGTCATGGGTTCGATTCCAGGACAAGGATTTGACGCACATAAAGTTTGTTCTGTTTCTGGTTGTTAAATATGTATTAAATGTATGTATATCCAAAAATATATGAAACTCGTTGACAGACAATAATGATACTATGGTAATTGGTAACCTACGGGCGTACGTTAGCTCAATATAAAAACATGGCATTGCTGAATTTAATAACCAATAAATATTGACAATATTAATTATAGTGACCATGCCAGTGTGGTCGGCGCATGAAAGATTCCATGTGTACACTTCTCACGACTGTTTTGGATTACGGACAGATGTCAATATGTCATCGTGTTTATACGTCAAGACAAATGTCAGCCTGTTTGGAAATCGTATTAGCGCTGAGGAATTGTACAGTCATAAAAATTATATTGTACTATGAAGATTTATACACCAAAATCTAAAACCATATTATGAATGAAAGTCTGTTCCAACAAGAAAAAAGAACATTCAGTTCTTAATGTTTTTTTCTGCGCACTTGCCGTACGTCAGTAGTCGTCAGTCGAGGTATCCTATTTTCCAGAGCCCACTCTTCTTTACCTTACATTCACTCGTGGGTTTGGGCAACGATCCACTGGTGATAGCATTTCAAGAACAGCAATAAAAACCGTTAATCTTCGTTTCACTAGGAAAAATCTGCCAGTATAGTTTTCCAACAAAAAAAAGGTCATTCAAACACTACTGCTTGTATGAAATAGTCTAGTTTACTTTTTTGAAATTTTATTATATTTTTTACTCAATCTTTCTGTTTTCCTTTACAATAGTCGCCTATAGTCTTTATAATCTTTACAAAAATTCAAATGTAGCACTTTGTATAAAATGTTTTTTTTATGCATTATAATCCGTTGCCCGAAGCCAATGCTCCTTTGAAACGACCGCTGACCAGCGTCACTCGTCAATCAACACAAAAGTAATAATAAAAGCTGACATATGCCCGTCAAAAGTTGTCCCAAATCGCATCGGACCCGGTGACCCGAGCTAACGACTCAGACCAAAATCCAGAAACTTGTGAGGGTCTGAAACCCTTTGACGGGCCCAAATGTTTTCTAAGACACCATTGTGACGTCAGAACACAATGGCTTCTAAAATAAACTATCATATAATATCAATAATGTTCCGAACGTGGACACATGTATTTTAAATACGTATTATTCAGAACCAGTTAATAATTCTCGGCTCTTCCGAAGGGTTGTATTGTTGGCTGATTGAGAATCCCATACTTCCCATGCTTCTTGACAATGGCAGCGATCGTGGGGGAAGGTGAAACAGTGACGGTAAATCGTTGTGACTTGTTTCCTTAGTTATGACAAGAAAGTGTGACGTGTATTAGAATTAAAATACATTTGGATTGATGGGTGATAGGATCAGTAGATTTTGACATAAATTTGACAGTTTATAGTCGGTTATAATTTACTACTGTGTTCCACAATTAGAGCAGGTTCTAAAAGGTTCGTTTGGCGCAAATTCTTTTGTGAGTTTTGTTAAAAATTAATATTTTTGTATATGCAAGCCACATTCATGAGGAAGGCTATAGGATCTAGGATATCACAGCTAGTAAGTAATGTTATTCTACTACTTACTGCAATAAAGTTATTATTATTTCCAGTACATTTCAATTCATCATCTAATCCTAATATTATATTATATTCTTATACCTGTACACGTCGTAAAGATCATCTCTTAGGTCCATACGTCGCGGCATTGTGTCCAGGACATTAAACGGCCCTTCAATCAACTTTTATGGCGCACATCACATAAAAATATTTAACTATTTGTTTGCACATAATATTAACAACAAGGACCATTATAAACATGGTCCTATTCTTTCAAATCTGATCCTTATTTTCTGAGAAATAAAGCCTATGCTGTAATGTATAAAAGTGCCCAGTCTCGACCCTCGCGTTGTTTGAGGGTTAATTAATGCCAATATTAGTTTTGTATGAATTGCAAAGTTGTAAATCTGATGTAAATAGTGTGATAATTATAATTTCCATTACAACTTACATGAACCATATTTATAAGCAACCAAGCACAAAATTGTTCCCGATTTAAAAAGAATAATCAGATGCATATGCTCGTCAGACGTATCATCGTAGACGATGTTTCTAACATCACCCGAGACGGGGTGCTACTTTTGGTTGCTGCTTTAGCACCACCTAGGGGGTACGTGTAGGGAATCAAAGGGACACCTGCGGACGCGAGCAACTGGACCCAAAGTCCCATTTATCCATCAAAAACGTAATGAACAGCTGGAGCACAGAGAAAGTGAAAATAGGTACCTAAGCTCCCCTAAGATACGAAAGAATGCTTATAAACTTTAAAATATGGTACTCTGGTACTTATGGTAAGTTAATTTCATCAATTCATAGAATGTGTTTTGATTTTGAGTTTGTAATAAAGTGAGATTGGTTTCCTATAGCTATATATAAGAGTGCATATTCTCCTGTATCTAAAGGTCACTCTCAGTATTTCACTACCTTTCAAATCTATCGAACACATTCCATGCGTATTTTTACAGAAAAGCAAACAAGCGAAAACGCCTGAGCTAGCCTTCTGCTTCCTGCTCAGAAACAGGCTCCTTCGATGGACCGGCTAGCTTAAATAGAGACTCACTAGCTGCACCCCGTGGTGTTACCCGCGGCTGGTCATCCTACTGAAACTCTTCACTTTTTAGGGATAAATGGCTCGCACCACCCAAGGGCTCATGTAGTACAACCGTTTTCACCAACAGACGCGAGCAAAAAGCACCTTCAAAATCATGCTCGCCCGCAATCATGACTGCAAAGATCTGAATCTCCATTATTCTTGAGATCCCGAGTCCCTAAAATAATAGGTCATTGAAAACAACTATTGTTTTTGTTCTAAATTGATGCCAATTAAACTATTATTCGAAACCAGTGCCAGTTCCAGGCCATTCCCACAGAAAGTATACTCATAGATTCTGGTTACGAGTACTGGTAGTAAACGTTCAATTTACAAAATCACTCGCTTCTTACGCAAGGGCATACGACAAAAATCTAGTTAGTGTGAATCTGCTAAATGACATTGTCACTTGTGTGCTTTTGTGGCAAACAACCCCAATGGCCGGCGATGCAAATCGATGGATAATGGCAAAGGCTCCGATGGACACGACCGGGTATGTGGTACAAGAGTGTGAAGGCAGCGGAGAGCTACAAATAATAAGCAATGTTACAAAAAACTATTACTGCAAACGAATTACTGGTCAAAATATAATTGGTAAAATTAATGTCAATATTTTCGCGACTGTTTTATCTAAATAGGTCCCGAATATACTGACTGGAATATATTGCATCTGCAAAGGACCTATCCGACCCTTTCTAAAAGCAGGTGACGGGTTCGAGATATTTTTCTATTACTAAAGTGGCAAACACCTGGTGGCAAGCGGTGTTACCACGTAGCCTATGGACGTTTACAATACCAGAGGTATCATTCGTGCGTTGCTGACACTATAAATATTTTGAAAAGCACTTTTTAGGACCCCTTACTATAGTCTCCAGGGATAACCTTTGTAGGGAGATCATTCCACGACCTAAGTGTACGCGGGAGGAAGTTCCTCTGATACCTTACGGTGCGCGACCACCCTCTAGAGTGTGTGGATGAAACTCCTGCCGATGGCGAGTGGTGCGGTAACAGAATGTTCTAAATATTTTTCAAAATACAGGCCCAGATTATTTACAATAATATAAGCTAACATTTCAAGAGCGGTTAACATCCTTTCCTAGTGAATTTAGGATTAAGCTTAACCGTAGATTAATTAGGTAATTACTAGATGACCTGCTCTTAAGAACGTTTTTTTTGGAACGTAGGTAAGTATAGTAGGATGGTAATTACGTATACCATATTATTTTATTTTTAAATTTTAAAACAAATACATTTGATCATAATTTCCAAAACCAAAATACACTTTGATTTAGGAAAATACTGATTCCAATTTCAGGAAAACAGTACAACCAGGTAGTAACTTATACCTGCTATAAATCGTAAAATAAAATTTGTCTCATATTGACACATCGTGGTCATTAACAAAGAACGCTAAAAATGTACTTGTTAGCGCGTACCTATTTACAGATGTAGGCTCCGAGCGACAATACTATTGTCGGATATCTTTGCGAGTCACTCTAATTGATCAACGAAATATTACATTTGTACAAATGACAAGAACTTGTGATCTGGGTATTCATAATGTTTTGGACTGAATATTACATTTTGAAAGATGTATTTGGCATTGCTGTTATCGAATTGCTCAAATGTCTCGTTTTTAACAAACTGATTCATGCAAATTTTCTTTATGCAGATTTTTTTTTATAACCTAGCATTCCATCAATTAATATTATTAGATATCATAGTTATATAAATAATGTTTACAGACACGCAGAGTCATGCCTCAGCAAAACATAAAACACACAGTTTGCCCCGACCGGGAATCGAACTAAGGGCTGAGCTGTGAATTTCAGCCCGGTTCATGATTCAAAGGATACAGCTTTATTTAATGTAGAACCGACAGACAGTCCCCCTCAGAAAAACTTAATATGAATTTTAGACAACTCAAAATTTTTGATTTTTGTTTATTGTTCATATACGAGTAATTTATCTTCGCTTAACTTTTCAAAGTTCGCTAAATAACTTATATGAAGTCTCAAAAAGTTAGACTCATTATTTCCACAAGTGAGTTAATTATCTCAACATTAGCGTGTTATTTTGACGTCAAGTAAATTTTTCAAGTCACTCTAATTATTCACGCACAAGGTACTGACAATACAGGCGGCAAAGTTTCCTAACATTGCTTAACATGTATAATAATCGTATTTTTGTACAAAAATTCATCTTAACGTATACCACATAAGCATAGTCGATTCGTAAATTTTGCTTATGAAACAGTAACTTTAGTCCGTTGGAAGAAAGATTATCGTTTTTTTGACTGTAGCAATAGTATCTTTGCAATGGATTTTCAATAATTAGTGCTCTAACTCAAATGTCACGATGCTCATTGTTGCATTGTGACATCCGTTTCAGCTCTACTGAATAATATTTTTTAAATCGTGCTTAGGCCTCATTTGTTGATTTCTCTTTATATTGTGTGAACAGAGCAGTAAGTAGCCCTTAAATTGTTATTATCGTTATTTATATTAGCGTTATTATTATTTATGTTATCGTTTGTTTTAGGTACCACAAAATTTGGTGAGGCGCGTATTGGCCTGGTTTATTGTAACTTTGTTCATACAGATAATACTTAATTATTTTTTAATATTACTGTTATAATAACTATTTGAATTTTTACCCTATTTGCCAAAAATATTCCAATTTTATTGTGATATTTTGAACTAACTTGTATTATATTATGTCAAACATTTTTTGATCACCTTTTTTTTAGCGTATTATGTTTATCCCTAAAAAGTAACCACAGTAATTAACGGCGCCGGCTGTTACATATTAGAGATCATTTAAAAAACTATTTTTTTTCTTATTGTTTATTAAAAACAGTATACTCAAGGATCGCTAGCTGATAGTTTCTGGTGTATATACTTCCAGATTTATATTGCTAGATTTAGAGATTGCTAGATTTGCTAGATTTTTATGTTTAAAATTTCTTTCTATAAAATACTTTAAACTCAAAATAATTCTCAAATAAGAATTGTCTGTTAGGTTTGGTCAGTTTTCACGAATCATCAGAACTCGTGCCGAATCACTTCACCCTATCAACGGGAAAGGTAAGCTCTCAGTGAGTAGCTTGAGCATTATTCAAAACTATTAGACAATCAATCTCGAACGTGACCCTTTTTGCATAGGGTTGGTCACAGCGTGCAAAGTAGGGAAACTCGCCAACTCGAACCAAGTCGATTTAAGTTTTTTTTTTACTAGAGTGACGTGACGATTTGACAGTCCATCTTGTCTTAAGTGGTTATAGGCAACAGTGATACGACTTCGGTCCTCTTTTACTCAAGTATGAGAAAAACCATTAACCAGCACCCACAATCTTCCACCGGAACACAGCAATGCGAGTGCGATGCAGAATGGCAGAACTTGGCAGAATGTTTAATGCTACTTTGAGTTGCTCCTTTTGCACTATCCAGGGGGTACTTGTAGGGATTCAAAGAGTAGGTACTCCTTAGGGATATGAGTAACGACGTGATGTGGCAGGTGGAATCCTTGCAGTTTTTTGCGTAGGTGTATGCCCTGTCGCAGATGACATGGACAAACACAAAAACAGAATACAAACACCCAAGACCTAATAATTACCTTAATGCTCACCACAAAAAGTGTGTCAACGGGAATCGAACTCGTTTCGAAGGCAGAGCTTCTAACAACTAAGCCAAGGAGCCGTCAAATTATCATCATATAGTATTTAACTACTCCTTTTCTCGAGGCTATATGGCCAACTAGGGTCAGAGTTTTCAACGAAGGCGTGCAACATGGATTTCACCAATTTTGTTTGTTATAAGGAATCTAATTAAGTGTTCAAGAGTTCTCCTTCTGCGCTCCTGGTTTAAGAGTCCTATGTCCATCTGACGGACATAGCTGAGTCACGCGTCCAGTCTCAAGGGAGGGCCCGTTTAATGCATACTTGGAGATTGTTAGGGTGTGAACATCGATTAGAATCGATGAGATAGGACCCTATTGTTTGCTTTGACTGACGGACGGAGGGAAACTCCATTTTCCAAATCCAACCTTTGTTGGAACTTTGCATTCGTGAACCCAGGTTCAATCCGAGGAAGCAAATATCGTATGATAAGCAAGATGTTTGCTTTAATTAATATTTTTAGATGATTTATAACTTAACTGAATCATTTGTTACAAAACTTTAGAATATAGAGGGCGAGTGGCACGAACCCATTACCCATACAATTGGAAGGACAGTACTAATTACTCGAACTTAGTGAAAAGTTCAAGTATAACTTATGCTCAAACTTCCTGATAACTTCCACGGTAAATACAGAAGCCACAAAAACGTGTAACTCGGAGCACAGAATACCTAATGTAATAACGTGCAGAATGGTCACCCACAACCTGTACTAAGTATTAAGCTGAAGACACAATGAGGGCGGGCCTTACAGCCCTATAGAGCTGTACATGATCGTGCATACAGGAACGTCCCGCCGGGCGTGACGGCAGCTTGGCTCTCGGTCCATGCCCGCTGTCTTTAGGCAGTTTTACCACACCACTGAAAAACCTTGAAGAATTGTTTCTATCTCTACTAAGTTCCCACTACAGGGATATCGAGGCTGATAGGTGATAATGAATAACCTTTGATCCCCAGGAGTCGCATCCAGGGTTGGTAGACGTCATATCTTTGAATTTTTGGTTCAGACATACCGGTTTCCTAGAGATGATTTCTTGCAACGTTTTGAGAACGTGCCGTGAAAATCTGCCGTCAAGTAATCAGGCATTGCTCTGTTCCGTTAAAAGGGTGCGAGTGCCGGTGAAATCTACTTTACATCCCCTTGTCAGGTAACGGTAACGGGGTGCGACTTGGTCTTCTCATACTTCGGGCGTGGAGGACCTAAGTTGCGTAACTGTTGTTATGGGTGAAGGTAACCACTTAACATCAGATGGACCTCCAGCTCGTCCCGTCACTATAGTAACATACAAAAGTTGTAGGCAAATATTCAGTAAAGTTCTATGGAGTGTAGGTTGTTCTCAAAGACAGGAAACACGTGAACACTTTTAGTCGCCTGCGCCAAAACTTTGCTAAATGCTATCCGTGATCTGCCAACACGTGGCTGATAACTTGCTAACAATGGCGATTCATTGCCGCTGGGTTCCGGTGAGTCTGAGGATTCAGTGGCAGTACCACTCCGGACGACCTTGGCAAGTTCTACTGCTACATTTTGTTGCTCCTTTAGCACCTAGAAGGTGCGTGTATGGCCTCTGAAGGACCTAATGACCCAAGCAACTGGACCCTTATTAACCCACGAAGCAAAAGGAAGAGTGTCATAAATTTGACAGCTATGTGTTTGTGTTTTTCTGTATGAGTGTATACACGTTCAATATTATATATATCTTATATTATCTTAAGAAGAAGAATAAAAAGATCCTCGTATGAGAAGATCTAAATAGCAGATGGTGCGCTCGCCACTGAGACATGGGGACGGAATGTCACATCTCACAAGTAACTGATTAAAAATCGAAAAATAACCGACATTCAGGCCTTAAGTTGTTTGTAAGATAATACGTAATGATGATGAATATATAGATATACAATACTAGCTGCGCCCCGCGGTTTCACCCGCATAGTTCCCGTTCCCGTGGAGAATACGGGGATAAATTGATTTTATTTTTTTCGTTAATTTTCCAATGTTTTAATAGTTATTCTGCTATTCGGGACGGAAACAAATCCAACAAATCAAAAACCATGGCAATCGGTCCAGCCGTTCTCGAGTTATAAGTGTTGTAACAAACACGACTTTCTTTTATATATTATATATAGATTTTATAGAAACCTCAAAAATTGCAGCCTATATGTTATTCTGATGTATAAGCTATATTGTGGTAAAGTTTCATTCAAATCCATTCAGTAGTTTTTACGTGAAAGAGTAACAAACATCCATACATCCATACTTACAAACTTTCGCCTTTATAATAGTAGTAGGATTATTTAATATAGGTAAAGTTGAATTCAAGTGTTTATCGTTCTTTTGCTCTTTCAAAAAGTGGCTACGCATTTGCAATTTCTGGTGAGTAGCATTTTCAAGAATAGTGTTTAGCACCACGTAGTACTATAAACCTACTGTACAACACCACAAATCGTGCCTGTTTTCACAGAAAACATTTGCCCTTTCATCGACTATAATTGCAATTGTATATTAACCCCATTGAATAAAGGCAAGCAATATATGTAGCCCACGTGGTCCTATCGCTTACAATCCTACTACTATTATAAAGGCGAAAGTTTGTAAGTATGGATGTATGGATGTATGGATGTTTGTTACTCTTTCACGTAAAAACTACTGAATGGATTTGAATGAAACTTTACCACAATATAGCTTATACATCAGAATAACATATAGGCTACAATTTTTGAGGTTTCTATAAAATCTATATATATAAAAGAAGTCGTGTTTGTTACAACACTTATAACTCGAGAACGGCTGGACCGATTGCCATGGTTTTTGATTTGTTGGATTTGTTTCCGTCCCGAATAGCAGAATAACTATTAAAACATTGGAAAATTAACGAAAAAAATAAAATCAATTTATCCCCGTATTCTCCACGGGAACGGGAACTATGCGGGTGAAACCGCGGGGCGCAGCTAGTTCACAATATATGTAGCCCACGTGGTCCTATCGCTTACAATTCACAATAGCTTATTATTTGTAACACGGCCTCTCGAAAAATCATTCACACGTCCTACGTATAATATGACGCATTGTTCCATGCATATCATTCATCGTATTATTGTATTATTAAAAAGTTATACAAAGTACATTATGGTGCGTTTGGCGTGCAGTCGTGCGCGAAAATTGGACGGAACTATCCGGTTTTTAAGAGGCACTCGTTACTTTGCGGTCTTTCCTCTATTGAATAAGGCCGAGGTTTGTATGGTTTTGGCAACAAAGAAATTTTTTCGTCGACTCTGAAGTGGGTACATCCGTTTTTGAACGAAACCCGCTGTGTGAAAACTGGTAGGTATCTCA
Organism: Aplocera efformata; assembly: GCA_921293045.1. NCBI lineage: Eukaryota > Metazoa > Arthropoda > Insecta > Lepidoptera > Geometridae > Aplocera > Aplocera efformata. Next base: position 13,724,871 of record OV121039.1, read on the forward strand.
TCAAGTTTTGATGATGGCTCAACTAAATATGCCGATATACAACTTTAGTAGATGTGTAAATGTGGTAACATTCGATCTCTGTAAGTTTCTTCAAAAAGGAGGTTATTAACTCGATACGTATGTATTTCATATTATTGGAACTTGCCTGATAAATCATCATATTTATAATGTATATTACATTCTTCTTAGTCTTCCAAACAAGTATACAACATTTTATAAGTTTTATAGGTGTATGTTTGTACAAGAATTTCTCCAAAACTATGGATCCGCTTGAGACCATTATTTTTTATTGCCTTGCATTTACTTCAACTTGGGGAATAGTGTAAGTTTCATCGAAATCGGTTTAGAAGTTTTCAAGATATGGACTGATATGTGTAAGTGTGCCGTGCCGAAGATCGGGCTCAATGGCGCTTACTAGGAGAGGCGTATGTCCAGCAGTGGACATGTATAGGCTGATGATGATGATGATGATGATGTGACGACCTGACTTATTAATACTAGTTACGGGTGAAACCTTCGCCAGTTGTTGACAGAATCGGAATTGTTTATGGAATAAATTTATCAGGATAAGGTTTGTATGAAATAAATTCCACAGGAAACGTCGACATTTCTATTTTAAAATGGTAGGGTGATCTTTGTCTTCATTAAAATCCCTTATATCTCGACCTTAGGACCCCCGAAGAGCGAGAAATAAGGGATGAAAAAAATTGAATATTTTTTCGTGTTTAAAATTATAATATAATAGTAATTTGTTTTATTAATTGATTATGATCATGAATCCTCTCGATAAAATATAAGGTGATCTCATTACCAACAATCACTCGACAATGGGCATTACCATCACGCTAACGACGCAGGGGGGTGGGCAGACCGCAAATTGTTCACGATCGGCTTGTCGCCAAGAGCTGAAGTACCACTGGATCGTAATGATGTCGTATACGAGAAAAACACGCATATAATTGATAGATGGGGAGGCTGCAAAGTGTACATGAACATCTTAGTACCAATTTTTACGTAATATGGTAACTGTTGCAACGAATAAACCGGTTATGTGAGATTTAAACTCACACTATGAAGATTCAATACCAACTGTTTGTTTTTACTGTTTGTTATTTCTTAGAATACCCATCATAAGACATTCTCATTGAAAATTTAATAGATCATAGCCTATTAAACGTAGTATAGACAAAAACTGATATATGTAAAGTATATCAAGTACATTAGTACGAAGTTGTATTTATATCATAATTGTATGTTTCCTTTTTTCAACGCCACCGTCCGTTATCATTCTTGTATATTCCAGTCCATCCAAAGGTTGCCTGGAAGATATTGCTTTAAGCAATAAGGCCGCCCATTGCATTTCACATTTATTGGATACCTACTCTTAGTATTATCTATATCAGTGTATGTCTACCTACTACGTTTACGGTTTAGTAATTGAACTTCTTTACAATTGGGTCCGGAACTTCAAAACAAAAGCAATTTCAAGTATATTCCTTAAAACTTCAAGTGTCACTTAGAAACATAATCCTAAAAATAAAACTATGATTGAGACTCTCAATCATAGTTTTATTTTTAAGATTTTTATTTTTGTCTGACCGGTTTGGCTGATTTCTATTTCATTGTGACTGTAATAGTCAGGACACCGTACCAGCCTCTAATGTTTCCACTATAGGGGAACGCCTACTCTCGTTAATTGAGAGTTACATGTATAAAATAATTCAATTGGAAAATGTGTGCTTAATATAACATGAATTAAGTTTAAGTATTTAATTTGCTTATAATAATACCTTTAAGAAGCTGGATTATCAAATATACTGCAAAAACCGGTCTATTTAAACCGTGCCAAACGCAATTTGCCAAATAAACACCGGATTATCATACGGTAGCGCCGAGAGGGTTGAGATAATAGTTATGCAAATTATTTCATGGGGAGGGAGATGAGATACTCAGCGGTAGATGGATTTCACACTTAGATCATTTAATTACTTCTTGTGGTGCAAAGTTTTGCCCTCTCAGATCAGCTGATAGCTCTGCCCCAAAACATTTGTGTAACGGACATAGATATTTGTTACATATTGTTACAACTAGCTACAAAGTAAGTATATCTACACTTAGTTTGTAGCTAGGTGGCGCGGTGTGAAATATTTTTTTAGATAAAGGCACATTTCAATCATTATTCACAATAAAAGTACAGTAAAGTATTATATCAGTAATATGGTTCCTCCGTACCAGCCTCTAATGTTCCCACTGCAGGGACACCGGCCTACTCTCGATTATAGAGAGTGAATGGGCTATGATCTACCACGGGAGCCCAATCCGGATTGGTAGATGTCACATGTCGTCGAATTTTTGGTTCTAAGACATGCCGGTTTCCTCATGATGTTTTCCGTCACCGTTTTGAGAACGTGGTATTGCGTACATAAATTTTTTCAAGTGAAAATACTCATTGATGCGCGTGTGGGTTTGAACCAGCAACCTTCAGATTGAAAGTTGGCGTCTATACCTCTGGGTCACCACGCTCTCCTATATTAGTAGTAATATGGTTCATAGCATATTTACTTGCCGGGAATCGAACCCGGGACCCCTCGCTGCTACCACCAACTAAGCCACGGAGTTGTAGTATTAAACAATAAAAAAAAAAATATTGCCAGAAACAAGCGCGTCCTCATTTCCAGCCATTATTTACATCCATTTCGAATAAAGAACAGTCCCGCCGAATCCATTTGAGATGCAAATCCACTTCCTATTGTCCGATCCGTTCCAAATAAATATTCACAATTACGACCATAATGATATCATTACGTCGGCAATAAATGTCACCAACAATGACTTTCGTCATCAGAAACGCGTGTGGTGTCCGTACGAATAACTGTCATGCGACGTGTTCTGCAATTTATCTCCTCAACAATCATTTTTACATGTTCCTCTACCCACCCTCGGTGTGATTAATGATGGATAGATTCCTAAATAATTACCAAGACTTTTAATATTCAAGTGATTCCGTCCGTCACCAACGAGCGATTTAGAATCGTATAGTGTTACCGTTAAAGTTGAAGCTTAGGCGGACGTGGGAGATGACCCTTCAGGATGTGATCGATTTTAAAACGGATTAATTGCCGTAGCGATGATTTCTGATACGTGTTTGTAAAGATGCGTAGAGAAAGTTCATTTTCGCTTGCGTGTTTAATGAATTAGCAACAAAACGTGAATACCATTGAATGCAAATCTCTTCTCGAGTTTTAAGGGTAGTGTGCGTTATTAATTTGTTATAATTGTCCCCCTCCGTATTTGCTCGTATGTGGCATTTTTATTGCGAATTTAGCAGCAATCATTAATTTCGTTTTTCTTTTCAATGCTTTACAAAGTTAATGTGTTTCGAGTGTTCGTGTTGAGGTTAAAAACATAATTAGAATGATTTTTATGTTTCGCTCTTTGTGTATGTTTACGAGTGAGTGTGGCTTACAATTAATTTGATTATATTATAATATGTTCAGTAGGATATTGTCGGTTATTAATACTCTTTGATTTCCTGAATGCAGAACATTAGCACGCTTTTGTGAATTTTGTTTCTTGCACGCCAGCCGTAGTTTGTACATAGTAAGGGTAAGCGGTAGAAATGCTTTTAGCTTTATTGTAAAATTATTTAAGTTTTTGTGCAATAAAGATTGAAATAAATAGATATTATGTGAATATTTTATTTTTAAATATTTATAACTTACAATTAAATAGTTTCTATAACAAAGCATCATAATCTTACACAGCAAAAAATAAAGTAACCTTAATACTATTTAGCGTCTTCTTCCAGTTGACCTTGGCGCTTCCTTCAGACGAAAAAATAATTTACCGTTATGGCCGGCGGTAATCACTTAAAATCAAGTGGACTGCTAAAAGTGCCGTCCATTCCGTCGCATATAAATGCAGGTGAATATGTGAAGCTTAGAAGCGAGTTCACTGAAACTCATTGAATCTTAATGAACGCGTTCAAACCGAAACAATAGGGTCAAATTAATTCAATTAGTATTACGTTGCCAACACAAAGCCAAAGTTGATCACTACAACCTTATAAAGTGACCTAGATCATCACAACTAAGGGTCACTCACTCCGTAATGAAGTCCGATTGAGTCCACCAGAGAGTAACTCGCTTTTATCCCAAAACGACATAACAATGGCACAAATAAGCATTGGACCCATTAACCCGATGTAAGTGTCAGCTGAAACTTTAACAATTAATACACTCAATAATAGAAACTAAAGTACAATAGACGTCACTACAAATTAATATATTCAGAGGTCAGCATCCGAAAAGGAGACAACGCGAATGAAAATATACCCAAACGTTGCGTAACAAAGGTCGAAATCCAAAACAAACACATCGTTTGAGATCTGAATGAAGAGAAATGATATTTATCACAACGGTGTAAGTTCTGGTGTTCGTTGACTAGTAATTTAAGACTTTGCAAAGCTTTTTGCAAGTACAATGATCGCAATTTCACTGCGATGTATTATTATATTGGGTATTGTCATTGACACAATTTTAACTGTAACATAAACACTTTGATATGAATGTCTGAATCCATCCTTTGTCTTAAAAATATGAACGAACTTTAACATTAACATAAAATTTTGATCGTACAGTATACCTACTTTATTTTAGTAATACTTAGAATGTCCGTATTTACTAAATAATCATCTAGCGAGCAATCACCACGCTCTTAACTTACCAAGACTTAGCGTTCTGCATCATGGCTTCACCATCACAAAACCACATGTATATAAATTAATTAATATTCATGGATGTTTCACATCTAGCCCCAAGATAACCATAGCTGGTACTGTGGGAACTAGACAGTTAATAGAATACTTTTACCTTTCTTAAATTAGACTTGTAATTCCTTCACGCTTGCTACGATACCATGTTCCTTTGCTCGCCCACAAAACCTCTAAAACAAACTTAGGTCATTTCTCTGTTGTACCTAGACTATGTAGACTATTAAAGGAATGATTAGTGAAAGATAATACCATAGATTTATTTCATGATTCACTTGCTGCATTCAATATAAAATAACAAGAGTGTTTATAACAAGAGTGACGGCTCCGTGGCTTAGTTGGTAGTAGCCCTGCCTTCGAAGCGAGGGTCCCGGGTTCGATTCCCGGCCGGGGCACACTTTGTGTGGTGAGCATGAAGTTTGTTCTCGGGTCTTGGGTGTTTGTCTTGTGTTTCTGTGTTTGTCCATGCCATCTGCGACACAGGGAATCCTAGTGCAGAGGTATGAGTGTGTTAACGTTGTTTTAATTCGTCATCCTCATTAATTGCATAGTAGATAGATATTATAATATTTTGTCATGTTTATTATTATTATTTTTTGTTGTGACCAGATGTACTATGGTATATCTGGTTACCATACAAACTATGCTTAGTCTAGGGCTAGATGGCGCTGTGGGAAATGTCCACGATTCAATTATATTTCAAATAAAAAAGCGTTTCAGATTAGGTACAATATATATCTATAAATCTTTATTTATATGCAAATCAAAGCTCCCATTCTCATATATGCATTAGTACCCTGCATAGTATTTCAATTCATCGTTCATCGTACGAAATGTCACACGCGAAAATCAAACACGCGCTCTTTGAAGAAAAATCGATAGCATTATATTCCAGGCAGTCTCGGCATAAGGGTTTTCTTGAAAGTACACAATGACGTATGCCTTATTTGTGTGATTCAATAGCTATTTTTCTCGTGTTCCTTATTTTTATTCCTTTTTCCCAGGGGGAGTAATCCTATACGCGGAAAATACGAACACAGTTGATACTTTTCAGATTACTGAATTTATTATCGCATCATTATAACTATAGCGGAGTAAATGTCTAAGTATCTCTAAGTAGGTATAGTAATAATAAACGTTTACACACTCATACCTCTGCACTAGGATTCCCTTTGTCGCAGATAGCAAACACCCAAGACCCGAGAACAAACTTCATTCTCACCACACCAAGTGTGCCCGGCCGGGAATCGGCCATCACTCAATATCTATCTTTCGGCGTCGCTCAACGTATCTTACACTATTTGGAAATATAACTAATGATTACTGAAATAAAAATATTTTATCTGTTATTCATCAATCAATATCTTTTGCCATGTATTTTATAATGAAGTATGGTATACAGAGATGACTAGCGATTCACCTCAGCAAACTCCTTTGATGCATAATCATTTTCATTTTATCAAACACAGGGTTCCCAAGGCTCGTCTATTGACTATTAACAACTAAATTCAATACAAACTACACGTTTACTTAACTAACTATTTAACCAACACTTTGGCTTTAATTAATCTTGACATTGCTATTGTCAGATTCATCATTTATCAATATCAAACGCCAAGATTAACGCAAGATATTTCGATACTCGCCCTTTACCTCGGGTGCCGTTCTGACAACGTTGGCAGCACTGAGCCGAAACAATGGTGATACTCATCAACAAGAAATGCCATTATGGGAGTTTATTGTTGTTCAGCTGGCAACACTGGGCTGAAGCGAGGCATTGGGCCTTTGTCTGCGGAACGTTTTGTTCAAATGTTGTATTTATGACTCAAAATAGGTTTCGATTTATTGGCATTGTGATGCTCGATAGCATAATCGTAGTTGCAAATGCGTTGAATTACAGCATAAGAAGAGGAACGATCCATTAGATAAACGGATTTTGTGGTATGATTGTAAATGGGATGTAAAATCATTTAAACCAACGATTCTAAAATTGAGAACAAAATACTCAATTTAAGGCTTATACACATAATCCAGGTGCCATGTTTTTTTTATTCGTAACATCACATACAAAAATGAATAATGAATTTGTTGGTAATTTCTTATGGCGTGAGTAATTCGCCAGTTGCCACCTCTACGCTTCAAAGCTAAAAATGTTAATTCTCTCTCTCTTTCTCTACTCTGCCTACCCCGTTGGTGAAAAACTCGTATATCTTACTTTCTTATATTAATATTATATTGTAACAAGCCCAGACCCTACAGTTGGATACTCTTCAATTCTAATAACGCGGTTTCAATTATTTGTCGATACTCCCGGTTACATGTTCGACGTCGATTGCCTCCCGTCTCCTACCCGGATTAAACTCCGTACCACAATGATACATCAAAATAAATAATCTGGACCTCGAATTGCAATGCTGCCATACAAAATATATTTCCACAATACCGATGGGGATGGGGTAAAATGGAACATAGTTGGGAAAATATACCTGTGTTGGCAACATTGTTCGTTCATCGAGTATTCAAAAGTAAGGTATTCTTAAATGTAACACTTTTATTATACCTGCAAATCGATATCACGTTCAAAGATAAATTCACTTTCTAAAATAGACAAAGGACCATAAAACCCTTTAAAGATCGCAACTCCAAACAATGACCTACCGAACTAATGATTAATTCAGAACTCGTTGGATTCCTTTATATTTTGGGGCCAAGGACTTAGCGAGGAGAGAAACCCCTTTTTATCACCCACCCAGCTATGTTTATTTGGCTTTCTGAAATTACAATACGGAGCAAAATACTATTTAAAAAAACCGGCCAAGTGCGAGTCGGACTCGCGCACGAAGGGTTCCGTACCTGCACGAAGGGATCTATAAGATCGAGCAAAAACGAACAATAAATAAAAATCACGTCTTGTATGAGAGTACCCTTAAATATTAATTTTATTCTGTTTTTTAGTATTTGTTGTTATGACGGCAACAGAAATACATCATCTGTGAAAACTTCAACTCTCTAACTATCATGGTTCATGAGATACAGCCCGGTGACAGATAGACAGACAGACAGACAGACGGACAGCGGCGTCTTAGTAATAGGCCCCGTTTACCTTATGGGTACGGAATCCTAAAAATGCAATCCTGAAAAATCAACAAATATTATCTTAAAACCAATTTCAATATCACTGCCAGATAACTGGAAATAGATTACCGTTTTAACATTTTTTTTACATATAACAGAAGTGACAGGACCAGCTGGAAACTCACCTAATGTTAAGTGGTTACCTTTACCCATAATAACAGCAATACAACTTAAGTTCTCCCCGAACGAAGTATTAAAAGTCGCACCTACACCAATGATTTTTTCACTCGAATAGTATATGTGCGCAGTATCTGTTCCGAAACGAAAGATAAAACATCGTGAGGAAACCGGCATGTCTTAGAACCAAAAATTCGAAGACCATCTACCAATCCGGATTGGGCTCCCGTGGTAGATCAAAGCTCATTCATTCTCAATTATCGGGAGAAGACTGGTGTCTTTGCATTGGGAACATTGGATGCTCTTTTACTACTCGTATATTTCTGTTTAAAAAAATTTTAAAAGTGAATGTGACTTACATAATTTCAGCGAAAGATTTTTGCGCAAAATACTTGTAATTTAACACTTCTTCAAACAAGCAGAGACTTTAGAAAGAGCATCCATACAAAAGGTTGTGAAGGTCAGAATATAATTTCTTCGGTACACCCTAACCAACTTTTCCTCAACATAATCAGCTTATTATATTTCATTTCTAGAACTTCTTGACAACTTGTGAAATTTGAAGTTGACAATTTAACAAATTATTTATTTTATTGAGGATCAGTAGTGACATGATGACCAACGTTGCCAAGGATTTCATCATCCTGGTTAAAAACGATGGTGCAGTCGGAGTTTGAATAAACAAATTAATTTTAATGGTCCGCTTGGATTTGCTTTGTGGTACAAACGGTCGCCAAAATCTACCACCAAAACCGCTTCATTAATACCATCCAGGAGTGAGTAAGGATTCAGAAGATCTTATCACCTCCGAGTATGAATTGAGTAGCATGGACCTCCAAAAATTTTAGGCTGGTTCGATTTGATTTTTAATTCTTGTAAAATATCTTACAGATAGATATTTCAAAGAGATTTTCTTTTTACCCGACTTCAAAAGAGGAGGCATGTTCGGCTGTATTTTTAATGTATGTTCAGCGATTTACCCTTCAATTGTGGACCGATTTTGCAAATTATTTTTGTTTGAATTCTCAAGTTTGTCCCGTTAATTTCAAGTAGAAATTCTTGAAGAATTCGAGAACATTTTTTGGTGAAAGGTTCGACTTTTAAATCAGTGATTATTTCAAATGTATTTAACCAGATATTTTTTAATTATAGGTGCATTTGAAAATCGCTGGGTGTAATAACTATATTTATTTTAATAGTTTAATCGCCATTTCAATAGCCACAAAGTAAAAGCTATGAAATAAAACAATCGAAATGAAAAACGCCCCTACAGAGCGAGGGCCCGTAATTATTAAATTGAAAACCGTGTTTCCTCCGACAATGAGCTAGGGTTGACAGAGTAGGCTTCCAGCAAACTTCTACTCAAACTAATCTAAAGCGAGGGTGCATTTGTAGAGCCCATTTAATTATCAAATTGGGTACTCACATATTTTCTTACAGTTAACGCTTCCAGATCTGAGAACAACTAGAAAGCCTTCTCTTGGTATGCAAGAGTAAAAAGCCTACTCATTTATGAACCACATCGTTCCTCACATATTTTAGTTTCCTTATAGTTTATGCTAGTTGAGTAACGGGACGAGCTGATGTTAAGTTGTTAACACCGCTTAATAAAACAACCGGAGTATAAGAAGATAAATAAATATTCATGTTCACACAGCGCCATTTAGTCCAAAACTAAGCGTAGATTATACTATGAGAACCAGATTACTGTTAGAATACTTTTATACCACTTTTCTTTTGTAAATACATATTATATATAACTAGCGACCCGCCCCGGCTTCGCGTGGTTGTACAATATTGTTGTGTGTGTGATGAAAGTCATATACACTGTAGTAATAGGTACAGGTGGTAATATAAGCAACCAATAATTTATTTTTCTTCGACATCATTACAAATCGCTGAAATTTTCGGGTTTCTCTGCCATAAGACACAATACATAATACCTTCCGTGAAAAATTATCTGAATAATGTTTAAAAACGCAACAAAATCTGTTGCGTGCTTTAGAAAGAGTTAGCGGATATAAACAGACACACAGACGCGGAAAGCGACTATTTTATACTATGTAGAGATACAGATTAACACCCAGATACAAAACAAACGTCTGTATTTGTCACACAATTACTTATCCTGGATGGTAATCGAACCTAAGGCCTGCACCGTGGAAAGCAGAACCACCAACTGAATTGAGACCTGTCAAATCAACTAGGCCAATTTAGTATGATGTGAAAAAGAGCCGTAGCGCCATCTAGATTGCTTGCTGGTTCAATTCGTTTAACTTATGCAAGGCATTTTCAATGTTGAGATATTGCACTAATCATTGTATTCAAATAATATCTGATTTTTCACTAATTATGCTAGTCTTAGAATGTTACTTTATTTCGGCTCGACTGCCGAAACCAGACTTACTAATATTATATATTTTTAGAACGACCATTCATAATCACATATGGTAATGTAATTATCGCCAAAGGATTCGTATATAATGATTGGCAGGGGAACCGTTTAAATTAAAATCATATCATGTCATAACCAATTATTATTATCAAAGTCAATTAACAACTTTTTAAATGCTGTTTGAAAGTTTATTTGATAAAATAAAAGAAAGTTGCTGGTCAAAACGTGACCATACTAACTAAAGTTAGGTAACTTTTAACATGAATGGTGTTCATTCAAATTAAAAATAACAAGATGTTTTTAAACTCACAATTTTATTATTGAGATTTAATTATAAGCTTATATTTAAAACGGTGCTGGCAATGTAAGTTTTTCGAATATTCTGAAGTATAGACGGCGGCAACAAACCAAAAATTGAGAATCACCCTAAAACACCAAATTAAAAATAAGCTGAGGGACCATTGTGTTTTATAAAACAGCTCCACTTACTGTGGTTCTTTCCTCCTTCTGTTGGAGTTGCCTTATATTATATATTCAGTAATTAACACCATCAAAACTTTATTTTTCACCTGAATGGAAGTTAAATAAAGTTGGAACGGGCTTCAATGTCTAAAGGATTGAGAATAAAAACGAAAAAGTAAAATAAAAACAATTTGTTTATTTATATGGCATTTAACAAAGTTTTCTCTAATATTAATATAATACATCGTTGGTACTGATATCGATAATCAATTAACTATCCCTATATATACATTTAAACACTTTATTAAACTTAGACCGAGGCAAGTGCGTTACAGACAGATCTACACTCGGTTGAATAAATAAATTACACAGTACAATACAATGCAAATCAAGAGAACCTTATATTATGACTAAAATACATAAACAATCAAACTCAACAAAGACAACGTTACTCACTAAACGAAACCAAATTTACAATTACAGCACAAGATCTAACTACCTATCCAGCTAAGAGTAGAGACACCTATTGAAAATAATCTCTTTTTGGTACCGATCTCACTTCTCACACCTAAACATCTGACGCTAATTACTTTAAATATTTCAATACGCATCAAAATAAATCACAGTTAAAACTCAATGTTCCTTCTCCGGAAGGCCACGTCTACCCCGAAATATTTACAAGCCACTTGATATGAACCGCACTCAATTCATACGATTATAATATCTAGAAATATTAATAAATATGTTCATCATTATCTTTCACTATCGTCATCACTCGAAACCGAAAGTTCTTGCAGCCAAACCTCGAAGCGAATCCTTCAAGGAAGGCAAACTGGTCTTCAATATATGACGGAGACCGGCCGCCTGAGCTGGTCCTCGTGAGGGCTGTGCTGTGTCGGGGTCCCCGGAGACACCGGCGACGAAGGCGCCATGCCGTACTGGGGGAACAGCGCCGAGGAGAAGTGCTTCGGCGGCGCCGACGGGGACGTGTACAGCGACGAATAGAACGACGACACGACGGCGGCGGCCGACGACGACACCGTCGGCATCTTCTCCGCCGACGGCGCCATCAGCTTCGAGAACTGCAGGTGCTCCAACTGATGGGGGAAGTACGGCGGCACCGCTGGGTACGAACCGCCGAAAGCATCGAGGTGTCCCACTCCGGGAGCCGGCCCGGCGAAGTAGGGCAGCGGGAAACTGGGGAAAGCCCCACCGGGCGCTCCTCCGGCCGTCGGGGGCTTGGGCTTCCTGCGGGGACGGTACTTGTAGTCCGGGTGCTCCTTCATGTGCAGTGCGCGCAGCCGCTTCGCCTCGTCGATGAACGGGCGCTTCTGCATCTCGGAAAGCAGCTTCCACTCGGCGCCGAGCCGCTTCGATATCTCCGAGTTGTGCATCTTCGGGTTATCCTTCGCGATCTGCCTCCTCTGCAGGCGAGACCACACCATGAAGGCATTCATCGGCCGCTTGATGTGCCCCTCGGCAGACGGCGAGCTGGCCGGCAGCGGCTGCGGCGCGCTCGCGTACTCCGGGATCATGCCGTGGTGCATGGAGAACGCGTACGGGTGGTGACTCAACGTAGACATGATTGAACTTTTATTAATGTCGAAATCTATGAGAACATTAGCTCTATGATGTTGTATGGCACAATACAGTGAATGAGCACAGGTGAGAGATTGTTTCGCGTCGAAGACGGGCGATACACTGAGGAGCTGCCGACGGGCGCGCGTGGGTATCGGCGCGCGGGGGGCGCGGTTTCGGGGCGGCGTCGTGCCGGCCAATCGCCTCGCCGGCAGTAGAGCCTTCGCCCTCCCTGAAGTGAGGTTCGCGCTCTTTCTCTCGCACAATAGTTGTTGTATCGCCGTCTCACGTGGACAATAGAGCATGGTGTGGCGCGTAACATTCGTACAGCTGCTATGAGCCGTGTCTCGGCTCAATGCGTGATGTAACTTTTGTAATAGAATACACTCTAGCTTTTTGGATTCTTTGTGGAGCGGAGTCGATACGTCAATAAATCGAGTTATGCCCTAATATGCATTTTACAATATTATTTATGTATTAAATAACTAGATAAGGTCATAAAAAGACTCCGTATTAAATATAAGTGTAATAAAACGTAAAAAGGGATTTTACTGGTCATTAACTGTAATGACACGCCGGCGGTCGCTATTCGCCTACTGGCAGCTTCAGATGTTATGACATAACAGTAGGTTACCGTTGGCAAACATTGTTGACAACATAACAACGACTCATAATGAATTATATGATTAATTTAAAAAATATTCTAAGGGCCTTTTTCAGATATTGGAATGTTTTATTTTGTTGTTTTTCTTTACCAAGGTCTCTTTTAATAATTAATTTTAAGACGCAACCACACGGCTGTCAATAATTAAATTAGCGCATTATCGATTACTTAAGTGACTTAAATATTATTGAAGAGAAACAAAACCATCTATACTATTCCACAGTATAGGTTCTAAAAGTATACAATAGTAAATATATTTTTTTGTTTGCATACTGTTTTGCCTGTTTTTTATTCCCGCTTACTGAGATTAGCATAAGTATATACATGTTATAAGTAGTGCTGAAAGTTAATATATTAAAAAATAAATTAAGCCTACCTATTGTTATTACACTATACTGATTAATGGTATTACATTTTATACTGGATCTCTTTATTGTAAAAAAAGCTTTCTCCACTTAATTACCTATAAGTAAGAGGGGATAAATTTTTACAATATCAATTATTAATATCAATTTAAATTGAATGTACCTGTTCTTCAAATCACAGAAAGTCTAACGTTGTCCAATTTTGTTCTCCCCCTTTTAGAAGGAAAACAACAAATAGGAACAAAAGCTGTCAGCAAGATCTATTGTACATGATAACGGTTTGACCACCATAAAATGATGTGACCACCATAAACTTTTTTTTAATTTTTCGAACAATATTCAAACTTAGATCCGTTCAAATTGAGTTTCATTATTTTTTAAACGTGAAACTACAATGTCTTTAGAAATAATAGAAATGGCTAATAAAGTAATTATTTTACACAGAGAACTATGCCGCGTGCCTATTCTAAGAATGATTAGTTCATAAAGTTAGGTGTACAATTTAAAACAATGCACTTTTTTGCAAATTATCTGCCTTATTTTTACATAACAAGCGATTAACACTCGTACCCCTCTAGTATTCCCTGTGTCGTAGGAAGCATCAAACAACACAAACACGACCTGAGAACAAAATTTATGATCATAACGCAAAGATGTCGAGGCTGGGACCAGACAGTGTCCAGGCGGTGGTGCGCTGTGCTGCGTTCTGTTGTAAGGGTGTGGGTGCCGGTGTAATTGCAGGCACATGAGACGTTAGAATGACTAGGTGATGAATGGCACTGGATTTGAAGGCAGCATTTCTGCAGACAAATTTGGCACAAGTTCTATTGCTACTTTGGGTTGCTTCTTTCGCACCACCAGGGGGACGAGGGATTCTGAGGATAACGGATGTGAGCAACATAGACCCCAGAAGAACGTAAAAATTTTATAAGTGTGGATTCAGAAAGTTTTGATACTATCAACGCCATCTATCGGTTGTAATGATAAGTTTAAAGTCTTGTTAGAATTTTCATGTGCCTGACAAAAATCTATTAGATAAAATATGTACTCATTATAAAAAACTGCACTAGGGTCCCCTGTGACCCATGTGAGATGACATGGACAAACACATAAACACAAGACAAACACAAAATACCCGAGAACAAACTTCATGCTCACCATATAAAGTGTGTCCCGGCCAGGAATCAAACCCGCTTCGAAGGCAGGGCCTAACAACTAAGTTACGGAGGCGAAGAACTTATTGAAAGTTTTATAGTTACTTTTTTCTTGGGTAACAGAATCTGATGCTCAATTCGAAGGTAGGTGGTTCAAATCCAAACGTGCACAAATTAGCTGCTTACTTGAATTATTACTCGTATTTTTATAAAACTTCTTGCGTAATCTGAAATGTTCGAAAAATGTCGCATTGTAACTGCATTCATATAACAGTGTAACAAATTCCAATTTGAATTGAGTTTACGAAATGCGAAATTACTCTCACTTCTCGAGAATAGACCTGCTAGTGAGAAGCACCGTTGTTAGAATATGTAAGGATTGATTGACTGTTATTCAAAAGCCTATTTTGTGGCTTAGTTTATTTTTCTTTTGGCACTTGTAGGTCATAAAAAAACAGTTCTTAATTATTTCATGATAAATTGTGAATAAATAAATATTGTTATACATAATCATCTCCTAGCGTGAGAGTGAATTGTATTTCAAATTGGATGGTCTCATAGCTCAGTTGGTATTATCTCTGCCTTCTGCGTGTCGTGCTCAGTCATGGATTCAATTCCCACCCAGGCCAAAAATTTGTGTGTGAACATAAGTGTTTGGTCCGTGTCTGGGTGCCGAATATGATTTTGTCCCATTCGGTGTCGAGACCCTTGGTCCGTGGGGTCCTAGCGCTATAAGACTTTTTAAAGAAATAGCAAATAGGTTAGTCGACATCACAGGAGACCGAAGAGCTGGCAGCTACCTCGGACAAAGAATAAGTTTAGCTATTCAAAGGGGGAACGCTGCCAGTATCTTCGGAACCTTGCCTAAAGGGACTCCATTTAATAATATATGTTAGTTCTCATAGTATATTTTTAAGATTTTAGTTTTAGATTTGTTACAAAATAGTTAAAACTTACATTTAATCATTATAAATATGTATCTAAAAAATGTGCTATATGTATTCTATGAGTTATCTAGTTCCCATATTACAAGCTATGCTTAGTTTGGTGCTAGATGACGCTGTGTGAAATATGTCCCTGAATATTTATTTAATTAGCACATAAGTTTTTAATATTAATTTTGAATAGTATTCATTTAAATATAGAGTAACTGAAAAAAAATCTTAAAAGCTCAATCGTCAACTTGTTTACCAAAACAGTTACATTTCACAAACGGGTGTGGTAACAGCTTAAATGAAAAGTCAGGTGCAAGTTGCCACGCTTAAGAATAACAAAAGGCCAATGAAAATATTAATATCTAACAATACGTAACAGGCAGTCTCAAAACCCCAGGTATAGTTTTATTGCTTCGACAAAAGGTGGATTATTACGGCTAAATTGTTTAAAAGCACCCAATTTCTCTGTCGTGCCGCCAGGGTCTGTTGTTGATGTCGTAAAATTAAATAAACTACTTTTAGCGAAGTGCCGTTAAGTATTATTTGTACCAAGATCGTACGGGGATTGTACAGAGTTCGTGCGGGGAAACACCGTCATTGCATCTATACCTGCTTATATAGTAAATCAGTACTAATATCGTCTTATAAGAATCACAATCACATCCAAATGATACTTGAGATTTAAAGGAATAAATGAGTTTGACTTTGACTTTGACATCTAAGACCCTAAAATTATGATCGCAAATAGTCAATAGATATTTTATACGGTTTTATAACAAGCTTATAAGTTAGTCCGGAGAGGTACTGCCACTACATCTGGAATCTGCCACCAAGCAGTAGTGGTTGCATTGCTGTTCGGTGGAAGGTTCTGGCTGTTGGTGAAATCACATGCGCATGAGACGTATCACCCCCGTCTCGAGTGATGGACGCAGCAGGATGAATGCGAGTCAGTAAAGATTTGGATCTCATACTGAGTCGCGCGCATTACTGTTGTCATGGGTGAGGGTCACCACTTGCCATCAGGTGGGCCCTCAGCTCGTTCCGTCACGCCTTCACATAAAAAAAAAAAATTCGTGAAATTGAAACTTAGATTCAAACAACCGATCCAAAGATTTGAATCATGCATTACAAATTAAATAAAAAAGAAATCCGTTAAATATGGTAAAGAACGTCAAAAACTTATAAATATATAACTTATAATAAAATAACTTTGCCAATAAGCGAATATGCAGATATATGCATATTCGCTTACAGGAATATGCAGGAAAACTATGACGAAAACTAGGACGATATGCAGGTATATGCAGGAAAACTATGCAGGTTTGGTGTTTCAAACTTCAGAGCATGCAGCAAACTTACACTCCCAGAAAACATTAAAAAAATTGCACCAAAACAACCTTATTAATTAATTAAAACATTACACGCCGCAGAAATGCGGCTTCGCGTAAAAAAATACGAAAAAATACATTGCGCCTAATTACTTATTTCGTGACACCACCACAAAAGAGTCGCCTGCAGTCATGTGAACTCTCTTTAATATATACACCTCTGTTTATCCTTATACAGGTGGAGCAGATATTTCTTCCGAAGGCAATGAGGAAACTTTTTACTAGTATGGGCACCTTTGGTGGTTGTATGACGGTACCATGGTAGAGCGTGGTGGCCCAGGGGCACAGACGCCGACTTTCAATCTGAAGGTTGCTGGTTCAAACCCACACGTGCACCAATGACTTTTTTCACTTGAAATAATTTATGTGCGCAATACCACGTTCTCAAAACGGTGACGGAAAACATCGTGAGGAAACCCGCATGTCTTAGAACCAAGAATTCGACGACATGTGACATCTACCAATCTGGATTGGGCTCCCGTGGTAGATCAGAGCCCATTCACTCTCAATTATCGAGAGTATAATCCCTGCAGTGGGAACATTAGAAGCTGGTACGGTACCGATCTACTGAAGTGAGAGTGAATATACCTACATGCGCCCATTGGATTGTCATGGTGGTCTTTCTACGGCGTTTTGAGAACGTAGTAAGATTTTTTTTAATGTTATGTAATATTACTTTATCTTCGGCTAGTTATCTGTATCACGAATATATTTAAATCCAAGACACTTTTTATGAAGGTACATACTTTAAACATAAAATAGAAAGGAAACGTATATTACTTAAAAAAAAAACTACCAGAGATTTTGGGAGTTAAATTGTAAAAATATTATATTATTATAATAGAACTAAGATAAGGCTAAATAATAACATAGACGCCCGTATTCTATGCAATATACAATATCGGAACTCAAAACATTAATTTTGATTCGATATCAAACAGATACTTATCGTTGCGATCTCCGTTAAAACTGTAGCACCCTGTATACAGTAAAAAACCATCCGCACTAGCTAGTTAGTCCTCCATAATGCAGTTCATCCCCAATGGCGACAAAAGCCGGGTCGCACAATATAGGCTGGCTTAATGCCTATTCGCCCATCTTCCTATTTTAATTTTCTCAAATTTCCCATGACACCTCACCCGACTCACCCGACATTATAATGAATGGGTTATTTTAGGGCCACTTGCACGTTCAGATTAACAGAGAGATAGATACACTTTATTGTACACCGCAAAGCAAAAAAAACAATATAAATACAGATTATAAAAATAAAAATAAAATGGAGGTTACAATGGGCGGTCTTATCGGTCATAGCGAGCTCTTCCAGACAACCTATGGAATGAGAGAATCGTTTAAATAGTCTGGTGTTATATTATTAAGATACGAGTAGATATACTTATACTTTAACTTCATATCTATTAGGTAATATTAATACGTATAATAAAGTTAAAATATAAAGTTTGAGCTGAATTATTTTTATCAGTCATCGGTCCCCTGTACAAAACAAGACTCGCAAAAAAACAACATAGATAACTTGGAACATTTTTTATCATATTTATTTTATTTTAGTGGCAACTTTATTACCTGTCAGCTAATTTCCCGAAGCACGTCAGCGAATTCGTTGTCATGTAATAAAAATTGGGCTTTTAGTGTATCTTATAAACAGCTTGCCCTTATAATTCTTCATCATCAACAGGGTCTTCCTAATTACCTCTAAATTGGCGCAAATTCTACATCCTAAGAAACAGGCGGATGAGAGCAGTATAATAATAATATTAACTTTGGCTTACAGTAATGGTAATCGGTCGTTTAACCGCTTCGGGCCACCCGCCTGTCTACATCCTCCCATATAGCGAAAGGATCTATTATTTTTCAGCAAGAATGCTCTCCGTTAATGGGCACCAATGATAATACGCATTGTGACGATGCGCAGTCAATCCCATTGCAGCTATTCACATAGATATGTTTAATAAACTAACGAACAGGCCAACTAACGGTGTATGTATTTATTTTAATTAATACAATGTTTTATTTGTGTTTCGCTTGCTACTGAGCCGGTATAGATTCGAAGCTAAGTTTATAGTTTGTAATAGCCCTCCGTGGCTTAGTTGTTAATAGCCCTGCCTTCGAAGCGAGGGGTCCCGGGTTCGATTCCCGGCCGGGGCACACTTTGTGCGCATGAAGTTTGTTCTCGGGTCTTGGGTGTTTGTCTTGTGTTTCTGTGTTTGTCCGTGCCATCTGCGGCACAGGGAATCCTAGTGCAGAGGTATGAGTGTGTTAACGTTGTTTGTTTGTTGTTATTAAAGGCTTGGGCAATCTGAAACGTGAAGTTTGCTTTCAGGCCTTGCGTGTTTGTGTTGTGTTGTGCCTATGCCAGGTGTGAATAGAAACAAAGAGTATTTCAGTGGCATTTGTTATTGTTTGAATTCTAATCACATTTTAGTGAAATAATTTAATGTTGTTCCGACGGTTCTCTTTACACAATGTGATGATTAACTTCCACCTTTCTCGTGTTTATTGATACGTCTTGTGTGGTATCTATTGACTAAGACTAAATTAACAAAAGTCTTGTTCTCAATACTAGTCTTTTGTTAATTTGCACTAAGTCCTCAAGGGGCTGTTGAGGTTTCCGCGCACTGTTTTTTAGTGACAAGATAAACCACGACGGATATTACAATTACTATTTCATGCTTTGAATTCCGACAAAATCATTTACTGTACCAGCCTCTAATGTTCCCACTGCAGGGACACCGGCCTACTCTCGATAATTGAAAGTGAATGGGCTCTGATCTACCACGGGAGCCCAATCCGGATTGGTAGATGTCGCATATCTTCGAATTTATGGTTCTAAGACATGCCGGTTTCCTCACGATGTTTTCCGTCACCGTTTTGAGAATGTGGTATTGCGCACATAAATTTTTCAAGTGAGTAAACTCATTGGTGCACCTCTGGGTTTGAACCAGCGACCTTCAGATTGAAAGTCAGCGTCTGTGCTCGTGGGCCACCACGCTCTCTGACAAAATCATTTACAAAGTGTATAATTAAATCAAAACGCATCAAAAGTACGCAAAATGACGGTGTTAACACTTTCATATCCCATAAGTTATTTGCCTCTCCACTATAACATGCTCGATCGAAGGATCATGACCAGAACACAATAATTTTATGGTAAGTCATTGAGTAACCTTTGCCCTTTGGATTCGGTACCTTGAAACATAAAAAAGAAGCCTTCTGACTTCCGGTTAACAACCCTTTAACTCTCTACGCCAAAACAAAGAACACGCAATTTGTTTTGCAAAGAAAGTTGGAGATTGCGGAAGGAAAACAACGCAGAAAAATGTTAGCTAACAACAACGTGAATCATAGGATAACGCGTTGCAATTGAAACGCACGATTTCCTCACCTTGTACTTGCTCTGAGTTGCTTTCCGAGTTCTTTCATCCATATTTCGACAATATTTTCCGGTCTCAATGCGGTTAAACAACGTGATACGGAAAGATTAAAAGAATTCGTAAGAAATTGGAAGTTATATTTCATGTTGTGTAAGGTTGTTTGTCGCAAATCTTTATACATCTCCAAGTTTATACACTTTACATATAACAACAAAATTCTTTCAGTGCGCTTGGTCGAAGCTGATTGCAAGAGTTAGCTTAGAGATTAAGCATTGCTATCCGGAGAGGCAATTCCACCTGCGTCTTGGAAACAATTTTATTAGATAAGATATTTTGAGCTACAAATAAGATTGGTGTTTGGATAGCTTTGTTGATTTCTTAGATACAGAATTGTGCTGCCAACAAGACAGGTTTTAGTAGCTCTGCTTTCGCTGCGGATTCGATTCCCACACACACACACACACACATTTTCGCCTTGATTATATTAGTGTGATAGATTAGTTTACACGTCGGCTTACAATCATCACAAGGGATCTGTGTGTTTATAACTGTGACAAAGCCTAGCTTAAAATGTGCATTATTTGACCAACGCCTACCTTTCCATAATCATTATCAGTACATCTAAAACAATAAGTTGCAAACTACAAAACACAGAAGACATGAACGCCGCTAAACAAGGCACAAAGAATAAGAAAAAAAAGTCTTCACGACCACAATAAAACTATTAAAATAGTTGTTAAGTTCTGTTCATAATTTTGTTTGTAATCTTATTTTAATGCTAACAATGGGAACGGAAACATCAACAGCCTAGTCTCCTAAGAGGTAAGGATTACTTTTGAACAGCAGAAGGTTTATATATTTGCTAATTCTGAGACAATCAGTAGAGGTTTCTTCGAAGTACCGGTTTTTTAGAAGAAGTGTCTTCTGTAAACAGCTTGATGAGGGTAAGTACAGTTTCTTGGAAATTAATCAATACCGTTACTGGTTGATTTTTGATCCGTTACATCTGTTTACGGAGACTATACTATATATACTAGTAGATAGTTTCCTCGGAATCTCTGATAAAATCTAATGTTTTTAACTTAAAAAGTGACGAAAATATGAAAACAACTTACAAAAAATATTCTTTGTAAGTTACTAAAAAAATTACTTCACTTTTTCATAATAAAGAGTAGTATAAAGTCTAGGGTATGAGTTACCTTTAAAACAAATTTCATCCCAATGAAATTTGTTTCAACCCAATGAAATTTGTTTTAAGTAAAGTAATTTTCGTTCAACCGTTGCGGCGTGAAGGTACAAACATACATTCATGAGTTTGTTTCTTCTAAAGCATAAAAACATTTATCCGTGGCATTATGTTTTATAAGGGATATCTTATCTACCTGACAATAATACATTATAAAACACATTTTTTTTTTTTACAAAAAATGCCTCAATCTTTACATCCATACACAAGATCACATGCAGATTTTTTTGTATTATCAAAATGACGTACGAGCTGAAGGCCCACCTGATGTTAAGTGGCAACCTCCGCCCATAACAACAATAACAATCAGGTCCTGCCCAACGCAAGTATGAGATCCTGTAGAATGTGACATACTTACGTCCATATACTAAGGCTCCTAAAATAGTTACATAACGTAAACACAGATAAAAAAAATAGATTTTCAAAGTAGATTCTAATTATCAATAACTACCAATTAACACTAATCAACTAGTTCTAACTACGAATATCGTGACCAATATCCCAAAATAGGCCTTTGCTCTAAATACTAGCAAATTAATTTTAGTGATCTACTACTGACTGGTACAGTGTAGCAAAAACGTTTTGGAGAATAAATCTAATAATAAATATATTTTTATTTACAAGATCATTTAAAACAAAATTATTCTTGAATCGTAATAATATTCCAACTTAACATTATAAATGC
Source organism: Aplocera efformata (assembly GCA_921293045.1). Lineage (NCBI taxonomy): Eukaryota > Metazoa > Arthropoda > Insecta > Lepidoptera > Geometridae > Aplocera > Aplocera efformata. Next base: position 13,747,158 of record OV121039.1, read on the forward strand.
GAAAGTGAGTTTGTTTGTTACCTTTTTACCTATATACCTTTTGATGTAGAGATATATGGGTCCCTTGAGAGGGGTCTATGATACTTTTTCTCGCTAAAAACTTATAGGGGTGAGGTAGGGGTAAATTTTGTATGAAATAACCGGAATTGGTTGACCAAATCAATAATTTGTGGAAGCGAATATTAAGCGGGTAATAGGAAGTATTTTAATATTTTTGTTTATATCCATTTTGATTCCTATATAGGTATAGGTACTTCTTTTTTAATTATATACCGTAGGGTTTATGTACTCATTAGTTAATACATGCTGTGTTCATCTATAAGTGAAATTACATGTAACCTTTTTTTATAACCTAGCTTCTAAGAATGTATTCGTGTAAATTTTGTTGATGGACCTAATAAATAAATTCCTCTATAGGTAACACACAGTGATAAATCAAAGTCAAAAGTCTTTATTTCCATTAAATTCTCATGGTGTTTACGTCTTAATTATTTGTCGTAAAAATGCTTCCATATATCAAATTATTTTTTATTATTATAGAAGTTATACCGAGAAACTACAAAGTTTGCAAAAACTATTTTATATCCAATGGTGAATCGAACTCACTGGAAGTTTCGTACTATTTTATACTAAACATGTCAGAGGTCTAATAACGCACATTCTTTACAAAATTGTCAACCGATTTGCTATTACAGTCCAAACGACACAAAAACGTAAGCGACGAAAAAAAGGTAAAAAACGTTTTGTAGGATTCCGTACTCAACTATAGGGAACCCTACAAACTCTGCACAAGGAGTTCAATAACCTGGAGGCAATGTTGAGATGTAGGTATACCTATATTTCCTCATATCTCAATGAGACGTAGCTGTTTCAACATGACGACTTAAATTAACCTCCTGAAATACGATCCCCTTTGACACTTCACTCCGGATATGTGGCCCCGGGTTCGGACCTGGTTATATCCGGATTTCGCCCCGATAGATACGGCAATGCACGGTCCGTGCACATCACCACAATATCTCTACGAAATTTGTAGTTTTAGAATTAGAATTTCGCACTAACATACCGATAGTTACGGATGTGTGGCTATTGAAATTGTTCTCGCGTAATATGTAAGGTTGTGCTTCAGTAATTTATGTGACATTGCAGATAGAAAATGATTTAATTTGAATTTGTACTTGCAAGCAGCAATTTATTTTACTTTTTATCATACGCCTTACGTGGGATCTTCCACAGTTCTCAATCGAGGGTTTTTCTTTTCCATCTACAACTGCTTCTATGAAATCTAATCTACTATAAAATGACTTATTTTTGATCGATAACAATAATGTTCCACGTGCAAATATTTCTCCCATTCACAGTACATCCACCCATTCACTGAAATTATCTGACTTTAGGTAATCAGTAATTAAAGGATATCTTATTAGCTCTTTGCGTGAGGCCCACTTGTCTTGGAGTTATTTTACGGGACGGGAGCTAAAGGTCTAGCTGATGGTTAAGTGGCTACCTCCGCCCATAAAAACAACATTTCGTTGCGCCCGTCACCCGAGACGAGGATGAGATTGTTTAGGTTGCATGAAGAGTTGTCAAGTCCAAAAAAGTATCAAACAAAATGAAGCACGTTTAATACAATACAGGGACAATATTTTTTCTGTCTTTATCAGAATATAGTCTAATATTTTTGGACTTACTGTCAAAACGTACCTGAAAAAAAAACGTGTAGTCATGAATTGTAAGCATTGATGAAATAAGTTTCATCAATGCTTACAATTCATGACTGAATCAAAGAAACTTTTGACTGTACCAAAGAAATCGACTTTTCTTTTTGCATAATATTTGTTATGCATTTTGTATAAAAGCCGAGAGTCATACTTCCAGAACAGTTTCTGATAAACTGGCATTAATGTCACTCTGTCAACCGTTTTTAAAGCGTTGCTAAACCTCATAATCACAAAGCTTCATCCCAGCGTAACTTCAAACATCGCCCAAGGGAAGCCCATTTCGTTACTGTGAAGATTTCCATTGTGTTCCAAAGAAAGTACCAAAGTTTTCATCTTAATGAGAAAGCAAATGAAACAGACCATCTAGGTGTGAGGGCAAACGGAAGGGCTCAGGGCTGACAAAGACCGAGTTCGCCGCGGGCATACACTAATTGTCTAAGTGCATAACGAACTTGTTTGTGCCAACCCTGGGAGGCAACTTTGTTTCAACCCTTGACAGACGTAAACGTACCTAAATGAGAGTATTTACAGTTACATTTCGAATGAATTTTCTTGAGTTGTGGTAACCCTAAGCTTGATTTTATGTAGTGGAATTTCAACTCTGTTTTCTAGTATGTTAGTTGTTTTTTCTTTATTTAGGTTGAATATATTATAAAAAGGAAAGCAGAGTAACAGTGACACATCTTGTCACCCTCCGTCTTTCAGTATATGCGAATATGTCGCACTTTTGCATTGTACTTTAGGTTAATTAATAAGTTCTGAAGCGTACATAATCAAGTCTAGTTGCTTGTTATTAGTTTAATTCAGCCCTAAAGGCGTGAAAGAGCAACACACATACATACCGACAAACATTCGCATTTATAATATTAGTATGATAAACACTATACACAATAAGCATCAATTGAAAAAATAGATAATAACATTTATGCCCCTGTTATATTATGTTAGTAATGCAAAAATTTTAAGAACTCTGTAAAACGGAGTGACATCTGCGCATTAGCCAAAAAGCTCTTTAAATAAAGATAAAATTAAAAAAAAAAACATTTTCAAAAATAATTTACTGGTATTTCGCAAACCAAGTGGTTTATTGGTTTGTTAAAATACTTGCAAATGTTCGTTATTTTTATATACAATATATATTAATCGCGTTTTTTAAATATTTGGTTGAATCATGATTGCATAATGAGGGGTTAACCAAAACAACTTTAAAATTGTACAGTTACAATAACAACAATAGAATGGGAGCCTGTAGGCATAAGAGTAACCCGACACGTAACATTAAGGTAACCGCACACTTCGCGCAAAGACTCACGCCCACTGAACAATGGCGGTGGAAACAAACGGGCTAATTAGCGACGCGATCCGCGGCGTCACCGAAAGCGGCTATTTGTTTAACGCCCACGGGGTGGTGGTCCATTGTCGTATACGATACAACATTTGATAACCCTAGTTATAAGATCCGTTGCCATACTAAACTAGCAGATACCCGGCGCGTGTTACTACGTGAAAAAAGAAATATATTTTGTGCCTAATGCACTGCTTTCGTAGTCTCAAACCATCCATTGTTGCCTTTGTAATGAAACAGGTTTGGAGCATGTTGGTTGGATGCTTTCAAAGTTTATAACGGACATAGGTAGAAAGAATTTTTGTATTTTATGTATTAGTATATTTATTTATGAATCAAGGAAGAAACAATGTACTGATTTAAGAATCGAATAAACCGATTGCACAACACTGCCAAAATTCTAGTAAGTGTATAAATCTTATAAAAAATGTATTCGTACATAAAACAGCCAAACGTTTGAAGAAACGATAGTTTGAGTTGTGTGAATTATCTCAATCTTAAATCTTACTTATATTATAAAGGTATGTACCTTCACGCTCAAACATATTTGGATGAAATTTGGTACCAGGATAGGTTATAACCTGGATATACATGGGCTACTTTTGATCCCGAAAAACACCGCGAGGCGTAGCTAGTATCAAATATTTGACGATTAAAAGGCCCACCTGATATTAATTGGTTACCTCCGCCCACAAAAAAAGCTATACGACTCCGACCAAACTCAAACGCAATGGACAATGGACCCGCGCTGGTAACCAGCATTCACTGTAATGATTAGCGTGTCGTGTGAAAACACCCAATTCGCGACTCTACTATCGATAAACCTATTATTTATTCTATGACATTAGCATACCAACTGTTGCAGTATCTATGGCTTTTGAACTGTTATGTTATCTGTGTCATACAGTGTGCGATTGGGAGGCGGGGTTGTTTGTATTCGGTGCCGACTTATTGGTGATTAGTGATTAGTCCAGCTAAACATTTCCACGTTTGCGAAATAATTGCAAACAGGAGTGTGTGCCGGCTGAGTGAATGGCGACGAAATTGCGGCGCAGAGTTCAAGCTGTTTAATGAGAAATTAAGATCACGAGAAATACAGGCAGTTCAGGTGACAGACAATGCAATGTGAGTAAATACTTCGTTAGGAGAACCTGAGTCTTATTTCGGTTGTCTATAAGGGGCGGTGGCCACTTAACATCAGAAGGCAGGATAGCTCGTTCCGTCACTTAAAAAAAATATTTTTACAGTTTGATAAATACGTATTTCGAATACAACCAAGCTTCTACATTCTACATTCCTTTGAGACATTTTTCTCAAAATTCTTTTGACCTTACAATTTTACCTGTAGAAGTTTGTTAAGATGGTGCGGGTGCGGGTGCTGATAAATTTACACGCACTTGAAGCGTTAGATCTCCGCCGGAGAGTGACGGACGCGATACGAAGCGACTTAGGTCTCCTCGTACTTCGTAAAGAAAGAAGAAGAAAGAAAGAAAGTAACATTTATTCGCTACAAATAAATACTATAGACAACCATATCATTGTAGGTAATTGTAATATACGCTGCTCTTCCTGTCTCTACCAATCTTAGTTCCAATCTTATATTACGGTTGTATAAAGACGGTGGTGACCACTTAACAACAGGGCTATCAGTTCTTTTCATCATTATTAGCACATGAAAAATTCCTGCGACTTTTTGTTTCCTCAATAAATGAGTTACAATCACATTTCAACAGGTAGTTACACCAACAATGAACTACCTCAATAAACAGTAAACAAAAACCAGTTAGAAACAATACATAAACAAAATAATACTTATCTTAATCAGATATAACGTTTTTACAATGTTTGTAAACGTTTTTACAATGTTTGTAAACGTTCTTACAATGTTATCTGATTACTGGTGCAAACACAATGGTACGGAACACAATAGCGTAGCTTTCTTCTCATGGGGTTGGAATATAGGCCACTCGAGACTTGAAAATACTCTTGTAATCGATAGTTATGATTTCCAAAACGTACCATTCAAATGATTTATTAATATTACTTATTATTACAACACTTCAGTTGTGTACATGTGAAGTGGCTACGAAAACTAATCACTCTTGAGATGCAGTGAACATTATTTGGTATTTTTTGTATGCTATAGCTGTGACGTAACGAACTGGCGGCTCACCTGGTTTTTAGTGGTTACCGTCGCCAGTAACAGCAATACAAATCAGGTCCTCCCCTATCGAAGTATGAGAAGACCCAAGTTATATTGCATTGCGATCATCATTTTGACACAGAGATGTAAATATCTGCCTGTAATTTCACCGCCACCCACACCCTTCCACTGAAACACGGCAATGCGAGTACGCGACTGCTTGGTGGCTGATTATCAATTGTGGTGGTACTTTTCCGGATGAAATTGGCACAAGTTCTACTGCTACTTACCCAAACCTTCTGCAAAACCTATCCGTGATTCTGAGGGTAGCGAGCGACAGGAATTTTATGGCAAAATACAAATAATAACAAAGAACTTGGTACTTTTGTTTTGGTCCACGGTATTTTAAAATTTGTTCTAAGAAGATGCAAAAACAAAGATGTGTCTACGAATGTCTTCGTAGATCTTCGTAGACTTTGCTACGGTGTAGACGCTGCTACACTTAATACTAACTGATCGAATGTTTCATCAGATTATAATAATATATAGTTGCCGATACTAATAAAGGGAAAAAATAAACACATTTATTCTTATGTTATGTATCATCTACAGCTTTATTTATTTAATTAATTCTGTATTGCACACGATACATTCACATGTAAAAAGGAGGACATAATGCTAAAACATTTTCTACAAGTCAACCTTACAGACAGGACAAATACATTTGGCTTTATGTATGTATAAGTTTCTCCACTTACCACCAGGTAGGCCCTCAACTCGTTCTGTTACTTCTTCACATACAAAAAATGTTGATTGAAATATCTAATGCCTTTAAACGAGCAATTCTTGTATATATATATATATATATATTCGTGTATCTCGGAAAATGACATTTTGTGTTTAGATAGGGTTTTGCTATATAAGTTTACCTGTTTAATTGTATTTCTTGTAAAAACGAATATTTGTACAGAAAACTTTTCTATAGTAAACTATGCTGAAAATTTAATACAGCGCCATCTCGTCAACAGTTATGTTACTTGATTGGTAATCTACAGTTACTTGAAAAAAAATTAATTTCAAATAAAACGAGCGAAGCTCGGTCGCCCAGGTACTATAGCAATCTGATTACACCAAGACGTGTGAATTTATCACAAATCTTTCTCGGCTTCGGGTTCACGGTCAGCCGAGCGCGCGCGGGGCGCAAATTGAATCACTCGCCAAATTGAGCACTAATTCCCACCCGTGGGACCGGTCGCCGCGAGACGCCGACTCTTGGTGTAGGGTGACCCACGGATACGATTATTGTGGATAGCTAGCTGGACACGCAACTCCGTTCGCGATTGGCATCCTCGCTGATAAATAATCTCGCCTGCAAAGCTTGATTCAGATTTAAGTAGGTACCTTGTACGGCAAGTATACAGTTTTGCTTAGTTCTTGAATCTTTGCTTGTTAAATTATAATTGTTGTGAGTGTAAGAGGTATTATAATTGTAATTTGATTTGTCTTTATTTTAAGCATGCTCACTTCCGTACCAGCCTCTAATGTTCCCACTGCAGGGACACCGGCCTACTCTCGATAATTGAGAGTGAATGGGCTTTGATCTACCACGGGAGCCCAATCCGGATTGGTAGATGTCGCATATCTTCGAATTAATGGTTCTAAGACATGCCGGTTTCCTCACGATGTTTTCCTTCACCGTTTCGAGAACGTGGTATTGCGCACATAAATTTTTCAATTGAAAAAACTCATTGGTGCCCCTGCCCCCTGCCTATGCCCCTGGGCCACCACGCTCACTTGTCAACTCAAAATAAAACATAAATTAATTATATCGGAGTTGAGGAAAGAATATAATAAAAAAAATGTCCTTCAAAAATACCAACATCATAGGCACTCTCTCCACATGGCTCCCTCTAGCGCGGGTACCACAACATCTCCCCATGAGAAACCACGGGTACTTATCGCCACTTGAAGATGTAATCGCGCCATTTTTTTGTTTTCTCTTTTCAAATTCGAACGCCGATTGTTTTCGATACTGGCCAGTATTTATAAAGAGATTTTAACAAAGAGTCTTGAAGTGTTTTTTCGAGTGTCGACGTTATTGAGAACCCACTCAAGTATGTTTTTTTTAGAATGCAATTGCGATTCAAACTTTAATTTTGACTTTATAAAACTAAGCTGCACATGTAGTTTATTAAGCTGTTTTAAAGAAATATATTTTTCAGCGGGTTTCATCTATCAAAGTTATCTACTTTGTCCCCAACATGTCTGTTTTATTGTAATCTAGCTGACCCGACGGATGTTAACCACTTAACATCAGGTGGGTTGTCTGCTCATACAGACACTCATCACATCAAAACCAAATGATACTTGAGATCTAAGGTAATATAGTTGAAATTGGAACTGAGTATGAACTTGAATACATTTAAAAATATATTTTAAATTGATTCGCTGCAAAAATTTCCAGGAAATAAAAAGGTTGAATAAAATAAGTGCATTTCATAAAATACAGACCCTCATACAGAAGCGCTGAATAAAAATGAAAGTGTCATTTGCAAGACAAAACGGAAACAAAAGTATGAAATGAAATGAGTGGACATCGAAATGTCGGGGCGAGATAAGCGAACTTTTGCCAGTTATAATGCCCGAGCCATCGACCTATCGCTACTGGACGCGGCTTCACATGCATCTGTATGATGAGAAACGCTGGAAACAAGATGTATTTTTTTTATTGACCATATGTTGTGGAGCGTGGTCTATGCCCCTCCACTTTCAAACTGAAGGTTGCTGGTTCAAACCCACACGTGCACCAAGGAGTTTTTTAATTTTAATTGAAAAAAATATGTTTTTTATGATAGCCAAATTCATGAGGATGGCTATAGGGCTTATTTCCCAAGTACTCCAAGAATATTTCCCAAACTGCTGCTGAAGGAGTAGGATGCAACTTAAATGCAATATTTTTAAATAAGATTTTTTTTTATTATAATATATATTTTATTCGTTGGAGTAGTTTGAGTACCAATGTATGGGATTCTTATATTTTTAGAACAAAATAATGGAGTACTTTGGGAATAACCCGGCTATAGGCTATCTAGCATTACGCTAAATATCTTTAATTTATACTTTATTCTTGTATGTGTAAAATTTGACGTGCCCAAATACTTGAGATCTGGGAGAGTAGTGGGAGGTGTGATCTGTTAATTGATTGATTTAGAAATCAAGTAACCACTTCAATACTTAAATAATTTATTTTATGCTCTATCAAATTAAAAAATCACCACCCAAATCCACAATTGGTTAAGAAATCGCGTTACAAATATACAAATGGTGTTCAGGCTAGCGTAGAAACGCTTATCCATTTTAAAACCTCAGTGGATGTAGCTGATAGAGTAGGGGTGGGGGTAAAAGTGGCGTTTTTGTTATCTCATTCCAAAGAGAATTGTAAAAAGCACTGAGCAGTATCTGATTTACATTTAAATCGAGCAGGCGCCTTTATTTTTATTCAGAGCAATGTTGGATGTCGGATCTCTATGCAGCAGGCGTAGATTTCATTTCATGTCAAATTCGAATTAAATTTGCGTATAGATAAACCTGTTTAGTGACATATTGATCGATAGCTTCCATTCCGTAAATACTTGCAAAAATTTAGACAATATATTATATTTCTACTAGTTTTTATTTTTATACCTATAGACCTTCGATTATCTTATTATGTTATTTATTAACCCCCAACTAAAATGTTGAGTGTTGTAAGTTTCTTGTGTGTATCTGTATGTATGTCTGTGGCATAGTAGCTCCCGAACGAATGCACTAATTTTGATTTTTTTACTGTTTGAAACCTGACGTGATCTAGATGGTTTTTAATAGTCATTTACGAAAATTTGTTCACGCGTTTGAATATTATATATTTGCGTAAAATTAACTTTAACTTAACTATGATATTACAAATGCAACTGTGAGATTGTTTTTTTTTTGTTTTTTACACTTTCACACCGTAACTAGTCAAGCGATCATTATGAAATTTTGCATACATGTTAGAGATACAGAAAAGGACACAGGGTCCCTTGCATCTAGAAATAAATCTATAAAAATCTACCTTGGATGCGACAGAGAAGTTAGTTGTCTAAATAGAAATAATTTCAAAATTTGAAGTGATGTGAAATTAATAATTCATTCAAAAGTAAAAAGTAAATGTTCTTTAATCTATATTGTACACAGTAATGTAATCTTTGGCAGGATTTACATCATAATAATACCATAGTCCAAGCTATGCTTACTTTGTGGCTTGATGACGCTGTGTAAAAAAGACCATGAATATTTATTTATTTGACAAAAATGTGCACAGAAAAAAGATTAGAGGAAATCCCCAAACATGGACAACGCACCGGTTTAAACTCCAGAACGCCGTTCCGTCACCGAACACCCGCGTATTTTTAACATCAGAACGGAATCTTTTGTGTATTCACCGCCATTCTTTCACCACATAATATTATGTTATGAATTGCTATGCCATTGTGAATGTTATTCCCCGGCCATAAGGTGAGGAAGCGAGCAAGAAATGCGAGTTGACAATGACCGCTTCCACAGGGCGGATGCACGTTTTTGACAAATGGCCAGCTGAGCGATTTGTCTCGTGTAGGGCGGCGGGGGCAAAGATCAGCTTAGTCAATATATATCGTTGGTGCAATTTGACAGTTATATTTATTATATTAGGTTACTTTTTTATGTAATTAAAGTGACGAGCTGAAGGCCTACCTGATGTCAAGTGGTTACATCCGCCTATCATCATCATCATCCTGCCCTTATCCCACACTAAGTGGGGTCGGCACAACATGTATTTTTCATCCATTTCCCTCTGTCACACGTCATCTCAGTACTCACTCCTTGATTCCTACACACAATCCATCCATCTTTTCTTTACATCCGCCCATAACAACTGCAATATGACTTAGGTCCTCCCAATGAGAATAATGATGAATAATGCCAGTATGAGAAGGCCCTAGTTGCACCAAGTTGCGCCCGTCACCCGAGACGGGATGTTATGTCTCATGCGCACGTGATTTCACCGGCACACCCTTTCACCAGAACACAGCAATGCGAGTGCACCACTACTTGGCGGCAGATTACCAGGCACTACTTGTCCGGACGAATTTTGCACAAGTTCTACTAGGAAGTTTACTCTAGGGCTTAAAATAAATCCATCCAGTACATAATAATCTCATACGGATACAAAACTACCATTCTCTTACCATTTAGTTAATTCCCCACCTCCCACCGTCACCCCCATTCTTGCTTTCAGAAGAGCAAAAAAACTTCTTTACTACTGCGTTTAGTTTCTTGCCTCTGTAGTAGGCATACGCTTCTGGACCCCAACTAATCTTTGACGTTTGGGCGGACAAGCCCAGTAATGGTCATGAAAGGATGTTATGATATTATATCATTTTTCCTCGAGCACAATACTGGATGTGTACGCCGCCGTTTCCGGTCTCTAATGCGTTGTGAGGCATTAATGTAATGTCCTATCTGCTGCTCTTTATTCTGTGGTCTCTTTGTTACATGATTTGGGAAAATTGATGGAAATAAGACGCTTAGTTATTGAAACTAATTATTTGAACGGTAATTATATTTATTATAAATCTGTTATAAAGCACTGTACATAATAAATGCTAACGGTACAAACTCAAGACCTAAGAACAATCTTAGGCTCAATACACAGTGTTTCACGGCCGGGAATCGAACCTAAAGCCCTCGTTTCGATGACGGGGCTACTTCCAAGCTACGGAGCCGACAATAATGCTTAGTGGCTAAACAGCGAATTGTCAGATAGCATAAAAATATAGGTGACAATTTTTATTTAAAACTAGCTGTGCGCGCGCCTTTTTCGGAGAGGAATTTTTTTTTTTGCTCGTAGCCCTATATCTTTTTGTTTTTCTAAAATAAAGTAGTTGAGCCTCAGTTACTCCCGTCCGCCAGGATCCGCCAAATCGAAGATTAGCTAGAACAGAAAGATAAAAATAAAAAAAATAAAAGAATTCTAAATATCGTTTAGACTTTCAAGATGCATTTAGTAAAAGCCGTAATTTGGCAATACAAACAGACACTTCAATTTTATTACTTTGTATAGATGGTGTTACCATAGAAAAAAAATCGTTTCAATTCTCAACTCATTCTCACGTAATTATCAAAGTAAATGCGTCCATAAAGTCGTTTAAGTGTTAATCAAACTGAAATACGTTTTAGCGGCAATCTCGAGTCTGTTCATTCCTCTAAAGAGTGAATGATATTGCTGAGACAAAGTTGCGTCTTCCAACTCAATCACTTTGTTTCTATGACTGTAGGTTATTTCGTATACTACGGGTTGATTGAATTGGTCGTTTTAGAAATAAGAATAAATTGATTTTATTTCGGATATTCGTGACAAAGTTTTTGGAAAGATTTTAAACCATGTTTATCAAATAAAATACATATCATTGTAGCAGTCAAAATTCAAAGGCACTTTTTAGAAGAGCCAGCCAATAATATTATACACAAAAAGTATTAGAATCTTTGTATGTTCGTTTGTAATGGATAAACTAAAAAACCACTTAATCGATTTTTAAGAACGATTTAGTTAAATCTTTTAAATTTAACAAACTTTAACCCCAAAGAAGTCGGATATTTGCCAATACTGTGATATAACTATAAATAAACATAAAAATTGATTATATTTCTTTTTTACACTCTAACAATGCCTCTTTACAGCAGCTATCTGACATGTAGCTTAAATCTTATGATTCTATCGATAAAGCAATTAAGTTTTGTCGGTTTTGAACTCTTAAAGTTGGATTAGTAATAAATTTGATAGTAATTATTATTATTTTTTTTTGTTATAATTGGCATAGCTTATGTTCCTATGAATTAATGAATACGAATGAGAATATAGGTCTTTCAACAACACATTAAATAAAACACACTTTTAATTTACAAAGACCAATTCCCCTGAACCGCACTGCTCTTCATCTTATCCACTTTCAATGTCTGGAATGGAATCTTCGAAGCCGCTATAAAGTGGCCATTGACAACGCCTCCGGGATTATTGCGTTTCTATAGCGAGATGTATTGTCCACGAGTATACACTCCTAGTTATTATATAAAGTTACTCCAATTGTCAACTCCGCGAAAGGGAAAGGATTTTAGACAAAGTAAATTGAATTATAGGATTTGATGATTATTGGCGTCTGATACGACTATTTGTGTGCTTAGTAATCATTTCTTGTATTACAGTTCTTTATGTAAAGCAACGACTTAGGTCCTCCCCAATCGAAGTATGAGAAGACACAAGTCGCTCCGACACGGGATACTTCTCATGCGCATGTGATTTCATCGGCACCCACACCCTTCCACCGGGACACAGTAATGCCAGTGCACCTCTGCTTTTCTTCACGAATTTTGCACAAGTTCTACTGCTGCTTTTTGTTGCTCCTTTGGTGTGCCCCAGGGTACGAGTAGGGACTCTGAGGGTATTTAACTACGGACGCGAGCAACTGGACCCACCAAATATTTGTGAAAGTTTTTAAGGAATTTTTTATTTCTCGTGTTGCACCCCTGGGTGGTGTTAAAGATGCAACCTAAAGTAGTCGCAGAAGTGAAGGATTTTTTCTAGAATAAATGCGGATACTGTAAAAACAAAAGAAGGATTAATTTTCAACAACTTGTTACGGATTTAATCATCATCAGCCTTTATTCGTCCACTGCTGGACAACGGCCGACCTGGACCGATGTAATAAACATCGTAAACTCATTCGAACATTTAAAAAATCAACGATTTTAGTAGACTCCCATTTCTAAATATGCCACATCACATAACGGCAATACAAACATGCAATGTATCGGAAAAAAATCGTCAATCTCAATAAAAATCAGACAATTACACATTTCGAATCGTGATACGATTGTGGGGCGTGGAAATAAATAATTGAACACTAGCTAATTGAAAACATACGGTGTCTGAATAATAGAGTTAAGGGTTGGGAAATACGCATTTAGACGGACATTAACCGGCTTTTAACATTAAATATGAGAATTTTTATGTATGAAAACTGTACGTACCATTTTTTGAAAACCATTTTTTTTGTGGTAATGAAGATAACCGGCAAAATAGAATTAAGTCCGTTATAAGTATTACGGGTAAATCTAAATAAATGCATTCTCAATAATAATAATAATAATGTATTATTATTGTTATTCAGAATTATTTAATAATTTTAAGTTGTATGTTCAGTGTATCCTGTGTTGGTAGTCCTTATTAAATAAATAAATAAATGTACCGTAGTCATTCAGTAATATTATACCTTATCTATGTCTAGATGAAATTTGTATCCATAGTTATGGATAACAGTTAATAGTTATGTTTTTTTTATGCTAATAATCAAATCAATAGGACTTGATTAGTTTTTAAATTAATTTGTTTAAATATTTTAAGACAGCAATTCCGCCAGTATATGGTTATGATAACTAAATTATCTGCAAATTTTAACTCAAGCAAAGTTATGAATGAAATACATGTTATTTTATTTATTTTATTCGACATTGCATATATTTTACATCATTTTTAAGAATCTTAAGCATTCTACAATTCATAGTGACCCCAAAAAGTCAAACATGTATATAAAAAAAAATATAAAAAGTCAACTTTTTGGGGTTTTTTGAAGTCCGGCTTTTCTATGCCCTTACTAGTGGCCCCAATCGTGATTGATAGAATTACGTGTTTGTTTGCACATCTGCCGCGGCGACTGTTTAATTTAATTGTGTTTGTCTGTTTGTTTGATCCGTAAAGAGTTATTGAGGGGGTGTGATATTTACAGATGATTTGTTTGGTAGTTAAAGTAATTCAAGTTTTCTGAGTGATTTAATTTTAAAGTCAAATAAAGATTATTTTATTTGTAAATCAATCTTCAAAGTTTTGATTTATCACTATCTTTTTCTTTAGTCAACTCTAGTGTCGGCCACCCGAAGGCGTCACACATGGCTTGCTGAGTAATATTCTTCCCCTCAGGCACAGATATATATGTTAAAAAATCACAACTAACTTCTTAATAAAACAAAAATAATTTTAATGCTATAACTAACCCGACGCTGGTTTTCAGCTGCCGCTATTGTGGTGGTCCTCGTACTTTGCTATTTAAAATATTACAATAGTTTGGTTATTATGATTATATAAAACTAAACCAAGTTAGGTGACACAAACGAATAACATGATCATTTATTGAAACGATTCCAGATTCCGGAAGCATTTACAAAAATCAACTAATAATTTTGGACATTTCACCGTCCCCGGCAGAGACATAAACTTGCCATGGGGAAGACGCCGGACTGTTCCGTATCATTTCACACGTCGGCGGTCCGATCCCGAGCACAATCCGTTATGCGCATTATTTTGAGCATTATGTCATTTTGCACATTATCCGTTTAAGTATCCACGACCCTATTATAACGCGCATTTAGCGCGGCTAATGTAGGGGAGTGCTTCGATCAGCAAAATGTAGACGCGCTTGAATGTGAGCTACTTAGCTTTCTTTTCGTCAGATGAAATCACTATATCGTTGCCTATTTCCCCTGAGGGTCTTCACTAGACTCTTCGATGCAATGTAAATATTAATGACTAGCAGCCCTTCCCGGCTTCGCACGGGGTAGTGACATAACTACAATAGTTGGACATATGCTACCGCGGAGTTTTTTGTAGACATTATGATGTTCTTCAATATTGTTGTACATTATTTTGTTTTATCGCTAATAGTTTCGGCAGCGCATTCGACGAAAGACATTTTAAGACTCATTTTTCTACACCTTCGGTTACATTGTTCAAATTTAATTTTTAAATCTGCCCAGTACTTTTTGAGCCTATTCATTACAAACATACAAAAATAGGTACAAATCTTTCCTCTTTATAATATTATAGTGTAGATATGATACTGATTCTACATCAGTATCATATCATTAATATTAGTCAAGTCAAGTCAAGTCAAACTCATTTATTCCTTTACATCTCAAGTATCATTTGGGCACGTCAAATTTTACACATGCATGTGTAAAATTAAGTAGCATTAAGTAATATTAAGTGCAAGTATAAGACAACTATTCATAAACCTATTACTTCTTCTACCCATCGGGTTGGTTGGATTGGTTGAAAACAAGTTAAACCATAAAAACTGAGTGTAATCTGACATTATATGTAAGTCATATGTTTAGAAGCTTCTTTGATATGTTACATATGATTAAGTTTACTTCTACATGTAAACTTCGACTAGTTCATACGATGTTAATATCTAAAGGAATAATTCCATATATAATACTATTCATAATTATGTTGTAGTGAACATATGAATAATACACGGAATTCTTCCTTTATAGAAGCCGTAGCTTTTTTTTAAATTCAAATTGGCATGACTGGTTTTTTTACACCTTTTTTATTCACAATTATGTATGGCCTTGCTAGCGGCTCTATTCGAATAGAGCGAAAGCGCCAAGCGAATTTGGCAAAAATATATATATTTTTATTTTTTCACTTTACGCGCGACCACCGTACCGTCTATCCATTTTTTGATCTAATGAAAAACATTGTTGTGGTACCGTGCCGTTAACATTATTTGGTGCTTCAAAACAAATTGTAAACGAGTGTTTCATGTAAATGAATCGCTTTTGGCTTTTTGGACGAGGGAAGTTTAAGTGGGTTTGCTTTGACTTTTCCATTAGCGTGTTTACTTTTGATGTTGTTATGTTGAATTGGTTCGAAAAATAGTTGCTTTCTAACTGGGAAATGGTCCATAACAAATAATAGAAAATGGACTTATATGACTGTATGAGAACATCAAAGTTTTTTTAAACTAAAACTCGGCTAAATGAAATTGAATTTATTGATTGTGAAATGGAACCACGTTTACAAAAATACTCTAGCTTTTACCAACGGCATTCAAAATAAAAACAACGTGGTCAATAATATAAAATAGATAAAACATGAACAGCCGATAAAACTAGTGGCGTAGTCCTTTTAGCTGTTCCTTCAGATCATCAAGTTAAGCAACTTTTGGCCCGGTCAGAAATTGGATGGGTGACCTTTCAGTGGCATTTAAATTAGCGCTTCCGTGCTTCGGATACGGTAAGATGTCTTGGTTATACTAGTTGTTAAGCAATTTCGGAGGCCTTCGGGTGGCTCGAAAACGACGAGTTGACCACATACTCACACGAAACAAGAAATTCAGAAAACATGTATAGAAGTAGAAAATTTTACTTTAATATACATACTAAAGTTAAACATTATAAACATACTGTATCCTTTGATTTGATTATCTCAGCTTGCTATCCAAGCTAGCAGTTTGTGAAATTGCTTCTTTACGTTATACTAGCGACCCGCCCCGTCTTCGCACGATTAGTAGAGCATCAGTGTCGTATCAGAAACTTCCCGTGCGAAGCCGGGGTGAGTTGCTAGTACTACATATAAATCTTCCTCTTGAATCACTCTATCTATTGTTGAAAATT
This sequence comes from Aplocera efformata, assembly GCA_921293045.1. Classification (NCBI taxonomy): domain Eukaryota; kingdom Metazoa; phylum Arthropoda; class Insecta; order Lepidoptera; family Geometridae; genus Aplocera; species Aplocera efformata. Next base: position 13,763,878 of record OV121039.1, read on the forward strand.
GCTTTAAAATACGTTGCGTAGTTTAAAAGATCTAAGCGTACAAACAGCGCGAGCGACTTTGTTTTATACTAAGGATAACAAAGTTCAGATACATAAAACATTTCCCTTTACCCGTCAAAACTTGCTTCTTTATAAAACGTAATATATGTTCATAGAAGCATAAAAACTGTGATAGAATCTCACAACCTTTAACAACATTCGTCGAGCACAAAAATGTTCCGTCGTTCACATTATAAGTTGAAAACGAATCCTTTTCAAATAGAAAAGTATCACGTCATTTATAGAACCTTTTATGCGAAATAGAACCTTGCTAACGGTATGGAGCTCTGTATGTACAGTCAGCATCAAAAGTCGATGACCATATTTAGATTTTCAAAATCGCTACATACTATACCTAAATCGCTCTACAAATGAACATCATTAAAGCTCAAAACACATTGTTAAAAATAGCTGATCGTTATAATTTTCAAATATATCTTAACTTTACAAAACTGGGTGAACAATATTAAATGCTTGTCTCGACTATCATCTCGACAGTGTAATCACAACAATGTCCAAAAATAACTTAACTATAACAAAAGTTACTTAATTTACAGAGTTATCTTTATATTTCGCTTTATATTATATATTATATAAAGCGATGGGAGAATGAAGGAAACGTTGATGAATTTGAAGACAGGGAGATCATTTACCAGTACCACAAAAAACTACAAGATATGAAATTTATAGCATAATTTTTTATAAAAATCTTTTTTTTTTCTATTATAGTATTACAAATATACAGGTAAACTTTAATAGCAAAACCCTATGTAAGCACAGAATTTCATCCAAATCGTTAGAGACGTTTCTGAGATACGCGAAATAAATATTTATAGAAAAATAGCTTGTTTAAAGTAGTAGGTTATGTTGTAAAGCAATTTTGAAAATCTGATTGTGGTTCATCGACTTTTGACGCTGACAGTACCGCCAGACTTGTAGGTTCTGCGAATAGTTGTAAGGAAAGTTCAGTAACCCAATACGTATATTATTTTTTAAATTGAAATTCTCTAGAAGTGAAAATATGTAGTTACATAGAATGATCTCATTTGTCATACCACAATTATTTCGTGATTTAATATTTAAGTAGAATTGAATAGAATAGAATTGAATTGAATAGAGTAGAATTAAATTGAATTGTATTTGCTATTCCATAAATTGGTTTTCATTTTATTTTATGAGACCGATATGCCTCATAGTCCATATCAATCAGGTCAATTTAAGATCCGAGTTCAATCGCGTTGCGTCCGCCACTCTGGGACGAATTGTTGTTACGGCTCATGAGCCTATATTTTTACCGGCACCCACACCCTACTACACCATGGCTTGGTGGCGCAGTGGTTTGTCAAACGGTACTTCTATCTTAAGATAAACATGGCATAATATCGACTGCTACTAAAAATATATAAATTTAAAAAATCTATTCATTGTATTTCATCTTACACAAATTAAAAAAATATTACCTAAGTGAGTAATCTTGTAATAATTTTATGCGTGATATTTTTATACATACACCGCTATAATAACTAGGTAGAATCAAAGACATTGCATTTACCAACCCGACTTAGCTCCCGTGGTAGATTAAAATCAATTACCGTACGATTTAGCTTGTGCTCTTGCACTGCGAACATAACAAGCCAAGTAATGTCTTCATTGAGCTTCTAATTATTCAAAATGATCCTCAAAGTATTTGGTGTTTACTAACAATATTTATTGGGTGTACTACTAACAATTCTATGGATCTTGTATCGGAAATAAATGATTTATTATTATTATTATTAAGTGGGGACGAACGCTACAAAATCTTCCCGCTGGCCCACTTCGGGGACGATTGTCACAAGCGGGAATAAGTCAGCGGGTAAGTACCGTTACGTAACGTAACTAAGTAGTTACGTTTATGACGGCACAAACATTTCATAAATATTCGCTTCCCAGAAAAATGATGTCTTTGTGGAGCCATTCTTATCCCGTGCCATATACAGCAAACAACTTTTGGCCCATTTGCGCTCCGTATGAATACAGAGATATCAGGCATACAACATTACCTTTCTATTTTGAATATGATGAATCCTCCTGTATCTTCACAAAGATACGGTTCAAACTCCTGTTTCTGATTGGAAAACGTTAATTTTGTTCCTGCTGGAAAAAGCTGGATCCTCGCTCGCGATTCATCCATCATTCATTCTTCGCGTGTGAAAGACGCTTGTGCTGATTGTGACGCTGGCGACGGCTGCTGCAGACAGCACTCTTAATCCTTTGTATTAAAAACCTTTTTCCTTTGTGAGAAAAGTTTGCCAGCTTAACCGGGTTTTGTAGGTAGTGTGAAAATCTGAATGCTCTATTGTCTCCTAGCTTCATCATCCGACTTGAAAACGCAACTCACCTGTGCAAACGATAGAGTTCAAAATCTCCTGCCTCCGAATGTACGATAGAACGCTTTGAGTTTCAAATTACAGTAACGAACGAGACTTAGATAATGCTCTGCAGTTTGCAAGGATTTCATCTACTACTGTATTTGGTCTTTGAAAATGACTTTTATATGGAGCATGTAAGGCTCAAAACGGTCTAAGGGAGTTGTGTGCAGTTGTTCATTGTTGAAGGCTTTTGAGAGATGGATTTGGGTGGGAGTGAGTGACAGAACTCGTCTGAGTGACACAATAATGATAATGGATACCATGCATCGTAAGGAGCTATGAATTAGAGTAATTTAAAAGCGCAAATTAGATTCTTTCACTTGAATCTGTGATTTTATGGGCGGCAGTAACCACCTCACATCAGATGCGCCGTCACTTAAGCTATTAAAATAAAATGGTAATCCAAAAAATTGAAAAACAGTCCATCTCAATCATTACCACCCCGAAAGACCCCCGACCCTTTAGGCAAACACCCGAATCAATTACAAATGACAAGTGATCAATCTGAGAAATCGGCTCGTCATGATACGTACATTATTTCTGCTCAAACTTCCGACAGACACGATTTTCTGTTACATTGAGTTGGAATGATGGACTGGAAAAACGGGGGAAATATGTTTGGGGATTGATGCTAGATTAGTGATCTCATAGTAAATAATTGAACAGTAAACTTGTGTCAACTGGCTACATTTCAGCGAAACAATTTTTAAATTGATTTTAAGTTATGTTGCGTAGTAATCAAATCAAAAATCTCACAGAAACTTGCTAATTGCAAACTAAACGTCAATAAAAAATACTTCTATATTCTTGATATTTGTTTACTCTTCCACTTTTGCATGAATTGCAATTCATAGATTCAATATAGGGCCACTTTATGAAAAAGTCCTCTTTTTTTATTCTGATGAGCATTAGAAAGCCTAAAACCAAATCCGCCAGTCAGGTTACAACGTTGTTAAAATACAAATTGTGTTCATTTAATCACGCTTTTTTCTCTAATTAGCTTCTTTCATATATACGAGTAAGTTCATATTATCAGTATGTACTTTCAGCGGTCGTTAACACACGTCAGCATATTATTAAAAACACACTACACTTACAGTAATCATCATCAAACACAAATAACAAAAACATCTAAACGATCAAAAAATAATGGCAACGTTTATTATCCAATTTTCTACTTAGCTCTAATTTATCTACACCATATCTACACTCATTTTAATCTACTGGACACCGTACGGATGGTAATAGGAGATTCTTGCAACCTCGCCGGGTACATAGTGGAGGTCTTGGTATGCTTTCACCATCATCTGCTGGTTCACCACTGCGAACGGTCTTGGGGAGATGCTCTCTATGGAAGGCAGTGGCCTCAGTTCCATATTTGGTAACGACTCCTCTTTCGGACGCATCGCGGGCACGTAAGTCGTTTGAGGAATAGATGGCACTGTGTAGCTGATCATGTTGTTGTACATCATGTGTTCAGGGTAACTCTGGACTTGGTAACTGGGTTCCTGCCGAGGCTCCATCTCAACAAAACTATCCCTGGTCGAGTATATCGCTGGACTGGAGAACGAGTCTATTCTATTCTTTCTTCTGGGTCTGTATTTATAATCCGGGTAGTCCTGCATATGTTTTATGCGTAGCCTTTTCGCTTCATCTATGAACGGTCTCTTTTCCGTGTCATCCAAACTCTTCCACTCCAATCCAAGTCGTTTGGATATCTCCGAGTTGTGTAGCTTCGGGTTCATCATCGATATCTTTTTTCGCTGCAGCCTCGACCAGACCATAAACGCGTTCATCGGTCGTTTTATGTGGTAAGGATTGGAGTGCCGCGTCAGTTTCTGTAGTTGTTTCGGAGGTTGCTCTATTTGATATGCCATAGACGTCATTTTATCTGGTAGTTCTGCTTATTTATCAGTGTGATGATAATGCACCATTTTGAACGAAAATTTTTGTTTTAATTTAACCGAAAACCGATCGAATGGTTGGACAATACACCGTTTGAGAGACGCCCGGACGTGGACTGATGTCCAGCATCGAAGCCAACTAAATCTGAATGCTGTCATTAGGGCAACAATGGATGGATCACAATTGGAATGACCATTTTCCACGTATTATTTGCAGCTGAATAAAGAGCGGCGACAATGGTCTGATTGCTCACAAATTGTCAAATGATACCGGTGTGTGTTTTGTACCGGCGCGCCTGCTCGTTGGTCTATGAAAAATGAACAGTACCGTTGGTAGGCCTGTCTCACTCAAAGGGGTTACATTAGTGAAATTAATGAGTGGTGACGCTTTGACTCGACATTCAATGCTTAGTTATAATGAAATATTGGTCGAGTCGATTTGATTAAACATTCTTCCAGAAAGAAATGAAAATATTGATGTGTTTCCGAGTCCGATTTTAATACCATAAAGTACGTTCACCTGACCACGTCCAAGAAACAGTGAAGAAAAATATCGTAAGGAAACCGGCATGTCCTTAGAACCAAAAATTCGAAGACATGTGACATCTACCAATCTGGATTGGCCTATTCACTCTCAATTATCGGGAGTAGGCCGACTTCCTTGCAGTGGGAACATTAGAGGCTGGTACGGATAGATCAGATTGGAAAGATTTATAGCTAATGCTAATAAAATAATAGCTAATATTAAAAAATTGCTGCATTTATTTCTTAATTATAATTTACTTCTTTTTTGGCCGTTTAATATTAATATCATAATGGTGGAATGAGATAACATTTATATCAATTTTAAACTGCTGAACTGAGTTTACGAATACAGCAAGAACCATCCTGATTAAACTAGTTGTCAACTGAATGAAACTGCCATGAAGTCAACATTAGAGGTCACAGACTTCTATTTGATAGAAGTATTAAAGTCACTTACTATTCTTCGAAAAATCGCCCAAAATTCGCAACAAGCCCAGTTGGATTTTTGAGACGGGGCAGTACTGGCAGGTACCTTAACGGTTATAGTTACAGGAAAACGTTTCTAGGAGACCATCCATAACTTTTTGAGATATTCTGAACTGTATTCACAAATTTTGGAAATATGTAGTCACCGAAAAACATGCTAAAATACCAAAAAAAAAATCTTTTCATGCCAATCGATCCTGCTTCATGTAATCATAATCCTATGGGATCATTTTAAGTATGAGTACTAGAAATGACAGAAATCGTCAAAAACTTTTCCCATACATTTCGGTAAGTCGTCGCCATACAGTCGGTAAGAGTCGTGTTGCGAGTCATGTTACGAATCATGTTGCGAAAGATGATCCTAAGAACGTTTTCCTGTAACTTTAAAAGTTAAGGTACCTGTCCTTACTACCCCGTCTCAAAAACCCACCCTGTTTGTCTATATGCGTCTGCTAAAAATAATAAACTGAATAAATATTACAAGCACTTGATGACGGGAAGCCTATCGATTTTTCAAGGCTTTTGAGACAATGTCCATTGACGACCACTCCTGCAGCCAACAATCGAGCATAGGCGAATTCCAATGGCTTGTATTGTCCAGTATAGAATCCACAGGAGTGGTGCAATTCTTGACTACAATCGCATACATTGTACGAGTTTCCATAGACTGGGTTTTGTTATACTAATCCTAAACTCATTCACAATTTTTATGTTTACAAATTAATCACAAGAGTATCGAGCAGATATTATTGTCCACAAAAATCCATTACGACTTAGGTAATTTTTTTTGTTTATTGTAAATTCACCCATTTAATATATACTTACACCCAGCCAGACAAAGAACAAATATTTATATTCGTCAAACAAATTCTTGTCATAAGTGTGAATCGAACCCACGACCTGCAATGCAGAAGCCAGAGCTACTACCAACTAAGCTATTATTCCAATCAAATAATAAGAAGCATTTATCCTAATTTTATCTATTGTACTTAATATTTATTGATATTATAAATGCGAAAGTGAGTTTGTTTGTTTATTACGCTCGCAATTTCGCATACAAAAAAAGGATTTTTCCGGTATAACAAGTACCTTATACTTGTTATACCGGAAAAATGTGAGATTTCAATGGTACTATGGTCATATTCGTTTCACTTTCGTTTTCCCTAGATGGCGCTATTACAGTGAATGCACTTTCTTTGATAGTTTAGTTCCTAATTTCTCACTAGATGACGCTGTAACGCAAGCGAAGCCGTGGCTTCTTTTAATGAATTTTCATTAGAAAATTTATTAGAATTATATTATAATACATTTATGTCGTAATTTATTATCAAGAATATAATATAAAGTTAAATAATTTGAATATTAGTTCTAAGCGCCATCTATGCTATATTGATACAACTACGCACCTATCCATCGGACAATTACATGATGCTAAATAGGCAGCCACTTGTCTGGAGTATGCACAACGTAGTACCGGCGGCACCACTAGAGGGCGCTCATAAAGCTTACAGATGAAAACTGGCAGATGTCGCTAGCAGTGTTTTAGTGTAGCTCTCCTAGTACAAGATTATGGTAATTTTGGTTCTTGCAAAATGATGAGTTGGAACCATGAATTAGCATTTCATTACTTTATCGGACGGCAGCATATACTATGTAAAGAAACTATATTCATACTTTTAAATTCTAGGTCAAAAACATTACAAGATTTCCTAACGAATTCCTGTTAGATAAAGAATATTGGCATGATATTGTACTTGATGACGATTTGAAAAACTCAGGCCAAAAAAGCAATTGATCTCCTAGTTATATAGTTTTTTAAAATTAATTTCTTCACATTATATTGTATAACCCCGGACCCTAAGCTTCGAAGACAGGGCTACAACAACTCAGCCACGGAGCCAATTAACACAGGCTACTTTTGATCCCGGAAAACAGCGGGTAACACCGCGGGGCACAGCTAGTCCCTGATAAAGGGCACTACGCAACATCCACTTTATATAACAAAGCGCTCTTTAAAAGCAACATGGAATAATAAAGAAAGCGATAACGACACAGACAGTTTGTAAATCACCCGACTGTACATAAAGGGGAGTATTTAAACCGCCATATTTATGAAAATAAGACGGTATAAAGCCATAATGGAAAATACAAAAAGCGCCCGCTCTCACGTCGTAAGGCGGGCGGGCGGAGGGCCATTTACACCATACGATTATATTTTTCATTCTACCATAGATTTTAGGCTGTTTTTCTGTTTAAGCTGTTTTACTATTCTTCTCATACGGTACTTATCTATGTAATGTCTCTTCTTCTAGACGTTTTTAGTTCCCAGGCGTGTTAATGTAGCTGTAGATTCAATGTTGTAGTAGGAATAGCAATCTGAGAGAGGCAATCTGCGTCCACGCCATAATTAATGAAAGCTTTATTTGGTTGAGTACAGGTTACGTTGGTTCTTAATTAATGTTAATCAGTCTAACTGTACTTGAGATAAGCGACGTGCAAATATTAATTTAAGAATAAGAATTATATATTAAGCATAGAGAGCGTGGTGGCCCAAGGGCACAGACGCCGACTTTCAATCTGGAGATCGCTGGTTCAAACCCACGTACACCAATGAGTTTTTCACTTCAGAAATTGAAGCGCAATTCCACGTCCTGGAAACGATAAAAGAAAACATTGATCTGATCTACCAATCCGGATTGGGCTCCCGTGGTAGATCAAAGTCCATTCACCCTCATTTATTGAGGTTAGGCCACGCCGGTGTCCCTACAATACGGTATCAAGTTACTAGGTCTAGAAATAATAATACTCAATTAAAATAAATACATTATTAGTATCAATACACAAATTAGCCCAATCGTTATAACAATTAATAGATTTAAAAAGTAAAAAATCAACTTCAATACTTCCCTATTTCTCGCCCTTAGAGCACCAATTACAAAAAGAAACTAATCTAGACATTCTAGACACCTAGACTAATCTAATCTAGACATTAGAATCTAATCTAGATGCCCATTGTAGACTAAAAAATCTAGTCAATGGCGTCAATGGAAATGTAGTCTACAATCGGCGAAGAAAAATTTATCAATTTTTAGTTTGCAACTGGCATTTGTGCTCTCAAAATATATGTTACTGCAGGCTGTAAAGGCGCTTTAAGTCTTAACTTATTGTTATTGCTAGTTTTAAGCTTCAGTTTTATGTGTGGAATCGGTCGAGTTGCATGTTTATGTTTATATAGATTTATGTTCAGTTGTTGCCAAGGAGTGCGCATTCGTGGCGCTAATGGCCGTATTACGGACACTTTGTTTGGTGTCCACAGATAATGGTTAGAAATGGTACTTCAGCAAATAAATACTTACCTCTTTTTGTTGTTTGTTTTGTCTACATTCGGTTTAAGATATCTGCTTATAAAGAACTAACAAGCGAATTTATAATATGTGCCGTTAAGCGTAGTTACTAGAAAAAGTAAGAAACAGTAAAGTAATCGGTAAAAAAGTTTAAAATTCGCAAAACTAATAATACATTTAGATTTTTTTATGCATTCTTGCACATTGTTCTACAACATTGCCAAGATATCCGTATTAATATTATAAATGCGAAAGTATCCCTGTTTGTTATCTTTGCACGTATAAACTGAACCGTTTTGTATGAAATTTGGTACGGAGATAGTTTGAAACTGGTGAACGTGGGATAGTTTTTATCCCGGAAATTATCCTTTAAGGGGGTGAAAAGAGGGGTGGAAGTTGGTTGAATCAATCATTTCTCAAGTAAGGCATATAAAACTCGTCGTAATTATACTTTTGATAAGAAATAAAGAAAAAAAAATGCAGAATTTCTGACCAAACCAGTTTTTTTTTATGATTTATGTTAAATGGAGATTGATGAAAGCATTGATGAAACACATTGACCAAAATTTGAACTGACAGAGATGTTCAACGCCAGTTACTTGCTCTTCTTGCTTATCTCCAGCTTGGGAGGTCTTCTCATCAACGCCCAAAAGCAAGAAGAGCAAGTAACTGGCGCTGAACATCTCTGCCAGTCCAAGTTTTGGTCAATGTGTTACTACTACGGAAACGCTGTCCGTATTGGTAGATGTCACATGTCTTCGAAGGTTTAGTTCCAGGACATGAGGACATGCTGGTTTCCATCGCCGTATTGAGATCATGGTATTGCGATGATAATATTTCAAATGAAATACTCATTGCTCGGGTGGATTTGAACTAGTGATCTGCAAATTGAAAGCCAGCTTCTGTACTCCTGGGTTTTCAAGCCCAACGACCAGATATTTTTTAACCAAGCCAAGCCCTTTGATTAACACGTTCGCGCTGCATACCGAATAACATTCATTTCACGAATACATACATATTTTTCATCCAGCTTAGCCTGAATCATATTTTCATTTAAAAGTTGATTTAAACCTTGATCCGAATCTGCAACTTATTTATCTTAATAGAAAACTCCAGTGAGTGACAAACAAACAAATACAACTGAATAGAAAGAGTGAGATGTCATTCCTCTATTCAATATGATAGAGCGCGGAGGGCACACGGGAGGAGAACCAAAGATGTGTCCCGAGATAATAAAATTGAGTAAAATATATAATTTTCAATAAATTTAAGATTTTAATGAAACGTATTCAAAGGGGAGTTATCTTACTATCTTATGAAGATTAAGCATAGTGGGATGAAATTTTCGTTAAATATACCATCACATATTTAAGATTATAAAGAACCAATTTAAAAAAAAGTATATGTACCAATGTATATGTTCAATCGCACTTAACCGTTATTTATATGAAATGGACGATAACTATGAAAATAAAGCAAGCAAAGACTTGCCCAAATTAATATCTATATAGTAATTAACGGACTGAATAAATGCAGACCGTATAAAATTTATTGATATAGGTTCATACATAAAAGCCACTCATTAAAATCGACTCACTCTCGGTTTTGTAACATCTTTTGAACGTTATGGAAGAGTTCAATGTGATATCAATACTACCTATGTATACTGACTAAATGTTACTACCATGTAAGCAATAAATGTATTGAGTAATGTTTTATTATACATCGGTGGCTGCTAATAATTTTAGAGCCGTGATCATTGCTGACATCATCAAAGTCAAAGTCAAAGTATACTTTATTGCTTGAAATACATGTAGGTATATAAGATGTCAATATTATTATTAGTATCAATGTATTCTACCTTTCGGCATGCAATATTATAATATGAGTCACAATCATTGAAAACTATTATTTAATATAAATTTGAAAATATTTATAACCAAAAAAATGTCACCATAATTAATTATACATGTCAAAAATTAATTATTTTAAATTAACTCAAAAAAATAATCGTAGGTCATATGAATTAAAATTAAGGTAGCTACTATCAATTTAACAAGTTTTTATCATCATTATTCATCATTCATTATTTCTTTCATGAACTTAAATGAAGTGACAATAAATGTTTGAATGTTCAGTAGAGCAAATGTTCAGTAGAGCAAATGAATGTTCAGTAGAGCAAAAAGCAGTCATTAACACGATAAATATCTCAATCACGTAAATGAATTACTCTTCTGAACTCGTTGAGTTAAACCGAGTTAGTTTGGTCAAACGACGTGATTCGTTGAATTGCTTTAATTTATTTATTGTTACTCTAGGCTTAAATTACCATGATATACGCGATACTATTATAAGCTCAAATACAGTTAACATTTTTAAATTAGTACCCAGTAGTTTAAAAGCTTTTTTGAGTTAGTCAATATCTTACGATATCACAATACATTTCGTATCTCTGGGTACATTTCGCGTGTGCGTTGGACTTTCCCGCCGCTATTGATACGATATTTTTATTTCCCCCGATCCTCCCGCTTTGTACCCTTCTATCCCTCTTCTGTCGGATTTAAATATCATAAGGGTAGCGTGGAATGGTAACCGACATACATGCAAGCATTTTTCATTGACACTAATGCTATTAAGCTAGTAGCTTAGAGGTATGAGTCCATTGTGGTTTTGATTACTGGAAATAGCATGTAATTGTGACAAGACATTTTGCTGGTTTGTTTTTCATCTGTTGTCAGTATATGTTTCATTGAATGGCCTCAAAGCTCAGTTGGTAGTATCTCTGGTTTTTTTTCAATGGCAGCTCAGTTGGTAGTATCTCTGGCTTTTGCGTTGGCCGTGGGTTTGGTTGAATCTATGTGCGTCACACAAACATTTGTGTGAGGGGCGAAACATTGTTCTGTATCTGGGTGTATTTTTTTTATGTGACTTAAGTTAAGAGGCGAGCACACGTTCCGCCTGACGTTAAGGGTTACCGCTGCCCATAAACAACAGAAATATGATTCAGGTCTTCCCTTACTAAATTAAAGTGTCCTTTAAAGTGTATAAAAGATTTATTTAAAAGCAGCCGTTTCATGATATGCAATACGAATATTACTGACGTTAAAATATTTTTATGACGTCTACAAGAATAATATAAATTGAAGGTTTTTACACAACGACCAGAATAGATTAATTTCGATTCATTCTGATGGACGCTACACAAAACAAGTCTACGACACGTAGGCACGTCTACGGCGTAGATGCGTAGCCCGCGGCTACAATATCTTCCGTCTACCTCGCGTGGGGGATTGTGCCCTACGTAAATAGTTACCCTTTGGTGTGATTATAGCAGGTTTTAGCTGAAATTAGCTCAATTGTTACTTTATATTAAGCCTGAGGCTATCGGTAAGTTGTTAGTGTTTTATTTATAACGAAATTGCTATTTATTATGACGGCTCCGTGGCTTAGTTTGTAGTAGCACTGCCTTCGAAGCGAAGGGTCAGGCACACTTTGTATGGTGAGCATGAAGTTTGTTCTCGGGTCTTGGGTGGTTGTCTTGTGTTTCTGTGTCATCTGCAACACAGGGAATCCTAGTGCAGAGGTGTATGTTTTATTCACTAAGAGTGACATTAGTATTATTAGTAATGTAAAACAATAGCCATGTTTACCTATATCTCTAGTCTAGTTTTCTTACACGTCTGTTAGTGCGACCCGTATTATTTAATACATCAATGATTTTATTTCTATTATTCCCATAGACATCCTTTTATGTAGTGAAGTGTTTATATTCCAGTGTTGTACCTACAACATAATCTATTCAGATATTGATAGGAACACAGACTGTGGCCGCGGGTGGCCCAATGGTGCGGCAAAACGCTACATAACGTGGTACAGTTCTGAACGATATTGTCAATGATGTTTCTGCTGTTGACAACAAACTAAACTAAAATTTATTACAGCTAGAAAATTGATGTCAAATTTGATGACATTTAGTGTCATCAAACTTGACATCAATTGACTCTGTGGCTTAGTTGTAGTAAATGAAAGCTTAATTGAATGATAAATCTCTTTGAAGTGCTGTCTCTCTGCTCCACGACAAGCAAAATATTTTGGAAAACTTTGGTTAGATTTTAGTACTTAAAGTAAGTAAAAGGGATCATACTCGCGAAAAGCTAGCGGGTCAGACAGGGTTTGAACAATCGTTAAACTTAGTTTTAAGATCGCATGTTCTCGTAAGTAGGTACATATGTATTTTTCGGAAAAAATAACATTGCCACTTACTTTTTTGTTAATTTTGATAAATTTTTGTGTTTTTTTATGTGATTAACTGATGGACCGTGCTGAGGTCCCACCTAGTGGTAAGTGGCGACCCCCGCCCATGACAACAGCAATGCGAATCAGTATTAGATTGCGAATCAGTATTAGATTTGGATCTTACATAGAGTTGCACTCATGCTGCTGCGTCCATCACCCGAGACGGGGATGATACGTCACATGCGCATGTGATATCACCGGCACCCACACGGAAGCAGATGCCAGGTGTGGTGGCAGTACCTCTCCGGATGAACTTAGCAAGTTCTACTGCTACTTTTGTTTTCTCCTTTAGCACCACAGGGGATTGTGGAGGTGCGTGTAAGGATTCTGAGGGTATTTACCTACGGACGCGAGCAACTTGTCTTTGACTAGTTGTTCCATTCTTAAATATGTCATTTCCTCATGTCTCGTTCAGTCTCTCCGCGAGCGTACCACTTCGTCAGGTAACTCAATCATTTGCGGGCGCTCTGTTTCAATTTCACGCTTTGCCTGTGGTATGGCGGCAACAAAGTTACCGGGATACGCGCCATTTTACATTTTACCGTTATATTCATTATATTAAATAAATGTTATTTCGGCTACGTCGGCTTGAGTTATCAATGTTTAACCTTTAAAAATACATTTTTAACCTTTAAATATAAGTTTGATGGCTGGATGTGTAATAGTCTGTGTGCATAAATTGATGGTAAAAAATCCTGTAAGCCGGTTCACAGTCTTTTTTTAAGTTGGTGCTTGGAAGTTTTTACTGTTGTTTTTCTTTAATGGACTATATTTCGTTGATTTTGGAGCTTTTGGAGAGTCGGCCCTCAACCAATTTAAAATCTACATCTAAAAATTGTGCTTTGTTTGACGAATTAGGAAGTGATTGAATCCTCAAAATTCTATTTTTTGGGTATCTGTACCTCAAAAGTAAATAATACCGTTCCGTTATTTTGTTGTCTGTCTTTCAAGAATCTTTTTCTCAGGAATGCGTGGAGGTATCTAGTTGAAATTAATATCGAATACAAGTCTGCAATCCCTAGAAGTATCAGTTGACAGAATATAATTTTAGATCTCATATCTTGTATACGGATACCCGGCATATGCTACTACGCTAAAAAACCTTTTTGTGCCTAATGCATTATTTTAAAGCCTAAAAACATCTTCGCATTATTGCCTTTCTAATAAAAATGGGGGCACAACGGTTGAATGGTTTAAAAGTCTATAACGGTCTATTAGAAATATTTTTTGTATTTATTTCTTGGGATAACAGGCACTAAGTAAAAACCGACTATGATTTGGACACCGAGGATTCTGTACTACCGATTACTTTGTATTTTTGTAATATTTAATACGCTAAATCTATTTGGTCAAAATATTGAATGAACAGAAATTTGTAACTAACCAGCTAGACATTTTGTTATTACTTTTGTGAAGGGTACAGAGCAATCTCCCCTCGATCTGTTCACGCCAGCCTATCTGACCTCTTGAAAATGGCGACCAAAACCATTTTTATTATACATCGTCATATAAATTTTAAAAAGAGTCCTTCTGTCGATACATGTTTTTTTTGTTTAAAGTCTTATAATGGTTAGGTATGCCTAGGTCATCTCATCATAATTAATGGTATAAGATTTATCAAACTTATGAGACCAACATCTCCATATATCTCCATGACAAGTATTTGTGTGCGAACTGAAATGTTTGTTCAGTGTCTGGGTGTTAATATGTATTATATATATGTACAAAAAAAAAGTGCTATATGTATTCTATCAGTTTTTTAGTTCCTATATTACAACCTATGCTTAGTTTGGGGCTAGATGGCGCTGTGTGTGATATAGTATTAAAACAAAGATGTGAAACAACAAGACGACTCCGTGGCTAGTAGCCCTGCCTTCGAAGCGAGGCGTCCCAGGTTCGATTCCCGGGGCACACTATGTGTGGTGAGCATGAAGATTGTTCTCGAGTCTTGGGTATTTGTTTTTTGTTTCTGTGCTTGTCCATGCCATCTACGATACAGGGAATGTTAGTGCAGAGATATGAGTGTGTAAACATTTATTTATATTTAATTACAATTCAAGTGAACCACAGAAATCAAGTCATTGAAAGACAAATAAGGGCCCGCCCACACGGAACCAGTTCCCCAAGTATAATTATGAATAGGTGTCCATTAGTGGCCATTCATGAATTGTTTGCGAGCGGCTCTCTCATGCAAATACACGTTACTGCATGCGAGTGGTTACTGCTTCATATGGAAATCATTTTACATGGAACATCTTTTAATAAAATTATTGTATTTAAGTTATTCATAATATTAATAGTCATACTGCAAATAATACAAATAAAAATTAATACAAATAGTTATAAATCAGTATGACTATATTCATAGTCATACATAAAATAGTCATATAGTCATTAATAGTTATACTGATTTATAAATCACTATCACTATTAATAATATGAATAACTTAAATACAGTAATTCAATTTAAAGAAGTTCCACGTAAAATGATTTCCATGCTTTAAATGGTAAAAAACACTATGGTTTAAATAAATACGTGTGACTATTGTATTATAATAATAATAATCTTTAATAAACAAGAATAAAATAAATATGAAAAAAACACGAATAGTATTATAAAAAAAACTCTAATTGAATACTAAAAATGTTAATATACTTTATTATCATTGATTTAGCTGCTGTAAAGGGGCATTGTAAAAAATTTGTTGCCTTTATAAGTAACTAGCTGCGCCCCGTGGTGTTACCTGAAGTATTCCGGGATGAAAGCAGGCTATGTGTTAAACTAAGATTTAAGCTAACCTGGTACTAAATTTCATCTGAAACCGTTAAACCGTTTGAGCGTAAAAACCTACACACACATACAAACTTTCGCCTTTAGAATATTAGTGAGATAGTGTATTCTAGATCCCAGCATCACTTAATATCAGACTAGATCGATGTTAAACCGAGGCTTATATACCTAGTACCTAATTTTTTTTGTAGCAACTAAATATTCTGCACGAACGAAACTTGAACCCGCAACCTAGACTTATGTAGCTGCGCTCTAACAATTACGCAACGGAACAGTCAATGTCACATGTCAACTTGAATTTTGTATAATAATAAAGGTTTATAAAAAGATATTTTAAAAAGGTTGTGTTTAATATGTATAATCTAAAAAACAATTAGTATTTTTTCTACTAATTACTAATTTCTACTAATTATGATTAAACTAAGTGTGAAATTGTATCTCTAAAACCACCTGAAACCGTATACAAAGTCCTAATTGAAAGTATTCTGTGGTACACTTGCTTTAATCAAATGTTCAGTCATCAAACTCATCAAACCATCAAACACTTCAACATGCTCAATATGTACAAAAGCCAACGCCACTAATGTAATTTGCACGTTCTCCGTGCATCCAAACGAATCCCGATTACAGAGGAACGCGTTCTTTTCCCTCACCGAGATTGCGGTTTAAAAAGAAATTTAATCGTCCTAATAAACATGCAAACAAGACTTGCCGGCTACCTGTTGCGAGCGCGCGAGACAAACGATATCTCACCCAATCGCGGGCCAGCGGCCGCCCACGACGCCACCTCATTGGCCATCTAAGCCGGAGGGGGGAATGAGGGGGGGATGCCAGAGGTCTCGCTTGAACATGACATGACACTAGCAAGAAAAGCACCGCATTGAGCTTTCGGGGAGCTTTTCACGGCGCGCGCGGAAAACCCCAAATCCGAGATACACTAAAATAAAATTATTAGTATGCCATCATATTACAATAATTCTAAATAATTATTTAAATTGTTAATAAAAATGTGTAAATAAAAATAATGAAAATTAAAAATAGTGGTTTACAATATAAAGTTTGAATTTGGAATCGATCAATCATGTCGTTAGGAAAGCCACCGAACGAACACATTAAACGTCCGATGAACGCCTTTATGGTGTGGTCGCGAGGACAGCGTCGGAAGATGGCCCAGGACAATCCAAAAATGCACAACTCGGAAATATCCAAAAGACTGGGTGCCGAGTGGAAACTGCTCACCGAGATGGAAAAGAGGCCGTTTATTGATGAAGCTAAGAGGTTGAGGTACGTACCATTCAATATTTATCTTTTGTACGACACGAGCACAATCTTGTTTCTAACAAATTACAGTAAATTATATTAAATACACGTTCAAAATATGTAAAAAATTAGGTATCATAGGACTTACATGACCAAACAAGACAAGTAAATTTTATATTTTTTGAATGAAAGTAATTCATCGCCATAAATTCATAACAGAATATTTATTTTGAAAACATATTTCGCGTCTCTCTCTGTATTTTTATTTTATAAATAAATGACAGAAACAGGAAGAAAACAACTGATATAATCACGTATTTTAATATGGTTTTATATGTACCAAAATCTATGAAAATCAAGGTAACAAAACTTACCGAACAAATCAAACGCAAAGTGGTAAAAACTTCTGCAAAATAATCTGCCCTAACATCGTGCCAGGTCACGAATATAAAATAAATAATAATAAAATTGACCTGAATAATTTTTAGGTAAAATTACCAAGGTAGCTCTGAATACCTATTAAAACCTTAACCTGTTAGCCGAGTGCAATAAAAATCTTCGACATAAAATTTTATAATGAAAATATGAACAATAATATATTGTATTTTTTTTATTATTATTATAATTCATCCCGGATACCAAGTAATCAAATGTTGATCAGCATAGCACCCAAAAAATAAATTAAACAAATAATTTGACAGTAGAAGTAAATCATGTTCTCACTTAAAACTTATTTCTTATTTTTAACCAACTTCCAAAGAAGATTATCATTCGGTTGTATTTTTTTTACCGCAGTCCTCCGTCATTTATCAACCGATTTAGAAAATTATTTTTTATTTAACAATGCTTTTCAATTGGTCCCATACAAATTTTACCAATATCGGTTTTACAGTGTAGATGTGATATCAAAATGACTGGACAGAATATGCCATCTAAATAAACGAAATTGCGTATTTTACCTTCCTTTGATTTTTTTTCTTTGCCCGTTGTACACTGACTTGAATGTTTCTTTTTTTAATGGTAGGGTTTGAAAAATAAGGGACGAAGTATTAAAGTCGGTTTAGATTTGTATTTAACAAAATATTAGGTTTTTAAAGAGATTACTAATTTTTGTTTGTGTTACTCGCTCAATTAAATCTCTTACATAATTATTAACATCTGCTATAAATCTATGCTATTTTAAGTTAAAAACATAGTAATCTTAACGTTATTTACTTTAACGGGTGACGTAAATATTTTTTAATTAATTCAGTTTATTTCAACACTTAGTGATGACATTAATTAGTGATTATTGAGGTAATCACTTACTCAATAATCACTAGTAAAGTTATTCAAATTCAAATCATTAATTCAAGTCATCATCATTATCTGTTCAAATCATTATCTGTTATCATTATCTGTTCAAATTCATTATAAACAAAGTAAATCATCTTTTGTTAATTCGCCCTTCACAAACCAGGAGTAAGCGACTATCGACCAGTTCTTAAAAAAATGTTTAATGTATTTTCACCGATTTCTCCACCATTTATAAACCAATTTAGAAAATTCTTTTTTTACCTTTAAAGGATATGCTTTAAAATTAATCTCATAGATTTTTATCAAATCAGAACTGGAAAAAATATGTCATCCAAGTGAACGAAATTGCGTATTTTGCTACATTGAAAGTATTGAAGTCAGTTATTTTTTCTTTTAAATCGGTTACTTGTTAATGTTTAGACTACGTACTACATTGATTTGTTGTAGATGGATCTTTTGATATAATACTTATGTAAAACAGTAAAAAAATGTGTTTAGATGACGTAACAAACTCAAAATTAACACTAATGCTAGAAATAAAACATCATGGTAAGTTTCGTCTTAGGTTTTTTTCTCGTATTAAATTAGATAATCCTCACCTCCCACAGTCTTTCTCGTAATCTTATCCAAACAAACGACTACCCAAGAACACTATTTGATTAAAAAATCTTTTCATTATCTTTTTTGAATTAAAATCTTCGACAAACATACCACAAAGCGTCGCAACACAGCACCTGTCAAGTTATATTTTTTTAACTAAGTGTTATCACTAAAACAAAAAATGTGTTTCTGGGTTGGATTATTTTCTCGGCTGGGGTGCGATATTCGGTGATGTGATTGTTTTGTAAATAGGCGAGGCGCCGGATGTTAGATGATGTTATCTTTTATTAATTGTGAGGTTTTTGTGCAAGAACAATATACCTTTTAATATCGTGGGGACTTTTTTTTTAATGTCAATAAGCGCTGGAACGAGCTGAGGGCCCACCTGGCGATAAGTGGCGACCCCCGCCATGACAACAGTAATCCGATTCAATATAAGGTTTGGATCTTACACTGAGTCGCATTCTGCTGAGTCTAACGAGACGGGTGATACGTCTGATGCGCATGTGATTTCACCGGCACCCACACCCTTCCAGAACGCAGGAATGCGATCACTACTGCAGACTCCGGTTGTGGTGGCAGTACCTCTCCGCACGAACCTGGCATTGGCACAATCTGTTTTTATTCATCTAAAATAAGTCGTTAAAATATTATTGTTATATTTGCTACTAGCAGCCCGTCCCGGCTTCGCACGGGGTAGTGACATAACTACAATAGTTGGACATTTTGTCCGGAGTTTTTTGTAGACATTATGATGTTCTTCAATATAGTTGTACATTATTTTGTTCTATCGCTAATAGTTTCGGCAGCGCATTCGACGAAAGACATTTTAAGACTCATTTTTCTACACCTTCGGTTACATTGTTCAAATTTTACCTAGGATCCCTAATTTTTTTCAAAATGAAATGTAGCCTATGTCAAATTGGAAGAATGTAGCATTCTATTGGTGAAAGAATTTTTTAAATCGGCCCAGTACTTTTTGAGCCTATTCATTACAAACGTACAAACATGGGTACAAATCTTTCCTCTTTATAATATTAGTGTAGATAGAGCAAGCAAGAGATGATTACTAACCGTTTGTGACAAATTTATAGTTTTTGTAATAAACTCATTTACGCTAGTTCATCTTCCATATAGGTTAGATAATTATGAACATACTAGCTGCGCACCGCGGTGTTACCCGCGGTTGGACTTCCTACGGGAATCGTACATTTTTCCGGGATAAAAAGTAGCCTATGTCCCATTCCAGACTATAATCTATTATATCTCTATGCCAAATTTCATCCAGGTCCTTTCGGCTGTTCTGGCGTGATTGAGTAACAAATATCCACGTTAACAAAACGGGCTCCAGTAGTAGATCAAAGCACATTTTCTTCCCAACTTCCCCAAATTCCCAACTCTCATTTAATGAGAGTAGGCCGGTGTCCATGCACTCGGAACATCTAATGTTCCTGGCTGGTACGAATTAATATTGTTTTACATAAAAAGATATTTTTCTTTCTACATGTCTGAACAGACCAAGTATTCAACATTATATTTCAGACACATTTGTACATCTACCTATGCAAATAAATAAAATTGAAGTGTCTGTTTGTAATGTCAAAATAGCAGCTTTTTACTCAATGCATTTGATAGTATATTAGGATAAAAAAACCAGAACGGTTGGACTGGTTGGTTGGGAATTTCACTGGCAAATAGCTAATGTTCTATGAAGTAACTAACGCTACTTTTATTAAAAAAAAATGGAATTAAAGATAAGCTCAAAAAAAACAATCCACGTGGAAGAGGGAAGTCGCAGGGAACCGCTAGTAGAAAAATCATTGTATCTATAATAAGAATGTATGTTTGATATATGAAATACACTTTTGTTTTAAAAAAATCTTGTAACCGGCATGCGTAGCAAATAAAATATTATTAAAAAAAGTTAATATAGATTTTTTGGCCAAAAACCCTTGCGGGTATCCGCAGAACACCCTGCTAAAGTATCAACACAATCTGATGAATGGTTTCGGAACGCATAGAGAACGAACATACAAACATTGATTTTTACTTATATAGATTTCATATTTTTTTAAATCCGAACTGCACGTGAGTGGAATTCGCTACTTGTAAGTCTTTTTCCTGATTACAGTTTAACAAAAAAATAAAATCAGTAGGTAATCGTGTTCCCATAGTACCAAACTATGCTTAATTCGGAAGATGACGTGCATGAATATTTATTTATCAATCATAAGATTCACAAATCGCTACAAATCAATTTAATCTGCCATTGTAGTGTTGGGCAGACAATTATCTGGCGGGTGTCGTAATATCTTGCATTGTTGGGGGCTTCGCGTTATCGGGGGTCGCCAGGGCTATAAAAATAAGCTTATGCCTCCAGTCTAACTCATACAAAGATCAGCTCGGCATAGAGCTGATGATACCCCCTCGTTCGTGTGTTATTTTGAGCCTATGGCAAAAATATATATTTTTTTAAATTGTTTGTAAATATTCGTAACAATTTTATGGTTTTTGTACAAAACTCATTTACGCTAGTTATACAATAATAGTAATAGCTATATAATTATTCAAAGAAAAATGACTCCTATATTTACCTGTTTATCTAATCCTCAAATATTTCTTTAGGGATTTAAAAAACAACGGCATTTGGTGCAATATTGACTTTGTCAGCATATCCATACAAATAAATAGAATTGAAGCATTTGTTTGTAATGTCAAAATAACAGCATTTTATTAAATATATGACATTTAAAACAAAAAAATAACAATTAAAATTAAATTAAATTTACGGCACAAATAATGACATTTCTGAAATTGCTGAACCAATATATGTTATTATTCCAATGAAAAATAATTTATTGCAACCGGATTTAAAAATCGTTCCGCTTTTATCGCCAAGCAGTAAAGTTATACTCCCATTTTTATTTTGGATCTAGTTTTGATGGTTTCGTTCCCGAAGCAAAAGGGAACCCTAGGGCTTGATAGCGTTCAATTTTACAAATCTTACATACACGTTTTCAAGAGCATAGGCAACATAACATCCAGAAATAAATTATTATTTAAAAATCTACGTTTCCACACCTCTCATTTCTGTGTTGGTGAAAACCAATGCGAAATCTCACATATCCACTTAGCTTCGGTATATATACGAGTACTCTGGTTGGTTAGCCTTTCTTCTCTTCTCCTTTTAGCGCTGTATACGGCCGCGTTCCGCCAAGGCATGGTTTCTTTTTATTTTTCTTTTTTTCTTTTTTTTTTATGTGTTATTTATTATTACTTTAATTTTTATCTATTGTGATTTGTTGTATACTATTGTGTTTGCGAGAATAAACTGTTTTTCTTTCTTTCTTTCTTTCTTTCTTTCTTTTCTCTCATGCACCGTGGACTCCCCTATATCAGCCCTATCAGAACCTATAGGCTGACTTCCCCCTATATACATCATTATAATATAATAAATATACATCATTATATTAGTACTGGCTGTGCCCCGCCGTTTCACCCGCGTAGTTCCCGTGGCAATACGGCGAATAATATAGAAAATACATCTTATGTTACTTGCTGATAATGCAGCTTTCCATTTGTGAAAGAATTTTTTAAATCGGTTTAGTAGTTTAGGCGTGAAAGCATAACAAACAAACAAACAAATAAACTCACTTTCGCATTTATAATATTAGTTAGAATGCTATAGAGTGGGGTAATGCTGATCTCATGGCATCCGAGCTTTGCTGGGTTTTTATGTAAAACGTTTGTTTGTAAAAAATATTGCATTTTTAAAAGAAACTTAAACAGCAACACCCTATCAAAACATAAAATTACATCCAAATCGTAAGAGCCGTTTCTGAGATAGGCGAAAAAAATATACAATAAATACTCGTTTAAAGTAATAAGATATACCAATCATGTGTGGCGTACCACAAAATAATCTTTACCAACTCTAGTTAAATTCCTAACGATATAATCGTCAAAGTGTCAAATCAAGCACAGTTGTAGTACAATAGTAAGTAATACTGAGGTGTATTATCATCTCCATATACATTTAGACCAGTGAGTAACTAAGAATTAATTTTGAAGGGTTGGATTTACAGTGAACGCACACACTCCATGTCGCTCCGTATTTGTTATATCTAATTATCCCATTGTGTGGACGAATGGGCCGCGCGGGGTTTGTTCGTTTGTTCTGGGAATTAGCTTTTTGTCTCATCAGATCATTCAAGGACGTGTTATTTGATTATATCATGCACTAGGTGAGAGCGGGGTGGCCCAGGGGCATAGACGCCGACTTTCAATCTGAAGGTTGCTGGTTCAAACCCACACGTGCAACAATGAGTTTTTTCACTTGAAAAAAATGTACGTGCGCAATACCACGTACTCAAAACGGGGACGGAAAACATCGTGAGGTAACCGGCACGTCTTAGAACCAAAAATTCAACGACATGTGACATCTACCAATACGGATTGGGCTCCCGTGGTAGATCAGAGCCCATTCACTATCAATTATCGAGAGTAGGCCGTTGTCCCTGCAGTGGGCACATCAGAGGCTGGTACGGACTAAGTGACCCGACAGACGCTTTTTAATAAAGACTTGTTAATCAAGACAGCGTCTGACATTGTCAACATTGGTGTCGTAGCGTAACTGCGATTCTGTTTAACGTTGATATCTCTGTAAGGCGCATCCTATGATAATATTATTTGAATTTCGAACACGGCGCCTTTGAAATATATTCATATTGTTTATTGATGTTTTAGTTTAAGATTGATTTGTGAAGCATTTATTCAATTGAAGGCATTTGTCCTATGTTACGTATTATCTTACGTACCCATTTTCTGCTAGCCTTAAAGTCAAAGCCAAAAACGTTGATTCCATTGAATTCTTTAAAAATACTTTAAAACGTATTTTTTTTTAATAAGTATGGTTGATGTCTGAAGATAGTAATTTTTTAATTGGCGCTAACTGAAACGTGATTTGTAAGTGAGGTAAAATGCAATCGGAGATGTAGAACAGAAACCTAATTTAAAAAAAACAGTGTCACTCCGGGAGTGCCACAGAAGTGAAAACAAAAGCAGACTACAATACAGATCGAGTACAGAGTATATACAGAGATGTCGGTAACGGTAATGGTAACAGTGTCGCAAGTTCAATAGATTTTTCCCATCTCAAAAATTAAAAAAGTAATATTATTTTCATCGTAACAGTTATGACTTTTATTTTAAGCTGATTAATAAATAAATACTTATTATTATTATAAAACGGTAAAGAAAAATATTGTGAGGCAATCGCCATATCATAGAACAAGAGAGAGCCCTCCGCTCTCATAGAAAACCAGCGTGAATGTCTTCTGCAGCAAAAACGGATACATTCAAACAAAAGTGACATATACCAATCAGAATTATGCTCCCGGATTCTCGCTAGTTGATGCCCTTTGTCTCAGCTGTGGGAATATCAGCTGCTGGTAAGATTGACCTGAGAAACATTGCCGAAACGTCAGAACATTTTCAAGGCGCAAATACTCGTATGCCTATCTCCTACACGTGGTTATTCTTAATCCCAATAATTCTAATATACCAGAAAGCTTTCCATTCAAATAGGACGTTGGTTTCGATGTCTCATTTCTTTATTTATTCATTCGTTATCGGTCAACAATGGTCGTAAGGCACTCCTCTGTTTGGATTCCATATTTTTATCGATTTATTTGATCACTCGATAAAATGTATAGCCGTTTGCTTAGGGGATAACGGTCAACAGCGAATAGTATTGTCATATTGAATGTCTTGATCTCAGTAGTATTTCCTTGTATTTAAAAAATTGGAGGTTCTTATTTTGTTGGTTCTTTTGTTTGTCAAGCAATGTCTTCGTCAATTTGTGGGACAAACAGATGTTTGTTCTGTGTGTAGTTAAATGTATGTTTTTTTTTAAAAAGTAGTGTTAATATGTATGTTTTTACAAAAAATGGTTGCATAAGCATTCTTTCACTTATCTAGTTCCTATAGTGTACTATAGGTACAGCTTGTAAGCTGTTCTTAGTGAATTATCCATAAATAGCTAGTTATCTGAAGCTAGTTCCTATATTGTACGCTAGTTTAGCTTCAGCTAAACTAACCGATCTACGGACACTTCACTATGCACAGCTTAGTTTGGCAAAATTTATTTAATTTAGTCGATGTTTAAGCAATTTAGCTGATTCTTTTTTATATGATAGTTTACATTCCAGGTGTTTTCAATTTCACCTCTGAATGCGAAAAATAGGGAATGAAAGTATTAAAATCGAATTGTATTTTTAAGTAAGTCACTTCTTTTCGTTTTCAGTTTGTCTTTCTGTGGATATTTATGATAAATTCCGCAAAGCGACAATCTTGTTTGGATGTGGCTACTTTGAGATTCGTACTCAAATGGTAAACTGAACTCTATTATCACCTATTTTTTAAACCTACGTCTGTTTGTTGTAACTCTAGAAGGCAGTATCTTTAAACCGTTATTGCGCTCACATTTCTGTGTTCTGTACCAAAAATACGTAATATTATTCTTTGTTAGGTTATCCACCACAAAAACATATAGCATGTGCCCTGCCCCTCTAGAAATAAACGTTAACAAAGCTTCAAACAAATAAAATTTTAGTACCTTTTTCATTAATAGCAAAGCGCAAAATCCTTAAATAAGAACATCTGACATCCTGGAACCCCAAGAAGTGCATTCTCAGAAAAACTGACGAACTTCCCCAAGTATAATTCTTAAAAACCAAACCCAATTTCCTGTGTTATGTTTGCTCAAAACAGCTACTCTTTATACCGCAGTGTTGTACCACTCAATAACCAAACAGTATTGGTATCGAATGATATCACTATTTACCGAATTCGATTAACTAAGCCAAGAAAAATATCACACCAAAAAAACTTATCGGAAGATACAGTTTTTTCTCGGTTCGATATTGTGTTTTCCTTTCGTTATCGTATTTATTTTGATGGTAAAGTAATTGATAGAGAGGTTGTTGAACTGGTTTTTGTAGTTAGGACATTGGTCGTACTATATGGCTATCGGTTTTGATGGGAAGAATACAAAGGTTAGGAAATATTACTAAAAAAATTAAGCACAAACAGACACTCGAGAATTTTTATCTACATATTTTTAAACACGACTTAGGTTTTTTCCTTAAATATAAATTCGGTTGTCATTGGTAGTGGACACGATGTTTTCCTGCACCGTTTCGAGAACGTGGTAATGCGCACATACATTTTTCAAGTGAAAAACTCATTGGTGCACGTATGAACCAGCGACCTTCAGTTTGACAGTCGGCGTCTGTGTCCCTGGGCCACCACGCTCTAGTCCTAATAACGCACGTTTATAAAAATATTTGAGAATTCCTTTTTGAATTCCACTTGGACAGAACGCATAGATATTCTATTGCAGCCTCGCAACAAACAGTGATCGAAAACCTCAGTTCCGCGTCCACTCGAATAATTACAGCCATCTCGCTGACAATCGCGCGATTCTGTCACAAAGCGCGCATAATCGGACGCAGTGTCGAACGCTGGCGCAGCACTGTATACGCCATAACAACCAGAATACCGAAGCGAAATACCACCTTACTGCTGCGATGGTAGATTGAGATTCGTGCGGTGGGTTTTGGATTTAGTGATGGGACAAATGATACCCGATTGTGACCAACACAATGCAATAATCCGCACATTGTTGAGTCGACATTGTTGTTTTAAGGGCGGCCGTACTCGACAATTGCACGCTTTATTGCATAAATAATAATGTTATATCGGACTGTCGCGTTTCACTGATCGTTTTGTTGCTATATTCATAGTATTGTTATGAAATTTCGCCATAATAGATCATTTCCATAATTTTCTTTGGGATTTCATCGATGAGTTTCCTCTAGTTGGAAGTAAATTAACAATTCTTAAAAGAAAATTGGATAACTCGCGTACAATACATGCACAAATTACCGTAGTAAAAATTATCCTCTTACTTTTACAAAGTTGTACAATATTAAGTTGGTTGAGTTTTTGTTGCATAAATACCAATGCTATTTATTTGTCCCTTATAGAAATCACTTAGGAAATTTCCTCTTGATTAACTGATCAATTAGATACGATATCAAGCTCATCTTTAAATAATCTATTTTAATTGTTAACTTCAAATTTATTATTTTTATATCATACAAATATTCCTCTAGGAACCAAAACTATCGGACCGAAATTTTATTTTAGTCGTTGAATCACGGGTTTGTTTCATTTTCACAAAAAATCACCGGATGTTGTACTCTTCTTCTTCTTTTTAAGGATGTTGTACTCAATTCTCAGTCGTATTTTTCACGAGTGACAGTTCGTTCAATAGTTTGACAGATAGTCATTTCCGCTCAAAAGTACGTTCGAAAACACAACTGAGGAATTTTTTAGGGCATAGATAATCTAAGGGTGTTTCTAAACTATCACCGATATAAGTAGTAGCGAGGTGTTCCACTTGCTTAAGTTAAACTAATTTTTTTTTACTTACTTTATTGACTATACGTTATTGATCGCAGATGGCCCTGAGAAGTTTCACACGGACTTATGGGGGGCCTCTCAACTTACTTAAAGCTAAATTTTTATATAGGAGCAAACCAAGGCACAGACCTTGACGTGGTTTAGATAAGCTGATCCAGTATAATACAATTAAGTAAGCTTAGCCTCATAATTCTAAGCCTTACCGAGTCACCTCTCTTCGCAGGGCACTTCACATGAAAGAACACCCTGACTACAAGTACCGGCCGCGTAGGAAACCCAAAGCACTCGTCAAGAAGGAACCTAAGTTTGGCTTTGGGATTGGAAGCCTCATGGCCCCCGTGCCCCGGTTGGTGACCCCGTCCGTGCCCCACCCGATGCCCCAGCTGCCCATGCATCATATGATGGACAAACCAGACCTGGGCAGAGCGTTGTTCCCGCCTCTACCATACCCGTTTTATCCATTCGCGAAGATCCCCAGTGATGACGGCAAGCTGGCTGCTGAGTTGGCACATCTTCAGGTAAATTATATGCAGGTACTTACAATCAAAATGTCGTTGTTTTTTTTTCAGCTGGTTTGATATGCAAGTTACAGATGGCGTTAACAAGATTTGTTTAAGAATTAAATTCATAACAATCTTAACTTTTACTTGAACAAAAGTTTGATTGAGTCTAAAAGTGGTGTACATTATTCGTACTCAAAAATTCGCTATGGTAACCTATCACGTCATCTGTTATTTGAATATTAAAACTGGCTGTTAATCATACGCCTTGCAGATACATGCAAAAATTAACATTGGGAACATAAAATTTGATCTTAGAAACTTGGCTTTATTGGAACTTTATTAACTTCCACGTCACTTACAATACAGACACTTCTAGTGCAAGATTATAAGTTTATTATCGTTTGTTTGTTTGTATATTTAAACTGGTTTTATAATATTCCAATACTCATTATACTTAAGTTCAATTAATAGTGACATTAGCTTGCTATCCGCCGGTAACATGTTTGTTCATAATGAAACATTGTGATGAAAGTATAACATAATACTAGCAATGCTCACCGGGCTTCCTACATAGTTAAGCATTTAAAATTAGTTGTAGTATGCAACCACGTTGAAACTCAAAAGATCCTTCTTCTGTAGGCCCTCTACGGCGGAGCACTCTACAGCAGCGCTCTCTACAGCAGCGCCTTATCCCCGTGCGGCTGCCCCCCACGCCGCACCCCCTCCCCCCCGGCCGACGTGAAGCGCCCGGTAGCCTACGTTCTCATGAAGAGCGATGAAGAACCTCCGCAGCACGTCATATGAAGGCCGCTCGCGCTCCCGGCGCGGGCCTGGCCGCCGCATTGGGAGCGCCCCTCCACCTCGGTGCAGGAAATCGAACGGGAGAGCAATACTCCGGACAGTGTGTAAGACTGTGACAAGTGTATGGTGGTGAGATCCGCATAGCAATGAACAAAATATTCATATTTGCGTTCCATTTCTGATGGTGATAATGGGGTGCTTGTGAAGAGTTACGACGAGCTGCAATATGAAGGCTGCTCAGGCTGCTTTATCTCCTAAGGCTGGAGTGAGCCTGGGCCGTTAGAAGCGATCTTCAGCGTCAGTGCAAATTGAGTGAAAGAGCAATACTCCTGAACAGTGTGTAGGACTGATCCTGGTGTAGGAACTGCAGATACTTTAGAAATTGGTGAATCAACGATTGAATTGAATGTGATCTAATCATCGCTTGGGGATTTTTGTGCAATGTGATGATGTGATGTGATATGACGCTGTTCTTTAGAAAAAATTGTGAACCCATTACTAATTTTTAATCTTTCTGATTGGTCTTTTGGATACCTGATGGAGGCTTGGTCAAAGTGTAACGTGATGAATTCCGAATATTTTGAGAATCGATTGGATGGACACATTTTGCCACCTATTCTGATAGCACTGCATAGAGCAGGTGAAATGATAGGTTATATCAGTGAAATTCGGATAATTTGTGGAAGATTCAGTGCAGTTTCCTAAAGAATTGATTGTGAAGGGTTTATGGAAATTCCAAGGATATTTCCGGGACATAAAATTTGCAGACTGAGTTCGATGGACTAAACAACTGTGCTGTGTTGTAAGTAGTTATTGAAAAGACAGTCGCATGTTCAAAAGTTTTGTATAAAAACAAATAAAACATGTTATTCAATTGCTTTGCAATTTCATCATATCAAAACTGTCTCGAATCAAAACTGTATTTCATTGAGTTGGTTCAGTTTTGCTGCGATGGATTATTTCGTGCAATCACCGTGCAATTTTTTGAGGTCAGCCTCTTGAATAGGTCACATATCATAGAAGTAACATTTGTAGATAGAACTTTAAGGTAAACTCAGACGCGGATGATTGAATCTGCGTGCACCTTTACTCGTGTAAGTCACAGAACACTTTGGGCCTTATTTATACCCCTATTTTAATGTATTTTTGTTAATTTCCGTTTTGTTTTGACAGGTAGTTTTGGATTGTACCATAAAGACAACAAGAATTAGTTAATCTGTCGCTAGCGCTAGTTTGCGTTTACGAAAACAATATGTAACTATTGTAAATTGTATTATATATACCTACATATTTATATGAATAAGGTTTTTTTTTATTTCTGGTCAATTCAAATAAACCGTATCCAAATCACGACTCAAGATTATCGTTCCACTGCAGTTGTAGTGTGTTTCGGCAGCATTTAATTCAAATATTATAAATACAGTTAAAATAAATTAGCTTAACTTTAAATCCAGATTGTTAATAAAATTTAAGCCATATCTTTCAATTTAATCATAAAATGAGATAATCAATAAAGTTACGGATCTGTAAATATAAGCTAGCTATTAGTACGAGTAAATATTTGAAACTTATTGTAATGTTATCTGTTTTTAATGTTAGACATTTTTTTTGGTATTGGTTTAATATTTTTATTCGTTTAGACGTGTGTTGAGCATGATAAACTCACGCGTTAATCTTTTAAATCTTAATTAACAAAAAATGCAGTGGGTCAGATTCGAACGTACAACTAAGCTGATAGCGCAGCTTAGTTCAGCTGAGATGAGTCAACATGGCTGGCGGTGTCACAATGTACATTAAAATTACAGATTTACTTAAAAAAATGGTTTAAATTTGAATATCTTTGTTTACCTGAGATAGTAATCTATGTTTGTTATAATATTATTTTATATAAATTAAAATTAAAATGTGTAAACCAAAAAACGTTGTTAGTATAATATTATATTATATTTCTTGCAATTAAATATTATTTAAAGCCTATATTTTTGTTTTAGAACAGAAAATATTATATGTTTGTTTCTATAAGAGAATTATTGTATAATCATTTTATAGATTCCTGTACTGTTTCCTTATTACTACATTCGTTTCTTCCACCGATATTTAATTTTGTAAAATCAAGTGAATTAAGGTGCAATAAACGTATTTTTATACGTACAATCTTAATTCACTTGTACACAGTTCGAATTTATTGTTAACATGAATTTACGTTTGTTGTTATAAGTACCTTTGTATTTTTAGAGCTTTGTTTTGTTGTACAAATTAAGTTTTATATTTTCAATTGAAATAAAACTGTGACTTATCTTATATTGTTGTATATTTTAATTCCTAACCTAAATGAAAAAAATCGTATATTCAAGTAAAACACAGCTTCAAAGAGAGGACACCACCCATGAGCTACATTTTTTTTTTCTTTTATTTTTTCTCTGCTGACTGCGGTTATTGTTATTTATCCACATATATGAAAACTCATAGATTTAAACTATGAACTTGAAAATACAAATACATAAACATGTGGAGGCTTATAAACCAGATATATAATTCAAACCAGTATTACCGCTACAAGGTAACAGACACAAGGATATAATTTAGAGACGCCTGTTAAAATAAATTACTAATTCGATTTTGCATAAGATGGGTAAAGAGAATCGTCTAAAAAATATTGTTAGATATATAAAATAAACTAACAAAATCCAACACTGTTAGTTCCGCTGAATGCTCGCCAGATTTAAAACTTATTGCCTATTCATAACAGAGATTAAATGAGAATGGACGACGACATGTGTTCGTGGTACTCGAAAGTTCACTGAGGCGGGTATTCTTTAAAAACAGAGGGTGTGGAGTTTAATCCGAAACACTCGATTATCGGCGAATAAACACTCGAGTTGAGGGGCACATGTCGACTCTCTGATGAAATTGACTTGTTTGCTCGGAATTGGACTTCTAGTTGCAGACGCTTTTTCCTATAAACGTTTAGACACTCATACCCCTGCATTATGATTCTGTGTCACAGATGGCATGCACAGAAACACAAGACCACCACCAACACGCGAACAAATTTCATCACCACACAAAGTGTGTCCCGGCCGGGAATTGAACCTGGGACCCCTCTCGAAGACAAGGCTACTACCAACTAAGTCACGGAGTCGAAGAATGAAACAAATTAGACGGCCAGGTCTACGTTTGCTATGGATATAATTTTACGTGCTGAAAGCTAACCTGGTGATAAATCCCTGCTCATATCAGCAGCACTATCTTCGATCGTCTGTATGGTATGCAAGACCCAAAAGACACATCATCCTTTACACAAAAACTCGTAGTTGGATGGTTGTATGAGCCTGTGATGTCATCGGCATCTACCTTACAAAGTAGAGAACAGCAGTAAGTGCGCTATTGCTTGCCAACAGAAATTGGTATGGTAGCAATCTACTCAACATTGCCCCAATGTCACACGCGATAGATTTAATTCATGTTCACTCAGAGAATGACGTGGATATTTTCTCCCACCGCAACCTACCGAAACTAATAGATATAAGTCAGGTTGTACTGGAACTTAAATAACGGAATTAATAGATTTTAGATAGGTATAGATGCATTGTTTAACATGGCTTTGGTCTTACTGTCATGGTGTTACGTATCGAATCAGCTTTGGCTCTGCCGCAATTAGGATTAAACAAAGGATTTATCTCTGTAGAAAGAGTTTAAACTAAATTAATCAGAGATAGCCTTCAAGATCAGCCTTCTACGTAGGTCGTGAGTTCGATTCCCACCCAGGACAAGCATTTACGTGACAAACATACCTACTGTTTGTTTTGGTTTTGGGTGTTAATGTGTATTATAACTATGTATTTACAAAATTAAAAGTACCTACTGTAAGTATTCTATCAGTTATCTAGTTCCCATAGTACAAGCTGTGATTAGTTTGTGGCCAGATGGCCGTGTGAAATGTCCATGAATATTTATTATTATTAATGCCAATTCATGTCTACAACATCTACAATTTTCACCGCTTAAAAGTCAGCGAAAATTACAAACGCGAAATAAATCTGTTATCGGTTTCATTCGGTTTTATTCACACCTAATAAATAGATCGGTAATAAAAAAACAATAATCACAGTTTATGTATGAGATCGCTACCGTTAAGCGATTGAGATGAGGCGGGAGCCTGCGGCGTGTGACCCTGGTGTAGGGTGACTCACCTCAACGGACCTTATAGGAATGTAGCCTCATAGCTCAGTATAGCTCTGCCTTCTACGCTGTAAGTCGTGGCTTCGATTTTGTGTGAGGAAAAAAAATGTTTGTTCTATGCGTGTTAAAAATTCAAAAAAAATTATTTCTTAAAAAGTTACCATTAAGTATTGGAACAGTTATCTAGTTCCTTAGTTTTGGGCTAGATGACGCTGTGTGAAATGTTACATGTCTTCGGAGGGTGAGGACACGGAGGCGAGCTAAACAAGCTCGCGCTCCGTCTTCACTTGGAGGACCTGGGGCGTCGGATGCGGGGGAATCCGGCACCCCTCACCATGGATAAGGTCCTCCCGAGGAGTTGATGCCCAGCTTACTCCTGGGCATCACTCGAGCCGAATTGGGGGGGATCACTCCTCCCGAGGCGGGTCTGCGCACCGACGCGGACGAAGACGTTGACGGGGCAGCGGAGAATGTTCACACGGTCCCGCAGCCCCGTCCTAGTCAGATGCTTGAGCAACGGTGGAGTTTTAGTCGGTAGAGGCATCAGCAAACAACATCAGCTGAGCCCGACATACCCCGTCACGCCCCCCGGCGAGGCGGGGATACGTAATGTATTTCTCCACCGCAAAAAAAAAAAAAAAAAAAAAAAAAAAAAAATGTTACATGTCTTAGAACCAAAAATTTAAAGACATGTGACTTCAACCAATCCGCGTTGGGCTCCCGTAGTAGGTCAAAGCCCATTCACTATCAATTATCGAGAGTAGGCCGGTGTCCCTGCAGTGGGAACATTAGAGCCTGATACGGAATGTGACAACAGCATCTAACATGTTGCAAGACAAACAACAAACAACAACGTTAACACACTCATACCTCTGCACTAGGATTCCCTGTGTCGCAGATGGCATGGACGAACACAGAAACACAAGACAAACACCCAAGACCCGAGAACAAACTTCATGCTCCCCACACAAAGTGTGCCCCGGCCGGGAATCGAACCCGGGACCCCTCGCTTCGAAGGCAGGGCTACTAGCAACTAAGCCATGGAGCCGTCCACTCCCACAATCACAAGTGCGAAGACTTTCCCACAATCGTGAAACTTGTAGACACCCCACGACCCCCTATAGACAAACACCCTTTAGCTACTAATTGTGGAGGTGGCGACGATCGACTCTATTAACGAGGCCGTAAATCGACGGTGGTAACCCCCCGATTGTGCCGGATAATGGCACTTTTTATCTGAAAATGTTGGTTTGCCTTATCTCATTAATTTAATGATATCTCAGTAAGTATGTAATGAAATCGAAACAAGTTCATGGTGGGTGTATTATCTATATGTTATAATACTTTACATTTTTTTTATATCTTATTCAAGCTGATTATAATTGAATCCTAAATTGAAAAAGTGGAAATGATGCTCTTGAGCAAATTCTTAAATGCAACAATATATGCGGTCCAAAAAAAAAAATTGAGTTCTTAATTCGGATGTACCTGTCGTTTTAGTGATCCCTTTTTCATTGAATAAGGCATACCTTTAAAGCGTTCCATAAATAAACTCAAGAAATCGCACACTTAAAGTTAAAAATAACTGTTGAAGTCGATTTAATTTTATTTCAAATGGAATATAGTCTTGCCTATCACAAGCATACCTAGCCATAACTACAGATTAACATTTTGATTACTAAGTAGAAAGCACTTACTACGAAGCATCTTGGAGCTTTCAATTACTTTAAAAATCATGTTGTATCCACTTACTTTTATAAACCACAAATCCATTCCATTTTCTTCTCATAAAGTCCTTACCATTTTAATCAAGGTAAACTTATTTTCCCGCAACCTGATGCTAAAGAGATATTATTTAAACACAGTTAAGCTACGAGATTGAAAAATGGACCGGAGCAGCTTGTAAAAATAAAAAACAGGAAATAAGAGGAATGGAGCCCGAGGTCGTAGACGGGCTGATGGAAAATTATAAGACAAAATTAAGACAATTTTGTTATCTGTGGAGCTGTGGATTCGAATCTTAAATATTTTCGTGTTCCATTAATTTTTCCAATTTGTATTGTATATTTCATTTAATTTTTTATTCCGGTTTCAGAAGTTTAGAAACTTATGGAATTGCTTTCGTAATATTGAATTTTTTCACATTTTCACCAGTTGTAAGTACACATAATTGAGTTATTGAAGTTTGCTGATTAAACTATTTTAATTCTTTGTTATTTTAATACATCAATTATTTTAGGTTTTA
The DNA here is from genome assembly GCA_921293045.1 of Aplocera efformata. Classification (NCBI taxonomy): domain Eukaryota; kingdom Metazoa; phylum Arthropoda; class Insecta; order Lepidoptera; family Geometridae; genus Aplocera; species Aplocera efformata. The sequence goes on from OV121039.1 coordinate 13,799,048, forward strand.
GTCTCTATACTACTCTCTAAAACTCTAAAAACTGTTGATTATCGGTATTAATTACTGTTGATAATTTATATAGTATAGCTATAGTTCTTTGCTAATATATGTTGTAGGTACGAATGTTTAAAAAGGAATTTGTTTTTCTTTTTAGTAATATAGATAATATAGTTTTTGTTTTTATAAGTTTGGTTATGCTAGTTGTGTAAGGTTGGCAAAAAATGCTTTAGCATTAAATACACCTGTACATGTGCATATATCGTGTGCAATCAAGAATTAATTAATGATTGCTTTAACTACACAAAACTGGTATAATATTCTAACTCAGTAGAAGCTATATCATTCTCGTGTCATCAAATTTGAAGGAATACGACAAGAAGTAGCCGACAATGAAGCCATCGACGCACGACGTGATCGCGCCAATTTCGCCGCTTACCCGAACATCCTGCATTCAGCTGAATTGCCGGTGGAATTACCCGATACCCTCGATATACCGGCTTTTGACTCCAGATTACCGTATTCAATAGGTAATGGAGGTTTTATTGACCTCTTTGTTTGAGGGTATGGCTGAACTACCGCTTTGGAGATATGATGGACGGCTATTAGAAATGTGGCCAGTTTAAAAATGGGTTTTGTTTTTATAAACTGGCCACATTTTTCTTTCTTTCACTCCCTGTTAACACACCTGACAATACAGGTATGTTTGCAGGAAGTAAAATAAATAACACTAATGCACTCGTATCCCTGCACTACGATTCCCTGTCACTGGTGGCATAGGCAATAAATCACACAGACACACGAATAATATTTTATGCTAATCAAACAATCGCAGATTTGAGATTTAATTTCTTCTCATACTTTGGTCGTGGAGGCCTTAAGTTTCATGGATGTTGTTATGGGCGGAGGTAACCACTTAATATCAGGTGGGCCTTGAACAAGTTTTGTCACTTTTTTATATAAAAAAGCCTGGTTCCTGATTGAACCCAAACCAATCGGTTTGCAAGCAGTCTTATATAAGTAGGTACAGGTATGTTTTGGAAATTATTTTTCGAAATCTCTGACGCCTTCTAAGTAGGGAAGAGCCAACTTCATGCTTTTCTCACAATAAAATTATTGGCCCTAGCTCGGAAATAAACCTACATCCCTTATTTTGCAGCACGAAGCGAAACCCACTAAGCTAATGAAACACCCGTTATAATATCACAGATATTTATATTACTAATAAAACCATTGACACAAAATCAAAGCAAAATTTTATTTTCTCAACCTCTATTTGTTCATTGGACCCTCTTAGCATAATCCACCAACAATCGTAGAAAGCAAGCGAGCGACAGCGTCGTTTCCTCATATTTGACCCATATCGGGACACAAGTACAATCTCACCACGCTAGCTAACCCACTAGTGGTATTTCCATTGTACGTTGTAGATAGGTGCTACAATGTAGAATAGTCATTTTGGGAATATCTCAATTTACCATTCAGCGATCTCACAAGATACACCAAAAGATCAATTTCTTTAATATTAATATAATATAATATCTTAAAATAAAGCACAAATTACTACATTTCTTGTACAATGTTCTGAGTCGACTGAAATTAAATTTCACACACTGAGCGTAGACTCAGTGCTCGTTTCGAGAATTAATCGTGATGACATTGAAATTTCTGTAGCGTATTTATGTTGATATAACCTTATCCTGACAAAAGATTTAAATCGGAAAAATACACCAGGGCGCCTGATGTGATATGCTTTATTATGATATGCTTTATTCAATTATGGTATACTAGCTGCGCCCCGCGGTGTTACACGCGGTTGGAATTCCTACGGGAATCTTACATTTTTCCGGGATAAAAAGTAGTCTATGTGCTATTCCAGACTATAATACATTATTATAATATTTACAGTCATACATCCCAACATTCGCGTTTATAATATTAGGAGGACTAAAACAGAATCATTATTGTAAAATAAAGTTGATCATAAAATACTACCTACAGCAAATATAATTTTCATGGTGTAATTTTATCATGCGACGTTCCGGGTTGGTGACAATTGTATTTAATGTAATTACCTCAGGCTTAAAATATGGCCTAACATTATCTCTTAACACTGACTAACCACCACAGCTTTCGAAATTTAATTTCAAAAGATGACAGTTTGTTTTATCATGAAACGTTCCGGGTTGATGAAAATTGTATTATATTTGATGTAAAATATCACCTCAGGCGTAGAACAAGGCCTAACTTATCTCATAAAAGTGAGTTACAGCCAAAGTTTTTGAAATTTTATTAAAAAAAATGACAGCATTTTTCTATTCAATTCGATGCGATAGTGGAAAATGCCGATCTATTTGTCTTAATAGGTCTGTGATCGTTTCGATATGTGACTGCAACTTTACCATCACCGACATTTCAGATTGCGTTACTGTGTCAAATGCTATGGTTCCTCTACAACTGGGCTTCGAACTGGATCCCTTCGATTCTGATTCCGGGAGCATCGCCGCTCCGGGCGCCGTGCGTCACAAACAAATAACCCGGCACTGTGACTACAGAAATCGCTGTGATTGAAAACTGGAAGTCATCCCGTGTCATGATAGCTGATAGAAATCACTCTCCTTCCATTTTATTAGTTTAAACGAGCAATTCATGTATATATGTTTATTTCGCGTATCTAGGAAACAGCTCTATAAATTTGAAAGACATTTTGTGTTAAAATAGAGTGTTGCTGTTTAAGTTTACCAGTATAATTGTATTTCTTGTAAAAATACATTATTTTTTTCGAAAATACGTTTTACGCAAAAAATACTGAGCGAAGCTCGGTCACCCAGGCAATGTATCTAAAATGTCTTATGGGATATCCACAGACTATGACATATTTGTCACATATCAATTTGATGACGTGACAATTTTTAAAACAAATCTAATAATATCCTAAAGAAGCTAAAATGCATCTTAGCTCTTGATAGATACTCGGATTTAGAAGTAAAGCGTACTTGTAGTAGTGTAGTAGTTTTAAGATCATCTTAAGATGGACTTCTTCAAAGAACCTAACACCTGAATCCAATTTTTCAATTCAATCAATTAAAATCATCTAAGAAGCTGTTTGTCTTTCGGTAGTCTCCGGTACTGGTGAAATACTAACCATGTCTTCTAATAACTGTAATAAAATGGGTAGAAAATGGTAGATAATGAAAAATACTGCTGCTATTACTTATTATATGACAATACTTCTTCAATATTAATTAAGAAACATTAAAGCCGTATCTAAATGATTGATCAATTCAAAAATATTTTTTCTGAACATACATTGAAGAATTTCCTGTTCTTCTTCGTGTGTTCTTCTTATTTGAGTGTTTGTGTCAGGGTTTCAAGCCCGTTCAAGTTGGACAACGTAGTTTATCGACTAGGATGGCCGGGACCGACATGAGCTCTCTGAAGTGCTCTCTGAACCATGCAAAATACTTGCCTAACTTGAGCCTGCCCCTGGTCATAGCATCAGCACCGCGATCCCGTCACGGAAGCCGGCCGCTCTGGATGCGGGTCACGCACCGCCCAGCGCGACACAAAGGCCTCAAATTTGCACGTCGCTCCCCGTTTACGCGACATCCAGCATTCATCGCATTCAGCCGCTGTATACGAAAAATTGCCATTATAGAGCCGGCCGCCATGACACCCCGCCCTTTGTCACGGAATCAAGTTATTTTTGCCAAGTTTTTGTTGATTTTGATTCGATGATGCTAACTTTTATATTGAGATCTTACTTTTGATGTGATTGTGATTTTTGACTGGTGACATAGCTTAGTTGGTTTATAGGTCGTGGGTTCGAGTTTTACTGAGGAGAAGCTTTTGTGTCACAAACAGTTATCTGTTTGTCTGTGTCTGTATTTCATGTATTTATTTACAAAAGTATAAGTATTCAATCAGTTATCTAGTTCCCATAGTACTATGCTTGTGTGAAATGCCCTAGACTTCGATCGTGTGGAAATTTAATAATATAAACATCTGTAGTAGTACCAGTGAAAGTCCCGTCAAAATCGGTATTTAGTAAAAGCTGTTATTTTGATATTACAAACAGACACTTAAATTTTATTTATTATATTTCATTTTAATGTACTATTGTATATTAACTTGTCATTGGTTGAAAATTACATGCGAAAAAAATCGTATTCGTCCAAAATATGTTCAGATATTTGTATAACGTAATTTGCAAGCGACTAATTTTTCCATAGTTTCGCTATCGTGGTAATTTATTTTACAAGAGTTTTATACATTTTCTGGAACCAAAAGAGGAATGATTAATCATAATCTCACTCCATATCTATTTATGATGGTGAGTTTTATGGGTGAAATAAGATCCTGTCCGCACCAGCCTCTTATGTTCCCACTACAGGGACACCGGCCTACTCTCGATAATTGAGAGTGATTGAGCTCTGATCTATCTAGCCCAATTCGGATTGGCAGATGTCACATGTCGTTGATTTTTTTCGCACAAAAATTTTTCAAGTAAAAAAACTCATTGGTGCACATGTGGGTTTGAACCTTCAGATTGAAATTCGGCGTCTGTGCCCCTGGTCTACCACGCTCTTCCTGTAGATTTCGTTAGTTTGGGCATATTGAAAGAATGGGGATAGCATCTCCTAGACAAGCCTGTCTAGGACCCCAGACCGCAGGAAGCCAAGGAGTAGAAGCTGATCATCTCTTGATCGTGAACTCAAGGCCCGAGCCTAGCAAAAACAGACAGAGTAGCTTAGCGCACTCCTTGTATTGGAGGTCAACATCTACTTCGGGTCGCGAGCCAGCGGAGTAAGTAAGATTTATTTACTGCGTGAGAGAAGTACAAACAAACAAACTTAGTTTCATTTATTATATTAAGAAATTTTCCAATTTAAACATTATACCTAGCCTTATAGAGTATAGCGTATAGCGGATGATGCGTAAAATTATCTCTACATTTGACTTCCACATAATTTCCAAATATCAATTTTCAAATATATTTTAGAAAATCAGTCATTTTGGGAAAACGTGATTTTAAGATTTGTTCAAACTGAGATCAATACAATACAAAAATCGGTCCCAACAGACCGGAAGCTCTCTTTGTGTCGTGTTTTTCATAAATCCTCATCCCCGTACCTAGCTGAAGGGTGACTTTGAACTTTTTCTATCACTAATATCGTTTACACATTCAAACCTTGTACTGTTGTATCGCAGGCATGAACAAATACTAAAACACAAGACAAACACCCAAGACCCGAGAAAAAACTTTCATCTCATCTCATCACACAAGTTTGTCCCGGCCGAAAATTTAACCCGGGACTCGGGAGTTTATATTTTATAATAGTACCAGGGCGGATTTTAAGTGTACTTAAAAAGATTTTTTATTGTGTCCATGGTTTTATTTAATTTATTGTAAACAAAAAGGAGACTTAAGAAAATAAATGCTAGTGTCACGACAAGTTTATGGGATGGTATCAGTTACTCATCAAATGGATGATCTTCCTGTGCCAAACTATATCTAATACAAAAGCCACAATATTTCAATACCTAAGCCCCTCAAAGACAGCCAAAGATAAGTTTTATTTGCTCTTACGTCTACAGTAATCTGTAGAAAGGAAGCGGTTGACGATACGATACGATAGTGCCACACAAAGAAGCTTATTTCCGCTCCGACTGTACCATAGAACCCAACAATACCTTCTACCCTTTGTATGAAAACCACACAATTTTCAACCGTAAGCCGTTGAGTTTTAAGTGTGTTTTCGTTAAAAGATTTTGCATTTGTTTGTCTATGTGAGTATCGAAGAAAATAAAAACTGAACAAATATCGCGATAAGGTTTTGTAAGGGCGAGAGGTCGACAGTCAATGACGGGTGTGAATTGTTATCGGTATTTACTTTAAAATGTTCAAGATTACCTACAATTGGGGAGCATCTGTGAGGACATTCGCTTTTTATTGCGAATATTTTAATAATGCGTTGGCAACATTGGCTCCCGAAGTTAACTGCGTTTGTTTAAAAGTATCTACAATTTTTATAAACCCCATTGTACCTAACAAGTGTTTCGTGAAACTGAATTTACACAGGTGTTGATAATATTACAACTGTGCAACGCCAGCACGTATAGTCGGGATACATATAATTTCGCAAATTACGCATAGTAAACTGTGTAACAAATTATTAAACTTGCTATTATTACAGTTATGCCAAAATAGTCATACAATAAAACCCGTTGATCAATATCGGAATCACTTCAATATTAACAGTCAAAAATTGATAAGAAAATTTTTTGTTGCATACTGTCTCAAGGAGTCTATGGTGATGTGGCCCAAGCATTTGCCATACAACACAATGTCCAGAACACTTCAGTAAAAAAAATATGCCCTAAAAGAAAATTAGTACACACTCAAAACAGAATAACAGCTCGTTTCGTCACTCATTCAAGAAAAAAAAAAGCCAGTATAACTCGATGACATAAAACTAACAGAAGTTGTGATTTTCGCAAGTAACAAAAAAGCTTATGTGTTAATCTTTATAGCAGATTCATCCAAATCCGTTCAGCGAGAAGTAACAATAGAGTACACTACAGACAAACTTTCGCATTTATGTGTGACAAACCACTCTGTACTCTAATCAATGGGCGCCGGAAGAGCGCAGCAAAACCCGACGTGGCGCGATAACAGCAGACAATGGCACCTAGTGTTTTTAACAATGGTTCGTTTGTGACGATTCTTCGCATAATAGCGTTGGTAATTCGATAGAGGCGCCTTTATTGCGAATTGTGGGCGTGCTATTGAGTTAGTGGACCTTCTGGTTTGTTGTTCTTTGGCTGTTTTAATTAGCTTTTGTTATTATGTAACTTTTTGGTTTTTTATATTGAACTTTGCAATTTAGAAAAGCAAAACATGCGGCCATTTTCTTCTAATTTCTTATTTTTCTTTTCTTACATACTTAAATCTATAATATATTTTGACTTATCCTAACTAATATGTTTAATGCGAATGTGAGATTTTTTATTATATATTTATTATTATTACGCCTTCAAACTCCTCAACCGATGATCATACAATTTTTCATACTATACATACTGTTAGAGGTAAAAAAAAGGCTATAGGGTGCCTTTAATCCAGAAATAAATTGATTGACAAAATCTATAATAACGCGAGCGAAGTCCCAAGCAATAACTAGTACCTAATTGCATACAATCTCAAGAATACAATTCTAAAGCTATAATTTGTTCTTGGTGTAAAGTTGACTGAAGAGCTACTTACCTAGTTATTTTCTTTTTCAACAGTATGTAATACAATAGTGTATGAAATACATGAGACGCATCATCCCGGTCTCGGATGATGGACGCAGCAACTCAGTGTAAGATACAAATCTTAGACTGAGTCGCATTACTGTTGTCATGGGCGGTGGTCGCCACTTACCACCAGGACCGCAGCTCGTTTCGTCACATATAAACATTAAAAAAAAATTGGCCTCCAATGTCCGACGAATTAAATCTCCTATCTAAACCTTAGCGTATTTTCCAAGAGTCTTAGTGATTTCTTTTCCATATTGAGGGAGCGTCCTTCAGGCTGTGACTAATCCTTCCGCGCGGAGGCGCGCTGTATACGCCCCGCACAAAGGACTCATAAGCATACACGCGAAGGCCTAATCGGATAAAAGTCTCGGCAGCCCGTTTGCGTATCGGCTCGTTGTCGATGACTTAGCTGGTAATGGAATGGAATACAGAATTATAAAACAAGAGCTCCAAAGTCGACCTTTTTACAAGCTTTTATTTATATTGCAAAGTTTGTCGGGGTGGAATCATGTAACTTAATTTTAAATCAGTTATCTTTGAGATGAAATTTGGTATACACGCTTATTTTGGGTGACAATGCATGCTTAGCTATGTGACGTCATTATAATTCCAATATGGCCGATCATCCAAGATGGCGGACTAGTAATTTTTTCGGCACTACCACAGTATGGGTATCAAATGAAAGTGCTTTCTGAGAACACGAAAAAAGCTTGCTATTAAAAAGTATTTTTTACCATTTATTTATTATTTCTTGAGATCTCTAACATCGTTTGGACACATCAAAATCAAACTCATTTCATTGTACGTCAAATTATAAACAAATACTCTACAATTTCAAAAATGACACTATACACATAATTTAATTTATTAATCTGAACAGTTTTTATAAAAAAAATATTTTTTTTACGTATTCATAATAATAATTAATTAACTTATATTAGAATTCAAAAGAAATAAAGCATTATTTTTAATTGTAATATTATTTCGTTTTTTTTTTGTTTTATAATATTGTCATCTGAATTTTTTCCGCTAAACCTACAAAAACTCTAAAGCATTCCAGATTAAAGAGGTTTATTTATAATCTGTACGGAATCGTTAAAAAAATCAATTCAAAATGTGGTTCAACGCATGAACAGTTTTTTTTTAAATAAATGGCTATGTCTCATCCAGTATTGAACAATCATAAAGCGATAGAAACACAACAACAGACTCCACAAAGTGACCAAGCCACGCAGGAACGGACGTGAAAAGAACGATGAATGAACAAAAACCGAGCCTAGTGTACGCTTAGCTTTTGAAGCTTTACCGATTATGTTTGTGAATGACAAGCTTACGAATACTTATCTCAATACATAGTAAAGTAACAAAATTGAAACATTTTGTGCAGACATTTTGTTTGATTTCTTATTCTATGCCATATACTTTGTGGTTGCTTAGCACCCATAAAGTATGATAAAGTATACATTAAGGATAACAAACTAAAAAAGTGCATAATATCTTAAATAACGGAGCACTAATAGTAATTGGTTAATCGGTTAACCGTTAAAATAACTTTGTATAAAAAATATAAGACGACTAACATAAGTCTCCTAGGTACTTATTGATTTAAAAAAAAATGACTTTCCCAAGTAATTTTTAATTCAGAATCTAACGGAAATAAAAATTTTTGAGTTTGACTTTGACATATAGTAGTAAGTAAAACTATGAATTAGGAATAGTTAACTTAATATTTTAGTATTAAGTAAGTAATGTATTTCCTCTTCATCCCAGACCAGTCAATCACAGCAAATTTTATTTCCAGCTCAGCTGAATATTATAAATAACTATTAGTTAAATATTTTTTAACCTCAAAATCAAACTCAAACTCATTTATTCCTTTAAAGCTCAAGTATCGTTTGGGCCTTAGTATCTTACCATACCTTACCGTATCTTAGTTCAAATAAACATGACAAACAAAGAGGCAAAGAGAACCAAATAGCCACAACATAGATCTGTTTTCCCGGAGAAGAATGCCTGACATAAATAATAGCAGTAAATAAGAGTAAAATATTGAAAAGTGTCATGGCGGCAGAAAGGCGCGCGGAGCTTTATATCCTGGGGTTTCCGGCCGCCAACGCGCCAAAATGGCAGAACGGATATTCAGTATCGGGATCCAAACGTAGAGTGATCTCGTGAGCGTCTCCGAATAAAACAACTTGCCTAAACAATGAATATTTATAAATATTTATTTGATATCACTTAAATATATTTGACATATTATTATTAATTTAATGTAGGTGCCATTTTTGTTTGTTTCTGAGTTTAATAAATAAAAAAAAATTAACGTTTACACACTCATACCCCTGTACTACACAGGGGATCCTAATCCCCTGTGTCGCAGATGGCATGGACAAACAAAATCATAAAACAGACACCCAAGACCCGAGAAAAAAATCCAGTCTCACCACACCGAGTATTTCTATGCCGAAAATCGAACCTGAGACCCCTCGCTTCAAAGACAGGGCTACTATAAAATTCACGGACCATCAAAAATCACAGAGGCATTATTATGACTGTCGCAGACATGATAACCTAATTATTATTTATTGAGACACAAATGACAAAACAAAAGTTATTTACCTAGATAATATATATGCTCAGTAAAATCCTTTTTGAAATCTATAACAAAGTAACTGGTTCTGATGTTGGACTGCTCACGTTCATTAGAGAGTGTAGTGAAACACCCTTGTTCTATACGCTTTTCTTTGCCATTATTAATAATGTGTCACTTAAAACATTAACGATTTACAACAGGATGTAGGATCCGACCAACTACGGTGACGCCATCTATCGGACCTCTATAATAGTTACATAAATAGTAACTTAGTAAAATTAGTTAAAAACTTGTATACCTACTGCCTTACTTAGATCCCGTTATATGAATAATGTAGAATAAGTTCAAATTGCTACTGTAACATTGCTATTCAAAAAACCTGAATACAAAATAAAAATAACACAATTTCAGATAACCGTTGGAATGCCCGCGGCTTAGTCGTCTGTTTCGAACATATTGATTTCTTCCATTTTCTTTGCAGCCCAAAGCGAAACATTTTTATTTCTATTTGTTTTGTTTCACAAGCGAGCGCATGCCCAAATTTCATTTGGATGATACCCTTACGTGAAAGTTTTAGCCAGAAAAAGTCTGATTTTAATGAATTTTTTTAGTGACAACGTTGACGAAACAAAAATAACAGGCCGATAAATAATTTGCACCTAAAAACAAAACGCTATTATCTATGCTACGTTCGATGTCCGGAACCGCAGGGGAGCGCGCAGAAGATTTGAAATTGGAACCAAATAGGCGTTAAATGGCGGCGTGCGCTGTCATAACGTCATTTGGCGTTCATCAGCGGGCGAAACAGCATCTCCGTTTGGTGCACGTTTTATTAGCGTAAGGAATAGCGGGGCACAGTGACTCGGAAATTCAGATTTGCATCGGATATACCGGCGGTGATTGCATTTTCTTTGCAGCTGCAGCGTCATTTAATTTCGCTTGGAGGATGAGACTGGGGTGCTTGGTTTTGCTAAATTTGTGCCCTGTCTGTTGGTAATTTAGCTGCCTAGGAATACAACGTTGGTCATTAGTTGTAGCTTGGAATATATATTACGTGATAGATATATTAAGTTGTTAGTTTCTGAAATTTCAAGTCGTGATTTTTATCAACTAGTTCAACAAAGTTCTGGGCAAGGTTATCAATTCGAGAGTAGCAGGTTCAAATGCGGATACAAACGCACCATGAAATAATGTTTTTTACACACTGCTTATGCTATAAAAAAACATAATTAATAAGTTATGTCATTACATTATTTTCATTATATAGGCTCAGATAAAAACAGATTTGAAAATTTTAAGAACGATCAAATATATAGACTGACGCGACGAATCTTCTTTCTAATACAACAAAAGCTTCATTGCAGATTTTTGATTATTCTCCAGAGAGAGAAAATAAAATGCGTCTTACTGAAATAAAAATTCAAATGAATCACATTGAGAACAGAATCACAATTCGAGTGATAAAGACGATTCTTTGCCAGCCATCACCCGACCTCATTACTTTGCATATAAACGTGACGCGATTTCTTATAAATTTCATTTACGGTTCGATCGGGCCGGCTCGCTGGCGAACTCTGTCGAATTAGGTGAATGGATTGATGTCTTGGAAAATGATAAGGTAATATGATAGTTGAATATTCATCGGTATGCAACTGGTATCCAACGATGCAATACAATAATTTTCAGCAGTAGCTTTTCTGTATTGGCGTCACAGCTCAGTTTGTAATAGTTCTGCGATTACCGCTTAGGATAACCATTTGTGTGATAAATTCTAACAGTTAGATGGGTAGATGGCACTGTGTATGTGAATATTTATTTATTATATTTAGTATAAACTCATTCAAATAAGACGTGGCATCGCATCAGTATTGTCTATGGTGTTGCTGTATATGAGTGACTTGGGTATTTTTGATCTGGTTAGTTATTTAGTCACATTGCAGACAATATGACTATAATAAGAACAACTATTCGTTCTTACAATACTTATTGATGGAGTGGTAATACGAGTAAACCATTCCATTTATGGTACCACAAATTGGATCATTATTCAATTTTCAGCATTTAGTTATCTATATATATAATATTTTATACCTATGTATCAATTGCTGATCGTTAGTCTCGCTAAAAGTTGATAACGTCGTCTTTTTTTAATTTTTGACTAAAGCCTTTATTTGACTAAAATGACGAGGCGAGCGGCCGGCCGAACTCATGTTAAGTGGCTACTGCCGCCCATAAACAACAAAAATATGACGCTGGTTTCTATTTCGTTGTGTTCGTAATAGTTAGTATAAGGTTTTTATAATATAATTTCTTTAGAAAATTGAAAATGTCGAAAATCGGGAAAAACTGAAACTACATAGGATTTTTGCCACTACGTCGCGTCATTTGACAAACGATAGTCACATTGTGAACCAAGACAGGAGAACATATATTATGTTGAGTCAGCTAGTTTTTAATTATGTGAAAGTATTTAACATTAATTTTTGTAAATTTTTTTTTTTTTGCGGGGGTTGGCCGACACCAAAACCTTTACACATGGTTTTTGTATCATTAAAACTACATTATATCAAAAATGCAAAGTTGAATGCCAAAATTATGACTTCAAATCCTATTCGACTGTACTATGCCCTGTGTCACAGGAAACATGACCACAATCACACAACAGTCAGATGTTCTCCGAGCAAACTTTATGATCATGACACAAAATTTACTCCGGCCGAGAATCGTACCCTCCGCTTCAGGCAAGAATACCACAAACTACGCTACAGAGTCGTCATTTCATAATAATAACATAAAAATAATTCTTGTAAAGTTTCATTTTCATTCTAGCTTCAGAAAAATCGTTCCCATTTTGAGTTTTCAATTTGTTTTCAATAGTTCACGGCGGATGAGCATTTGGTTTCCGCCGCGAGACAATTTAATTTGCACAAAATAAAATATATTCACGGATAGACTGCTTCAGGTGGTATTACATTTACGTATAGGTAGGTAGGTTAGTGGTTTTATTAGAATTAATTGGAAATATTAAAATATATACATATTGTAAGGTGCTACGATTTATTCAGATTAATCTGAATGTTGCTGGTTCAAACCCACACGTGCACAAAAGAGTTTTTTCACTAGAAAAATTTATGTGCACAATACCACTTTCTCGAAACGGTGAAGGAAAACATCGTGAGGAAACCGGCATTTCTTAGAACCATAAGTTCGAAGCCATGAGACAGATGTCTCATGGCACCAATCCGGATTGGGCTCCCGTCGATCAAAGCCCATTCACTCTCAATTAACGAGATTAGGCTGATGTCCCTGCAGTGGGAACATTAGAGGCTGGTGCGGACTGCGTGCGGACTACGATTTGCGTAATGTACCTGCTGAGTGCTTTCAGTTACACTGGTAGTTACACCCTATCAAATACAAGCGACTGATTTAAAAAAACAATAATACCGACTCAATGCTTTCATCCTAACGAATTGGTAATCTACTTTGGAAGTCACTTAATAAAAGAATTCATCCAAATTTGTCCACAATTGGCGAAGAAATAACAATAACAAACAAAACAAAAAAAAAACATCCTTTTTTGACATTGGTAAAAAAGGCAGCTTGATAAGACAACTTGTGATTATCAGTCAATTGATAAATATGATCAGGTAAGTGGTTTTTGAATTCAAAAGCCGTAGTGATGTTGAAAGCCTAATAACCCATATTTTCTACATTTCTACTTTGAAGAAAGCTTCCATTAAAGGAATTAATATAGGGGTGTCTCATAACTAATGTTGGTTTTCATATCTTTTGAATCTTGACATTGATTTTAATAACACTTTAGTAGAACAAGTTGACTACGTTAAGTTTTTAGGACTCAACATAGATAAGAAACTTAACTGGAAAAGCCATGTAGAATATGTGTGCAAGAAATTAAACAGTTTAGTTTACATATTGTATAAAATTAATCCAATAGTTAGCGTTGATACACTGCTCATAGCATACCATGGTTTGATTGCGTCAAATGTAAGATATGGTATACTATTTTGGGGCAACTCCACAGATATTGACACGGTGTTTAAACATCAAAAACGATGTGTACGAGCCATGTTTAATCTGGAAGTGACGGACTCCTGCAAGCCTTACTTTAGTACATATAAAATATTGACAATACCTTCATTGTATATTTTTGAAACAGTTATGTTTGTCAAGAATAATCCTGATTTATTTTCTCGACTTTCTGATGTAGTTATACGTAACAGACGTGATAAAGCTCGAGTTTTTGTGCATAATTCTAAGACCACGTTGATGCGCAAGAGTTTTTTCTGTTCAGCTCCTTTCATTTACAATAAGCTTCCGGAGTCGATAAGAATGCTACCGTGTTTGCTGTTTCAAAAGAAGCTTAAAATTTTACTGACTAAAAAATGTTATTATTCTTTAAATGAATTTATGACAGATAAAAACTTGTTAAATTGATAGTACCTACCTTAATTTTAATTCATATGACCTACGATTATTTTTTTGACTTAATTTAAAATAATTAATTTTTGACTTGTTTTTCTTTGTTTTAAATATTTTCAAATTTATATTAAATAATAGTTTATAATGATTGTGACTCATATTATAATATTGCATGCCGAAAGGTAGAATACATTGATACTAATAATAATATTGACATCTTATATACCTACATGTATTTCAAGCAATAAAGTATACTTTGACTTTGACTTTGACTTTGATATGTGAAAATTCCTACGCCTCAATTTAAACATGTCGTAACTTGTTAATCTCAATTTAAACATATGTTAAGACTAGTCTCTAATTCTGTGAAGAGTACAATTGCTTTGCTTTCTTTTAATCATTCTCTCTTTGTTTATTGACGACGCAGTACGTTTTTTATAATAAATAGTATGGAAGCAAATAATGTCTTAACAATACACGAATTTCATATTTATCGCGTTTCATACTATTTATTATAAAAAAAAACGTACTGTGTAGTCTTAACAAGTTACGACATGTTTAAATTGAGGCGTTTGAATTTTCACATATGAAAACCGACATTAGTTATGAGGCACCCCTATAGTTGATTACAGGCGGTGCTGAATGTCAGACACTTTTTGTAAATGTTCGTTTCAATCAAACATACTTTGTATAATAGCTGTGAATGGTTTACAGCTGTGCACACAAATTATTCACGTAATTGGGGATTAAGTTATTTGTTAGGAACTTACTGATTCAGTTCAAAATATGTGGGGTCTGGAAACTTTGCTTTCTGTGTACAGGACATATTAGTGGTTCGTATAATAAAACACATTTTGGTTTTGTCTAAACACACTCACAGCTGAGATACACACAATCTAAGTAAAATGGTGTCTAGGTATGTGTTTAATGGTGGTTAAAAGTATTCAATAAACATTTAATTTTGGCGTTGTCATGAATAGTAAAATTCCACTTACTGTGATGGAACAATTACAATGCCTAAAATAGGGAACGTGGTATACTTAAAACCTTCAAATTAAACCTCATTCCCAACGAATTAAAGGAAAAATTGCACCTTAATTCCCCTTCACGAGATCACGTTGTATTGTACAGTTTCTACTAAAGTAAGGATGCCGCCACGATAGAAGTTTGTATGTTTGATTTTTAAGATAGATACACTTTTTATTCTGCATAACACATACCCAGGTAAAATTTAAAAAGTATAGTGTATAAAGTAGTATAAAGTGTATAGTTGGCGGTCTTATCACTTATAGCGATTCCTAAACTTGTAAAATTTAACTTGTGAAATTGACGACAATTTTAGCTAATTTTCTACTTATTCTTTTATTCTTATTTCAAGCAGCACAAATTTTATGCAAAGAAATAAGAAGCTGATTTGAAGTTTTATGTGTAGGAAGACAATTTCCTAGTAATTTGATTTATTAGAATCATTGTTCGATCGTCGAATCTACATAATCTACATGTAATCTGTTCTTCTTCTAGAAACAGCAGTAGCTTCGACGTCATTAGTTTTTGACTTTCGCAACGAAATCCACAAAATCAAACAGGCGTCTTAGACTTCCAAGCACAGATTATAAACCGACTGGTGATCGCTGGTCGCTGATAGCCGCGACATGATCGCCTGTCTCAAGTCGAAGTCTCCCGTCTCGGTCACGATGCTTTTACGTTGTCTTTTTTTTTCTTTCTTCTGGCGTCGCACTTCTATGCATTTGCCATTACGTTGTCTAATTGGTGTTGACAACTGATTGACACAGTTTGACGTCAGGAGGGACGTTCAGATTCATCACTATGTTTATGTAAAAACCCTCTCGCGACAACCCTACGCTACGAAACGTATAATTTCTCACGGTGTTTGCATAACACCGAACTCGGATTAAACGCCGATAAATAAATACTTAGCGTTAATCCATTTGCAGCAGATCTAATTCACTGATAATGGGAAACCTGAAGAATGGGCCACAATGGAACGGATGGAGACGAGGAAATATCTTCTTGGTTCTTGTAAAACATTTGATTAAGGAAGCTAGCTTAACAAAGCTTGGTTAGGAAAGGTACAGACAATAATATTATATAATTAAAGCTTAAAACACAGAGCGCGTGGCGTGGCGGGGCGTGTCTCGCCGTCTTGTAATTAATGTATTGGACTGTATCAGTATGTAATTGCCCACGGCAGGGGCACTAGCCTACTCTCGATAAGTAAGAGTGAATGGGCTTTTGATCTACCTAGATGTCTTCGAAGTATGCCAATTTCCACACAATGTTTTCGGAGAATGGTATAAACGCACATCATTTTTTCAGGTCAAAACCTCATTACTGTGTGGTTTGAGCCAACGTTACTATTGAAAGTCAGTAAATTACACAAAAACAAATATTTATAGCAAGAAATGACGTCACGAGCTAAAGGCCCACCTGGTGGTAAATGGTTGCACCAACCCATGAAAACAGCAATCCAACTCAACAAATACTTGGATATTAGACTGAATTGTATTTATCCTGCTGCTTCCATCACCGTGAATTAACCGAACGTAGACTAGATACGCTAAGAGTATTCAGCAGCTATTTTATGTATTTATATAATATCTTCAGTTCAAAATGGTATCGATCAAGAATAAATAAACTAGAATCTTGAAATTTGAAATTAATTTGATTTTTGATACCGCCCTTATTATCCTTATTAACATTGAAAATTGGATACGCGTGTGGTATTAAAAAAATAATCCTAACCCCATTATTGCACAAAGTTACGATTTATAAACTGAAATCGAATGATAATGAGACACACTAAGCCGGTACTCCAATGAAGCTCGCACTTTACCCATTCAGTTTTTAAAAAGAAATTCTCTTGCGGGAATGAGAAGTAATAAGCAGTTTTCTTTCGCGCCAAAATTGTCTTCCATAATAGCGTCGGTGGAAAGATAGCGCCCGCCATAAAAAGAGATAAACGACCGGTTTCTCTATTATTTTTGCACTTTAACAAAGGCAATGTGTGCACCTGCCTTTGTCTCTTTCTAACCCGTTAGGTCACTAGTCCTCCGTCTCGGATGCGAGTGAAAAACAAAAATTTGTCGCGCTCCCCCACCCCCTCCGCTAATGTTCTTGAAGCAAGAAAGCGGGACGACAGCCCAGGCACGTTTAAAATTTACTTGAGAAACTTAATACATGTCAATTAAAATTTTATTAAACTTACAAATTGAGCGCACTCAAACGTGTATGATGGCTTTATTATTAATTTAATAACGGTTCATTACGACGTAAGTACAATACAATAATTTTCTTTAGGATGAGATGAGAAAATCAGTAGGATAAGAACAGAATCCATTGCTGTTAAAAATACCTTCTGAACTTTGTCAGACTTTATTTCGTTGAAATTGTTTTTCATATAAAGAAATGGGCTGTTATCTGTATGAAAGAAGAACAAATGGAAAAAATCGCGACTGAAATTGATTCAGCCGTAAAACCAACCCAAGAGTACAGAATACATAAATAGTAGGTACAATAAAAGCGTGAAAAGCTACCAAAAAAATTTATTGGTCCGCAGTGTGAGTGCGACCTCTTTGTTGTCATTGTGTTGGCATTCTGCGGGTGACAATGGCGCGATGTTTTGGCGGGAGAAAAAGGCGGGAACTGTTATCGTCGAGCGCCATTACGGGTGGCTTATCAGCGACGCTTCCGAAGACGTCGCCCCCTTTTTCTTTTACGGTCACGTCTGGCTCAGGTGGAGATAGCTACATTTCTTACTACGTGGTCACGGTTTGTTTAAAGACAATTTTGTAGCACATAAAAAAGCAATCAGTAGGGTCTACAGCATACAAAATGGATTTTCGACTTTTCGTTTCAATCACTTAAAATAGAAACTTAATTATATTTTTTTTCTAGACTGATTATGCAAGTTTATGCATTTCCTCATATTAAATCCTTACCGGGCACCTTACCAGCTAAACATATAAAAAATTATCACAAACTCGTCAAATGTTCTCGCTAAATGTTCTGCTGAGTTGAAAATAAAATATAAAAGTGCTTTCAATAAACAAGATCATTAGGGTGAGGCGGGGCTGAATGGGCTAATTAAGGCGAAAGAAAACCCGAAGAAAAGCTGAGAAAACTCGGGAAAAACAAGAATATTCCACGCAAAAGACAGGAGAGGATCAAGGCGTTTGAAATAAAATTAAAATAAGGTATAGGTAGATTATTTTTTTGTAAACCTACGTTGGACTAGGAACTAGGTAAATGTTCCATTTTCAACAAATAAGAGGAGGTTTTCAATTTGAATGTCATTTTTACGCGGTATATTAGCAATGGTTAACAAATATTTATAGGTAATTTAAAAAAAATCTGGTGCTCTGAAGGTGGTCCCGTACATATGTATGACAAAATTTTATACCTAAACGTGAATAATTAGGGACAGAATTGAAGGCAATTTATTCAGTACAAAATGACATGGAATCAAGGTATCTAATTAATTTAAATAAGTATTGTAATATTTTTTTGTTACAATTGTTATTATGAGGTTATACAAGGCATTTTTTGTTCTCCTTGGGTAATACTTTTATTCAACTTTAATTTCACTAAGTATATTATTTTAAGTTGATAACTTACAATGTATAAATTAATTGACGAGCATAAATGTATGTGATGAATATTAATTTAATGATAAAATTTTACACATTTGCAGTTAAGAACTTGTTTAAATTCAGTTATTCAGTTATCTATGTCCATCTGTGATGTATGTATGATTTTACCGGAAAGAGAAAATAATTGACATGAGTGGTATAGTGGATGAGTTACGTAGGCATAAGTTACGGCATCGAATTTACTACAAATATTTTATTACAAACATAATACGTAATTTACAGTCGTATGATACACACGTATTAATGATATAACTTACTTAGTATTAAATAAATGGTACATCAGTTATTTAGTATAATTTATGATTTGACGCGGAATAGATTGCAAACAGGTTTCTTTGTGTCTTTCTATTACAGCAGATTTTTATTGTTATCCTGAATTTAAATACTATTTAAATTATATTTGTCTTTCTTTTAACGTTCATTGTTTTGTTACTTGATTAATTTATTTTATTATTGACTAAGCCTCTATACAGCCGCCATTATAGTTATTAGCCCCGTTACAGCTTAAGTTTTCACATGTTATTTTAGTTTTGTTACGAAACATGTTGCATGTCGACACGTCGCATTGCGTCGTGTTCCAATAAGACTGCCATATATGGATCCTTACTCCGGCCCTGCAAAGCGTCCGCTTTCCTCTGAATGGTCGACTAACAAACTCTTTCACAAAAACACAATAATTACTTTAAGCCGAATAAAAACGCTTTCTTGCGAACTCCGGACACAAGCGCCTTAATTCCACCTTGGCATCCACTTCGCCTTTATTACATTTTTCCAAGCACAAAGGTCCTTTATTTTTTTTATTATTGGGTTTGAATAGACTTGATTGACGCGTGTTGACTTATCATTAGATTGAGCGATTCAAATTAGTGAGGATGTAACTGGTAGAATTGTAGAGTCAATTAAGTGGAATAAGAGGGTTCGATCCCCCGCCGTGGCAAGTATTTATTTGATGAGCAAAAAGTCTGTTCTCTAGTCTTGAAATTATTTTTCGCTGTGTGTATCTGTGTTACACGATAAAGGGAATCTTATTCCAGAGGTATAGGTGTGTAAAGATTAAAACGTCAATATTATGGTCAGTTGCTTTCCTATGAAAGCTTCCGAGCTTCGGAGGGCAAATTAAGATATTCGTCCCAGCTGTACTAATAAGCCATGTTGGAGGCCATCACGATGCTTGAAAACTCCGACACTAGAATTGGCTATTTACTCACACCAGAAAAGAAATGTACCCACTTGTATGTTACTACAAACATTTTTAATTACTTGGGATGAGTATATTATACCACCTCTTAACTATTCTTCCTGATATAGTAGTTTTGGAACCAAAATAACATACATTTTAATCAGATGTCATAATAGTAAATTTATAAAATAATTCATAGCTACTTACAACTTCTCATTATATCACCGAAAACCAGCATCCTGTAAATAATTATCCGTGTATTTATTACTTGGCAGATAAGCGTGGTTTATTGAAAAACTTGCGTGCAGTTGATTAAGATTAGTTCGTAAGTTGCACAATAATTTAGATTGAGCGGTGATTCGCGCTCGCGAGGCGGACGCGGAGAAATTCGCGATACGAAGATATAAGAAGCTGGAAGAGACAATGAAACGTGTCAATATGATTATATAGATTATATATATTATTATATGTTTTAAACTGACCTAAAAATGAGGTTGGAAGTGCCGGGTCACCAGGGGAAAATTGTGTGCAACGTTTGTGTGGATCTTGGATGTTTGTTTTATGTTTCCTTGTCTGCACATGCCAACTGTGACACATGGACTCTTAGTTCAGGAGTATGCGTATGTACATGTTATTTTCATATACCAGCGCAGGCCACGATTGTCTGTGGGCCACTTGATCCCACTAATGCTTAGCGGTATGCGTCCCTGAACTGAATTCTTACAAAATTATATTTTAGATGTCACAATAATTTACCCTGTAATAAATAGCATGCTTTAGCTTCGCTCGTAATGCTTATGAGTAGTGTAATTTTAATGTAATTTCGTTGTGTGTTATCTAGTCAATAAGAGAAGACTTCTGCCGCAATCCGACGACATATGATTACGCATACTGAGTGGTTTTGCTGTTCTTTATGGACGGCAATAACCACTTAACAAGCTATAATCACAATATTAAACAGATTCGCGTTTTTGTTTTTTTTTTAAGTTGTTTCGAATAACTTTCGTTGTTCACGACGTAGAGATTCTATATATAGCTACGTCGTCGTAGCGGCAGTATATGTACCGTCGTAGCCTTTCTCGTAGCAACCAAAGAGAATATATATTCAGTTCAGTTTGACTTTATTATATTTTAAATATAAAGTGGAATATTCCATCCAGTGACTTACCAGTTCCAAGTTACTCTGCTGCATGTTGTAAAGTTAGTTAATTGGTAAGCAGCATAACGGGTGTTTAGTGGTGGTTTCACTTAGTGTTTCGGCGAGATAAGTTAGACATGCTTGTTACTAACTTAGGGTTTTCAGTTTGTATTGATAATTAGTACTTTATTTTGCCTCTAGCTACAAGAATGGTATTAGTTCTAAATATCTCATAGAATTCAGTATTGAAATGTAAGCTGGTGATAACAAATAATTTTACTGAAACACGTTTAAATTTCTTCACATCCCGTCTTCAGTTTTTCAAATTTGAAACCTAGGAAAGTAAAATCTAAATCTTTTCAGTATCTGTAATTTCACCGGAACGTTTCAGTGTCTGTAATTTCACCAGAATGTTTCAGTGTCTGTAATTTCACCAGAATGTTTCAGTGTCTGTAATTTCATCGGAACACTTCAGTGTCTGTAATTTCACTGAAACGCCTGTCGTATAATCATAAAACTCTCATCCTTGAGAATGACTTAACTTAGATGATTCGCCAAAAGCGCTTCCCCAAGCTGCATTAACTATACCACGCGGGGTTCACGGAAAGATGTAAAGCACTCAATCATACTTATTTAAAATGTAAGCTATTAATGAGATGTTATCGATATTCAATCTCCGCCCTCTAATCACCGCTTGACGATGAAGATAAAAGTTTCTCCATCAGCGTTAATTAGAGCAAGTTTCAAGCTCAGTCGCGGATGCCGTAATCTCGGATGTAAACGATGAAGTTTTGAGTAGGTTTTCGAGTTTAGTGCATCGAGCTAGGGAATCGAACTGTACTTCAAGTATATATCTTGATATCCGTTGGAAGATAACACGTGAGCTTGAAACGCACTGATATCTTGCTGGGCAAAAGCCTTCCCTTCGCAAATTTGAGTGTGATACATAGGCAGGTGTTGAAAAGACAATTTTCGACTACAAAAACGAGATTGATAATTGGGCGGTAAGATTTTTCACCGATTTCGATAAGGAATTTCTTCGATTCAACTTTCTTTTTATGTTTGTTACGCTGTATCTTCGCCGATTGTGGACTGATTAATATCTTTCTGCTTTTAATTAATAAAGCGTACCTCCGTGGTTCAATAGAATTTTCATGAAAAATTTGCCCTAATGAAAAGGGGGACGAAAATAATGAAGTTGTTTCGATTTTGAAATCTGCCACTTGTTTATTTGATACGCACTAAGCGTATCAAATAAGCAAGTGGCAATTAGAATTCAGAAACGAATGCGATCTTTTTTATGTCCACAGTGATGGGACGAGCTGACAGTTCACCCGATGTTAAGTGTGTACTGCCGCCCATAAACAATAGCAAGATGTCTTCGGTCTCTACCGAAGCATAAAAAACCAAAGTCTTATCGCACTGCACCACATTGAAACGGAGACATAACGTCTCATGCGCCTATGTTTTCACCGGCGCCCACACCCTTCCACTGGAACATCAATGCGAGTGCGCTATGCAGCAGATTACCAAGTATGGATGCTGTAATCGAATGCGAGCAACCGAACCTCTATAAATGAAATTTTTTGAGTGAAATCTTCATTAAGCGCGTTGGGCATTTCTTGAGATGGGAAAAAAACCATTGAACTCGCTACACTGTTACCGTTACCGTTATCGACACCTCTATATATATCTATAGTGTAAGTCTGCTTTTGTTTCCACTTCCGTCGGCACTCCCGGAGTGCCTGTTTTTTACGTTTTTAGGCTTCCGTACCCAAAGGGTAAAACGGGACCCTATTACTAAGACTCCGCTGTCCTTCGTCCGTCTGCCACCAGGCTGTATCTCATGAACCGTGATAGTTACAGTTGAAATTTTCCCAGATGATGTATTTCTGTTGCCGCAATAACAACAAAAACAGAATAAAATAAATATTTGAGGGAGCTCTCATACAAAAACGTGATTATTATTATATATATATATAATGATACGTAACCATTTGTGGGCGAGTCCGAAAAGTAATACATAAAATAAAAATAAAACATCAGCGATGATATAAATAGAATCATGTAATTTTAATTATATCAGAGTTACAGAAAATAGGACAAGTACAAGGTTCCAGACAGTACAGCATAATATATTTAGAATAAGATTACATTGTAATTTTGTCATACAAATGATTAATTATATTGATTATTCATAACATCTACACATGAATACACGGTCTACGAGATAATGACTGAATTTAACGGTCAGCATAAAGTGATTATGGCTGCTCATATTATAATCTAATTATTTTTTAACCCCTACGCAAAATGCGGGGTGTTCTTCGCTATGTATATCTTAAACGACCGGTTTGGGTGCGGGGTCTGTTTGAAAGCTGACGTTGTCATCTTAGCTATAATTTATGAAGATCTGTTAGGCGTTCGATGTTCATCAGTAGTTTTTACATTTTTGTAAAATTGCTTATTTATGGTAATGTGAGAGGTCTCTATAAAAAAGGTATTTATTTTTCTTTTTTATGTCACTAAAGTGACGACTCCAATCGCCCCTACCAAAGTACGAGATCCAAGTCGCATCACTTCGCCAGTCTTTTAGAAAAGGGTTTAACACCTCATGCACCTGTACTTTCACCGGCACCCACACCCTCCCACTAGATCATAGCCATGCGAGTGCACCACTCGGCGACGGAACTTGTCCAAAGTTCTACTGCTACTTTAATAGATTATGAGTTTCGGAATGTGAATGTTTTAATATAATGTTCATATCGAACAAATCTACATCATGCATTAATTACATTCGAAATCTACAGAAAAGATTATAAATAAGTCATGTAAATGTATCTTAAAAATGTATACGAATTAATTCATTGACACTGATTATTATTCGATATTGTATTCGTAGGTTAGAGGTGAAAATATCTGATTCACATATTAAACACGTATTGCGAATGGAAATAAATAAAATATCAATTTTGGTCAAAATGTCTCGAAACATATACGTACATACACGTACATACATAAAATCCTGATACATATACGTACATACATAAAATCCTTACTATTTCCCATATAACCATTTAAGAATTATGCAATTCCAAAATTCATTTTTACATTATAATACACACAACTACAGTATCCACCTACTAAGCTCGATATATGTTTAAAATTAGGAAGAAAAACTGGTTTATTTTGGCTCTGTGCTTACTGCCGTTGAGATTACCTGTTATTCTATCGGTCACGAACTCTGTTGGGTGTAATCCCCGTCACTCGATGCCGACGAGCTGACATCTGCTTTATACCGTTTGGGAGGCTTGAACACCAACACTAGAGTAGGATTTTTAATAGTAAAAGAAAAACGTTATTTAGCTTTAAGTACTTTGTAAAAGGGATCATCAATATATATTAGTTTATTTAGAATTATTATATATTATTAGAATTTTGTTAAATCGCTTTCTTTAATATGTCACTTTAACTAAAATGTGAACCGCCGTCCTATAAAGCGTCACAAATGTTTAATTCCACCCAAAGGTTGTCTGGAAGAAATCGCTCTCAGCGATAAGACCGCCCGTTGTACCAAATTTAGAATAATATTTTTTAATAAGCTACCATCTAAAAATTGTTGGTGTACAATAAAGTATTCATTCATTCATTCAAAATCGCGGAAAGGAAGTAATATGTACTTCCATTAGGGGTTTCTTGCATATTACATACAGAGTACCTTTCATCCAGAAATGAAACACGGCAAAAGCTAGAATTTATCATAAACATGATTTCACGATTAATTTACGAAGTCCGATACAATTTAAAGTTAAACTATTGAAATTCGTTCAAGAAACAATCTGTAAATGTTGACAGCCCTAGGAATCATGTCTTTGCTTGTATAAAACAGCATTTCTAGTTATTTTGATTTAACAATCAAACTATAGAATCGATTTTGATAACACTTTTATAGGAGAACCATTACTACAGGTTTAAACCTATCTCTGGCACTAGTCTCTCACAAATGTGGTTAAAAAATAAAATAAAATAAAAACATGTACACCTTAGTATTAAGTTGTTAACCTTGTGAGAGAAATAAATCGTTTTATTATATTATTATAGGACCAATAAAAAAATAATTTTCCTTTTAAGAAATAACACAACCGAGTCAATAACCTCCTTTGTAAGTGTTTTGACAAGAGAAGAGAACACACACCCCCTCCACCCGTGACCGTAAACAAGAGGTAATCTCTCTCCCCCACGGGGACAGGTCTATTTACATTGGCGGTATAACACTTATTACTCGTAAAACATAAATCTTCAATATAAAAAGATCGTAACATATAAATTACATTAACACAACCAAAATAAAGACTAGAGAGTTTGTTCCCAAATAATTTAAAAAAAAACTTAATGCTACCCGAAATATACACATGATTATAAATTATCTTTGGAATAAAACGTTGAGCGCTCGTTCTTACGTTTAGCTTTAAGCAGAAAACTACTTCCTACAATTGTATTTAGCCACCACAATTTCCTTAAAAGCAACCATATACTATAAATAACTTTTAAAAACTAGGTTTAATTCAAGCACAGATAATAAAACACTGTACTCAAAAGTCTTATGACATATTTAAGTTCGAACGACGTGTTTATTAGTTATTTTCATTAACCATTTGCTATAGGCGTTACATATTAATTTCAAAAGTTAAAGTAAAAACATTTCGTTTTCGTATTCTACATTTCGCAAGGCTGAGTTTACATACTATAGCGTCTGTTTTTCATTTAATTCAAATTGAATTCAACTTTCGTACAGGAAGAGAACAATAAAACAGTAAAGAAATTACATCTCTTTGGTAGAAAATAGCGGAAGAAAACTACGATCATTCATTACAGAATTCAACTTCAGTTTAGCTAACGAATACGCCACGATTCACAGAAGAAATAGGCTTCGATGAGAGATATTACATTGGTATCGAATGGTCCCGGATAACACCGGATAGATCCGGATAGACCCGGATGGCTCAGAGCTGGGGATCTCAAGCGAGGGTGACACGCATCCGTTGGTGGTAGTCGTGCTGCGAGCTGTCGGCCAGAGCGGACGCCGGGGTCGGCTCGCCGCGGAACCTGCGATACCTGAAACCAATGATACAATAAAAATATCTGGTAATCCAACCTACTAATATCATAAACGAGAAAGTTTGTATGTATGGACGGATGTTTGTTACTCAATCACGTCAGAACGGCTGAACGGACCTTTTTTTGTTTTTGTTTATGTGAATGATTGACGGAACGAGCTGAGGGCCCACCTGGTGGTAAGTGGTGACCCTCGCCCATGACAACAGTAATACGACTCAGTATGAGATCCAAATCTTTACTGAGTCGCACTCATCCTGCTGCGTCCATCACCCGAGACGGGGATGATACGTCTCATGCACATGTGAGTTCACCGGCACCCACACCCTTCCACCGGAACACAGCAAGGCAACCACTACTGCTTGGCGGCAGGTTCCAGATGTGGTGGCAGTACCTCTCCGGACGAACTTGGCACAAGTTCTGCTGCTACTTTTGGTTGCTCCTTTAGCACCACCCAGGAAGCACGTGTAGGGAATCAAAGGGACCTGGATGAAATTTGGCACAGAGATAGATTATAGTCTGGAATAGCACAGAGGCTACTTTATATCATTTAAAATGGGTTCTGATCACCCAGAACCCACCTCCTGCAGCCACTGGACTGCCACTGCTGGAGCCGCTGGAGGTTAAAATAACTTACACAGAATCGTAGAAGTTCCTCTGCTCCTTGCTGAGGGAGGGCTTGGTTTCCAGCAAGGAGTTCGCGATGTCCTCCTCGCTGATCACCACGGTCTCCAGGCTTGGTGCTTGGTCATCGTCGTCGATCTGAAAATAATGTCAAAGTCAAACTCATTTATTCCTTTAGATCTCAACACGTCAAATTTTACACACACATGTACACATATTCGTGAGCATATAACGTGTCACAGGAACTCCCCAGGCACATTACATGCAGACAGATATGTCAAATTACAGTCAGTTTTCATGTTTAAGCTTATCTTATTTGTTAAGTTTACGTCTGTTCCAACCCTAACCGACCAACCCGAGGGGAAGAAACAGACAAGAAACCCCTCGGAGACAGTAAATGTCGCAAATAAACCCTATATCCCTATGTATGCTTAAATCTTTAAAACTACGCAACGGATTTTGATGCGGTTTTTTTATATTATAGATAGAGTGATTTATAGGATTGTTTATATGTACAATATACTAGCAAGTCACCCCGGCTTCGCACGTATAGTGTCTGACACGACACTGATGGTTTACAAACCGTGCGTGGCGGGATTAGTTTTCTATATGATCGTACCACCACCAAGCAAAGCGCAGCCACCAAAGAAATCAGAGTAAAAACAGGCTTACAAAGACTGATAGGTTCTGATTCGCCAGAGGAAACGCTGAAACAGTGCTGCCAACAACAACCCAGAGTCCTTCTCCGATATATAAAGGAGTTGGGATGGCTGGGGTAGGGTTTAGTTAACAACGGGGACAATGCACAATACACCCCCCTATACGGGAGGTTAGTGCAGGCCTAGTCACCCCCACACAGAATTAGAATTAGATCGTACCACATGAATCCTGAGTAGCTCCAGGTCGAGTTTGGAGAGTTGAGCGGTGACGAGCAGGGCTCTGAGGTCGGCCGGGGAGTAGCCCGCGGTCGCCTCCGCCACCAGCCTGAGGTCCACGTCCGCGCCGAGGTGGAAATCCTTCGCCAGAGTCCGCAGCACGTCGTAGCGGCCGTCCTGTTAAAAGCCCCATATAAATAAATCGAAGCACGAATAATTCGTGGTGTAGCTTGTTTAGTTGTTTACATATCATCCATGTTAAGCGACTTTCGGCCCGGTCAGAAGTTGGACGGGTGAACATTTACTGGCATTTGAGCTGAGCGCTTCCATGCTTCGGAGGGCATGTTAATATGTCTTTCCCGGCTATAAGTCGTTGAGCCGTGTCGGAGGCCTCCGGGCGGCTTGAAAACTCCGACACCAGGGTTGGCCACTTACTCATACGAAAGAATACATATGAAAATAATACATATTTCAAACAGCGCCATCTAGCCCCAAACTTAACATAGCTTGTAATACAGGAAGTATTACCGATAGAAGTCTCATGCGCATGTGGTTTCACCGGCACCCAAACCCGTCCACCGGAACGCAGCCGTGCGAGTGCACCACTGCTTGGCGGCAGACTTCAGGCGTGAAGGCAGTACTTCTCCGGGCGAACTTTGCACAATTTCTACTGCTACTTTTTGTTGCTCCTTTAGCACCACCCAGGGGGTACGTGTAGGGATTCTGATGGTTCACCTGCAGACGCGAGCAACTGGACCCCATGACCGTCTATGTGAACTTACCACTCCGGGCAAGGAACAGTAGCATCACTCAGGTGGTACGTGTAGGGACTCTGATGGTATTCACCGCGGGCGCGAGCAACTGGACCGTCTATGTGAACTCACCACTCCGGGCAAGGCGCAGTAGATGTGCGTCTGCAGCCTGCCGGCCCGCAGCAGGGCCGGGTCGATGAGGTCGGGGCGGGAGGTGGCCGCCAGCACGGGCCCGCGCGCGCCGCCCTCCGCGCCGTCCAGCCGCGCCAGCAGCTGGTTCACCACGCGGTCCGTCACGCCGGTCGAGTCGTGCCCGCGTCTGGATCAACACATCACCGATTGGTATATCATCTTTGACAACTAAACACAAATATCACTACATAGTATAAAACAAAGTCGCTTTCTCTGTCCCTATGTCCCTATGTATGCTTAAATCTTTAAAACTACGCAACGGATTTTGATGCGGTTTTTTTTAATAGATTTTTGAGTTATTCAAGAGGAAGGTTTATATGTATAATACACTAGCAAGTCATAGTTTCTGATACGACACTGACGCTTTACTAATCGTGCGAAGCCGGGCGGGTCGCTAGTATACATATATAAATCAGTTCGGTTTGTTCGATTATAACTCGGGAACGACTGGACTTTTCATGGTTTTTGATTTGGATTTGTCTCCGTTCCGAATACCAAATAACTGTTAAAACCATAGGAAAATTAAATACAATACATTTATCCCCGTATTCCCACGGGAACGGGAACTTTGCGGGTGAAACCGCGGGGCGCACAAAGCGAAAAAATAACCTCAAAGTTTAACTTACTTGGGCGCGAGACTGTCAAATTCGTCGAAGAACAGAATGCAGGGACGCTTCATGTCGGCTCTGTGGACAACAGAATCATATTCATATGGTCATAAGATGGCTAAGAGATCGCGTAACACATAAAAACAAGTGAATTAAAATTAAAAAATCTAAAAAACCGACTTCAATACGTTCATGCCTTATTTCTCGCCCCATTTAAATAAAGATCATTTTTTTATCATTTATCATCCCCGTCTCGGATGATGGACGCAGCAGGATGAATGCGACTCAGTAAAGATTTGAATCTCATACTGAGTCGCGCGCATTACTGTTGTCATGGGCGAGGGTCACCACTTACCACCAGGTGGGCCCTCAGCTCGTTCCGTCACTTATTCACATAAAAAAAAGAGAGATACAAATCGGTATACTTTGAACCAAGAAAATTGGTAGGAAATCAAAATACGAGATCTAAAGGAATAAGTTTGAGTTCATCTTCAGGGCTGCCAACTTATGAATGTCAAACTGTCAAACTGTCAACTTACTTGTCAAACACTTCCCTGACGGCGGCCTCGCTCTGGCCGATGTACTTGGACAGCAACTCCGGGCCCTTGACGGTGATCATGGCCATGTTGGCGATGCGCGCGAGGCACGACCCGATCAGGGACTTGCCCGTGCCGGGCGGGCCGTACAGCAGGATGCCGCAGCCTTGCGACGGGAACAGAGCCGGGTACTGTCACATACAATGGTCAACCACATTGGGTTGTCGAACAGACGAACAGACCTAAACTTACGAACACTAGCTAAAACATGAAAACTGACTGTATTTTGAGATATCTGTGACACGTTTTGGGAGGTCCAGTTGCTCGTGTCCGTAGGTACCTTCGTACCCCCTGGGTGGTGCTAAAGGAGTAATAAAAAGTAGCAGTAGAACTTGTGCAAAGTTCGCCCGGAGAAGTACTGCTCCTGGTAATCTGCCGCCAAGCAGTAGTGCTCGCATTGCTGTGTTCCGAAAGGGTGTGGGTACGGGTGAAATCACAGGCGCATGAGACGTTACATCCATCTCGGATGATGGTCGCAGCAGGATAAACAAACTCTGTCTAAGATGCAATTCTATTCTGGTTTGGATTGCTGTTGTTATGGGCGAGGTAACCACTTACGACGGGCCTTCAGCTCGTGCCGTCTCTTACTCGCATTAATAAAAAGAACTCACCAGAATGGGCCAGAAGATGCATTCGTCTAGTTTGGCCTTGACCTCGTGCAATCCGCCGAGAGGGCCCCAGATGTCGAAGGCCTTCGCTTTCTCCACGTCTTCGGTCACGTCTTCCACGATCCGCGGCTTGGGGCCGTTGGGGTTCGCATCTGCATACATAAATTAATAATAAAATTATTGAGAAAAAAACCGACTGCGTGAAAAATTCTTGTTTTTTTTATAAATACTAACTGTGCTTCGCGGTGTTATATTCCAGGATCATAAGTAGCCTATGTGTTAATCCAGGACATAAGCTATCCTACACACATACATACAAACATTCGCCTTTATAATATAAGTAAGAAAGGAAGATTAGTGGACATTTATCACAGCGCCCTCTAGCCGAAAACTTAGCAAAGCTTATTATGTTAAAATGTTGGTTACTTTTCAATACTTTTCCTTAGTAATTACATTAAATAATTATATTAAATTTATTCAATATTTCATACTGTTTTGAATTTTTTATTGATATGTAATATAGACTTACGAACACAGTACAGACACAGTAAACATTTAAGTTCGTCTCACAAATGCTTATCCTTGTTAAGAATCGAAGCGACAAAAACACAGATTGCAGAGTTATTACCAAGTGAGCATTAGGCCAGTCGGTCGTTTGGTACGGTACGGGTTTTAGGGGACACTGACTTTTTTTTTTAATAGCAGCGAATATCTTCTTGTTGTAGTAGTCGGCGATGTCCCTGATGGTGTTGCCGCCGGTGTCCATCGCGAGCCTGATGACGTCATCCACTTGGACATCGAACTGGTCTCGGATCTTGTAGTTCACCAGGTGGTTGAACAGGGCCACCCTGTCTTCCTGTGTAAAACGTTATTTTGTAAACTATTTAACCGATTTTAATACTTTTTATGGGACCAACCTGAAATCCTATCATGCCAAATAAAATCTTTTTTTTTAAATCGGTTCATAAAATAAATGACAGAGATCTAACATATTTTTAAAAACAGACGAATTAGCAACCTCCTTCTTTTTTGAAGTCGATTGAAGAAATACGTTTCACTCCGCTCCCGCCGCAGCCCTGGTACTCTTCATAGAATTGGAGACTAGTCTAAACAAGTTACGACATGTCTAAATTGAGGAAAGTTCACATAATGAAAAGCGACATTACTTATGAGACACCCCTATATGTACAAGATCATGCGTTCTTATAACTAACTGTAGCACCCACCTGCTGGAGCTCGGGCATATTGAACTGCACGGTGAAGAGGGGCTGCCCGGTGAACAGCTTGAAGGTGGGGTGCAGGTCGGCGACACTCCGCGCCGTCATCATGATGGACACGCCGGACACCTGGAGCAGGGCGTACCTGATGCCCACTGCAAGCCTGCAGGAGGACATAACTATAGTCATAGTCAAAGTCAAAGTCAAAGTCAAATTCATTTATTCCTTTAGATATCAAGTACCATTTGGACACAATCCGGTACCCATATATTGTCATCTTATAGCAACTTTGTTAAATTATTGCTTTGTTTTGTAACTGGTTCACTCTGGTTTTTTTCGGAGTTTTCAAGGCGACCGAAGTCTTCGAACATTGGCTAGTATATCCGGAACCGATATCTTAACTGTCTCCATACTTCCCCGGACTAACATATAATACACTACGCAATTACCGGCATAAATAGATACCGGCAGTTCTTCCCCAGACAAACGCGCCATAACTGATATTACCCCAACATTTCTTACCCGTTATAAGCAGCGATATCCTGAGGCGACAGCCCCTCCATATTGTGAGGGACCAAGGCGTCAAAGTCGTCTAGAATTAGCACAGCAGGTTTGCGGTCAGAACACATCGTCAGCGCTTTAAATATCACCAGGGATATGTCCTTGCGTCCCTTCAGGGGCCGGCAGTGGAGGATGTGGGAGTATACGGACATTTCCTTCTCTACGAGGAAGCAGAGAGTGGACTTGCCGGTGCCACTTAGACCTGCAAAAGATTTGAACTGGTTAGAACTGGTTTGACTTAGTTAGCTTCACCTATGGACAACATCACCACCAAAAAATTTCAAGAGTCATAAGTTGTTCTCGGATCTTAGATGTGTGTTGTATATAAGTGTGTGTTTCGCATACAATGTATAAGCATTCATTTCAAAGAGTAAAACTTGTAAGTGCTTTTGTTAGCCTGAATAGTTGCGGTGAGCATGAAGTTTGTTTGTTTCCAGTATTGGGTATCTGTGTTGTGGTTGTGTGCTTGTCCATGCCATCTGCAACACAGGGAATCCTAGTTCAGAGGTATGAGTGAGTGTAAACATATTACAGATAGATGATAACAAAATAACTCACCGGTAACCAAAACACTGCTCTTCAGGTCAGAACAATTCTTGAATTTGGCATCTCTGTGTATGTCAAAATAAATATGCGAGATCACTCTTTCAAGCAACAACTCTAGCGGTTTAATGGTTCTGCAATAGCATTTGTAATCATAGTCCAAGGATACTATCGGCTTAGGAATCTTCACCTCTGATACATCCAGACACTTTGCCGATATTGTGCAGTGCCTGAACGTCTCTTGGGTCAAAGTGGTGTACGCCAATCCATGGGGAGACAGCCGTATTCTGATATATCCACTTGTCAACTGTCTGTTCTGCTTCACCAAGTCGTGGTTTATCAAAAACACTTTACCAGAATAAGTGTTTTGTACTACGGTACTCTTGAACCTGTCAACCAACGTCAACTCAGATTCACGGTAGCCAGAATTTGTGTACGTTATTATGTCTAAATGATTTGGCTGCCGCAGATCTTTGCTGTCAAGGAAGGTCAGCATAATCATCGTGCCGTTGTCGACATTAATGATCCTGTTCAAAGACTTCGGTATGATGACTGTAGGTATATTTTCACTGTATATTTCTCGAGACAAGCTCCTGAAAACAATACTTGTGATGGGAACAACTTCTACACATAGTTCAGTCCGCCAACCCATATCCTCTTCTTCGTCATTTGGGTTCGTAATCATTGAAGGTAAGCTTTTCATCAATGCTACTATCAACGTGGCGCTTCTGAAGGCTTCATCCACCAAGTCTTCGTGCATAAACACTATGTATGGATGTATGAGGTCTTTCTTTCCATCGCCTTCGATAGGGAGCGCTCTCAGTGCTAGCCTCTTGGGTAGAGTGAAGTACGGACGCAGGAGCCCTTTTGTTGCATTGTTCATGTTTCTCTTCTGCTGTTCTTGCCGTGGACTGCCTTGTGGTATGGGTTGAGGGTCGAGGACGTTCATTTTGACCATGACACTGCTCTGGTTGACCAGGATACCGGTCTGTCGAGGGGTGAAGACGATGGGGACTGATGGTGATATCCACACCATTGCTTTCTGATTGGCGACCACCAACCTAACTTGGCTGAGGAAAACACTTTGAAGTGGGATTTGGTTGTGTTCCTGTAAAAATGATAAAACTGTTGTATATGTATTAAATGTGGCTACCTTACTTGCCTAAATTCTCTTCATCAATAACTATTATAATAGGCTTGGTTAAGTAGGGTGGACCTACAATGCTAGTTAGCACAAAACAGTCATTTACAAAATTACAGTGTTTTATTTATTTTATACAGAACCCTGTAAAAAGCTTAGTTTATTCACTGAAAACAGTGAATTAAAAGTGTTTAATCACAATTCTGTTTTGTTTGAATTTACAACACATCAATATATTCGACCTCCAACTCAATGGTATACAACTTCCTTGCACAAAAAATACTTAAAACAAACTCTTTGTCTATTTTCGCTTAAATCTTTCCTTTTCTCATAGTCATGGTATATATTATAGTATGCAAAATTTGAATAAAACGGATTTATTGTATATCAACGGCCATGAATAATTCGCATCGCTCAGGATTCTAACACTTGAGTCACTCGCTACGCTCCTAATACAATCATCATGATTACACAAGTAAACAAATTTGTGAGTATATAATGTGGCACAGCAGCTCCTTAGGCACATTACATGCACGCAGATACATCAAATTAACACACTTACCAATATAACCTGGTCCTCATTACTATCAGCTTCAATATACAGGTTGTCCAAAGTCCTGATGTTCTTGGACGTCGACACATACACTTCCATTCCTGGGGCCATGCCGAGCAGGCGGCAAAACATGGGGTTGATGAGGATAGACCCCTCGGTAACACCGTTGCTGAACACAGCCCATAGGTACACATGGTCCTCCCCCACTTGCACTTGCACGCATTGTGACTTGAAATTAAATAATAGAATGTTTTTATAAAGGAATTTTATCTTCATTTATTTTGATGGGCCTCAAAGGTCAGTTGTTAGTAGCGCTGCCTACTGCGCTGTAGGTTGTGGGTTTGATTCACACTTTGGACAAGCATTTGTGTGATGAACATAAATGCTTGTTCTTTGTCTGGGTGT
Source organism: Aplocera efformata (assembly GCA_921293045.1). Lineage (NCBI taxonomy): Eukaryota > Metazoa > Arthropoda > Insecta > Lepidoptera > Geometridae > Aplocera > Aplocera efformata. Next base: position 13,834,149 of record OV121039.1, read on the forward strand.
TTATATATTATATGTATGTGCCCATAGTACAAGCTATGCTTAGTTTGGGGCTTGATGATGATTTGTGAAATGTCCATATATATTTATTTATTTTAGTATCAGTACTATCCTGTCTCAATTTAATGTTCTGGTATCTCTTAACCAGTTTTAATGCAAAGAACCTATTAACCAATAGGTGCATCTGACACTGAACATAGACAATATTTGGTTAAAACCATAGTCAAAACCATAATGGGCCACTTGTTAGCTAACAAATAACTCACTTAAATCAATTCTTACACAAAATTTAATATTCCACCAGTCAAGACAAATCTTAAAACAATGATAATACCAATAAGCTAGAGTTCATATAATAGTTATATTAGGCTGAATTGTACTATCTCAGGGTTACATGCAATATAGTGTTACAGGTGTTCCCATATTTAAACAAGACAGTTAATTTATTTTATTTGTTTTTAGAAAAGGAATTTACACTTTTATTATTGTGACCACATCCCTATGATTTTATACTTTTATGTTTTCTTCACCATTTATACAAATATTTTCTAACAAAGGAGGAGATTAGAGAAATTTTAATAATTATTGTACCACTGTAATGGAATCCACAGGGTCATACATATATGCTAGGTACCAGAATTACGAGCGAACATTACCTCTTTTGTATTCGTACAATACTTGGAACTGATGTAGGCGAAGCATGTCTGCTCGCGAGCAAGGCTAACAGTGAGTTTCACGCCACCCAACATTGCTAGTCAATAACACAAGGTAGGAAAGATAATGCACCGAGCGACTGCACTACACAGAACAATAATAACCGGCAGCACCGACCGTCTGTTATTAAAAATGCACTTATTTGGTTCTACTTCTGCAAACAATAAATAAAACTAAAACACAATCCATCCCGAGACCAAAGATCAATCAATCTCTAATTCTGTCGAACCGAACGTATCAGCACAGACTACATACATTTTGTGAAATCTAAAAGTAATAAATAATGTATGATATAAATAACCAACTATCGTCATATTAATGACAGATTATTTAATTGTCATTAATTTGACGATGTGATTGTTTGTTTCCTATCAACATACCAATAATTACTAATTATTAATAATAATTGGTTTTCTTTGAGTTATAGTTTAATGGATATTTTTTTCTTTAATTATTATTTTAATTGATTTTCATTTCAATTTCTGTGTTGATTATTATTTTAATTTTTTTATTCGTGCACCATAACCAACATTTAAGTAAAATAAACGGTATTTCCTTGCTCAGGGTACGTTGAGATGTTGATACTCGCTCTAAACTAGTTTAAAGTTTTCCAGAGGACTTCGGATTATTTCTAAACTTTGACACCAGATTTGATCACATACATGTAAGGAGGCAGCAGTCTACTTATTACATTTATGTATCGTATGTATATACTTAATTACTAATGTTTTATAGGAAGACATCATTAAATCATATAATTCAAGACTTCTACAGAATAAAGGCCCCCCTATAGACCGTAATAGGCGTAAAATGACTTTGACATATGAATACATTCGACATTATTGAAGATGTTCCAAATGTCAATTATATTTTTAGCATGCTAAAATAACAGCCGCAAATCATTAAGTTTTACTTATATACTGAACGCAAATTAATTTATGTATGAATAACTTGGATGAACCACTACTTGAAAGGATTAAATTTTGTTAATCCGCTCTTGGTTTTATAATTGATGTTGATATTTAAAATAAGGTCAATTTGGGATTATACAACCTGGAACGCAATTTGCACGTTTTCGTTCCATTACACGTTATATAATTATAATGGTGCTGGTTTTAGATAATTATTATGAGTGATTTTATTTAATTACACGAAAAATTTAAAAAATATTTAGTGTTAAGATATTAACCACCGATATAATAAATTAGTTTGTCAAATAACACAATTTATACTTGTGACATTAAATTTTTTGCAGCGAATGAAACGTAATATATTCATAATTTGTACTCTTGATTGTTATTCGTCAGTTTGCCAGCCAATAGCAATTCAAAAGCAGCCCAACGGTTTTTGGAAGACGTTCATCTGTCCGGTGTCTTGTGAAAATATCAATTTTAGGAATTATTTTTCGATTTACAGCAGCTATCTTTGGCATAACATTCACAGTGAAGTGTTATAAAATAAGACGAAAAACGGCCGTTGCCGTTTACTAAAAGTAAGTATGGACATAATTGCAAACTTGCCGTGATGCTCACTTGTTTGCCTCCATTTTTGATCGTTATACGTGACGGTTTTCAACCGCTTGTTTACATTTGATTTTCTGTAACTATTTGTGAATCCGTGATATAATTCTTGAAGCAAGTGGGATTTACAACTATATTAAAATAAGCACGTGATACCATAAATTTATTTCAGTATAATAACATGGCGCCAACAAGGTTGGCATCCAAGCCAATCGGCGTCAACGAAAACTTAAATGGTTTCCTTAACCATGGGATTACGACGAGGAGTAAGCAGTTGGCTTCTCTGAAGAGCCACAAGGATAGTTTAAAAATCCCCAACAAGAGGAAGGCAGACAGCCCCCTGAAAGACATGACGGCGAAGAGGGCAGCATTTGGAGACATAACCAACGCCTTCAATAAATCTTGCGCTCCTCAAGATAAGGATAAAGTCATGGTGCTAAAGAAGGTCACAGTTGAGACTAAAATGCTCCCCACAGTCAAGGTTAGTTTCATAAATTTATTCTATTTTTTCTGAGGGTACTTCTTGCAGCTTGTTAACATTTTAGGTAATTGTGAAGGTTGGCAAAATCCACGATTAGTCATAATGCAGATTTCATGATCTGGGAGTAATTGTAACAGGGTCATTGTAATTTCCCTCCAAAATATTTATTGCAAAAAATCACATGATCTATAGGTATGGTTAGGATTTAGTGATAACAAGTATCTTACTACTTATTTACTTTAGAGACTAGTGTTATAAACACAAATTAATTTCCATTACAGATCTAATTTTAATAACCACATATTTTTATGCCATGCTGAATCACAAAACAGTTTGATTTTATGTATATTAGTGACAAGTGTGTCAACTATGTAATGATATTGTAATAAATTGTGGTCATGATATACCACTCTCTGCTACATCTTGAAGAAATACCTATTGATACAATTATAATAAATGGCCTTTGATTTTATATTTGCTACAGTTCAAAAATGATTTTATTTATTGATAGAGCCAAAAGCTCAAATGTCAAATATTTTGTTAAAATTATCTTATATCTGTTCCAGAGCATCAAACCTCAGACCACAGTAGTCAATGGCAAAGTCTCTAAGACCAAATCTCTCCAGCGAGTGGCCACAAATGCCCTGGAATCAGTACAGAAACATTTCACCAAAGACCCGCCCAAGCCGGTGGCGACTAGGGCTCAGAATGGCATCCTCAAAAATATGGAGAAAAAAGTGAAAGATCAGATCCAAAACCAGAGCAACAACTCTGCCAAATCTGCGAGGAGTGATATGTCAGAACCTTCGCTGTATGTGACTGCCTTGGAGACAACAACGTGAGTGATTTCATGACATATAAATATAATTACTTAAAATTAGTGTATATGTTAATGTAATATCACACATGGCAACATATTTATGGGACAATGTAACTTGCATCCTCCTAGTCTTGAGTGGATCATGGGTGGTGCAAAAGAAGCAACCCAAAGTAGCTGTAGACCTTGTGACAAGTTTGTCCGGATATTTACTCCTACCTTACCACACTCCTTTTATGTGTTAATGTCAGGAGGTGGCAGATTGCTACTTAAAATGAGCATGAAATATTTATCACATAACTTTCTTTCAGTCTACAGTTCTGTCTGTCCTTGCTGTTTTTCCTCCTGAATTAATTTATATGGTAACTTCAGTTTCGGATAGGTACCCGCGATACGGGGTAGCCCTAGTGCAGATCCAATTTTACATGTGTGTTCATTTTTTAAATAATGTACTGTTTATAAAGATATTAGTATTTCAAGAAAATCCTGATAATAAATTCGTTTTATGAAAATGCCTCCGACTTAGCGTAATGACCAGGTGATCTTCAAACGCTTGAACAAATCTTCATAAATTAAATTATAGCTTATAACTATTTCGATAGTGTCGGCTTTCCACCAGAAAAACCGCATCATGCCACAGACAGACAAACTTACTGATAAAAAAACGATACATTTGCACTGCACTGGAGGCAATGTGCGCATAATTCGTCCATCGAAATAGAGAAAACATTCCTCTTTTTCGTTGGGGTTAAAAATACAAATCACAACTGTCAATTAATCTTTTACCTCGTATATTTAAGAGATAAAAGTAATTTAAAGTTTACATTAATTATAATATATCATATTACTTAGATGACGAGAAGTTAAATAGGCATAATTTTAACAAATCAGTCTAGCTACACCATGAAAACGGACTGTAATTTGACATATCTGTTTACATGTAATGTGCCTAGGGAGCTCATGTGACAGGATATATGCACAAATATGTTTGAGCATGCATATTTTGACGTACCGTTGTAAAGAGATTAGCGACTAGAGATTTTTTAAACAATTCGAATTTCATAGTTAACTCAATTTGGCAAACGAATCGCTAAACGCGTCAAACATGGCGGAGATACTATAGATCGTTTATTTAGTGGGTCTATTTAGATAGACCCACTAAATAGACGATACACGGAACGGGCGGGTAAAGTGACGCATGTCTTTCACGTTGGGTGATTTGGTCATATATGTGACTACAAATATACATGTATGCTGTATGTATTAAACTCTTTTTTAAGTTCTTTCGTCAATTTCTTGTATGAATACGGTATGAATGTGGTATACATTCATAGAAGAACACGGGCCTAGTTTGGCGCCGGTTCCTCAATTATTCCACAAAAATATCAAAATGACAATTCACAGCAGCCCAGCAGAGGCGACGAAGGAAGAATACAAGACGATCAGCGAAAAACTAGACAAAGTGAACTTAGACGACACAGCGAACCGTTCGCTGGATGAAGAGACCGAGACCCCACACAAGGTGCCACAGGGCATCGTTGACTTTGACCTGGAGAACTGGAATGACCCATTCCAAGTTTCACACTATGCTATGGATATATTCAATTACTTGAAAGGGAGAGAGGTAGGTATTTGTATTATTAGATTGATTTGATCTGACAGTAAGTTGTTTTCTTACTTGATTGACACAATTTCTATCTTATTGAATGTGAAATCCATCGTCAGTCACGAAACTGAGCCAGTTGAAGGAACTAACAAAAACTAAACATGTTCTTTTTAGCTTTAGCTTTGCCATAGAAACTTTCGCCACAGCCAGGAGCCTTATTCTTGAAACAGGACTTTACGATTTATAAATCGTAAGATGTAATGGTAATTATCATACCAGATAAAAGAATAATTAAAAGAACTGTTTCTAGGAATATGGCATACATGTTGTTTGATAGACTGACCGTCGCGTCGGCGCGAGTAACCAGCGCTGGCTGTATTTCTAGTTAGTATTTTATGGTCTGATCTGAGATGGTACCACACCATCTCAGACTGATCCTGTTAAACTGATCACTCTCCTGTCATCATTTCCTTGGCAACAGTGGTCCACCTGTGATTGGAAAAGCTACCGCTACCTCTCAATGCATAAAAAGTAATAAAACAATCTATGAATAAATTCTATCCTACAAGATATAATCATATTAGCGAAAGCAGCTAGCATACCAAAATAAATAGCTTCACTGCTTTAGAGTAAAACACGTCGATTCAATGTATTAGTAGATTTTTTTTCACATCTGTATCATTCGATTTTACAAGTAACATATAAATAATTAAATTTCCAGCGCTTGTTCCCCATCGACGATTACCTAAGCCGGATGAAGGGCATCACGCAGTGGATGCGCGCGCTACTCGTCGACTGGATGGTGGAAGTACAGGAGAGCTTCGAGCTGAACCACGAGACCCTGTACCTGGCCGTGAAGCTAGTGGACCTGTTCCTGACGCGCTCCACGCGGCGGCAGCCCATCGAGCAGCACCTCACCAAGGAGGAGTTGCAGCTGCTTGGCGCCTCTGCACTCTTCATCGCCTCCAAGTTTGACGTTAGTAACGCCTCTGTTTATAAATCCTAACTAATTCATAAATGCGAAGTTGAGTTTGTTTGTTTGTTGCGCTTTCACACCTAAACTGCTGAATAGATTATAATTAATTTTGATAGATGAAGATGGAAGAGAGGCTACTTTTTCTCGCTAATAACAGATAATAATATTTCAATACCATAAATGATATCACAACTTCTAAAAACAGGAAGTTAATTAAACAATTACATATATCTATGTATCCGAAAATTACATACAACGTTGACAGGAGAGACATTGCCCACGACAAAGGAGATTAGCAACCTATGTTTGTATTGGCAGGAGCGCATCCCGCCCCTAGTAGACGATTTCCTGTACATCTGCGATGGTGCGTATTCACTGTCACAACTCCTCAAGATGGAGATGAACATTCTGCGCGTCGTGGACTTCGATCTTGGCGTGCCGCTGTCCTACCGCTTCCTGCGCCGCTACGCGAGAGTGAGTACACAATACTATACCTGATTCAATGACTAAACATTTACTGGTACAGCAATTACCACTATCAAACAGGAAGATAGCAATGTGAGTGTATAATACTTAGCTGGACGATTTTATATATGAACAGAATATGGTACAAATGATGTTATATAAATATTATGGAACAGAATCCTGGCAGAGTTGTAACGTAAATGAAGCTGCAATGGTTATAAGATGGTGAGACTGGAACAGAATGCTTCCTAGCGTATATATTTTATGTGATTAATGTGATGGGAAGAGCAAATACACCAATGCTACGGCAATTTTTAAATGTGTAACTTGTGCAGTGCGCTCGCGTGTCGATGCCCACGCTGACGTTGGCGCGCTTCGTGCTGGAGCAGTGCCTCCTGGAATACACGCTGCTGCAGCACTCCGACAGCAAGATGGCGGCCGCAGCGCTCTACCTCGCGCTGCGCATGAAGGCGGTAATGCGCTGGACCCCCACCCTGCAGTACTACACAGGTGCGTGAGTACTGAGTTACTGAGTAGGTCCACGACGCATCATCACATGTCACCACAGGTCCATAGAACCGTTGACTGACTTGATCCGTGATCTTAATCAGTGTGCGTCGTCTTTCTGCATGTTTTAACGCGTTGCAGAACAGAACAAAACGGTACAGAAGGTCCCGTGCCTTTTGTACCTATTAGTACACAAGTGCACTCTCCCTCGCATATGAATACAGAGTATTGCATTCTGACACAAGATGGCGGCCGTTTCCCGCCGTCGCCCGTTTCCCGCCGTCGCCCGTAATATTTATGTCACAGAACAGCTTTATCATTTCATACCAATGTGTATACTGTACACTGAGCATTCCAATTTCAAGAATCCAAGAAGTCTGGCGATCCAGCTCATTGCATGCACTTTTTTTTTACTGGTCTCCGTATATTGTGTAACTTATAGAATCTTTCTAGTACTAATTTAAATAGCGCTATTGTTATACATTGCATATTTGTCGAAGCTTATTTCTGGAAAAAAAAAACCACCTACAATAATAGTTTTCTCTATATTCCAGGTTATTCACTGGAGGAAATCCTCCCAGTCGCGTTGGCGCAAAACGCAGTTCTACACAAGAAGCCGAAATCCGCAATCAGCACCGTCCGCAACAAGTATTCTCACACAATATTCTTCGAAGTGGCCAAAGTGCCACTGCTCGCCGACAGTGCGCTAACCAGCTGAGGCCTCCACCCCTGCTCACGATCCTACTGTACTGTAAATACTGAGGCTACACTCACGAGATCGCCTACGCTCTAAACTCAGTGTGACTCGATTCTATTGGCGCAAAGCAAAGCTAAAACTTACGGTAGTTTTCATTGTAGTTATATTTTTCACGCAGAAGAGACCACTTTTGGTGCTGTAAAATCCGATTTAGTTTAGTCTTGCGCCAACTGAATAGATGTTTGTTTTATTTATTGTTGATTTATAAATTTTACTAGTGTATCATATTTCGTTTTGAAAATTAATTGCACAGCCTGATAATTTTTTTTTTCTATAGCTGATAGCGTTAGAGTCGAACTCGTCTCTGTACCCTGAAGTGATCTAATACTTGTTGTGTTGTTTATTGACTTGTGTTGTGTTGTAGGCAAATTTGTAAATTTGGCTTTGGAATTGACGAAATACGATCATAGTATTATATATTACGATTTCTGTATCACCAGTTTTGCAAACAACTCAAATAAGCTGCGTAAAAATGTTTACATTTTTTCCTGCGCTAAAGAAATTGTCTCTCACATTCAATTCCTTGGCAACTAAGTTCATCATTATTTTTTCTCCCCATTTTAATTTAAATGCATTGTAAGGTTTAATCTTATTTCAAAGAAGTAAGTTTTTAATTTTACTTAACATGGAATGCATAGAAGCTAGTGTGAAATTATTCTCCTTAGAATGCTACCACTGGCTAGTAATTAAAAAATTTGTTATTAGGTTATGTATAATGTAATATTGTAGCAAAATCAATGCCCTGCCATTATAAGAACTTATTGATTCTAAAGATACCTTAGAATTATTTTGTAAATGTAAAGTAGCTACTGACAAGTATCAACATCGAAATTAGCCCTAGATTTAAATATTTATAGATAATTGAACCCAAATAAATTTTAAGTTCTTATATATTAACATAACACTGTTATTAGACCACCGTTTACCTCTCGATAATACTAATTTTGGTAAGACTGAGCTTTTGATGAAAGTTTTCTGGTATCTCAGATATTTTTATATTGTGCCATAGAGATGGCAACATTCGAAAAGACTACAGGACTGTGTTCCTACGGAAATGTGACTTATATTTATGACTTGAATTGTTAATATTTTCAGTAGAAATAAACCAATATCGCAATATTTAACCTCCATAGAATTTGTACCAAAAATCGTTATCCATTACAATATGTATTGTTTTCGCTTCTTGTTTGTGCTGCGCTGTTTATGCTATTTAGGTTTTAATCTACTTAGGCGTGATACACACGTGCTCTAGACCATACGCCCGACTTTGCCGCAGTAACCCCTTCTGTTCCCACTGCAGGGAGAGTGCAAGCGAGAGAGAATGGGAGTTCGCATGAGTTCAATCCAGATTAGTAGAAGTCTCATGTCCACGAATTTGCCTCACGATCTATTCTTTCGTCGTTTTGAGAACCGTGGTTAGCTCACATAAATTTATCAAGTCAAAGTCATCATGGATGTGGATCAGCGACCTTCGGATTTAAAGTACCCGTACCGCTTGGCCACCATCCGCTTCACTTGTACTTGACTGGAGCTACAAGTGGTTGCTCAAATGCAATGCCCTATGTTGGCGGCTGGGTGCCTTACCGCGCTTCTAAAAGTGAGGTAAGAGCGTCGGGTAAAATAGACGTAATGATCATCTGAACGATCCTTCTAGATTAAGAACATTCCAAGTGCATTTACTTACCTGTCTAGTGTAATGTAGGCCGGCTATAAAAATGCTGCATTTAGTGTAATTGTAGGAACTCTTGTAATTTTGTTATGATTATTGTAAATTTTATAATTTTAAATTCACTGCAACTAGCACATCTAGTTAAGTAAGCAATATTAAGCGTACATTTACATTTGTACCTCAAAAATGTTTATGTAAATGTTATTATGCTAGTTGCATACTTTTATATAAGTTATTTTTTATATAAAAATAAGATCTTTAGACCTAGTTACGAATAACTAGCAGGTTTAGTGATTTATCGACGATGTTAGCATTATTTTAAATTTAGTTGGGGATTTGTCAATCCTACATGACGCTTAATCATTTTTAATTGAAATGTCTACTGCTGCGGTTCATAATGTAAGTGAGCGGAGACGTTGCTTCTACTGTAATGATTGTGGTACAGTCAGTGACAAAAGTGGCCGTTCCCTGTATAACTCGGCGAAGTATTCGCGAGTGTAAGTAATCAAGTGGTCGGATATTTTTGTGGCTGACTGCACGCCCGACGGACGCCGGACCGTGACGCTTTTATACATATATGTACTCTGGCATAGTTTGCTATTACTCTTTTAAATGTAATTATTATTAATGGATTTTGTAATGTTTTAATATAATTAATTTACATAGTAATTATTGCGAGATTATTCCCATCATTTGTCATGTTTTGTAATTTATCACATTTTAAAGAGTACAAAATATTGGAATATTATAATAATGTTGTTCATTTAATGATAAGTTTTAGAATAATTTCACTTGGAAAACTGTTTTATTTTTCTTAATAATTTAGATTCTTGTAAAACACTGACTTGTAAATAAAAGTGATTTTGGTTTGGTACCTGGATGTTTTAAATCAACCACGAAAATATTTGGACTCTGACCTGTTTTATGCTGTTAGCATACTAAATTCCTATTCCATGGTGCCGTTCATAGTAATGTTTCTTTCAATGACAGAGTTTCTTATATCGACTGCTTTATTTTTGTTTCGCGCTGTCTTCGCCAATGCCGTGAAATAAGGGGTTTTTAAAACAGTTAATCTCCTAAATCATTACTTAATATGGTCAATACATTTTATAGGACTTGTTAATATTGATGGAGTCAGACCGTTCCTGCATTAAAAAAATAAACACATTTTTATTATCATTAGTAATATAAATGATAATATAAATTTCGACGGCTCTGTAGGTGAAGTAGTAGCCGTGCCTTTGAAGAGGGGCCACGGATTCGATTCCCGGCCGGGGTAGTGATGAGCGTAAAGTTAGTGCTCGGGTCTTGGTCTTTTCTGTGTTTGTGGATGCCACCTTCAACACGGGAATTCTAGTGAAGTGGTAAGAATGTCTAAAAGAATATAGAAAAAAAAAAAACAATTTGTAACCTGCACATAGTGATAAATTTGTAAATGAGGATTACTTTAGATATTTAAATTCTTTACGAATTTAATTTAGTTTTTTCACTCTGAATAATCATTTGTGTGAATACATTTATTTGACGTGTGTAAAGGTACTGTATTTATCAATAATCTGGTTCCTATAGTGCAAACCATTCTTGTTTTGGGCTGAAATTACTGATATGTAAAATGTCCAATATCAATATTTTATTACGTAAATGTGTAGGTAACGAGACAGTTGCCTATTACCTACATAAATGTTTTTACTCTAGATCAGAGGTTCCCAAACATTTTTTCACATAGACCACTTTTAAAATTCAGCTGGTTCCGGTGGATCCCCTTCAGCTACATTTCTACTATATTCCTAAAACTCGAACAAAAAATGTGAATATTAGATCTAAGGAAATTTGCGTTGCGGCTGAGTTACGAATTGTAAACCTGTATTTTTTTTGTCACGCTAACGTAGACTCCTGTCGAGTCTCCCGTGGACCCCTGGGGGTCCACCTGGACCACTTTGGGGACCAACTTGTCCATTTCAGGTATACTGTCTTCATTTTACGATAATAATCGGAACGTGGGACAACTGGGATTAAGAATCTTATTCTAGGCCTGATTTCATACTACACTAAACTCACTTGAGTTTATTGTAATATGTTTATTGATTCCCACGTTCCGGTTGCACCGGAAGTCGGACAGACGAGACAAAACGCGTGAATTTCATTGGTCACCTCGATCGTAGAGAATCCCCAGGGACATCGTACGAATCCGTGTTACGTAATCTACAAATAAAACGACGTTTCATCCGTGTTGTGATTTAATCACATTTCAAAACAATTTGTTTTCCACTAGTCACGAAACAAGACTCGCTGACTGTTTGTTACACGATATAAAAATTACAAAACATACGAATTAGTATAGTTTGATGGGCTAAACACGCTAGGTATAATCACAGACCGGCTTCGGTGTCGACGATGAAGCTACACTTGATAATAGATAAAAACGCTTTGGTCGGTAGTGGTACATCGAAAACAGCTTATATTCATTATCGTGCTACTTCAGAAATATTGTGAGGTATCTTTCACTCCTCGTTAACATGCCGCTGCCACATCTACATACACACCATCTGTGTATGTAGATTCCAAAAATAGATAATAAATAGAAAGTTGTAGCTCATCTGTCTTGCCTGAAGCCGAGTCGCATCGATTACTATACTATACCTACATAGAACGATGCATATAGCACAAAATACATACAAATGCAATACTAGTCACTTTATGAGGTAATCGTACAATTTAATAATGAGGTTACGCTTATTGTTACCTATCACAATTTTTTTTCAGATATCGGCGCAATACTCGCCGTTAGCGTATTATAATTAAAACAATTCATTAATTCGTGTAACCGAATGGATTAAACGTGTTTCTAAAAAACATGGAAGCATATCATCTAAAACTATCGTTCAAAGGCAACTGACCGATGCGTGTCAGTCAATAATATTGCAAGAAACTATTTAGTTTCGTAACTTATTTCTAATTCGGCGGATAATCATTCGCATTAGAACACCTACGATTGGTTCATTCACTTAACACAATATACAAAATACCAGTCCGTTAACGGTGCTGAACTGAGACAGCCACAGATAGGAACTGCTTAGAGCTACGCTGCCTCCTAGCTGATATGCTCTCGCGATCATTGTCACAAGACTAAACAATAATGCGTGTTATTAGTTATTCTTACGCTGACATTTGGCGCCGCGCTGCTAATTTGTCGTATTCATAGCTAGCCTATGAATGAACAGAATCACACATTAGCGACGTTCCACGAGCCTCGATGGTCCTCACCAAGCTCCTGTCTGTGACCGGACTTATTGCTTTCCATTACATCTTTACCACGGTAGCGTGCCAACAGCGCACAATGCTCCTTCTATTTCGTACATATTGAATAAAAAACTATTATTTATAGGATAATGGAACCAAAATTACAATCTCGCACACAAATCATATCGCGTAAACACGCAAAAATTATGGCTACCGTCATAAATCTAATTACAATAATATGTACAATACTGCGCTTCTTACAAACGCGTCTATATTTACAGATTTGGATACTTTGGCTGTTCATAGGGCGATGGCATCGCATTCGTTCCTAAACCTTTTCATCAAGATACTATTCAAACTATCGTAATGATATTGCAATCAAAAGTTGAAATTCGAGATACTTTGAACATCGCCAGCTGTAGCGATAGTAAATCACTAAAGTAAGATTATTTGTCGATACATTTTAGGAGATTATAAGTTAGATATAAATAGGAACAAACACAATACACCCTATATTTCATAGTAACGAGAGGGCTGCGAAGTCCTCACTAATTATAGCTAAGAACCAATACAGGAACTTTGAGTTGTAATTTTAAGCGTAATTACGAAACCTCATTCGAAAGCTGAATAAATACGGTGCATATGTGCACGGCGTCTACTCTACGGATATTACGCGTGTCAGAACCTTCCCGGAAAGGATCATCCCACCAAAAGTTGTGACTAGTCGAGTCAGATTGGTCCCGGACTGGGGGCCTTTACAAACTGATAATCCGAATTGTGGGACTAGATAAGGTATAGATTTAGATATAGCAAGGTATAAATGCTAAACTTAATATCGTGCGCACAAGTCTTGATACCTATATTATTGCACAGTGTGGCGGAACCAGTCAAAGTCAGGAGTTTCTAACTACTCAGCAATGCTCCATTTTGGGTGTATTACATCATTCCAGTTGGAATCGAAAATTGAGTGCACAGTTATGTTCAGTACTTAAAACCACAGCATTGCTCTCCATTGGGCAAGAGTTCATACTCATTATAAACAAATACAAAACTGCTATAAACATAAAAAAAATGTCTTCCCGTGAGCCATCCTTTCGGGATCAATTCCAAACAACGGTTCAGATAAAATTACAAATCAAAACCCATCCGGATGTAATATTAGCTGGGGTTCGGGGACTTGTGGTTCTCCTGGGGTTCGTGGGGGGACTCCATGGGCTGGGCCCGGGGTGAGACCGGCCGGAAGGTGCACTCCAGGGAGTCGGAGTCCGGGGTCCCCGGGGTAGAGGGGGTCAGCCTGTCGGACGTGCACATCCGCTTGGAGAGCGGGGAGTCCGCCTCGTCGCAGCGCCGCTTGCCGCCGAGGAAGGTGGGCCTGCTGACCGGGCTGAAGCTCGACGCCCGTATGGCGATGGGGGATAAACTCCGCCGCGTTGTGTACTTTCTCGTCGGTGACGGTGACACTACTGGTGAAAACCTGGAAAGGATAATAGTTCCCGTTGAGGCATCCCTAGATTTATATTACAAAAGGTCAATGGATCTTTTAAGGGCAACTGTGTACGTTTCTATAATAACGTTCCGGAAAGTGCTACCAAGCTGCCGATCTGGAGATTTAAGTACCATTACTTATTACAAGCGCATGAGATACATCCTATTGAATACCTTACCTTATATTGAAGTACAGTCGTATCACGTTGCGCCCATATCTCCACGTGATGGGCGCAACGTGATAAGACTTTCCTTCAGTACGAGGACCGGAGTCGTATCGCTGATGTCTATGGGCAGTAACCACTTAACATCAGGTGTCTGCCAGTTAATCATATAAAAAGTAAAATATGGGGTGAGGCTGTAACGTGGACACGGCCGAAAAAAAATCCCGAGCAAAGCGATGCGTCACAGTCCTCACTCAACGTCACAAATTCTTTGATACTTTAACTATCGGGTGGGTGGTGTGATTAAATTTTGGATCAAGTGATGTAACAGCTAAAAACTGTATTCGTAACCCTGATTTTCCTATCATCAGTTTTCTGAAATGCTTCCCACATTGGAAGCGAAAATAAAGACGTATTCACGCAAAAACAAAAACCTAATATTGAACGGTGGGCGTGGTGCTTACCTGGGTATCCTTGTGGGCGAGTTGGCGGGGCCACCCAGCAGCGTGAGGTCCTCGCAGGACTGCCCCATCTGCATGGCGGAGTGGACCTCCCTCTCGTGTGCCACTTCCCTCGTATTGCTGACGTCTGCGCACTCCTCGAGCCGCAGCTGGTTCACGCGGGGCGCCATCCGAGGACCCCAAGAGTTCTGGAGTTAGCATCCATTTATGTTAGCTACGACTATATTATAATTTTCACTTGTGACATTAGTTACAAAGTGCAGATAGTAAATGTGTAGATTTTCGTTTTTACCCAAGTCTACACTATTGTAATAAAGAGAAAAGATTTTATGTGTATGTTTGTTTGTAATTAATCTCAAAAACTACAGGACCGATTTTTTTCACCTAAAGGTATTATATTTTCAGCTACATTAGCAGCAAGTAACATGTCTATATTTTATTTTCAGACGAAAAATAGAGATCTCTACGAAAATTGCAATAATGTAATCTTAGGTATCAAAAATTTGTCCATTGTCGGATCTTTTTAATGAAAAGTAAGAAAAATGCCGCGATGTGGGTGAACAACCTTACTCTTATTAATTCCCTACACATTTTATCTCTAAGCCGTGGAAATTAACTACGTTTCACGATAAAATGACAATTCTAAATCGCACCCGTACGAAGACGGGGCGGTTCGTTGATTAATTGATAAAAATACTCTAAAATGCAATATGCAACACGTAGGTAAATGTCATGACCGGATGCCACGCTATAAAAACTGATTTACCTACTATTTCTAATTACGGCTCAGTGACGTTTGCACGCGCAATGTATTTGAGAAGTGTGCACAAACAACATTTGCCGTCAGCATAAAATTATATACATTCGGCTCGATGTACTGTATGGGATATCTCCCAAGCTTAGTTTAGAGACAAGTTCTGTAACCAGTCAGCACAGCATATCAAGCACAGGTTACCCCTGTCCATAACAACAACAATACTACATAGATCCTCCGACCCAAGTGACATCCCGTTGCGTCCATCACCCGAGACGGGAATGTTACGTCTTATGAACTTGTGATTTCATCGGCGCCCACACACTTCCACCGGCACAGCAATACACTCGTATTGCTGTATTCCGCATCACTGATGGCGGCAGATGACCAGGTGTGGAGGCAGTACTTGTCCGGCAGATCAGATCATCAGTTTTCTGAATAGCTTCCCACTATGGAAGCAAATTAAAAGACGCATTCACGTCAAAATCTATAGCTAAGTCACAGAGCATAATTGTAATAGTGAGTGAACTCACGGTGATGTTCCCTGGCGGCGTGAGGGGGCTGAAGCTGCCGCTGTACCGCCGCGTGCGCGACGGGTTGTTCGTGAACATGCTGAAGAATGAATTCCTGAAATGACAATAAGCATATTCATAAAATATTATGGCGTATTGGGTATTCACATTTTATTTTTTTAGTAACACTTTATAAAATCGATTTGTTTTTCTAATTAAGAGAAAGATAATTGTTAAACTATCTGTTCCCCCGAGTCCCTTCGTCCTCGTGGAATTTTGTTTTTTTTTTGCGCGGATCTTTTTTTATTTTATCTAAAAGAAAAAGTTATTTCTTATAATACCAGCTATCTGCCAGTGAACGTCCCCTCTAATTCGGTCCAGCAATTTCAGAGATTAGCCGAAACACACAGAGACTATATATACTTTCAAATATGTTTAGTAAAAGCTGTTTTCATGTAACCTCTGTTTGTATGAATTGTATGCTTAAGTATAAGATGGCATATAATAAAAGCGTAGAACAAAAAAATCAGTACCAACATTTGTTTTTTGTGATCTACATAATCTGGGATCTAGATAACTGAATAGTATTTTTTCTTTAAGTAAGTACAAATTGGATTGTTTTCGGACTGTACTTCAGGAGTAAGGGTAAAAAATCAATCCTCTATGGTTCAATCATTTTATAAAAATAATTTTTATGCGATCAAAGAGACATAACAAATGCAGGCCTACTTGGTGTTAAGTGGTGAAGTATCTCAAGAAAAGAGGGATGACTCAAATCACATAGCGCTGCGCCTGTCACTGAGAGACGGGGATGGAATTGCACCGGCACCTACACCCTTCCAGCAGAACACAGTAAATCAGTGCTTAGCAAAAGAGTCCACAGTATCTCCTGGTACTTGGGTTTCTCCATCCATATTACTTAGGGGGTATATGTTGTGGATATTGTGGTACCCTAGTGTGTGCTCAGCTATAGAGGCGAGCAACATGGATGCTTCATCACCATTATTCAATCTTTTTTAAATTTAATGTGGTTATAAATCTATAAATTTCCCATGAAAATGTCATACGTAACAAGCAGTATATGTAATCCATTTATTAAACAAACATGCAGAGCAGATCAGGAAAACAATAATATAATAGGACTCATGTTGTCTATTGATATAACAAAATCAAATGTTTTGTCATCAAAAGCAGAATGTTGATTTTCATACTAACTACATGTTATCATTCCTCCAAAATATAGGTATGTTTCTACTGCATATTCCTTGGCAATTAAAATTAAATCAATAAAAATTGATTGAATTTAAATCAAATCTACCAAATATGTGTAAAATCTGCTATACAAATTGAAGGCTGAGCACATTTTATGGCAGAATCGCACATTTTAGAAATTACATGTGTAAGATAAGTATGTCATGCATGAATTTGCTGAGCCAAGCATTCGTTCAATCACATGTGTTTAAGTAATTGTGTAACAAACAATAAGTGTGTTGTGTGATTAAATAAATAAATAAAAAAAAGCAAGCAGCATCATAAAAGGCCCCATTTCATTGTGACATTACTATAGGCACTTTTTTATTTTCCATTGTGTTACAGCAGTAACACTTATAAGTGTTTAATTAACACTTAAATTTTAGATAATAAGACATCTAAAATATAAATATTTTCGATTGAGTATAACAATACATACTAACAGCACAGTAATTGAAAAATCATAGAAATATGAGGCAAGTTTTATATTTGACAGCACTTCTATTATATCTGCGAGTGACACATTGTATAATATCAAGGTATTTTATCAGAGCAAAAGTTATCATTTAAAAATATGTATTTTTGTATGTACTCACTGATACCACTGAAAACAATCTATGTTTTCTTCGTAACAAAATGATAATTCATACTGGAAGTTGGCACTTGATAAAAGGCATTACTTGAAACTGAAATTATATTGGCCATGACTTTGAATTAGATGTGTAATTTGATCCACTGGTAGAAATTTCCTTTCAAGCTAAATGTATAAATGTTAGTAGAATAAATGATTAGACAGGCACCTGACACACAAACTCACAGATATACTGGTCCACCAACACTACACATTATCAAGTATTGAAACATGACACTGGAAACGAAAAGCATGCATGCTTCCAAAACATTCTCCTGTAGTGCATGCTATGTCATTTTGCGGTACAGAATCGGCACTAAATACGGGCACAGCACCCACTGTCGACCTCACCAGCTGTCAAAAATAGGCAAGCAGCTTAGCAACGACTTTTATTGGATACCGTAGGAGGCGCGGCCAAACATCACACACTACCTGGGCGCGGCGTTCGTCGTGGGCGATGTCAACGACGTGCACACCTCATTGATTAAAGGTGCGCTGCTGGACCTCTTCAATAAGTTAGGAGCATCAACATCCATTATCTTGGAGCCACCATTCGTTCACTGACGTGCTATAGTTATATGCATCGGGTTCGCCGACACGATTAGCCTTCCAAAGTTTATGTAACACTGTAAGTGCACTTGCATACGAACTATCGAAGAACTCACACTACTGTTACGACTGCATCAATGTTATATAGTGCGCGTAAATTAAAGCTAATTACAAAATAAAACTAAAATTGTCTACACGAAAAGCTAAAATTGTAGCTAAAAGCTGACCTGTCAAATCGCCGAACGAAGATGCGTTCGATAAAACATAGCAAATAATTTATATTTTTTTTAAATAATACCTGACTAAACGCATGTACCTACTATGTACTGTGAAAGTCATAATTATTCATTTTCAAAGTAAATGTTTATTAAATGGAGTATATAATGCGAAGAATTAACTACAAGATTTTCTGTTTATTATATTTTATGAACACACTTATTTTGAATCTGTTGTTACAAACTTATGCGTTTCATTCGACACAAAACGTTTACTTTCCTGAATTCCTGTCTTTATTCTTTTTTATGACTTTATTCTATGCAATGCACTTATGTAACTAGTCTTCAAATATTTTAATGAATTTTCGATTGTACATAAACCATCAATTCACAACCAAAAAATAAGTGATCTAAATTATAGCGACTACATCGCTGACTGTTCGTATCGGAACGACAGGCCTTTAGGGTTCTGTAATGAAATGGCAAACGGAAAACTTTTTCGCTATATCTTTGCCAAACCCAACTGTAATTTAGTCAAAAACACATGGATCTTTCTGATAATATTAATGTTGTCACGGAAATCCATCTTCAATAATCTGTTAATGCTGATATTTTGGATAAAGAACAAATAGCCAAAGAAAAGAAAAATCTGAACATCGAAAAAAAAACATAAAATTTTAGATGATTCTTTAGTTCTAGATGATTTAATATTGATAAATTCCACCCAGACGCCATCTCCTATTAAAATATTATAATTGGTATGAAATAGCTAAAAATAGGGATGCTTCGAAAGAGGGAAAGGATGCCTTTGCCCTGCAGTGGGAAATATCAAGCTTAAATATAATATTGATATTGGATTTTGGAAAACGGTGTCCAGCAGATGGAGTAAAAATATGGTAGATCTGATGTAATTACGGTGCATATGACAACGCTGGTTGGCCTAGAGGACGTGTTCAGTTATATCGCTAGGTCAGATGATCGTATTGTGGAGGTCATGCTCAAGGGTTCCCGTTACCCTTGCAAAAAGGCACTCCGAATGAACACTGGGGAATTTTAGTGTGTAGGCCTCCAGCATTGCATTATACAACATGCAAGGCTGGAGGTGAGTCACACGTAACCCCACGCTCCTCTAAGGCGTGAGATAAGCAAAGAATATATTTGCGAAAAAAAAAAAATGTGTTGGGCGACGCAACTGAACGTAACCTTGTAGATTATTTATTTGTAATGAAATAACTTTTTTCCGTTTTCATAATACAGAACTTCCAGACAATGTTTATTAGAAGAAGGTAATAATAGAAAAGTATCCCGTATTATAAAAGATCAGAACACAATTAATAAAGAATGATATTCTAATTTTTTTCCTATAATTTCAGCGCAGCTGTGAAATATTTTATTGCGGCTTATGTAGGCGCTGCAATTTACTGCGAATGGTTTGTGTATTTTGTGCAGCCGGTGTTTTGGCCAACACTTAAGTGTCAACATGAAGAAACATGTACAAAGATATTGTTTATCGCCGATCCTCAAATTGAAGGAGAATTGGCGGTGGCGCCTCCTTTGAACTATCTCTTCAGTTGGGATAGTGACCGGTGAGTGCCCGCTATATTAACTTAAAAAAAGCAGTTGTATAAACAACAAGTGTCCGACTGAGTGTCCTTTCTACTCCACTGTAGGGACGAAGGAAGGTTCTGTAAGGGACGCTAGTAAAGGGCCAACAACATTTTTTCATCTGTGCTTCACTCTTTGCACAAATTGCACTAGGGCGGCTAATATAGTCAAAGTTAAGTTACTTTAATACCTTGTATTAGTATTCTTAAAAAATTCTGGGAAGGTCACTACTTTTTAAATAATTGATCAAGATCTTATCTTTTTACCTATTATTTCAGTTTGATACTAGTAAGCAACTTAAAAATATTATTATTTGTGAGTAAAGTCAAGTCAGAATTTGAATTAAAGTAAAGTCATTATATATATTATACAACCCTGTTCAATATACAAATATCAGAAATTGAATATTATAGTAATACCTGGTGAACTTTGTACTGCCCAAAATTCCTAAGTGGCAAATCCCCTACAAAATCACCAATTTCTATTTGTTTGATCTCTGGGCCAAACCTATGGGTTTTCCGTATTGTGATAAAATAAGAACTGGGGAAGTATTGAGGCAAACAAAACAAAAAATAAAAAAAATCAAGAAGGTAAAATCAAGTAATCCATTTTCGTATTGAACGACTTGATGAGATTAATTATAAGCCACATAAATTCAGTTTGATGTAACTACTAATTGATTTGCTGTTGATGGATAACCTGAGGGTTTCAGTTATTTCTATAAATAATTCTTTCAGCTTCTTAAGGTCCACATTTTCTGTAGCTGTTGGTTACTTCAAGCCAAACGTGCTGGTGTACATGGGTGATCTAATGGACGAAGGATCAGTGGCCTCCATACCCCAGTTCCACAAATATGCCAAGAGACTGTTCCATATATTTGAAGTTGATTACCCTGTTGTGGTAAGTCTTAATGATAATGGTGTAAATTATAGATACAAATTCTTCAACCTATTGAACCTTTTCACCTTTTTGATTGGATAGGATCCGAAACTTAGCAGTAAGTCAAACATATTGATAAGTTTGTTGTTTAGGTACCTTCGAGAGTAGTAGACATTGACTTTCCTAGTTATTTTTTTATATTTAGAAAGCAATTAATATTTTTATTCTAACTTTATCAAATAAATGAATTTCCATGCCATTTGTGGCTCCGTAGTTGTTTCGCACAACCCGGCAGTCACTCGAGGGATTCTGAGGGCCCTCATCTACGGACGCGAGCAACATGGGCTCGCAAATGCATGCACAGGCTGGTAATATTTTAGAAAAATCCTTGATCTTTCTTTCAGCAAGTCTGGTTACCAGGCGACAACGACATAGGAGGTGAGAACGAGCCGATAAAGAGAGACAAAATAGCGGAGTTTGAGAAGATATTCAATCAGGCGTCCGTGATCACCCATCGGAACGTGTCCTTCTACAAAGTGAACGGAATCACCCACGAGTACCCGAAACGGTCGGACGGCGACGGGGACTATAAGATAGTAGTGTCCCACTACCCTGTCACCATCAGGCATGTGTTTGGGCATCAGGTAAGCGTACACGGTGGTTTAGTTGGTAGTAGCTCTGCCTTCGAAGCGAGGGGTCCCGGGTTCGATTCCCGACCGGGGCACACTTTTTGTGGTTAGCATGAAGTTTGTTCTCGGGTCTTGGGTGTTAATCTTGTGTTTCTGTGTTTATCCATGCCATCTGCGACACAGGGAATCCTAGTGCAGGAGTATGTGTGTATTAACGTTTATTTATGTATTACCTTTGTGTAATTGTGGTTTAATCCATTAGTTACTATGAAATACGTAACATGATGTGACTTACGCCAATGAGAAAATATATACTAATGATCAAATCAATTGAGTGATAAACATCTGTATATATCACAGGTAAACAACGAGATCCATCCAAACATCTACTTCTGCGCTCACGAGCACGAGTCCAAATACATAAAGCAGGACAAATACTTGGGGCACCGCGAGACGCACTGGATGAAGGACAAGCAAGTCCTCAGCGCGGGAGCCGGCGCCGGCGGGGCGGTGCTCGAGGTGTACGTGCCCACGTGCTCCTACCGCATGGGCACCGGCGCCATCGGGTACGGAGCTGCTGTTTTAGGTAACTATCGGAGACCATCTCAAAACACCTAGAATTGTAGGAAAACAAACTTTTTTTTGTTAGACTACCCTCAGTATAAAGTTAAAATAACTCGAAACGGCTTATTTGGACGGTCCAAATACGGATCATCTTAAGCTGGTGTGTGTACGTTAAAGTACACACACCAGCTATGTAGCGTAATAATGGACGCCTATTGTCAAAGTCAGACAAAAAAGGATTTAGATATTGCCAAATCTCAATATTTCTTGAACGTAAATTCGGATAAAAAGTTATTTTTAGAACTATTTACTTATATATATGTATTTCTGCATCGCAATCGAACTATGTCGCGGGCACGACTAGTGAGGTATAAAATAATTTGAGTCCATATTTGTCTGATACCGCGCGCTAGCTTTGTATACTGAGTCAGTAGTTTTACGACGATGCGCCAAATCTTCGATTTTGGATTCAGGCGTTGTATTAATAAAGGAACATTTTTGACCTCAAATTTGTTGTAATAAACAATGCGAATGCACTACTGCTTGGCGGCAGAAATTATACTTAAAATCATATTACATTAGTCAAATGAAAAAAATATTTTCTGTGTTTCAGACCACACCACCAATGAGCTGAAGTATGCCGTCTTCTGGTCACCGCAAAGGTTTCCTTATCTATATTTTTACTTGTCCATTTTGATAATTGCATCTATATATAGCCTGGTGTTCTGTGCCGCTAAACTGTTGAATAGGCAAACCAACTCTTGGAGCGCCGATAAAGTTCCCCTTTTGACCTAACATACCTTGGGTATCTGCCTTTTTTACTCACAGCCAGTTCCTTCATTTAATTAATAAATGTGGGTAGCACACGGCACCATGGAAATATTCATATTTTATACACAAAGTGTTGCTATTATGATTACCTGTTAGTTGATTATAGAAACTGTTTTCTCTGTTTTATGTTTATAGTGTTATCAAATAAGCTGGGATTAACGCTCACTTGGTCTTTGAGGGTCTATTGAAACAATGCATTTCAAAAATGATTTCTTATCAAGACTATACCGATGATTTTACGACGAATTCTATTTAATTGTATTAATTGTTATTTAGACAAATATTTATAGAAATATTTTGGGATTGCTGATATTTTTATGTCAACATTATTAGGAATTGATAAGTCGATAAGTGGTTATCAAAATATTCATAATGAAAATTTTATATTTTAGATCTAAAAGCATTTAATTTTATTCATATACATACATCTATAGTTATTATCAAAAACATATTACGTACCTAACTCTTGTTATCCAGTGTACGATTTGTCATTATACCTACCTCATTTATATTTGTAATTCTTTAATTAAATATCATTTTAACTGGCTTACTAAAATCGGCTGTATTTTTTAATTTTATGGGTTTCATTAATGTTAAGTTGTTTTTATTGTATTACGTAAAATGCTAGCGTAGTGGTATGATAGTTAAATAGATAGGATACACTTTATTGTACACCTCAAAGTAAAGAGAAACAATATAAATACAGATTATATAAGCTAAACTCAAAATGGAGGTTACAATTGGAGGTCTTATCGCCCATAGCGATCTCCTCCAGACAACCAATGGATGGATTATGAATAGTCTGTTGTAGTAGACTGATTCTTATACTTAACAATAGAAAATCTTGTTGTTGTTATATTTAATATTCTAATGTGCGTGGATTTAACTTGGCTCAAGTGTAATTTAGGTGCTGCCATATTGTAAAACAAAATACACCTCTTTCTTTATCAAAACTTATTTACGTTGTTGCTTACCGATTACGATGATTTAATTAAAAAATGTCGTCAATCTGTGCAGGTTGAAATTTAAGTGCAATATATGGCAGGCGTCTATAGGCGACGGGAGCCGCTTACCATGAGGGGGCCGTTAGCTTGTCTGCTCATTACATTCATATGAATTTTAATAGTTACCAATTAGGATGCCTCTAAAGGCAAATTGAATTTTGTTTGAATGCAGGGAAGTATTTTTAATTACGTTTCTGATTCTTTCAACGAAGTGGGGGTTGCCTTTTTCGTTTCACAATGTGACAACACCTTAAGGTTTCTACGGAGCAATAATGCGCATTGAATAAATTTAAGACTGCACGCGACTTTATAGAGCAAGGCCGAAAAATCTAAAGCAAATATATTTTTCTTACTTTCGGTGAAAATTTTGTTGAACTGACTGCTTAATTTATACGCTTGTGTGCGTGGCATTGACATTAGCTAAGTTTTGACTTCATCATTGAGTGGCTTTTTTTGACATTTTTTCATAAATATTAATTCTATGGATTTGGTAAATAAGAGAGAAAAATATAATACTTAAAATCAAAATTTATTTTACTTATATAACATGATAATTATAGTAAACATTTATCTTGTGCTTTAACCAAAAATATATAAATGAGTCTCATTTAAAAATGCTGCAGTTCATCAGTTCACCAATAGCAGCATGTTTGAAAGCGACTCTTAGTTACTATCAAAATGATTCATTACTCGATGAAAGCCGGCGGGCAACTGAGAGAGCTCAGCGCAGCCAGGTAGCGAGCGCAGGCGCAGCCTATCGGCAACATTGTCTTGCTCAATGTCGCGCTGGTTTTCAGTGCTAACTAAATAACTTTTAAATGCATTATGATAGTACAAATTAAGTGAAATACCTATGTCATATTCACTTATTATGTATAAGAAGAAAACTTAGACAATAAACAGTATCCAATTTTTTTTTTATCATCTACAATGTTGCATTTCCCAAATATAGCTTAATTAGGGCATTGCTACATTTGCTACCTTATATTACTAAATGTATAAGTGATTAATAATAATTAATGACAATACTTTAAAGACTCTCATTGCCACAAAAGTTTAGAGGCTGTGGGTAGATCAGAAATCTACATCTTGTGTACAATAATTATACCAGTGTAAGTAATTGATATTGTAAAGGTTATCTTAATCTAATTATCTCCTTGAATATTATTATGTTAGATTTGCAAGGATTTGCATGTTAAAAATTTTATAAATAATATTGGGACTATAATTATATAGTGACTAGTACATTTTCATAATAATTAAGTATTAAGATATCAATGCGTACCTCTCTTTTTAAACATTCCTTCCTAATTACTAGCTTTATAAACTATATAATATAAGTAAAAAGTACTACACATTCAGAATGGAATTGTATCTTAACTAATAACAATGGAATATTTAAAAAACTTTTGATGTTCTTTTTAACATGTTCAGATTTTACAATAATATTTTTTTGTTACATATCTGTTTTTTATATTGAAAAACCTTCATCGTTCAAATAAATTACGATCCCAAGAGCTACAATCATATAGGCATTTAATAAAGAAAAAGTAAAGAGACTATCGCACAATAAAGTTCTCAGGGAAAGGTTTATAGCGCCCGTCAGCAAGTTGGCCACGAGGAAGTATACCAGCCCATTTGAATTGATATCCTTAATGATCTTTGGTGTCTGAAAAGAACCTTTCTCATTCTGAAAGAACTTCTCAAAGAAATACAAAACAGTGATTACTGTGACTAGAATAGCTTCTATAAAAACACAATATGCAGAGTTAGCTAAAGTCCTAGATGCTGGCCTGAAGTAATTTAATATAAATGTTAATGCCCATAACACAACAGAACCACCAATTAGTTTCAGCTGAACTACATCTACCTTTGTCCCATTAGATAGCTGGAAGTTCAAGCGGGCATGTTTATTCATTAGCTCATCCTTCAAATTTGATGCAAATAAGTACATAGACACATACCCGAGGCTAGAGGATATCCCCTCTCTATTTGCAGACAATATTGACACCCTCGGTACATCCCCAAACACCCAATCTTGAACACCACATAACAGAATAAACTCATGACTTATCAACAAAAGAGTGCTCAGCATGAGAGTATTTGTTGATGAAAAATACAATAAAAATGTTGAGAGAAATTTACAAACAGCTAATGTGTAGAAGAAATTCCAGTGGATTCCATACTCCGTCACATGTTCCTGGTAACCCAGCTGCTTCACTGCTATGTATCGGGCCATGCCCAACAAGCTCAGTATGGTTACAAACTTAAAATTACTTTTATACACTTCCAGCAAGTTGTGTTGATGTAAATCCTTGTGGACAATGCCACTCATCAGTACAAATAGACCTACTCCGGTATCCATCAGGCTGTATCCATATCTCTCTGTCTTGGCTAGTTCTCTTGGGAAATCTTTGAAATCAACTGCAAGTATAGCCAAAACAGTGATCAAGTATGTTAAGCCTCTCATTACTGTTATAGTCTGTATCCTCCTTCCTGTAGCCTTTGCTTTCCTCGTCTTCAGAATGTATGTGAGATAAATATGAGTTTTCACTTCCCAGAGTATCAAGGCGAAAATAATAAGGTTCAGGTGATACATATATTTCGATAACACTGTATGCACCAGTATCAAAGGCAACACAATCGCAACATACTCGAAAATATATTGACACGAAACATTTTTGATCACAATTGCAGAGTAAATGGTACACTGTACGGTGAAAAATATACAAAAAAAGACGTGCCAAGGGGAGGAACCATGATTGTTTTGCATCAGCGATTCATGGTATGTTTTGTATTCGGTAGCGTTCATATCTTCTATATCTAGAATTGCCATGATTGCAGAAATACCGTGCTGGAGACTCTCTATTGGCATTGGAATTGATTCCTCGAGTTTCACTACCGTAAACAGAGCGAAACTCACTCTCTTATTATAAAATTACAAGCAGTCACAGAACGCATAATTTACTGAACAAATAGTGGTTTCTGGTTTATCTTTCGAAGTTGGCTTCTTGTCTTTAGCCACAATAATTCAGACAAAATAACGATTTAAAATTTAATGGATTATGTATCGATCGATTTCAAAACAAACAATATAATGTGACAGTGACAGTGTCGTATAGCCAGCAGGATCTTGTCAAAAATAACCCGAAACAGATAACACACAGTTTGTAGTACATTAAAGGTACTAAAACATGGCAGATGTTGGTTGTGACGACCTATTAGTCCAGGAGCCTGCTGCCATTTTGAGTGCATTAGCTAAAGAAGGCATAGAATCTGTTCTATTGTTTATAAAGTAATGCTTAAATGAAGTAACCATCAGCTGGCGTCATTGATAAACAATTAAATTAAATATTCATTGAAAGGGCTTCGTACATGTAGATACCTTAAAAAAAGATTTTATGATACAAAAAGTTGTCTGTTTGAACTTTATGAATGAATAAATACCTAATTTTGGGAAATTTGCCAATATTCATTTTTATTATGATATCTAGAAATTATAGCTAGGATAACCTATCTTAGAAATGTGTTTCACAAAGTGACATCCTCAAGGCTTTGACTTCCAAACGCCCTGTTTATATCGATCCTACGCGAAATAGTATGAAGGTAAAAAAGCAGGAAAAAATAAATAGTTACTTTTGTTCTATAATTTTATTATCCTTAATCAGTTCTAAGTACCACAAAGACTAGCTTATAACTAATTTGTAACTTAGATTCGATAAAATACTTAAAAAACACTATAAATAAATATTTATTGACGAAAGACAACCCACTTTAATATTAGCACCTTTAAATTGAACTTTTATTGAATTACAGTTCATTGTTGACAGGGAGACTGTGCTGGGGGAAGTATAGAAGACTCCAAACACCTAAATGACAATAATTGGCATCAATTTCACAAGGCCATGTATTACTACTGGGGTTACTTTACCCTGTAATTGAAATATAACCAAGGACCCCTTGTATATTAAGTTGGATATGGACTTATAAAAAGAGCTTAGAAGTCAAATTCGTAGGGGCGCATGGGACGCCTCTGCCCGAGTGGTATGTTAACTTCCTCTGCAGATCGAAAGACTTGGGGCTGCGGTAGCGCTTGCGGCCGCGGGAAGGGGCGTGCTTGGTGCTGCTGGGCAGGCTGGCGACGGTGGGCAGCGTCCTCCTGGAATAAAACGACAAACTTTTAGTTGAGGTACTTAAATAAGGTGTGACTTCCATACATCAGATCTACCCGGTATGGGCACTACAACATGTTGCACCCGTGGATTCCAAGTTTAAAACGTTTCATTATGCTGGTAGGTTTTATTAAAATGCGTATCCTCCTTGATAAACTTTGCACAATGATGCCTGCTCCGAAACAACTACCCGAACCCGGTAGTTGTTTCAGACGTCTGCCTAATGAGCATAAACGTTGTAGGCAACTTTCCAGACCCGATCGTCAAGAAAGGTGTAGCCACTTACAAGACTCCCATAGAATCCTAGTGCCTATTATGTAGTACCTATTTTTTGTTTTTTTTACCTCTTCCTCCTCATCCTCTTGGTCGTATCTGTCGTCCCTGTAGACTTCCTGCGGGTAGTATCTGTCAGAATATTTCAATGACGTATTGGGTTTCTTGTCCACTTCGTCTTGGTTGATGGGCTTGTACAGGTACTCGTTCACGAAGTGGTACTTTGACGACGTCTGGCAGATGTTGTCATGCGTGGGCGGCATGCAGATAAGGTGGACCTGAAAAGTGAAAAATTGTTATATGAAAATGTTGAACTGGTATCAACCACCAGCTTATTCAGCAGAATGTTGAGACGTTTTCATTAGACGCCAACTGGAAGGAAGCACACCCACGAGAGTTTAAAATTGTCCTGGCACTAGTAGAATATTTCGCAGTTGAATTCTTCATCGGTCAGATGCACCGGCCTAGTTGTTCACGCAATTGAAATTGGATTGCTGCAGGATTGCGGAGAAACGGTACTCACCTGGTGGAAAGAGAATCCATCGGGGCAGACCCAGGAGTGCTTTACGTTGTCCTGGCAGTAGTGGAATACTTCGCAGTTCAACTCTTCATCGGCATAGTATCCGGTCTGCTTGTTCACGCAGTTGAACTTGGACTGCTGTAGCAATGTGGACAGGCGGTCGGGTTCCTCCTTCTCCTCTAGTTCTTCTTCTTCTAGCTGCTGCTGGTACTTGATAGGACGCTGGTCCGGCTGGAAAGTAAACAGGATTATGTAAGAAATACATAGCAGACAGGTAACGTACGCGTAGGCACGTATCCTGGATAGCCTGGTGGTAAATGGCGACCCTCGTCCATAACAACAGTAATGCGACTAAGTACCTATATGATTTGCATCTCACACTGAGTTGTATTAATCTTGTTGCGTCCATCAACGGAGACGGGGAAGATACATTTCATGTGCATGTGACTTGCGAATGAGATTGTAATTGATGAACACAGTAGTGAGAGCACTGCTGCTTGGTTGCAGATTCTAGGTGTGATGACAGTAACCCTCCAGACGAACTTGGCACAAGTTCTGTTAAAAGATAACCATCCTTTGTTCTCAAAGGGACAAGACAACGAAAATTTTGAAGGGATCCAAATAGTGAATCGGGATTGCTTACGGCTTAAGTTCAACGGTGGACTGTTACAGTATGACGATTAGGTCATTTAGGTAAGGTAACCTAATCATACTTTATGGTTCAATGTTTCCATTCTTTCACACACTATCACGTAACTATTCTGACTGTACCTATGTAATCGTAGACACAATTATGAGATACCAATTCATTTGTTAGTACTGACACTACATAATTAGTTACTGATTTTTGCTCTGCTGCCGTTGACTTTAATCTGTGACAGATTTTATTCCTATAGAATCTACTACTACTTCTTCCATAGCATTATTTACAGCTGTGATCTACACCAAGAGGTTAATTTTGGAATATAGTCGTTTTCTTAAACTCAAAATTAAGTACCATCTACCAAACCTCCAAACAATGGCACGATGTTATATATCTGATATGCGCTTGCTGTGTATAATAAACATACTCGATCTTCACTCACCTTCCTATGAGGACCTCTAGCGGGTTGTCTCTGTTCCTCAATATATTGCGGTTGTTGGGGTCTGACGGGAGGCACGTACTCCTCTTGTTGATGCTGCAGTTGCTGCTGCTGCTGCTGTTGCTGTTGCTGAGGCCTCTGCTGGTAGCCGGCCAGCTCGGCTAGCGACGGGGTGGGTCGGAAGCCGCTGGGCAAAGTATTGTACGCCGTAGGTGTGTAGGCACGGGGCCTGAGATTCCGTGATTCCTGAAAATAAGGCATTTTAGATTTTCTAGATTTTTCGAAAAGGTTGAGTTACCTATGTATATCTATACTAATATATTAAAGCTGAAGTATTTGTTTGTTTTGTCCTGGTGCGGTGGGGTATATATAATTTTGGTTTTTAGATAATGTTAAATGTCAGATTATCAATTGTTTATGGCAATGTAATGGCATAGCATACCGTCCCTGAAGTAAATTTGATTTTATATTTTGATTATTATAACTGATAAATAAATAAAGTAATAGGGTGATTCCATTATCGCGGGTGCAACATTTTGACGCATGTTAAGTTTCATAATAATAAAACAAAAAATATTTTAAATAAAAATCTTCTTGTAAGTGCTACGTTTCAACAAGTTCACTTTATATTTCGTGAAAAGAATTTTATTGAAATATTTAATATAGTCAGGAATGAGGTTCAAAGTCCTATCGCGGGTGCAACAAAGTTGGCCGAACCTTTCTAGATCATTAAACAAAAACACAAAAGTCTGTTAATTGTGAAACGTTTATTATGTTATGCCTTCGTATTTCGTAAGGCGTTAAACTAACTAAGTAAACAAATATATTTTTTTATAGGAAACAAAAATAAACACAGAATTATTCACTTTTAAAGCAATCGCGGGTGCAACATCAAATTATCGAGGGTGCAACCCGTCTAACTTAAGTGAATACAAACATCAATAAAACTTTTACAGGAATAAAATAAGAGATCAATCAATGTTTATTACTAATCAGAACACTTCTTTATCACTTATATTAATTATTTCTTTTCAAATACGTCAATATTCGCCGAAAATTCTACATAATTAATGTAATTTGAGTGTATCGTACACACGCATACATTATGAGGAGTATCATTGATAGGCAGAATGTGAGCAGGTCTCTCTTTATAAAAAACTGTCTTGACAATAGATGTTTCGGGGTTACTTTCTTTAAAAAGTTCGAAGGCTTCACGAATGCTCATAATCATTGTTCTCTTCTGGATTCGGGACTTCGTTCCAGTATTGGACTTGATTGATTTTACGTCTTTCGTCCCAGGCATTTGTCTACTAATATCGTCCCTATTATAGAAATTACATATCTGTTCCTTTACTTCGTTCGTCAGTTTTCAAAGCACTGCTTTAGGGGCATTTTTGTCAGATGCAGCGGCTTGGAATTCTGCAGCAATTTTTTTTACAACCTCAACTGCCTTAGTGGGACTAGCTGGTAGATTACGTTTTACTTTTGCCACAGCCTTTCCCAATGTGCGAGGACTGCTGTATCTCGTACCTGTTTGTTGAATTTGTTCTTCTCTACGACGCTTTCTAGTTGCCTGCATTCTTTCTTTTGATCGGATCCTAGCCAGTATTTTCAAATCTTTATCTACCTCCAATTTCCGTTCTTCTTTTCTTCTCTCCGTTTTGAATCACGAGCCCTTTCTTGACAGAGATGGTCTGCATAAAGTTCAGGGTTTTCTTTTAACTTTCGCCTATATTTCTGCGAAGCAGTCTCTTTCCTTTGCTCTTCTGCCATTTTAGCCGATCTTTCTGTAAAAAATACGGAATATAATATAACCACACATTAAATATATGTCACCAATCATGCACACCATATTATTATTATTTAAAGCATAACAAAAGAATAAAATATGTGATAAATCAGGCAATACGGTTACTTGTTAAAGAGTTGCACCCGCGATCCTAACATCACGATCGCGGGTGCAACCAATTTAAGTTTAAGTTAATTTCAATTCAACTAACATTATACTCCTAAAAACGATTGAAATACGTTTGCCTTTGATTTTTTCTTACTTTTACAAAGTTTGAAAACTATAGGATTTCATTTCTGTGAAAAACACAAACTTTTATATCTTTTGTATCGCGGGTGCAACAAGCTAACAGTGACTTTTTATATTCAATAATGCTTAAAAAATAACAACAAGTACTTACATTTTTTGGCACATAAGAATAAAACAATATTTTCACTACACATTCAGCCGGTAGAACATAACTTCAAACTGTCGGTAACAGCTCTTTCGCGCCCGTCTTGCCACGTTGTGATTTTGCAGATTCAGCCAATTCTTCGAATGATAATGTTTCCAAGCGCGCCAAAAATTTAAATGTGAAGTAAAATAAAAAATAAAAAATGTTTTAATAAATTTATACCTTTTTCTTTGTACCGATATAAAAAAAAGTAACAAATAGCGTGATTTAGAAATTCATGTCAAAAATCGTCTATAGCGGAATCGCCCAATAGCTACGTAAGTATATACACTACAAAGATACCCAAGTCTGCTCTCGGTGAGTTATTAAGTTATACACGGGTGACACCGCGGGGCATAGCTAGTATTTTTTAACGATTCGACGGCTCCGTACATTAGTTGATAGTATTCCTGATGTATGACGATATAGTGCATATTAAAGATCTTTAACTCTAGAATGTAATTAGGTACCTATGTAAGATTGTAAGAAATGTAATTTATTGATTACTATCTAACTTTGAATGACCAGCACAAATAAGTAAGTACTTCTCATTACTGGGGCGTCACACAATCGCTGTTGTGAAAGTGTTCTTACAATAATTACGAACGAACAGCAACAATTCAATTATTATATAATTTACGCAATTATCGACACATAAAGGCTAAATATCGATATAAGCGTGCAGGTGTAGCAAGTATGAAAAAAGATTTGGAAGCGTTCGTGCGGGACGACGCGACGACGCGGTAATCGTGCCCGAAATTACATAATAATAATTTCAATCTTAGATCCGGGAGAGAGGCACTATGTGAGCTAGAGTAAGAGAATAGGAACACTAAATAAATAACAATGAGTTAATCTGTATCACCAGTAACAAAATGTTCGCAACAAATTATTTCGACAAACTTTGCTGCGGTTTTCAGAGAAGGACATAAGACTTGATTCATTTATTAACATTAACCTCATTAAGAACATATGTTAGCTTAACAAGTTATACTAGCTAAAACATGCAAATTGACTGTAATTTGTCTTATGTGTGCATGTATTATGGAGGTAAGCAAAACTAAAGAAGTTGCCGTGACGCATTATGTTTGATTCTGTGTGTAAAATTTATCGTGTACAAACGATACTTGAGTTCATAAGGAATAGATGAGTTTGCGTTTGATTGGTGCAACATTATTGGGATGAAGCAAACATTGTTTAACAATACTATTTCCATTGCACGCAGGCGCATTTCATCCAATGAATGGATCATGCGATCTTCGATTTTGTCTCACGCGATTACGTAAAGAAACGAATACAGTGTTTACATCGAGATCGCGAATCACACGTTCCATTTCCAATTCACAATACTCGTCAAACAAATACTCGTACCTATTTGCTATTATTTGACATCAAAAACTAGTGATAAGTTATTGTAAAAAGAGTTTATTGATTGAAAAGTAGATCTGTAAGTTAAATGATCCTTCCGAAGTATCCACCTTTTTTTTTAAATTTACCGCCATGCCGGCCTCGTTTTAGCGGTCAAATAGAAATGACAACTGTCAATGTAATGCAAATATCAATCGTTCAGTAATCATGTACACAAAAAGGAGGAAAGAATAAAAACTTAATGAGTTTGCTTTCGACTTTCACTCTCAGTGGCCTTGCGGCGGACATTGACGCGAAACGGTGAAGAAAAATTGCATCGGAGCTTGATAGAAAGATTGTAACAGTCGATTTCGGTCACGAAACTGCTGGCATGCCCGGCTTTTGTACTGGAAAGTCGAGCACGGGTTTAATTTCTAAGTGCTAATTTCAAACTTAACCATTTAGATGATGCAGAACATAAATTTTTCGAAAGTAGAATTACGCCTTGCATTTGCAACATCATGCGTAATATACCTACCTATCGCCAGTCGCTTTACATGCTGTTTATCTGAGAAACATACCTAATATCTTACTGGTGACTGTTTTATTTATTACCTGTTTCCCCGCGACTTGGTCTGCGTGAAATTAAATAACTAAATTATTTTTTCCTTTCCTAAAAATAATAGTAGCCAAGTTACTCCTTATAACATCAATCACACAATTTTAAAAATATTAAATTCGCGTTCAGTAAAAACTGTTATTTTGACATTACACACAGACACATCAATTTTATTTATAGATGTAATTTGGTCAGTTAGACAGTGGCTTAGATATGCGGGTAGAATGTTAATCGCATATTGCTCCATACCGTTTCTTTACAGTGTCTCTACTCTACACGTCTAGTAACATAAAACTATTAGGTGTTTACAAGAGTATAGTATAACGTGGATCGCGATTTTCCGTCCCAACTTTTTCTCCTGCATGTATTACTAATATCTGCAATTCAAAATGCTGCCGCCTTTGCAGACACAAATAAGGAAAAATCCTCTTACATTTTACTGTGTAAAAATGCAAGGTTGCCGAAAGTGGTACTATCCTCTAAATACATCAGAAAGTGTTGCGAGTGAATTCTTTTGATTGATATTCGTGACTTGTTAGTTTAAGTAGGTTAATTTAATATTACCTACAAGCAACTTGACTATTTTTTAAAGCTCAAACTTAATGTTTTGATTTAATAGCTCATTCCTAAACAACAAGAACCACAGTTACCTATTTATTTAGCAATCCATACTAACCATGCTCATTTATAGGATTAATAATATTATTCGTATTTTATCTATAAAACATATTTTCTGTACGCATCAATAATTTTTATATTATTTTAAAATAAAGTCAACATGATGAAAGTTGTGTGATAAGCATGAAGTTTGTTCTCGGGCTTTACCAATGCCACCTCTGATACAAGAAATTCTAGAGTAGCAAATGATTAAGCCATTTTTTTGGTTCTTGATATTTTGGTGTTTTTGTTGCTTGATTGTTCGAGTTTGTTTACCTCTTGATCTAAAGCAAGTTCATCTTCATCGCCGTCGACGCCTGCGTCCGGTATGCTGTCATCCTCTTCTGAAGCGAGCGCTGCGCCGAGCAGCAATATCGCCAGGAGATACTGCCACCTGAAATCGACACAAAGAAGTTAATGTCACTGGACAACATGGAATCGTCTCTGCTTCGACATCAAAAAAAGGTTCTATAATCTGTAATGTCACAGGATTTCTCTGCTGATTAAAATTTGATTTCCATTATTCTATTTTGTTGAATTGACCTTGATAGCGGTCTACTTAAATTTAAGGCAGTTTTTCGATTATTATGTAAGGAAATAGAAGAATCTTATGGTATTACATAACTTTCGGTTTCGTTCACATAAGTACATAATATATAGTGCCCCAGATTGGCAGTCGTATGTGGGCAATGATACAAATGACATTTACGATTCGCATTAAATAACACCTACGAAGTATTTAAGACATGTGCCATGTTGCGCAATGGTCGCAATTTCTCCGAAATGAACACAGACCCACGGAGTGTACAGCTATTGAGGCAGGGGGCAGTTGTGTAATTCCACCGCAGATTTAATTTGATGACAGACAAACTGGTCCAATTACGGGCCAGGTGTGGAGGAGCCGAGCTGACTGCGATGTGCAATCGAAAGTACTATGCAAATAGTGTGAGGTCCACTACCTTATTTAATTTTTCAACTGTGTACGTGTAAAAATTCCAAGGGCAGGTCTACGATAGTGTCATCTAATTTCAACAACATTCAGCAGAACTGGCAGCACTGCCATTCACCCCGATCTCGATCTCTAATCATCAGTCAATCGGTCAGATGGAAGATGACTTGCGGCTGCACAGAGGCAAAGATCAGGCACTGGGACTTACTGGGTCCTCTCCTGAATTGGCTTATGACTAGCACTGGCTGATAATGTAGGGCTTTACAAGACTACAAAGAGGATCCTTTAGATAGGTTGACCAAATGACCAGTGCTGATAGGTCTACAACTATAATGATTGAAAATATTACAGAATATGTGTTACTGTATCGGATGTCCTGAGAAATTATAAAATGACACTCCGGGAGTGCCGACAGAAGTGAAAACAAAACCAGCCAACACTACAGATACCTATATACAGAGATGTCTGCAACGGTATTGGTAACAGTGCCGCGAGTTCAATGGTTTTTTTCCATCTCAAAAAATGCCCAACGCGCCTAATAAAGTTTTCATTCCAAAAATCAGTTTTTTGGGAGGTTCGGTTGCTTGCGTTCGATTACTGCATCCATACCTGGTAATCTGCTGCATAGTGCACTCCCATTGATATGTTGCGGTGGAAGGGGGCGCCGGTGAAATTACAATAATTAGGTAGTACAGAGTCTTGGATGTGCGAGTTCGAATCGCACTTAGTCGGTCTTTCGTTGATAACAATACAAAGGGAAATAAAAACAGTCCATCGCGTTACTTCCAAGCAAATAGCCCGCATTTCCACGTAAAAGGCAGGAATCTGGTAGTTACAAGCCGGCATCGACATATCCAGCCATAGTGAGAAAGAATGTCAGAAAAAATATTCCAAGCAAGAAGGCGCCTTTCTTGAGTAACTGGGTGACAAGTGCCATAGAACATTTCAAGTCTCACGTGCAACTTGTATTTGCGAGAACTACATAGTTTAATGAAATAGAAATATCATTTCTTGTTGACTGTGTTTTTTTTAAACATAAAAATGTATATTATGAAAAGGATTTTGATGCCCATTATAAGACTATTTTTCTCAGTTCAACCCTCTGTTCAAAGCAATTTGCAGTAACCTAACTCGAATTCAATTTATGTAGAGAAACAAATATGGAACAGTTTCATATTAATTTCAAAGGTTCTCAAATACTTTGCACTAAACCAAGATGCATCCGCTTGTCACGAGTTATGGTATGGTAGCGTGGAATCATACCTGAGTAATTATTTATAAGTTTGGCAGTCGTAATTCGTGCGGCTACAGAAGTGAGAAGTATTCCCAACATTCCAATTTCCAGCTTACCTAATCGTCATGCAAATTTGATATCCATTGTGATTCATCACGAAACAAGCACGAACTTCTGATTATGAAATCACCTTTGAATATCTAAGGGCTTACTATCAATAAGTACTATGTAGCTCTGATCTAGATACCAATCTTGTCAATAAAATGAGTGATTGTTTATCAAATCTGAACTGGACCATGGATGTAGGGCGACGTGTGTGCCTACATTACAACATGGAATCCAAGGGTGTGGTCATGCGGTAGACTCGCCATAATTGATGTAAGAAAGCTGTATTAATTCGGAGCGGGTTTATTTTGATTGCGAGATGCATTGCTTATGACACACCGGCAACATAATGTACCGCCATATTGGGAGTATCCGAAAATTGCCAATAATGGATGTGATGACAGCATCATTGAGGAAAAGCCGCCTGGAGCTATAAGATTAAAGATAGCGATGATGTTGTCTGGAATCCATTTACAATGATGCAAGTCTACGCGAAATTTAATATGGTTTATTGAAACATTTTTATTTTTATTTTACTTCGCACCAAAATATTCTAGCAATTTTTTTTTCTTCGAAATCTTAGGCACGTTTTGGATGATTGAGAGGCCACTTTTCACTGTGTGAAATTCACTAATGTGATATGTAGACGTGACACATAATGAGCTCATCGTAGCCATTATTATCATAAGAATGAGTCTGCTAACACTTTATAAAATATTCCATAATTATCCCATAGCTATGACGTAACTTTTACTAACGAAATTACCAATAAGACCGGGCATATCACAATCTTGAGCTTGAGCATAATATTTAGGTAAATAAGAGTCCGTAGTTTTAGAAATCAAATGATCTGATGTTAACGTTAAAAGAAATCATATTTTTGTAACTTACTTAAAACACGGAAGCTATAAGTAAGCACGAAAGTGTTGAACTTTTGCGCATTATTTAAGTTTTTATTTTTCATTGCAGATATTGAACTTGGCCTTTAAAATAAGTACCTACAGTAATAATTCGCAGAACCACGGTTCTGCGAATTATTATATATTGATCAATAGGTACTTCCTTCTATGTTCACATTTGAGATTTCTTAGTTTTGAGCAATTTGCCTTCATTGCTAAACAACAAATAGAGCTGAAAAACGTTGACAATAAAGAGTTGGCAATCAAACTGGAGTGACATTCCATGCTTTCTCCATCAAAATCATCCATTCGTGAAATGAAAATTGCGTATTTTTGACGACGTGCCCAAGCAATAAATATAATTGCG
Organism: Aplocera efformata; assembly: GCA_921293045.1. Lineage (NCBI taxonomy): Eukaryota > Metazoa > Arthropoda > Insecta > Lepidoptera > Geometridae > Aplocera > Aplocera efformata. The sequence continues at coordinate 13,872,878 of OV121039.1, forward strand.
TTCCACTGTTTACCTCAATAACGTTTTCTGCTATAAGTTCTGCTACATTAAAGTGTAATCGAATTCGAGATATAGGCAGACAAATTTCTATACTAAATACACATTTTATAGAATACGTAACCGTATTCTATAAAATGTGTAATCGTATCGTAGTAAGATAGTCAGCAGTTAGTATCTAATTATTGCAACTGAATTTCTAGCTAAAGATACTGTAGATTAATAGATAGTTAACCGATTTTTACAGGATTTTATATATTAAATGATATGCTAAGAACCTTTGGGCAACATCTGTAAATCATTCGAACAACTTTTAATAATCACCTTAGAATAATTTATCACGTACAAAATATACATTTAAAAATTAAATTAATTCATAATATTTTTACATATTCGTTTGTAAGCGTAAAAAATATGTATTTTATGAAAATATGTGAACTTTAAAAACATTTTCTATTCTATTGTTTACACAAAAGCAAAGCCACTTTCGAATTTTGTTGTGGCCAATGTCATGATCTTTGATATCGACACCTAATATTAATTAAATATTCAATTGACATGAATGACGCATGACCAATCTTGATTAGATTGTTTTGATCAATTACTTTAATCAAAGGTCAAATCGCCAGCTTAGTCGCCCTTGTTTAGTAGTAAGCACTCAGGTTACCTTAGATAAAGGATTGCGTCTATGCCCCGGGGTGACCGTGATACCTTGCGTGGTAGATATCGCGGGTTCGTGACACCCGCTATTTCATTGTCAATAACGCAACATTGCACCGAGCTCGAGCTTGTTACAAATGGGTAATTGCATTATATTGTCTCGTTTTCAAAACATTATGCTACAGACTTAGTATCTTGATATTAGTCCTGGTATCTTGATATTAGTATAACTTGTTTTCATTGTTTTGCATTCCAGCTTTTAGTTGGTTCCTCGGTCTAGCTAGTCACCATGATTGACCCATGTGAATTCTGTTTACTAGTTTTGCGTCTATAGCTTTCAGAGCAGAATATTTAAGATCGCATGTTTAATAATATTGAAAATAAATTGCCTTCAGTTGCAATAGGATAACCAATGCAATTTGTCACAGATGGCATGGACACACAACAGCCAGGACCCGAGAACAAACTAGCCCATCGCTCATAATTTGTCTCGGCCGGGATCGAATCCAAGATCCCGCGCTTCTAACACAAGCTATACACGCAAGTTAGCTACGAAGCCGTCAAAGTTACCGTACGTACTGTAATTATAGAATTCAAATAGGCACCGGATAGAATCCGCAAATCACAATGAAACAGTAATGTTGGCACGATAGAGCTCACGCGCTGACGCGAAATTATCCGGATTTCACTTTCGCGTTGCGTAACCCTCCTGCCGTTTATTGGAACGAAATGCGACAATTCAATAAGAAAGTCAAGTTTTTCACGCATGTGTGAAATTATGAGGTCTTCTTTATCTTAAGGTGCACAATTGGTTCATAGTACTCCTGAGAATATGATGGTTATTTCGACTTTCATCTCATTGACTGTTGCTTTTCACAAGAATTTCTTTTGAGATAAGATAAGATTAGATCATAGCTCAGTAGTAGCTCTGCCTTCTGCCCTGCAGGTCGTGGGTTCTATTCCCACCCAGGACAAGCATTTGTGTGACGAACATAAATGATTGTTCTGTGTTAATATGTATTATAAGTATGTATTTACAAAGTAAATAATAGTAAAAAGTACTATATGTACCAGTTATCTAGTTATTATATAATATTACAAGCTATGCTTAGTTTGGGGCTAGATGACGCTGTGGGAAATGTCCATGAATATTTATTTATTTTATTTATTTATTATTAAATGATGCTCAGTACAAACAAGTAGAATAACCATAGGAACTTTTTCGTTCCAAATCATGAAGCATGTAAGTACTGCTTTAAAATTAGACATTCGAGGCTGATAGCCTCGAATGTCTTACTGCTCAGACAAGTACCTACCTATAAGTGAACGGGCTTTAATCTACCACAGGAGCCTAATCCGGAATGATAGATATCACAAGTCTTTAAATTTATGGTTGTAGGACATGTCAGTGTCCTCATAATATTTACATTGACCGTATTAAGAACGTGGATTTTTTTAATACATTTTTCAAATACTCATTAATTGACCTTTGTGTTTAAACCAGCGACCTTCGGATGGAAAGTCGGCGTCTGTTACCGAGCCGCTCACCAATGATACAATCATCATCAATCAGTGATCCAGCTCAGCTTACCAGAGCGCTGCAGCTTAATTGCTTACGAAGGCACTGGTTGTTAGTCATACGCAGGAGCACGAGAGCGCGACATGTGGACCACTTACTTTATTATGTGGCCAATTATACGGCGCACCTAAACATGGAATATATGCACAAGACTACTCCACTTTGATAATAATCTGTGAAGCTTTGTAGGACACTGTAGGCAGGTGTGCGGGGCGTAGGTAAGCTTAATGCGTCATATGTGCTACAATTGTTCATATACAAGGACCTAGCTTTAGCAACAACACCCACTATGTATTATATTAATAATGTTTCTAGCCATGTCACAATCTGCAATAAGCATTGAATGATGTTTCCCACTGCCGATGCCTACTCGGTTTCGTAGAGCCCGAGGTCTAACAGTAGGTACCTTTAGAAAGAGGTTAGTACGTGTATTATAAATCCATATGATGATTGAATGGAAATACTTTATTTTCACCCTTGGCTGGGGTTACATTTCAGTTGGTAGCTTCTGATTCCATCCAGGATAACTTTATGCGTGATGAATATAGATATTTGTTGTGTATCCTTAATCTCGTCCCAAAGTCTATTACTCGTACTGTGGGAACACCAGGAACTTTTTAGGCTAAATGACCATGTGTCTTAAATCCATTCAAACAGGTCAAAAAAAAAAAATATATATTTATATGCTTAGAAGGTATGGTGTGCAAGTTTTAAGAATTGCAAGATATTTAAGATCTGAACTAAAACGTTCTGTGATACCAAAGTAATACAATTAAGGAATTTACAGGTATTTACTGATCCTACTTAAAGTCTATTAGGTCCATAACAAATCGTTGTACACAGTACCATCAATAACTATGTGCTGCGTTGACTACTGACATTAGTCAAAGGACCAATGACCCGAGTCAACATTTGGTTCAGGTAAATTTCTAAATCTGGCGATGACATTCTGACGGTGGAATGACCCCACGCCTGCTACATTTTTCCTCCTTATACCTCCTAAAACGGTCAGGAACCTTTACTCTTAATCTGCATTGTGCTGTTTATGTGGGATCGAATTCTACCCACGCATTAAGAATTGAAATAAATTATTTTATTTTGCCGATAGGATTAGGTGGATATTTTGCGATTAAAAATAATCGAAGTGATGTTGAGCTTGGCGAATCTTTTACCTAAGTAATAGACCATTATAAACTAATTTGGCCAAGTATTATTATAAGCCCGTACGGTGAATTGATACAAACGTATTCAATTATAATTTTAATTTATTTAAAAAAATATATTATTTTTTATTATTTCAATGATAATTTCACTTGCTAGTTGATCCTTACGTTTCTCAAATAACCATTAACTCGATCTTACACTATCCCCACAGCATGCTTGATAATGTCAACATCAACCACAACAAGATATCAGCATTTACATGCTATTAGGAAACACATTAGATTAAAATGTCAACACTAAAATCAATTACTCTAATTAAGCAACGTCCGTTTAATAAATTATTGCTTACAACTTGTTGTATGCCATGATTTCCCAACATGATGATGATCTTCCAGTTCAACTCTTGTTCAACTACCTAGCCCCATACCTAACCAGTAATAAATAAAACCTCTTTGGAGACGTAGTTACTGTAGATTGTATGTCAGTGTCATCATTTAGTGGCGGCAAATGGCGGGCATTTGTCAGCAACGCGTGCGCTTGGCTAATTTGAGAATTGATCGGCCTTTGTAAATTTGATTCACACGCGATCGCGAATGTGTGTATAGTTTATGTCTCCTTTCGTAACAGAGCTATTTGGGATAAGTAGGCAGGTCATGAAAGTCATGTACACAAATTGCAAGGAAACGGCATGAAACTAATATGTACCCAACTGATAAAGGAAAACGAGGCTACTTATCCGCTTATTGCATTTCAGTGGAAGTAAACATTTAGTTTAATGTTATCCCTAATAGCAATAATTATCCAAGGTTTCAATTATTTAACGAATTGTGTGGATTCGGATATTTAATTTTAATCCATTACTTCCTTCCCGGAAACCTCGTGTCATCTCAGTTTCACTTTAGTATATTTTTTTCTGCGGTTTCTCCACCTATGTTTTTCATAGTCGTGATTGATAAGGTTGGGCTCGTGATTCGTGAGTAGCGATATGGGCTTTGATGATAATGGGTATAGTATTATTATATCTATGATAATGGTAACCATTGAGATCGATTTAATATCTGGTGACTTGCGGTATACGGGTGGTTTGATCTCACGTGTTAAAATAAATTAAATTTCTTTCAAATTAAAGCATAGTTACTAGAGTAAGTTTTACATTTTTCGTGTCCTTTCTGTAACACGAAACAATCCGAGTTGCCTTATATTGAATTTATTGTATCGTCTCACATTAAGTGTAGAATAGCCTGGGTAGCCTAATTAAAGGAATTGTGGGACTTTTATACATTTGCTTGATTTAGTATTAATTTTGCCGGAAAATTTATATGCAATACTAATTTCGATTGCAATTCTATCCATGGTAGGACACTTGATCAGACCAACGCATATTTTCTCTAATTGTCACCTTGTTTCCTGATTGTGATCGAAATAAGTAGTCAAGAACCCCTTTACTATAATAGTTGTTACCGAAATCAGTTATTTATTTCCAGTTTCTTTTTTAGTTTCCGGACATTCCGTGGGTATCCTATTAATTATTACGTTCTTAACTGTAATGCCGGTGATGTGTTGAATAATTAATGTAACTCGACACGCGAGGAAATTACCTACTGTCGCAGTAATTATGTGTTGTTCCTGAAATTAAATGGTGATTATTTATGCGCGATAATGACATGCGATCACGTACAATAATGATTATCGAATTACAATAACATAGTTATTTTATGTTTATACATCAACTTAGAATGTTAAAGTAGGTAGGTACTGTTTGTTTTTGGTTCCGACATTATTGATTAGTGATTGAGCTTCAGTTATTATTTTTCGGCGACTTAGTTGAATATTGATTTTTATACTTACAAAAAAACTGAAATATAGTTTTTTATATATTTAAATCTTCCATGAAAAACCATCTATATAACGGTGAAAACCGCATCAAAATCCGTTTCGTTGTCTAGGAGGAGTTAGCGAATAAACAGATAGACAGACGCGAAAAGGGACTTTGTTTTATACTATGTACAGACATTATTAAATGTGTGATCTAACTTTCCGTAACAGCAAATCAACTCAATAGCTCCAGTTCTAGTAGCATAATAATTGTAAATGTCTTCGAACAAGATCTGTAATACTACTATGTAATCTGCGGCATCGTCCCGTCTGTTACATAACAGAGGCTGTGCGAAAATTGAAAACTGGCTAGCCTTTCACAAGTCTATCCTTACACGTTTAAAACATAAGTATATGGACATTCGCCAACTGAGAACCTCACAATTTGATTATTACTTAACTATTTTACGCGACATGATTGAGGAACCGACCTACTCAAAGAAGCAAAACGCCAGGTGATTGTTATCAAGTGAATGCATCATTTAATCTTAGAGTTTCATCTTAAGGGGCGAAATCTGGTATTCAGGGAAAATAACAGGATTCTGTCCATGATACTGTAGAATCATCGTTAGCATAGTAGGTAGTAACTAGAAATCAGTTGCAATATTAAATATATCTGTATTTTGAAGCAAAGAAGATAAAAGTTAAAAAATTATACTCTCGATTTCCTATCATGATTTAGATCACCATAATTTCACCGTTATTTTGCTTATTCTATTATAGCATAGAGTTAAGTAATTACCTAGGTAAAAATAACTAGCTACCAAAGCGTATAGAGAAACTCGAGTAAAAAAATCATGCCATAACATCAAAGAAAACGAAACCCATAACAATTCCTATCTTATGTGAAAACAGTATTACCCAAGCGTGTTCTGTGGAACAAAAACCCACATTGTAAGTAATTGTTACAGATTCGCGTCGAACTCATTAGTAGATAATCTCGGTTGTGTAGACAATGGGCAGGGCGACCCGACTACTGATGTTAAACATGCATGGGCTCTAATGTAGGACACTTGCATACGTCTCGGCTCGTAGTCCGATCAACAGACGCATCTATAAGGCGTTTAGCTTAAATGTTACTGAGTACTGAGTTTCAGGCCTTACTGCTCTCATGCTATAAAAATATCAGAGCTACCCGAATGAACTTCCGACCCTTTGTCGTATTGTTCGAAAAAGTAGATGTATATTCACATATTATTTCTGAAATGATCACTTATAACCCGGTGTTCAAACTAACATTAGGGAAATCTAATATTTAATACTTCATTGTTGTTGATCCAAATCAGTGAGCCATGGTTTAAAAGAAACAGCGTTAAGAACAGTTACCACACAAAAGACTTCAACGCGCTACTGCACCTTCGCGCTACTGTTTAACGTAAATAAAACAATTTGGATGCTAAATAATAATTTATTATTTTGATTCATATAACTTCGTTAAATTCAGTCAAAGAATTATAGTAATATATTAGGAGTACAAATAAGTTTCCGCCGTTTTTTAACACAAATTAAATATTTATTGTAGAAGAACGGTAATATAAATTTATTCAAAATATTGCCCATCACTTGCAACCACTTTTTCCCATCTCTCAGGCAGCATTCGAATCCCACGTCTGAAGAACTCCTTGTCTTTTGAGGTTATCCACGAATCAACCCAATTTTTGGTATCCTCATAAGATGTGAACCGCTGCGCCGTCAGAGCATGTGCTACGGACCGGAACAGGTGATAATCGGACGGTGCAATGTCTGGTGAATACGGCGGGTGGGGTAACACTTCCCAATCAAGTGTTTCCAAGTACTTTTTCACGGGAGCCGCAACATGTGGACGAACATTGTCATGCAGAAGAATAGTTTTTTCGTGTCTAGAATAGTATTGAGGGCGTTTTTCCTTCAGAGCTCGGCTCAATCTCATCAATTGTGTTCGATAGAGGGCTCCAGTAATTGTTTCGCTCGGATTAAGCAACTCATAATACACTACACCTAGCTGATCCCACCAAATACACAGCATATCGTAAATTTTTGGCCTTCCACTGCGATCTTTGTCTTCTACGTCGAAATCACCGTTTTTAAACTTTTGAAACCACTCTCGACACGTTCTCTCACTCAAAGCAACCTCACCATATGCTTCTACGAGCAATCGATGCGCCTCAGCAGCAGATTTCTTTAAATTAAAGAAGTAAACTAATATTTCCCGCAAATGACGCTTACTTGGCTCAAATTTTGACATTTTCAACTTATAAAAATTATATTTTACCAATATAAAATCAATGATATTAATAGGTTATGTTGTTCTTGAATGTCCAAACTATTTTTTAAGCCGGTTATCATCTGCGAAAGCTAACCGAAACTCCGTGCCGCGCCATCTACAATAAAACGGCGGAAACTTATTTGTACTCCTAATATATAAACTATTGTAGAGATCTGCTGATTAAAATTAAATAGTTATAAGATTACTTTTTGGCTACGAAATAAAAGTGTTGCCTTGAAATTTAGTCTACATTTGCCTCTTCTTTAGCATGTCATTTTAGGTATGTATCGTAGATCTGGCAAATTGCATAGCCTAGATGAGTCTTGGAATAAAATCATGGTGGTAATAAGATCACATGTATTCGTATCGTACGTACGAATATCATTCATTATAGACAGCGACAGTCAAACCGTAAGTCGCCCACTTATGTCTCATTTTGACTACAACTCTTCGCACCTGTCTTGTAATTTACCATCGCAATACCGTGGGCCCCGCATACGAAGTGTATGCAAAGTTGAACTTGTTTATGTTATGTCACTTTGCGCAACACCACACTTATGTGTTTTATAGAGATTTTTCGCACAACTCAAATATTTGCAGTTTGGCATCGTATTAGTCAATTATTTTTGAGAAACCGTCGGCTCAAAATATACCTGCTTATATTTATGATTCTTATATACAATCAATTAGTTTAAAACCTACCTAGTTTTAATTATGTGAGAAGACCAGAGGTTATGAATTACCTAATTTATTTTTTATTAAATAAACATAACAGAACGAGAAAATAGTCCGCGGTTTCACCATAGCTATAACAAAAATTATTACGGCAAGACTTGAAGATGGAACATCTCATGCGCGTCTTTCAAGGACTGCAAAAAATTATATAATGGCAGTACTTTAACAGACAACCGCTGCATGTGTCCAATTAGTTGTACTGATATTAAGGCCCGAGCTCATATATGTCTCCGACCTTCTTTTCTTCGATTTGAAGATCATTTCCATTGAGTCAAGGAACAATTTTCAATCTATATCATAGCTACAGCTTTTTACTACTAAAATTAACCTTGAATTTTAGCTGTAGTCTACTAGGTATTACTTGGTCAGACAATTAATTTCACAATTTTCTCAGTAAAGGCTCATTTGTTCAGCTTAATAGTATTTCGAAACAATAATTAAATTGAGCCGAAGTGTTGTATGGCTCAAGTTAGATCATAATCTTATCTTGTCTTAGGATATTTATCTTATCTAGTATTAAAAAACTGTAGATTTAACAATTGCTCTAGCCAAACTAGGTACGAACTTGAGTTGGTAATTATTATGTTAAAATTTTCAGCGCGCCACAATCATGCCAAAATGAGCCCGGAGCTATTTTAATTAAAGAACTTACATCATAAATAGATAGACTTTCAGTTTTACGTTAAAAGAAAAATCGTTGAAATCATGAAATACTTTTAAAATGTTTTCACTTATATAATCGAAGCAAATTTGCATCGACTATTACTTGTGTAATTAGTCTTTGAGAAAGCTAAAGTTTCCCAGTCATCAATGCTAATTATAACTACCTACCTATCAAAGCAAAATACTATATCCATAAAATGAAAATCCATTATTGGTTGTCTGTGTAAAATTTAAGTTAACTCGGTTAGTTCTAAAATACCACAGCTCTTAGTTTGTTAACAATTTAATATACAAAAATTTAAAAATAAATTATTATTAATACTTACTAGTACAGATATATTTTTCCTGTTATATGAAGTCAAATATGGGTAAAGTTGATGAGAACTTTTATTTTTTAATAAGTATTCATGTACGTATACCACTCACCTCATTTCCATGTCCGAGTATGATTTCCCGAAGATGCAACACTGAATTGCACGTAAAAAGGGACGCGATTCGGATTCAGCAGCAACACGGCCGAGCGAGACAAGCAAGACTGTTCGACCGAAGTGCTTTCTCCCGTTTTTATAAGTTGCACCGCGGCGCCTGCGCCGGCCGCAGCGGTGTCCACGAAGAATACACAACAGTTTGTACGCCAAGCTTCTAAAAACGAAACCATTTGGCAACATCGCGAAACTAACGAATTCTGTTAAATGCGAATTAGTTGCTCGAAATTAGATCGAAACTATTGTTAGCAATTGGACTCGGAAGTATAGAATAATAAATTATGCGAGGCGCTATGGCGGCGGTGTAATAAATCGATTGAACTTCTCTGTCATAAACTCGAAAGTGAAGCAGATAGATGGAGCTTAACTCATAAACCGGAAAAGAAGTGATGATTTAGTATTATTTCGTGTGGAAAGTCAAACTTGCTAAATAGTGCGAAAGTTTTTCGGATATAAAACTATTTGTAAAGGTCACCTAATCGTGTAATATAATCATCGTATAACAAAGGATTAAATATTTAGGAAAAGGATTAACTTCAATGATTGCCGTCATACTATTGTCACTAGCTATGCTGCTATGATTCCGTAGCAAGTTAGCAGTTACCATGACTGCCATGAGTCCCAGGTTCGATCCACGGAAAGGAAAAACATTGTCTTGATAAGCACAAAGTTTGGCTGCGTGTCTTGGGTGTTGTATGTAGATGATATCTGAAACCCATCAATGAAAAATCTTTGCTAATTTTGAATATGGCAGATACATCTAACTTGTGATAGTACGTTTACAGGTTTTACCACCTTCACGATCAAACGGCTCAACGGACTTGGATGAAATTTGTTACCTGGATGGCTTATACCTGGATTAACACTTAAACTACTTTAGATCCTGCAAAACCGTGGGTAACCACGGGGCGCAGCTAGTATTACAATACAATTGACTGAGTGATTACTCAAAATTTTTATATTTCCTGTATTTACGAAGTTAAGCTGTCAATTGCTTTATTGGTATCATTCTTGGCAATTTCTTTTTGTTTTCAGCACTGTGCTCAAAAATACCTCATATTGGAAATTACTAAGGTTTCTTAATTGGTTCTACCTGAAATGGTTATTTCACAGAATTGTCCTGACTTTCGGAATGATATGGATTGATTCATTATTAAAGTAATTTTTTTTGCTCAAAATACATAGAAGAATATTCCTTGGAAGCCTTGATGATTAATTAATTGGGTTGCTCACCATGCACTTAGTGTGCATGGTATATAATCTTAATACTTATATAAACAAAGTCGGGTTTGTTCCAACACTTATAACTCGAGAATGGATGGACTGATTTTCATGGTTTATGATTTGTTGTATAATATTTGTCTCCGTCTCGAACTATTAAAAACATTGGAAAATTGTCGAAAAAATAAATAAATTTATTCTCGTATTCCCACGAGAACGGGAACTGTGCGGGTGAAACCACGGGGCGCAGCTAGTCATATATAAATATTCATGGATATTTCACACAGCTAAATCCAGCGCCAAACTATAAATAGCTTGTTGGTACTATGGAAACCAGGTAACTTATAGAATATTTGTATGCTACGTTTTTGTAACACCCAGACTCAGAGCAACCATTTCGAATCCACGTGGAATCGACCTACAGCGTAGAAGGCAGAGCTACTACCAACTGAGCTGTAAGGCCAGTCACTACTGTGAACTAGGAGAACAAATGTGACAAATGAACTGTGAACTAGGAGAAAAAAACTTACTAATTAAAGCGTTGAAAAATCATTTTATTAGGACTAGAAAGAAAACACTGTGAAATCGCACAACGTCATAAATGACACAAAAAAGGCTTGACCACCTTCACTTCAAAGCGGGGATACTGTATTTTTTTGGACTAAACTAGTTCTAAGACGGTGGCCAGTTCATTGCTTCCTTACGCTGTGTCCAATATATAGACTGCTCTTCATGCATCTTCGTATTCTCCATCCTATAGAGGCAGGTACAACATGGGCAGAAGTAAAGGCGAAGAAACCTTGCTATTTTTGATTTTGTACTGATTTCTGATTGATTTTCGCTGTCGTTCGAACAAAATGTTTTGACTTGACTACTGCTTACAGCATCGAAAACTCCCAATTCTTCATTGTATTGAGTTACTTGAGACACCTTTTCAGTAAGTTGGTCTTTTGTTACAGAATCTTTTTCCCATGATGACAAAGGCAGCAAATATTCTTCAATAATGCTTTGCTTTGACGGGGGTTGAGACTGACGCATCAGGGTAGCTAAGTTCACCATCGAGCAACCGTCTGCCTGATGAAGTCCATCGCCGGGAATCGTTAAAGCGACTTTATTTTTAATATTAGAATTCAAACAAAGTTTCATCCTAAGTACGGTGATATCGGAATCGCTAGGCCATGAAATAACATCTGATAATTGAGTTTTATACCGTTTAGATTTATATTTCTTCAGTTTCTTTTTTTCCGAAGCATCTGATTTTATTTTCGTAAGACCAGACTCTAAGCTTTTTGCTAAACCTGCCGATACATTGCTTTCGGAATCGGTGGGTAGATTGAAAGCCACTTGCCGCATTGTAAAATTGCCGTTGGCTTTTTGAATATCGATTATATCTTCTATTTTTCTTATCGTTTCATCTCGGTTAGTGTTACTGGAATCCATAGGTGTGAAATATTTATATTAAAGGAAATTTAGAAACAATTTTACTATTTTTTATTTATAAAAAATGAGTCACTGAAGCAAAAATAACTGAACTGACTAGATTATTGACACTGACAACTGTGACGTTTCGACGGTATAATCGTACCTAGTTATTGAATAGGTATTAATATTTCTTTGACGATGTGTTTTAAACAAAACCTGCTGCTTCCGTAAGAGCGTCCGACCGATAAGGTCAAATGTTATTGTCGTAAACACATCATTAAATTTCGTACCTGCTGTATTCTATTAAGAAGAGGATTCAATCTCGAAATGCGATGTTTGTGTCATTAATTGCAGGTTGATGCGTTTCTTCTTATGAAAAGAAAAAATATAAAATGCTAGTCAACAAATAGAGATTTTGAGGTAAATAATACAAATTAAACTAAATTTGTGGGTTTGTAGAACTACCTACATTCAAACTGAAAATAAAAACTATAAACTAAATAAAAAAATATGTGTACCTTTATTTGTGAATATAAGTTATTGAGGCAAGCTACTTCGAAAACTATGTTTTTATTATATTTATATATATCCTCATTTATAGATTTTTTTTTGAGGCAACTAGCGGGAATTCGTTGATTTCCGTCCAATCTTGTTGTGTCCCATAATATCCTGTCCCAAATAGTCCTTTCTGTTCGTGAATGCGAGACGTAAAGACACATTATTTTAAAATACTATGTTTCCAAAAATGTGCCCTCCATTCTATCTTAAAAAAAAACGTATATACCGACTTTAAAATACCCATAAATCATTTAAATTTTCCTACTTAGTGTAATAATCTTACAATCATACCAACTCCACTATCACCCTGTGACCGACACGTTGTTGCCACAGGCGTAGTATATTTTGAATTCGCCATAACATGACAGCATGACAGTGAATGGATCGTGAAACTTAACGTAACGTCAAACGTCAATCTTCCTTGAGTTGAGTTGTGTCGGAGTGATGGAGTATGTGTTATGTTTTCGCTAAATCTCCTAATTTTCCACAATGAATTCCTATAATTCGGACGAAGAAAAGTGTGATTCAAATGGGGACTGTTCACCAGCACAGATGGGGGAGCCGTTCGAATTTAATCACACAAAAAATATTGATGACATAGCTACGCCTTCTGAATTAAAATTCGATCAAGGTATTGTAAACAATTATTACGACTTTCTAATTAACTTCCTTGGCGTATCGCTTCGTCATAAACTGTAGGTTTTGCAGCTTTTGAGCGATTATCATTTTGCTGCATAGTTTACATGCTACGAGTAAATGTCAGTCACCAAGAGATATTACTTTTCATAATGTAAACTTTTACAGAAATCGAATATGAGGACCCTGACATTACCGAAAAAAGGAAAGAGATCGAGAAATGTCTGAGCGATCCTGATTCAGTTAATTTGGAGCAATGGCAGAACTTTGCTAAGAGTAAAGGAGGACTAATTAGTGGTATGTAGCTACTAATACTTCATGATAGCATAATTGTATGTTTTACTTGTAACTTATTTGTTGTTTTGTATGATTACAGATGAGTATAGAAGAAAGATATGGCCGTTACTTGTTGGAGTGACACAAGAAGAAATGACTGACCCTCCATCATTAGATGATCTTTCAACTCATAGTGAATATAACCAGGTGATCTATGAGCATACAAGACTCAAGATTTTCTCACAAATTAAATGTACATCTTGAATTTTGGTTTGTGAGATTTGTGTGAAATCAGAGAAAATTTTTATGTTTTACCATTCTAAAAAGAAAACCTAAATATTAGTTTGATTTGATGCGTCAGGTTTAACTGTAACAATAGTCATTTTATTAAATTCATTTTACATCACACTATGTTCCTTAAAATCATTCCAGTTATTTTTAATTGTGAATCATCTGTTAGAGCAATATGCATATCAATAATATTTCATTATCTATTGCTGTCTTAGTGATACAATGACACTGCTTGTTATGATAATCTGTTTACAAGAGCTAAGTGTGCCAATATCACCTTACTTATCTACACAGGTGGTGCTAGACGTGAACCGGTCACTAAAGAGGTTCCCGCCTGGAATCCCATATGAACAGAGAGTGGCGTTGCAGGATCAGCTGACTGTGCTCATTCTGCGGGTCATAATGAAATATCCACATTTGAAGTACTACCAGGTGAGTTATTGACATTCCCTGGGTGCCGAAAGGAACTAAAAGTAGTGGTAGAATTTGTAACTTTGGTGCGGGAAATACTATCACAGAAATTAGTGTTCACATAATTTTGTCAAGCACTAGCTCATTTTTTTTTATGGAATGTTGACATTACATCATCTATACTATTGTTAGATACTATTTTTATTTACAAAGACTTACAAAGACCACAAAACAGCCATCTTAGGTTTCATACTGGTAACAGTTGGGATTGTCACTCTTGTAATTTTTATTTCCATTTATAGTGATGATGCAAATATACAATTTGATATGTAATGTTGCAACAGGCATTATCACTTGTGTGCGTGTAATGTGCCATAGGTGCCATAGTTGACACATTATTGAAGACAATTATGTTTACATGTGTATGTATATTTTGATATGTCCAATTGATACTTGAGATCTAAAGGAGGTGTTTGTATTTTGACTTTTGTACAATATAATCTTTATTTCTAATATAACTATTAATTTTTCTCATCTGTTCACAAGAGTTATGTTTCCTACTCTCAATATTTTATTAATATTTTTTATTATATTCTAGTAATACTTTTTTGGTAATATTTACAATTTATGTTGTTTACCATGATACATTTATGTTGCACTTTCAGGATGTGACACAAACTAATGTCCTTGCCAAATGTCTCCCTGAGCAAGCAATTCTATCAATGTTTTATGGGCGAGACTTGGCCCTCTGCCAATAATTTATTAGTGAATCTAGATGTTGTTTGATTTGACTAATGCTATTAAATTGGTGTATCTCCCCGAATTTATACAACATTTCCCGATTTGGTAGATTCTCCGAATGTATACCATTCAAAGTTTAAGTCAAAAAATACTTTATTTCCATTGAATTCTTTAAAAAATAATTGGAAACGTCACTTTTTTATTATATATGGTCATCATCATGATAACTTTGTATGACGTATGATAAGTTTGTGTAGAATTTATCCCTTAACGCGTGGTAGGCATATTATAGCCAAGGACAGATATTTCTGGAGAAGAGGGATGCACTATGTCTAAACGGCTGATGATAAATTTTCGTCAGGGTTACCACGACGTAGCGATCACACTGTTGCTGGTATGCGGCGACCGCGCGTCCTTCCCGCTCCTCTGCCGGCTGTCGCACGGGCCGGGGGCTCCGCTGGCGCCCTTCATGCAGGTCACCATGAAGCCCACGCAACACCTGCTCAACTACATGCTGCCCGTCATCGCGCGGGCCGATAAGGAGCTGGCAGCCTACTTGGACAAGTGAGTTTTCGTTGGATATTTCTGTATAAGTGAATGTAAATATTCATAGACATTTCTTACAGCGCCATCTAGCCCCGTGCTTGTACTATGGGAACTAAATAACTTATAGAGTACTTGTATAGGACTTTGTTTTGTAAGTACATACACATTATATATATATATATCTCACATACTAGTCCAGTATGTGGGGGGTGCAGTTGCTCGCGTCCATAGGTGTGTACCCTTTGATTCCCTACTCGTACCCTGGTGGTGCTAAAGTAGCAGTAGTGCTCGCATTACTCCGGCTCCGGTGGAAGGGTGTGGGTACTGATGAAATCACATGCGCATGAGACGTATCATCCCCGTCTCGGGTGATGGACGGGGCTCTCATACAAAAAGTGATTTTTAGGATATAGTTCCATGTGAAGAAACTAGATGGCGCCACTTGTATTTTATTATTACAGATAATGGTAGGGAAGCCTTCGTGCACTTGGTCTGTTTTTTATTTTTAAATGTATATGTTGTGTATGGGCAGAGCGGGCGTGGGCACGATGTTCGCGCTGCCGTGGTACCTGACGTGGTTCGGCCACAGCCTGAACCGGTACGCGGACGTGGTGCGCCTGTACGACTACTTCCTGTGCGCGCCGCCCCTGTTCCCCGTGTACGTGACGGCGGCGCTGGTGCTGCACCGCGCGCTCGCCGTCTACACCTGCGAGTGCGACATGGCCATGCTGCACTGCCTCCTCTCCAGGGTAACTTGCTATCGTCTCTGCTATCGTTTTGCATTAAGTTTGCCGCGGAAGAGTAAAAGCTCCCCCCAGCATAAAGGCCATGAGCAGGAACACCAGGGTGGTTTTAGTCGGATCACGCCCGACATAACCGCCCCGTCCTCCCCCGCTGCGGTATAGGTAGGTACTTCATTCCGAAAAAAAAAAGGTCCGTGGTCGTGAAAGCGTAACAACAAGTTGTGTGAAACAAACAAACATAGTTACCAAGTAGTTTTTAATAATTCAACAATAATAAATTATTATTATATTATTTATTTAGGTTTATATTTTATTCATCGTTTATAATTTCCAGTTGCCGGACGACTTGCCGTTCGAAGACATCCTGGTGGCCGCCAACAAGCTATACGAGGAAAACGACCCGACTCATTTGGAAAATGAAGTAGCGGCGCTCGAAAGGAGAGAGTATGTGCTATCTCTGATATGTCTGGGTTTACATTTTTTTCATCAGATTTCCGGTGGTTATCATATCGGTTGGATTTGTTATTAACCGATTTAGAAAAAAATCTTATTTGAAAGGATATACTTACTTTCAGATTGGTCCCATAGAAATTTCATCAAAATCAGTTCAGTAGTTTGGTTTGAAACCAACATAACTGGAAAAAAATTGTTATCCAAGTAAGCGAAATTGCGTATTTTGCTTTCATATTTGGATATATATTTTATCATCAATTATAGTGAAAATTTGCATCATTTGAATATGGAAGTTAGTAGCGTTTGAAAATATCCAGAAGTTAATGTCTTAATCACATAGTAACGAACAATACTAGGTTGATAAATGACGGAATTCTGAGGTAACAAAAACCGAATTGATTACCATTGGCTTTCCAAGGCTTGGAAAGCCAATGGTAATTAATTCGGTTTACATACAGAAGCCCGCACACCTATCACAATGTTTCAACTTGAAAAATTCCGATCTATATTAATTAGAGAACCGCTTCCCGCAGAGAGGAGCAGCGTCGCGCCGACGAGGAGCGCATGCGGCGGCGGCAGGTGGCGCCGCGAGCGGGCGCGAGTCGCAGCTGGGCGGCGCGGCTGCGCGCGGCGGCGCCGGCGCTGGCGCGGCTGGGCGGCCGCCGCGGGCTGCTGGCCGCCGCCGCGCTGCTGCTCGGCGTCGCCGTCTACTGGCGGCCCGAGGCGCTCTTCCACAGGTATCATCCCCGTTTCCGGTGATGGAAGCAGCAGAATCATCATCATTCATTTATTCACACAATGAACACTTAGTTTAGCTAAAATAACATTTTTTGTAGCAGCTGTACATGAGCCTTGTCAAATAATAGAAAATATATCTTCGTGTAAAAAAACAATCCAAAATCCAAATCATATACTGAGTCGCATTACTGTTGTCATGGGCGGCGGTTGCCACTTACAACCAGGTGAGCCCTCAGCTCGTTACGTCACATATTCACACCGCTATCGACGAACGCCCGTTGCGCCTCCACTCCGTTCGGTTCGTATGGACGTGCGACGACGACACTGTGATCATGAAGTTTGTGCTCGGATCTTGGGTGTTTGTGTTTGTCCATGCCATCTGCACACAGGGAAAACTAGTGCAGAGGTATGAGTGTGAAAACGTTTTGTTGGTTTTCTACCCGTGCGCCGGGTAGGTGCGCCTCCGTCTCGCTCTGGCCCAGCAGCTCGTCCCCTGGCACTGTACCGGGCGCCTGGTTCCGCAGGTAGCGCCACGCGTACCGGCTGCTGCTCTTCAGCCTGTAGCTGCTGACGGAGCGACGCCGGTACCACCGTGCCACGCACCCGGCCGACTTGCGCGGTGCATCCGAGACACTTGTGCTTCTCGTGCTCGCGCGGGAGATTGTGTGCCTATCTCTCTTTAGCTCTGAATCGAATCAAGCGTGGTTTCGATATCTTATTGTGCTGGAATTTGATAGTTAACTTTGATGTTAGCCAAACTTTCGGTTGAAACGTTGAAAATATGTTATATTTCGAGATATTTTTTGTTAACAAATTTGTGTCACTAGAGGAATGAAATATTTTTAGCTTGGATCCAAGTATAGTACCTGTCTTCCTCTTCGCTTGTGGTTATCTGTTTATTTTTAAATTTCATTTTCAATTCCCATTATTTTTTATACACACCTTCTAATCTGGACTTTCTCACACTCGCTAGATTTAGAAAGTTTCGTCAATTCGTTCGTTCTAAGCTCCTCCACCACACATTATTTTGCCGTGACATCCCCTTTGCTTACAAAACATATCTCGAACTCGAAACCATGGAATAACCTGCCAAATTACGAAATTCATTCTTGATTTGAACATTCAGTCAGACGAGAGCGAAGGGTGAGAAATCTTGAAAAATATGCCGACATATTTTTGAAGATTTCTTATTTACTGATTATAACGCGACATTGTCGGTGCGGTTGACAGCACGGTTCGTGTCGGGTCCAGGCGTTTGACGGCCGACATATAACCGATACTGATCGTCCGATACGTGTCCGATAGCTAGCCGATGGAAGGTCTCCAAAAAAACCGGCCACGAACGCACGAAGGGTTCCGAACCATTACTTATAATAATAAAATACAAGTGGCGCCATCTAGTTTCTTCATATGGAACTATATCCTAAAAATCACGTTTTTGTATGCCCCCTTACATATTTATTTTATTGTGTTTTAGTATCAATATAAAGACATAGACAGACGGACATTGGAATTTTAGTAAGAGGGTCCCTTTTAAGCCTTTTTTAAGACAAATGATTATGTTTAGGGTTCCGTATCCCTAAACATAATCATTTGTCTAAGACTGGTAAGTCTCGATTCGCCATTTAAACCACAACGCTGCCGCTCGTGGTTGCCTCGGTAACCATTACCTCGTCACATCACGTAACTTGTGACACGGTGTGTGCACCGACGACCGACTGTACCGAATATATGAGGCCGACCGCTGAGTTACGCAAATGAGGTTTTGTTAAAATTGGTAATTGTTTTACACTCGTACGTCCGTTTCTTCCACTTTTAATATGGGGCGGTTGGTTTCTTGTTAAACAACTATTGAGTTTTATTTATATATGTATATATGGCTCAATTGACTCATAAATACATTTGGATAAACTTTGTAGTGTGCCCAAATCATCCAAAAATCAAGCTAAAGTGATTGATCTCATAGTTCAAAGTAAAATTGAAAGATCTCTTAAAAACATCACTTTTCTTTACTTGCTAGTATGTAGGTATGTTGTTTGATACCTAATAGATATTTGAACAGTACTTTGGTTTTTTATAGTAGTTTGATACTATTTAATAAAATATTTTTAACATTTTCAATTTGAGTATTAAATAATGTATTTTAAGTGTTAACGAGGTATACATTTTAAAAGAATAATATTTCAGTTCTAGACAAAGAAGAAAGGACAGCGATATCGACACTAGAAAAATCATAGCAGTCTTGATACTTTGCAGTCATGTTAGAAATTACTTAGTCACAATGTAGTGCAGTTTCAAGGTAGGCCCTTACGAACGAGAGGCACTCACGCAAGGAACATACTAATGTATTGTATAAATATGCTTTCTCATTACATCTCAAATATAAACTCGATTCACATATTCATCTGGGGTTTTTTTTAATAATAATTAGGATTAATTCAGTATTCTATTTATTTTAGTTTTTCATTTCGTAAATGGTGCATGGGTAGCGAAGATTGATGCCGTCAAACGCCTAGGATTGAACTGCCAACCGCTTATAAATCATATGTAGTGGTAATTTGGAACATTTTTGTATATGTTACATAGGCTATTTATTATATAGTATTATGTACCCTTTATTGTGTACTTGCAGGAAATAGAAATAGGTATTTTATGTTACAAATTAAACTGCTAAAATGTCATTAAAATGAGGAAAGAAATCTCATGTATTCTGGGACTAGATTTCTGTCTTCAAACATCACTTTGTCTCCTAGTTATGCAGTTTTCGAAAGGCACCAAGCAAGTTGAAAACTAGATAGATATTAAATGGATAATGCCTGCCTTTTGGGAACTGGCTGGGATGTCATTCTTTCATTGCAAAATTCTAAATTATTCGGCTTTCATGGACGTTTCGAGAAGGTCCGTTTCGTCATCTAAAATAATTATGCTTTCATTGGTACAAACTATAAAGCTAGGTGAAGTTTTTATAGCATAATAATAACGCGGGCAAAGTTTCTTTATAGATTCTTATTTATTTGTGTTCGTCAGAATCACGACGTATCATCTCATTGTTGCTCAGCTGTATCGGCGTCATATATATCTTTACGTTTTGTAAAAATATAAAGTGATCTCGCCTTTCCGATTTCATCTTAGATTTGTGTTTGAGTTTTTATTTTTATTTTAAGTTGGTTTATTTTGTTTTAGTGATTTCGCACTGGACGGGCTTCTCGTTGTTTGAGTTCGAATGAGAAGAATTTGCAATGAAAAGACGACACAGATAGCGCATAATCTTATGTATATTATCAAAGCTAAGACTTGAGCATTGTATTCTATGCCTTAACTTTTGGGTGAAACTTGTACAATATTATGAACTCTGTGTGGAATGTATGTTAGAGTATTTATTATATTGGAGTACCACTTGTTAATAATGCTTTAGAATTAGGCACTTTAAAAACTATTATAAATAATAATTAGAAGACTAAAATCTGTATCACTTTATGGTTAATTTTATTAACAGATTTTTTGTTACCAAATGTACTCCATTCTAATCGAAACCTTCCCGAGTACGAATGAAGAATAATTGAAAATAATTGTATATTGTGTTATTTACAAAAATGTGATATGCTATTATAAGTTAAGTTATAACGTGTTTATTAATTCCTCGTGTGATCAGGCACAGAGTAAAATGGGACAGGCGCGGCGCACGCGCAGCACGGACGGTGTGCGCGCGCATCCGGGCACTCGATGTGCGAGGCCGGCATTCTATTCTTTGTCCGCGGCGTCACGTGCCGACCATTTGGAGAGGGAATGAGCATTTATTAATGTTATTGTTCAATAAAATCACCTGTGCTTGCGTTACAAATTTCCTTTAGGTATAGATAGTTTGTAAATATTTGGCATATTTATATATTTTGTTTATGAAATACAAATACATTGTGATGTGTAGATCTTGGAATTTTGTGTTGTTCTAAAATTGTTATTTTGAGTTACGAATGATAATGCAAATGAAATTGTAGATAGAATATGGATATCGAGATACTAAACTGTCAAAATGTAGAAATTAAAATATTGGGTTAATATTAAGTTTTATGCGAACTAAATTGTTAACGTTTAAGCATTACCATTACTAGTATTTTTGAAGCGCTGTTTTAAATATAGTTAAATCCAATTGTTAAGTTTTCTCGATGGCGGATAACTAATCCAATTGAAGCCATGTCAGACGGTTAATTTGAAAATCACTTTGTAGTTCGTAAAAATGGCAACCGAACAAAATCAATATACATTGAAAAATTATTAGGTATTATAGTCAGACTGCCCAGAATTAACAGATGACTGAATATATATTACCATAGACATTAAAGCATCTTTCATGTGGCCAATACCATACATAATGTTGCCAGGGAAATATAACTAGTTTATTATATTTTAGCCTTGTATTACTAAACTAGTGAATCATTTGTAATTAATAGCCTTACGCATTGTTGACTCTGCAAGATTTACTGAGTATTATCAAGGTTTATTGAGTAACGCGGCTCGGGGAGATTACCGCTCTACGACGGATTAGCTGTTTTCAACGTTCATACGCTTAATCACATAAAAAGCACAGCTCCCAATTTTCTTTCCCTTTCTCCCCACTGGTGGGACGAATCTGTTGAGTAGAAAATGTACCCAAATATTTATCTCATAATTGCCTTCGATATATTATAGGTAACTCAACTTGCGCAAGGCTTAGACAAAAGGCTTTGTAACCATTATTGTATTGAATTCAGTTTTATATGATTACATTATACATGGCTATTAGGGTAAGCTCATTGTAGATGTAAGTGTTAGGGGTCTGTTTCATCAATGTTATGGTACTTACGTGGTGCTGAGTTCACATGAATTCAATGAAACAAATAAACTACCGATTGCAGACTTTTATGGGACCGAATTAAATGAAATGCGAACGTCGTGGCCTAGTGGTACAGACAGACATTTTCACTCTGAAGGCCGCTGGATCAAATCTAGATGATATGATTTGTAGTCAAAACAATAAAGGAAACATCGTGAGGAATCCGAAATACTACCATTCCGGATTGAGCTCCCGTGATAGATTAAAGCCAATTAACACTTATTTGTCGAGAGTAGACCGGTGGCATTTGAGTACGGTGCGACTGATCCAGATGTGTCTACTATTTGCAAGATGTAAAGCGGATCGAGATAATTGAAACTTTTTTGATGAATCCCCCTGAATGTTTTATTAGCATTTTTCGTAATTTGAAGCAAAATTGATAGCAATATATTTAGAGAATACTACACAGAAGGTGGGGCATTATGCTTAGAAGATCAATGATGAAACATTCCCTCGTTTTTAAATGTATGGCGGTAATGGGCGTCGACAATGAAGTTACGATTACACATTTATTACAAACAAAGTGTTTTATTACTTGCAAATGAAAACCAGCTCTTATTTAACAATCTTTATTATGTCTTCCATCAAACTAGACTTAAGTAGTATTTTAATAACATAAATTATTTTATGATCAGATCAATACAACTAATTAAATAATTTAATGTTTAAAAATAAACGAATGCACCAAGTGAATATAAACCAAATAGAAAAAAAACAGGGTGTCCACAAATAAAAATTATGCAGCACTCTCATTTCATTCACTCAACAATTCTATCTCTATTCAAATACCAACGGATAAGAGTCTTCACTTTGATCATAAGCGTGGACACCCCTAATAGAGAGGCAAGTAACTTTTATCACAGCCGAACTTGGCTTTGTTCCTTAAAAATAGTGAGGAATATCTTAAATTAATAAATTCAATGCGTGGCTGGCTTACCTCTGCCAACATACGAACCAAAAGACTGTAACATAAATAGAACAGAGAACTCATCACCCTGGGAAAAGAACTGATGATGATTATTAATTGTCCTGTCGACTCTCGACTGTCCTTAACAAATCAGTTAATGGCAAAGTGAAAATAATTCGTTAATAAGTAATAAATATAGTAAATTTAGGCTAAAAGCTTCACTGCTTGCTTAGAAAAGCAACTTACATTAAGACTAGATGTCTAAAATCTATGACGGCAAGTTCACTAAATAAGAAGAAAATTGCTAGAGTTAGTCTTATACAAACCAGATAGAGATATCGCTAAGGTTAATTTTGTTAGTATTATGTGAAATTCATAAGAAAGTCGTTATTAGTGAATGTATTATGCCTTTTCTATCACTATTATCATATTAATCCCAGCTAATCGTACGTGTCATGGATGTTTAATCAATTATAACTAATATAAGGTACGCCAGATCGTTATTATTATAACTAAGATAAGGAACGCCAGAACGATTCAGTAAGCGAGTTGCATAGTTGTCAGGTGTCCCGGTTCTATTGGGGGTCGGAGATATAAATACATTTGAGTTCAAATCTACTTCAATGGCCAATGTTTGGATTTCACATTGGAATTGATAGAAATTGTTTAAAACACAAGTTACTTAACTGCTACTGTTCACTCACTCCGGTCCGTCTACTAGGTAAATTGATATGCATCGCAGCTCTTAATCTGATTTCGCTACTATCTCCACCAATAAAGATGATTTACAGCCAGTTCCTATACGAATCCTATCAGACGACTGAATAGCAATCGAAATTCCAATTTTAATATGAGCTTAGAGAAAAAAATATGATGCACAAGCCCATAGAAGCGGGCTGGCCACATGCCGAACCTATAGCCGATGGAGTAGACGAGTTCTCGAGGGGAGACATTCAGGCAAATGTAGGGGAAGCGATGAAGGTAGCTGGAAGAAAGTGGATGCGGAATGCTGAAGACCGGGCACGGAGTAGCACTCACTGGGAGAAGCGTATGTCCATCAGTGAGCTATTCCAGGTCAGAACTACATCAGGCAGCTATGCTGCATCACTGGAATTTGTCCATTGGCGTCTTTATATTTCCTTCCCACGTTTATTGAGCAAATCCACATGGGCTCTTCCCATTGCCTATTACTAATCATACAAAAACCGACGGTTCCGTATGCCATAAGCTAACCGCCAAGCAAGTTTTAAAAACAAGAGTTGTAACAATGGAGGAAGGCAAGTCTTCTCTATAAATTTGATACGAAAAAAAGTAGACAAAAAAAAGGGCACGACGTAGTTTGTCGCATGGAGGGACTTAACGTCCGCGTCTCATCTCCGCATGACTACATAATTGCACCAACTAGGAAACGTAGCATCCTATGGAAGAGAATTGCACCTGCTGTACGTTCTAAGTGTTCAGTTCTTCATGACGATGTCTATGTAGTCGATGACGCGCGGGTCGTGGAGTATCTTGAGATGTTCCGCGTTCGCCAGCGGCACCGCCTTTATAAGCTTTCCTGAAATCAACACAACATTTTAAGCTATCTTTCTAACATAGCACAAGGAACGAAGAGTTCTTAACATCAACCTGCTAACTATAGAAATTCTTCCATATTTTTTTTTATTTTTTATTCTTTATAGGCCATCGTTTGACCGCTATCTCACCTGATGGTAAGTGATGATGCGGTCGAAGATGTAACACGCTGGCCTAGATAATACCTATTCACTCTTCTCTTGAACATACCCAAATTGTACTGCTCATAACTTACATAAAGGAATTTTATGATAGGTAATATTAGTTGTTAAGTATGTGTTGTAAGTTAAATGTGAGTTAATTTTCGCCGTTAAGTCTGTCGCACCAGAGACTAGAACGAGAATGCACGATTAAAATGAGCTAGTCTAGTGCGATTGAGCTACACAACGCATTGTTTCTGAGAATAAGCCATACAGGCACAATCTTAACAGATGACAAGTAAACCATAAAAACGGATTGTGATTTGAGGTGTGCTTGTAAGGAGCCTAAGGAGCTCCTAATATGTCGACTCGTGCGCGTGCATTTTAAAGTGTCCAAACGATACTCGATATCTGTAAGTAAGTTTAGAGTTTGAGCCGGTGCCGGTCCGCCCGCGCACGGTACCTGCGTTAGCGCGGTGCCAGCGTGGCTTCTTCCAGTGCTCGCAGGCGGCCAGCGAGCGCAGGTTGACGGTGCCGTCCCCGTCGCCCGCCGCCAGCGTGGGGTACCCGTCCAGCCACGAGCCCGGCTTGTACACCAACCTGCGACAACACCCGCATTACTGCAACTGTTTAATACATTACTGCGACCAGCCCCGATTTACATATCGTCTTGCATGGTTTAAAATAGAAACAGCAGTGTTTACCAGTGATCGGAGTAGGTAGATTGATTTGGGGTCAACGATCTCAAATGTATATGTTAAATAATATGGACATGTAAAAAATAGCAATCAAAAGAACCATTTCGTTAGTCGAGAAATAAATAAAAATCTATAAAAAACGTCTTACCATCGGTTTTATCCTCTTTTGAATGAAATAAATCCTATCACTAAATTAAGTCAATATCACAAAAACCGGAAGTTTGTGACAAAAAACCGGAAAAAGTCATATCATGCAAGTACGCAAAATCAATCTACCTACTCCGATCACTGGTTATTAGTGACATGTCGGACCTGTCTACAGTATGATGAGTGATATACATTTTGAGGTGTTTACAGTTCCTCAGTGCAGTGCAACTCGACTCAGAAGTCGAGCGTGTACCTGTGCACGTCTCCGTGCAGTACCAAGTGCCGGAGGTACTCACCGCTCGACAGTGGAGATGTTGTATCCGTAGATACAGTGCACCTCGACTCCGGGCGCCTGGAAGTCGAGCGTGTACTTCTGCACGTCCTTGCGCATCTCCCACGCGTTGGGCAGGTCCATGTCACTGTAATGTAGTAATAATAATCACATATTAAAACCTTATTTTAATAACCTCTTAGAAGAAAGAAAAGTTGGCAGAAAGTAAAAAAACGCTAAAGAGGAATTTCTTTACTTTCTCACAACGGCATCATTAAGAACGTTGTTATTTGTTGTTGTTGAATGTTAAGACGAAAAACGATGGATCACGTCCACTGTTGTCTATTCCGTATCAACATTTTATTCCAAGGATGAAGACCGTGAAAGCACAAAGCACAATTCTAGCAATATACCAACATAAATTGGGGCCCCGTTCCAATCTAGATTGGAAGATGTATCATGTCTTCGCATTTTTGGTTCAGGTCACAAACCACTTTAGAGGTGAATAAAGTTACATATGACAAATGAATGTTTTGCATTTTTCCGAAATTCCGAAGTTTTGTTTTCTTTCGCTTATTTATTTTTAAATGTAAATAAAAATTCGTGGTCATTTCACAGCGTAATCTAGCCTTAAACTAAGCATGCTTGTAACATGAGAATCTGATTGATAACTGATACAGTTATAAGTAGTACTTTTTTTTAAATACATGCATATAAACACAGTACATTTGTGTGACGAACATAAATAATTAAGTCTGTCACAAATATATGTCCACGTTACACGGCGGAGAAGGCTAAAGGCGCAAAGTGACACTATACAATCCAATGTGTACTTACTTGAAGAGCTTCTCAAAGTGTTCGATGGTGTAGTTGAACTTGTCCGTCTGCACGAGCACCTCGGACGGCTTCCAGAAGAGGGGCGAGGGCAGCAGCCACGCGAGCGACGGGCACGTGATCTGCTGCGAGCGCATGATCGACTCGCGCAGCATCAGCGAGCCCAGGTCGTCGCCTGCAACCACACAAACAGTCCAAATCTTTAACAACTAACAATAATTTCTAATTTAATTATGACCCTGTGACCTACAGTTTTTTTTTTTTTGTGAAAGTGACTTGACGAGCTATCGGGCTACCTAATGTTAAGTGGTTATCGTCGCCCATAATTATGAACAAAACGACTCGGGTGGAACACATACTTTTATGTTACAGAGTTATTTGCAGAATATATTTATTTACAAAAGTTACCGCTTAAATAAGTCAAGTTTACATATACAATACAAAAATAAAATACTATGAAAGTATTGTATCAAAAATCTGGTTCCCATAGTTCAAACAGCAATGCTTACTTTGGTACTAGATGGCTTTGTGTGAATTGTCCGTGAATACATAATTTAAAAACAGTACCTACGGATGCATTCTTAACAGGGATTTCATCTTTTAATGCTGTTGTTATGGGCTTAACTCTAATTAGGCCATGCCTAAAGTACCTAATGTTTACTTTGGTAGGTAGTTAACGAATCTGTTAGCGTCATCAATTGAAAATGTGATACAAAACAATTGTGATCATCGAATTAAGCGTGTCAAGAGCGCTGCTGATTCACACGTTCGTTTTAACGAGGACGCAGCCGCGGCGGAGAGTGACATCTGAAAGTACCTTGATTTTTTTTTATACATGTTCTGATATTACTTTCTTTCAGAGTCCTAACTCTCGTATTTATTTGTCACTAGCTGCGCTTCGCGATTTCCCCCGCGTAATTCCCGTTCCCGTGGGAATACGGGGATAAAATATAAACCATACTTCCAGCTGATAATGTAGCTTTAAATGGTGAAATAATTTTTAAAATCTGTTTAGTGGTTTGGTTTATCGGTTTAGTGGTTGAAAACGTTACAAACAAAGTCAATTTCGCATTTAATAAATAATAATAATAAATAAATATTAGTTAGGATATTGATTAATGGTATTTTAGGGTTTCCTGGTGGTTTTGTGGATACCAAGAAGTGATAGTCCAATTCCATTTATATCTGACTCCATATTTATTCAAATCAACAGGTTATATAGTAGGTACACAACTTCACCTATCGCTGGGAGGGAGACGACTGCCGCCAACAGCTACAGTTTCTACCATTCAGCAAAACAACTACTCCATATTCTGTAGCGTGCCGCTACAGTATTTCGAAATGAGACTACACCAATTCAGTATTTTGAATTGATTGGATTTCATATTAAACTCTATTTATACGTACTCGAAACACTTAATTTGCAAATGAATTTTAATTATTTTATCTAACACCGTTTGACATGTTTTAAAACCATTTGTGACGCTAATTTGAAGGATTTCAAAAAGCAGAATTCACGGGCAGCTTTTCGTTAGTCAAGAATTGCACCACAAACCTACTCTCGCATTGCAATACTGATTACATCAGGCCAGTGATCTATTTGCAAAATGTTGATCGGAGACTATTGTCTGTAAAATAATCAACAACCACTGTCTATGCGTCATAGTTGGGTAATGCGTATGTAACCGTTCGATACACATCGATGCCATAGCTATATATATATAGTTCTATTACCTGCATTATTCTATAACCTCAATAGAATTAACAAGTTTCAATCGAAACTGCTTTATTTATTCTGTAATAGGTTATTATAACTAGTTTTTACAGAGATTGCCGGTCTTGCCTGCGTCTATCTGGTAAAGATAATTTTCTCGAATGTTCTCGTAGATAATTATTTGTCGAGATTAGCACACTGGGTCGGGTTCAAAATCATCGTCCGATGATCGTCCGGTGACAATCCACGCATTAGTCCACCAATCACAGCGAGGCTTGTGACCCTACAATAGTCGGACGATGACATTGAACGCCGTCCGTAGATGTGGTATTTCATTAAATAATGAGAAAGAACAAAATAAAAAACCGGCAACATGCGAGTCGGACTCGCGCACAAGGGTTCTGTGCCATTATCTATAATATCGACCAAAATCGAACATAAAATCATTTTTGTATGAGTGACCCCTCAAATATTTATTTTATTCTGCTTTTTATTGGTTGTTATAGCGGCAACAGAAATACATCATCTGTGAAAATTTCAACTCTCTAACTATCACGCTTCATGATATACAGCCTGGTGACAGACGGACAGCGGAGTCTTAGTAATAGGGTCCCGTTTTACCCTTTGGGTACGGAACCTTAAAAATACCCTGTAAATTTAAAATGACTGTTCAAATTAACCTAAGAAAAACACTTCTCTTAGTTACTTTTAGTTTTAATGCTAAAAATAATGGTAAAATTAGACTACGAAACACTGTCATATTTTACTCGCATCGAGTAAAAATGTACCAATACCGGAAGTTTCTTAGTGTCGCAGTCAATATATACCGTGGTCAGCCGTCGTACTGTATAGTACGTATGTTAATTAAAATGTATCAGTGATGACGTCAAGAGGAATCACTATCATTATTTATCAGTAAAGATATGTTATTACGTTTGAGACTGTAAAACACAACAATACTTTTGATTAACTCCAGGGTCAGCTTACGTTTGTCGGAATATATTTTTCATGGAATAGCAAAGTGGCAGGCGCCTACCTAATTAGAATTTATAATTACTGGTTTCCAAAATTGAAATTCTATCATCACACTAATATTATAAAGGCGAATGTTTGTGTGTGTCTGTTACTCCTTCACGCTCAAACGGCTCAACGGATTTGGATGAAATTTGGTACTTGGAAAGCTTATATCCCGAATTAACACATAGGCTTCTTTTGATCCCGAAAAAGCGCTGTGTTCCCTTAGTATGTGGCCATAAGAGAACACAGCGCTTAACGCCGGAACCGCGGGTAACGCAGCAGGGCGCAGTTATTGCTCTCCCAAAACTCACCAATAGCGAAGACCTTGACAGCCTTGATGGAGCCGGCCCAGGGGGTGGATATCGAGATCATCCTCTTGATGTACTTGTCCTTCCACACCTGCGGCTGCAGCCGGAGGAAGTGCATCGCCATAAGGCCGCCCATGCTGTGCACGACCAGCGTCACAGATGTCTTGTTGTTCGCCGCGTACGTCTCCTCGATCAGGCTCTTCAGCTTGGTGAAGAACTCGGTGTTCTCATCTAACAAATATAATGGGAGGCTGTGTTACTCGAACCCGACTATAAAACGAGCCCGAAGTCAAAGTGTTAATTAGCTGATATAGCAAGGAGGTTGAATTACAAGGGACCACAATATTTTAAGGCGCATGTTCTTATGAATATGAGACAGTAGTGAAGGTTTTCTGCAGTAGCCTCGCAGTGCATCGAGGGTTGCAAATATACGTCTCAGGTAAAATAATATCAACTGCACATTTTCCTGTGTAAGGAAAATTTTAAGATTCACATGGAATTCTAAAGTAGGTGCAATGTAATATACGTCGTTCTAAGTTTCATACACCTCTATGAAAATATATTATATGTAACAAGACGTTCTTAGATACTTATGAATGTTAGTATTATTTTTTAGTGGAAAAGTGCTGCAAATATAAATTTTCTGTAACGTGTATGTAGTTCGCGCGCTTTTCATTGCGAGATTGCATAGAATGGATGAATCCAACTAAACATTTTTATTAACTTATATAACGCCCTTAGCGGTGGAATTTCGTCATGAAATTTATATGGGACCACCTTGGAGGTAAACCCTATCTATAATATTTAAAAAGGAATCATCCAAATCGGTCCATAATAGGCGTATTAATCGCGTAAAATACATACACAGAAAAACCACAGCCAAATAGATTTATTTAAAGTTAATTAATTTATTTAGTAGCCCTGCCTCCGAAGCGAGGGGTCCCAGGTTCGATTCCCGGCCGGGGCACGCTTTGTGTGGTGAGCATGAAGTTTGTTCTCGGATCTTAGGTGTTTGTCTTGTGTTTCTGTGTTTGTCCATGCCATCTGCGACACAGGGACTCCTAGTGCAGAGGTATGAGCGTGTTAACGTTGTTGTTGTTTAAAGTCAGTTAAATGTGGTATTAGTGGCCTAATTATGGTATGTGCAATATTAGAGAACAATGTGCACTTTCGATCACATTTAAACAGATAGTAGTGTGTAGTATTGTACTACCAATACACCACTACTTTAAGCTACGAACTAGATATATTAATGTGGAAAATTCTTTATAATATGCCTGCTGTGTAGAACAAGAAATTAACGCTTAGCATGCAGAGAATTACTATGATGTATTGGCACATAATCATATCAATAATTTGTTACTCAACATGAATAAAAAGAAAATAATTAACAATATTAAAATAGGCATCATTAATATTATCAGAGTTCATTACCCTTTTAATTAGAATAACCTCATGAGTAGGTATCTGCTTACTATGTAGATACAAATAGATAAATATTTACTTTAATCTATACAAATAAATAAAATTGGGAGTGTCAGTTTGTAATGTTGTAAGAGCTTTTTACTACTTGTAAATGCATTTTAAAGTACATACATATAGTACATATAAAAAAAAGCAATTTTTAAGATTCTTGTCTCTGTTTTGTTCTCGCTAATGTTATAAGTAGTAACATAGACTACCTTCATTTTAATTTAACAAAAAATTAGGGTCCTGTGAATAAAAATCTCCATGAATGAAGTCGCAGGAAACAGCTAGTAACACAAAATGAGTACATTGAATTACATCTTCCAGCTGATTTTAGGTTTGTATGTTTATGTGTCTATGGTCTGTGTATGGTTGTCACTTCTTCATGCTCAACGGATTTGAATAAAAATTGGTACCAGGATAGATTATATCTCGGATTAATACATAGACAACCTTTGATCACTGAAAAGTGCAGTGTTCACTTAGGATAGCAAATTTAGCATAATGCAATATAGCTTTCCTCATGAATGTAGCTATCATAATACAAAAAGTTTTTTTCAAATCCAATTTGGTAGTTCCAGAGATTAGCATGTTCAAACAAACAAACTCTTCAGCTTTATTATATTAGTATACATATAGTGCTTAATGTATAGAATGCTTATTAAAAATAGTATTTATTGGCTCAATGATGAATAAAGTTTTAGTTATAGGACTAATTAAAAGATTAGCTCAGAAATTATAATAATAACTTGATACAATACTCACTTGGTGCTTTCCGGAAGTCATAGGGCGCCCCTCTTAGAGATGTGTTTCTTGAGTATCCAACTTTCACCAATGAATCAGCAATATCATTGAAATAAGCCCCAGTTTTCTGATGTGAAGGGTCCAGCCACTCGACCTGTTCAGAGTTTCCCCACCCCGGGACCCTGATATCCACTCCAGCAGGGTTGCGAGTGGTTCTCGTGGCATTGTCATATTCTAGTCTCAAGTTGTCAACCCAGCAGTCAATGACAAAAGGCACCAGTAGCTCTAGGTTTAGCCAGATGTTGAAGTAGTCATTGGAGGACTTGGCGCAGATGTAATGCACCACATTTGATTTGTTTAGCTTTGCTTCTAGCTGAGCCCCGCCGTCCCCAGGAACTGGATAGAATGATATTATAGAATGTATACTGAAGTTAGAGACAGCAAGAAATTCTTTGATTTATACAGAGGACAAATGAGAGCATTCTCATAATGATTAAATATGTTTTGTCAAGATATTTTTTTGTTCTTAATTAAGTGATGGAACTGCATTCATTAACAATTATTAACAAAATTAAGCTTTTATTTATTTTAATAATTTAAAATAACTTTTTACTGGTATGACAGCCAGCAAGTTGCAAAAAATTGCAATTGTAATTTGTTCATGTCTATTAAATATTAATTAAAAAAAAAGTAATTTCTATTATTTTTAATTTGTATTGTATATGCCACAAGCAATAACTCAATAAACTAATAGAGAGAAGTCTAAACAGCATTATATGTACAAAAATAAACATAAATCAAATTATAATACTCACTGAACACAACTGGCGACAATCCGATGCAGTTTTGTGCTAAGACAATGCAGATAAATATTACAGGAAAACACGATTTTGCACCAGACATTTCTCGATAAATTACTAGAGTACGTATGCGCTTGTTTCGCAAAATATATTCTGGATTGATGAAACGTCCGTTTGTGAATCACCGTATACTTCGAGTGTACGGTTCCGCGCCGCGGCGACGAATGCTCAGCAGTGCTGTACAGGCTGTGCAGCTCTGCTCAAGCGCTCAAGTAGCTTTGTCAGTGAGTGACGTAGCTATATCGTACGATGTACAACGAACGAACAGACCGCTGCGCAACACCGGGGTCACAAAGTTACGATAAACACGAATACGGACGGACACAATTGACTGGGCATATTATGTACCAAACGTTTGTGAAAACAAATATTTATTGAATAATAATATTAAAAGGCACGTGCGAAAATTATACCCAGACAGATCGTTTTCTTTTGCTAGAAAGTAGTACGTTATAGTATTCATAGATCGTGAAAAATAATATCATAATAATTGAGGGTCGCCGTCCAGCAATGGTTTCCAGCTATTGTTCTTAGGTTTACTTATTGTTTATGAAAGTTACTATCACTTGATCTCACAAATTATAACGAATAACTATAATATATATTTACGTTTAGCACTAAAATTAAAATGAATTAAATACACACCAACACAATAAATAACCCACCGACAACTACTGACTAACTGAGAGACTGACAGACATCAGACATTGATTTGATTGACCACCAGTGCTGCTAGCTGTATCTCATGAAAAGTTACCGAAATAATAATTGAATGATTTAAAAATCGAATAGACCGATTTTCTATGGAAACACGTCATAGGTACACCCTATAAAATTGTAAAAGAATCATTCAAATCGGTCTACTGTTAGTTGATATGCTAATATTCCATTAATTTCGTATCTCTTTTAGAAATATTTAAAATGATTTAGTTCTTATTTGGGCTGTTTGTTGCAAAATGCTATGTTCTGATCTTCAACGCCAAGATCTATGTTCCAGAGGCAAAAATACAAAGGAAATAAGATGTGCCAAGTTCTTTTATTTATTTATTTATTTATTTAGGTCCATCAACAAAATTTACATGAATACATTCTTAGAAACTAGGTTATAGAAAAAGGTTACATGTAATTTCACTTATAGATGAACACCGCATGTATTAACAATGAGTATATAAACCCTACGATATATAATTAAAAAAGAAGTACCTATACGATAATACATATTTATAATAAATTGGTGACAACTAAAATAATAATAATAATAGTAATAAGCTATCTAAAGTAAAGATTTATAAGCTATCTAAAGTAAAGATGTATTATTTTTTATGGGTCTCATTCGTGGGATTCTGGCAATGCGGTTTAACGCAGCACGCGCAGGCGCGATGTTTAAAAAGTTAGACATGGGGTCTGGCCTTTTTGTAATTTAGTAGCATCTAATTTTAGATATAAAATAGGTTTTTAAGTAGCAACCTAAACAATAACACGTTAAAATGTTAGCAATAAGCGATATTAGAAGAACAAAAAGAAGCGATATTCGCTTTCTTGTTAGAAATTGAAATGTTTCTGCAGGTGAATAACCTTACGTAAAGTGCATAATTAAAATCAATACCTATGTACCTTCTAATACAGCAGCTGTTTTTGTAACGTTTTAATGGTTTTTTCAGGGTCGCGTTATAATTGTTTGGTTAACTTGGCTTGTAGGAGGTATTTTTGGCGTTATTATTTTATTACTTGTTATTTGTTACTGCCGCCAAATGCCGCGTCATCAGAAATCCTTTGGTAAGTAAAGCAATAGCACAGCGACACATTGTAGCATTTTGTGTAAAATTTTTACGATGTATTTTTTTGCAGATGAGCAGTATCTCAAAGAAAACTATGTTATTAAAGAAAACCAAGCATATTCAAGTCAAGACAGTTACAGGGTGCTAAAACATGCTGAGGTAAGTTTATGGAATTTAGTTATACCAATTAGTTAGTTAAATAATATAGGTAAGTACTACAATAATAGTGGTGAATCTGGTGAAGTTAGCTTATCTGTTTCTAGCTCTCTGAAGTTAGCTAGAGAGTCAAAATACTGTTGTTATAAGCATAATAAACTTTTCATACCCCAAGCATACAAAACTATGTCAGAATATGAAACTGAAATTAATATATAATAATTGTGGACAGTATTTATTATCTGTTGAATAAAATATTTTAATTAAAATGTATATAAAACTAATTAAAAGCCCTTGTTTAAATAAGCTTTAAACAGTCAGTTTTTGTCATTCACAAAATCATCCAACAACATCTCGGAAGCGGTGGTTAACCGATTAGTAAATGAATTTATTCGCCAGCAAATACCAGGTTTTAAAACAGGTAACCTAATCTACGTAACGTTGGCCGCAGATTTCTGCTCATTATGTGCAGGTACAGGTGCAGGTACAACGCCACACGCGGCCCGCGAGCTACGCGGGCGACGCAGAGTGCCGCGCGCACGCGTCGCGGCCGCCGCCCGCGCCCCCGCGCAGCGCGCAGTACGCCTCGAGCGGCAGTCAGTATCTTCTCGCTCAGCTATTTCAAAAAGTTTTAACAGATTTGTCGCTTCTGTCACCCATACAGCTCCAACCGGGACATTGCAGCGATGTATAATGGCAGTACTTAATTCGAGGATACTCACATTCAGTATCTACATACTTAATTGTACTGAGAGAAAAAGTACTATAGGTGTTCGAAAAAGGTGTGACAATAGGTAAACAGCGCATGCCTAGATTGATCTAGAGGTCATCGCACTCACATAGAGGTATCCCAATCCTCAGCTGATAAGTCAAAAGATATCACAAGTCAAATTTTAACGTAAACTCGACGAGGTTCAAACCTAAAAGCATTAGGGATTCAACCTACTAGATGATAGACCGTATGCGGGAGTGCGGAATGAGCGCGGTCAGTGACCGCTCATTAGGGCTGTCCAAAAAATAACAAATTATTATATTTTTTACATTGTATGAATGACATGTAACTTTAAATATATCTTGTATAAATGAACATTCCATAATAGTAATGGTTGTGCAGTGTTGGACGAGATCGACTCCGCGGCCGGCATGGACGCGCTGAAGACGCGCTCGCTGCCGGCCTTCCTGCGCCCCAAGCCGCGCCCGCTCTCCACCGAAGACGACTTGCAGCAGCTATACGCCAAGGTACCACAGCTTACAAACAAACATACGCTTTCACACTCATATCCCTGCACCGGGATTTCCTGTACCGCAGGTGACATGGACACACCAACCACAATAAATTTTGTAAGTAACTATTTTTATAGCCGGATGTTTTGCTTAGGAGTGGGGAACACACTGTATGAGAGTGGTGCCCAAACAATTGATTTTAATTTTTGCCAAGTTGTAATATTTTCCATACTAATAGTTGAGACCTCGCCGGGTGGTAAGACCACCGGCCAAGTATCGCCAGCTAAAGTGCTAAACTTAGTATTACAAAGCATGTCATGAGTACATTATTTATTTTAAAAATGATGTTTCCAATTATTTTTTAAGAATTCAACGGAAATAAAGTATTTTGACTTTGACTTATTTGATGCTGGCGACACTTGGCCGGGTAATTACTACCGCCAGTTTTGAGCATTACGCGGTAGTACCAGGAGATGGGAGTATTCATTAAAGTGGTACAAGACGACGTAACTTACAGAAACATTGAGACCGGTTAAATAAAATAATTTCACATGGCTTATAAGCCTCAAAATGGACAGGGATTTACTTCAAGAATTATTGGCTATAAAGGCCATTAGCTCGTCCTATCTCTAACAAGAGTTAATATGTGCCATCGGACAGGTAAGCTTGAGTAAGAAATACAAGAACCGCATGCGCAGCGAGCACGCCGCCATCATCGCCCTGAGCAAGTCGCACAGCCAGTTCTTCGACGCCGACGCCGTCATCGTGTACGACCAGAGGACCGCGCTCTAAACCATCACCATGCACTAGAACAGGATACATCCCGCTCTAATGTATGGGGACTGATACTACGCTATCAGCTCCATTCGGATATACACATACTTTACCGATTAATGTTGTTCCTGTATGACTTTGAATTAGATTAGTTTCCGCAAATATCCAATTATCATTTAAAACAATAATTTTGGTACATTTCTACCAAAATGAAAGTGGTAAAAATAATTAAAACAGACTATTTGCGAAAACCTGACTGATCTTCTTCTCGTGTAAGTAAGTGGCCAACTCTAGCATCGGAGACACATTCCAGACACATTGTCACTATAAATACCTAAACGACTGTAAAGAATACACAGCCACACTGAAGGGATGACATTAAACAACTCATACCCGTCGTAAGGGTTGTACTCTGACAACTGAAGGCCATTACACAACACACATTACAAATTGTACCTAACCTGTATAGGTGTAATCACAGAATCACAGATATCACCGTATGGTAATTTCTAGGTAACATAAAGTGTAATAATGCAATCTGCGTTCGATTGGTACCGCATACAAGCATTACAAACAAAAGGTACTCTCTGAAATGTACGCACTCGTTACACCACACTAAAATAACACAGACATTACAAGTAATAACTTTGATTAACCCTGAGAGTACCACCTACCCACACCATGTAAAATAAGTCTTACAATATAGTTGATAATGTTAAAATAATTATTCTGATTCAATAAATAGTATTTACGCTGCTCCAGCAATAACCCCTAAATATCTACTCCCTTCTACATATCGATAGTTGTACTCGTATCTTGTCTAAGTATACAATTTAGAACGCTGACTAGGGCATACGTATAAACGATCACACATGTATATACACATGTAATATCGAACCTATTCGAAAAACCATGTAAATTTTGTTCAACTGCCGTTACCGTTTTTATGTAAGCCCCAGTTATAACAGTAAGCAAGTTTTTAATAATAATTCATAATAAAATTACAATAGTAGTTATATATCGTGGTTATAATGCATATTTTGTTTGAATAAAATTGGCAAAATGTGATTGAGAAAAAATTGTGATAAAAACGATTTCGTGGCCTATTTCCTACTTTTATAAAGTCGCGATCCAAAATGTAGCAAAAAAATACTATGCTCACTTTCCCCAATTAAGCCATAACTGCAGTGGCATGTATGGGAGCTTTGAGAGAAGCCGGTACAAGGTATTCTGCCCTTTTCTACCAGCCGCGCTGAATTTAAAAAACTGTTGGCGAAAGTGATCATTCGTGCCTGTTTCGAATGGCACTCATGCTTGGGCGTACCCAGCTTCTGGCCTAAGGAGGGGGCAAGTGTTTTAGGTCGGATCGTCCGCGGCTTTTTAGTTATACACACTACACAAACACACCTACATGAAACATTATGTATATGTAGTGTAGTGTGTAGGGCAAACAGCCGCAAATGATCCTGCTTTATAGGTAGTTAAATAATAATAAGTAAATTTTCTTAATTTAAATTTTCAGGGGGAGGACAGCTGCCCCCCTGAGTACGCCCATGCACTCATGTATATTTTAATGATTAAACAATAAATATATAATATATAATTGGCAATTTGGGACTGCCATTTGTGTTGGAGGGGCTCAAATGTTATGTTAAAGTAATTTGTTGGAAGTAATTGTTGTCTAGATATGATAAGCGAACTGTTCTGTATTCAGAGCAAAATTGTATCGTCACTGCCTAACACAGGACATACGTAATTAGCAGTTCTACTAAAAAAAACCTTAGAACCCTAGCTTGGATGCCAACAATGCACCTGAACAATATTTGGAGTTTGTTTGCAGTCGAGATAATTCAATTCTTATTTCGAGATGCACTTAAACTTTTGAATTGTGTGCTTCTACTCTTCGCGTAGCGCTAAGTAACGAATTATTATGTAAAGCGCGCCGAGTCTGATTTATAAAACTGTTAAAGTTATTTATTTAGTGGAATTAATGTTATATTGGTGTGTACTTAATGTTGCTCAACATGTTTCGGAATCGACGATTACACGCATTATCCACTGTGAGATCTACACGGAGACAACAAATGTGGTATGTGTTGTTTTCGGAAGGTGATAAAGAAATCATTTCACATTTAAATAGTTCGTAGGCCTCGGATGCTGCAGTCTTGTTCAGATTGCGTTGTGTTTAGTTGATTCCGATATATTTTGAGCCTCAGTATAATATTCATTATGAATGTAGTTTATTGAAATAAAAGTTTTTTATAATCTTTAATAACGTTTATTGTTTAGCAAACCCACATTGTTCTCGTGTCAAGCGTAAACACCCGCTATTCATAATTGACAAACACTATTCAACAACACGGACCATTGCTCATCTCAAACAACGGTATACTGTCATCAATCCTATAGTACCTAAATTATTCTTAAGTACTTAAACTAATATCAGACTTATCACGCCGAAATAAATCTAAATGCACGAGAATATAGTTAAAATAGAAGTGGCACAGCACTGTTCATACAAAGGTGCGGAAGCTGGCGAGGGTTGGGTAAGTCTTGAGCCGCAGCAGCTCGAGCTCGGTCTGCAGCAGCACGATGGAGGTGTGGTTGGCTTGCACCTCGCGGATCAGCTGGCTCCTTATCACCAAGGTCTCCATCCTACCGACAACATTACATGTTTAACTAAACTGCTAAACGTAACAAAGTGTATCAAACACCGATCGTCTCCGATTGTTAGGCAGCAGGTAAAAAAGGAGTTTTCTTGAGCTTAAAGAACGAGAGGCTTTGAACGCTCATGAAATCGTGTTCGCAATACAAGCGATCAGCTCAAAAAGAAGAGTACTTTTCCTGAGGGCAGTACTGACCTCTTCTTGAAGACGCGTCGCGTGCGGATGGGCTCCAGCGGGTCCTCCTGCAGACGCTTCTCGGAGACCTTCACGTTGAGACTTGCGATCAGCTTCTCCAGCTCAACCGATTGCATCTCCACCGACTTCAGCTTCAACTGTTAACACCAAGCGAATGTCATGTAGCGTTCCCTAACAAATTATCACAGCACAAATCAAATATTTTTTTATTTGCCGGAATGTAGGTCGCAATGTCAATTATAAAATAGGATCCTTTACATTTTGCCGTATCAAGGCGAGCAATTTTTTTTTTTACTGAAATGTAATTTAAGTACAACATATTACAAATTAGTAACAACAAAGTCAAAAACAAACTGCAGTGCTGTGACTCGAGTTTCGTTGGCAAGATAGCAATAACAAATATTCTATGAAAATTTTAACTTGCTATGAAGGTTCTGAGTTCAAGGTTAAACAGCTATTAGGTGAGAACCTCTTGTGTCCCTACACATACTCCCTGGGTGGTGCCAAAGGATCATCTAAAAGAAGCAATAGAATTTGTCCCAAGTTGGTCCGGAGAAGTACTGCCTCCACACCTGGAAATCAGCCACAAGTAGTGATGCACTCTCATTGCTGTTTTGGTATGGGCGCAACGGGAAGCGACTTGTCTCTTTTCATACTTGGGTCCGGGAGGATCTAAGTCGTATTGCTGTTGTTATGAGCGAAGGTAATCAGTTAACATCAGGTGTCCTTCAGCTCTTCCCATCAAAACAATATTATAAAAAAAAAAAATTAAGTGACAGGCGCAACGTCGTGCAACATGGGTTTCTCATACTTCGGTAAGGAAGAATCTGAATCTTGCAATCGTTTATTTGCATCGGTAACCACTTAACAGGAGGTGGGCCTTCAGAAGGTCCCGTCACTTTGAGAACATAAAAAAACCTAATGATTAGCGCGCTCACCTCCAAGTCTTCGACCCTGTGTATCTGCGCGGACAGTATCTTGTTGACCGACATCTTGGAGGCTTCCATCTCTTTCTCCATGCGCACGTAGTCCTGCTCCTCCGTGTAGCCCAGCTCCTTGTTCTTCAGGTACAGCTGCAGCTCCTTAGGGATCTGGTAGGGAAGAACGAGTGATTCGAACTTGCGCAACTTGCGACACGAGGAGAGTCAAAACTTCAAGTTAACGAATGCTTAGGCCTGTTTTAATTAAGGCTTTTTAATATCCATCAG
Organism: Aplocera efformata; assembly: GCA_921293045.1. Taxonomy (NCBI): domain Eukaryota; kingdom Metazoa; phylum Arthropoda; class Insecta; order Lepidoptera; family Geometridae; genus Aplocera; species Aplocera efformata. Next base: position 13,913,870 of record OV121039.1, read on the forward strand.
TCGTATCACAGAAATACCACGCTAATTATTTCCATCCTGCCAACCGGATTCGTCCTACTAGTAAGAAGAAAATTGTTTTGGCTTTATCATATAAAATTATATATAATTTTTAGGTAAATTAAGTGACAGTGGGGATATAGAACATTATTAAGAAAATACTAGTCTCTCCTCACTTCGCAATGCGTAAATATTGTAGTAATATTACTAGTAGGATGGAAATAGTCCTTTCATCATATGACAGACATAGAACTGGAACTCGAATTCGGGAAAAATTTTGGATTCTTCCCGAATTGCGCTGTTTTGTTCAAAAACTTCCCCTACATGAGAGGATTAGAGCTGTACCAGCCACAAATATTCCCGTTGCAGGGTTACATGCTAACTCTTAACAGAGGCTCGAATCTGCCAGAGCATCCTATTTAGGAGCGAATCTCTTTGACAAATTGACACCGTTTCCCTCACGAAGATACTAATGAAAAATCAAAATCTAATGTTAATAAGAAAAATATTTTTTATTTTTTTGTTTCTTTGTAATAATAATAAACAATAATAATAATTATTATTAACGTTTACACACTCATACTTCTGCACTAGGATTCCCTGTGTCGCAGATGGCATGGACAAACACAGAAACACAAGACAAACACCCAAGACCCGAGAACAAACTTAACCACACAAAGTGTGCCCCGACCGGGAGTCGAACCCAGGACCCCTCGCTTCGAAGGCAGGGCTACTACCAACTAAGCCACGGAGCCCTTGTGGAGGCACTCACCTTGAGCCTGCAGTAGGAGTACAGTTCATCCTCCATATGCTGGAGCTTCATCTTCATCTGCGCGTGCTCCCACTCCTTGGAGAGGATTCCCTTGCGGAACTCCATCTGCGCGCGCATCATGCGCAACTTCATCTCACCCACTTTCTAAAACAGTATGTTCTATGGGAATGAGCGACGGGACGATGGCGTGGCCCATCTGGTGTGAGGTGGTATGCTGCCCGACGCATAACATCAGTATAGTGTCTATCCATTACCGAATTCGAGAGGAGCTACTTTCAACTATAACACTTGGATACTTGAAACCGGACACATTGTATAACTTGGATTCTTCTTATACTAAGACAAAACTATGGACTGGCTAATTAAATTAAATGCTTAGATGCTATTCTAGGTTGGTAGTAAATATACCTTCTGCGCTGTAGGCGCAGGTTCGATTTGTGTGACAAACATAGATGTTTGTTTTATGTCTGGGTATTAATACGTAGTTTAAGTATGTATTTACAAAAAAAGTGCTATGTAACTATTCTATCACTTACCTAGTTCCCATAGTACAAGCTATGTTTAGTGGGCTGTTAGATGGCGGTGTGTTAATCGTCTAAGCATATTTATATAATAAATTAATCTACAAATGCGCCCGTCTCCTTAAAAATAAGATAAAGCGTAGTAATTCCACCCACCCCCGCATAACTTTGTTAGAAAAGGGTAAACAAATTTAACAAAAAATATATTTAGTTATTTGCTATCAGCTCACCAATATTACAGCGTTGATCTTTTCGATATCTTCCCTGAGAATGAGGGTGGCGTCTTCGAAGTCTTCGATGTGGCCCGAGGTCGTGATCTCCACCTGCCCGGCTGGCAACACCAGCTGGAACACACCACCAGTTACTAAACGAGCCTATGTCAAGCACGAAATGAAACAAACTTCAGCATTATCTGAATATTAATGATATTCGTATAGCAACCAGTGACACCCTTTAACAGCTTCACTCTTAAGATGAAATGAGACCCAATACAGCTATTTGGAGGTCACGAAGAATCTGTTTTTCGGCGTTGACGCGTTACCTACCGGGGGGTAGGTAGGCCGTTGTCGAGACACTATGGATAAATGGGGGTTTTCAGACCCAACAGCCGAAGTGACTGCCATGTCCCACTTACAGTCGCCATTGTGCCACCACCTGCACTCGAGAAGACCTACTCAACGCACCCGCCAGAGCCATAAAAGTTGCAACATTCGGGTCAAAAATAATATAACGGTAGATGAAAAAACAAAAATGTTTATTGCAACTTACAAACAACTTACTTTGCAACTTCTAAAAGTAATACAAAAAGAATAATATCATTGTACAAGTCTGTAGAGTTTGCCGAAAAAATAAAAATTACCAATGATTCCCACACTAGGCTAAGCCTGTATCGTGGGAATCAACTTACGATTACCAGATTAATAATATAAATTTGACGGAAAACATTACTCTGACGGATGTTAGTTGAAGGATAAATATGTCCTTGCCACGAAAGATGAAGTATACATTACTTGTATAGTCTTGTTCCTAGCGGTGAGCTCGACCGTCTCCCTCAGGTGCAGGATGTTGTCGTGTGTCACTGCTAATAAGTTCTTCCTCGCCTGGATGGCCTTACTCCAAACATTGTTAGCGCTGTCCACGTACGCCATCTCCTGGGCTATCCCTCGCATCTACAATATCGATACACAATTCTTATAAACTCATTTATTCCTTAGAATCTCAAGTATAGAAAAAAGAAAGAAAAAGACTTTATTGACAACACAAAAAGCAGGTACAAATAATAAACATCATAACTATAAATAACAAGTAAAAAGAAAAAATAAAAATAAAAAAGAAAAATTATATAATATTATAATACAGTAAATATTTCAGTAGACCTACTTTCCGGAGTCAAAAGGCATCTAACTCAGCATGTGTTGCACTGCAAGTATCATTTAGACACGTCAAATATTACATACTTGTACCACACACTTCGAGAGTAATGTTTACATGTCTATTATTGTAAGTATGCAATTAAGTATCGAGTATTGACAAAAAAAATAGGGGTTTAAAATTCGCAACCCAAATTGCCATAGGAAGATCTGATCTTTACATTTTTTGTCGAGTTTTAGGAATATGGTAGAAATGTAGTTGCAGGGGTTCCACCGGAACCAGCTGAATTTTAAAAATGGTCTATGAGAAAAAAGTCTGGGAGCCTCTGCTCTAGACACAGGGATACTCTATACTCTAGAGTAGTCCTGTAAAGGAACATACCCGTATCTCGTTTTCTATTTTAGCGCGCCGCAGCTTGCACATGGTGGCCCACAGGCCCTCGTCCATCACCGGCGGCATGTTGATGATCAGGTCCAGTTGGTCCACGCTGGAAATTGTTTACATTATATTTATAACATACTAGCTGTTACCTACGGACAGGAGCAACTGGACCCCACATAATACAATATGGCTTTAATAAAGTATAACAAGTATATAGCTACTAGCTGTTGGTCTTCCAAATAGAATTAAAAAGATAAATAACTATGGTAAAGTGATATATGTACCCTTTGTAGAAGTCCACGCAGTCTTGGTGCAGGAGCGGCGGCCTGACGCCCGCCAGCACGGCGGCCCCCAGCTCGTACAGCACCGTCGGGATCATGGTGGCGCGCTGCTGCCACTTGGGACGCTTCCTGAAGACAATATACTAAGTCACACTCAAACTCCTTTATTCCTTCAGATCTCAAGTATCATTTGGACACGTCAGATTTTACACACACAAGTAAACATATTCGTGAGCATATAACGTGTCACAGGAGATCCTTGCACATTATATGCACACAGAAATTGTTCATCTTTTCGATAGTCTTTCAAAGTATTGAAGCCGGATTTTTTCGATATGTAAATCAATTATAAATAAATAAAACGTTTAAATAAACGTTTACACACTCATGCCTCTACACTAGGATTCCCGGTGTCGCAGATGTCATGGACAAACACAGAAACACAACACAAACACCCAAGACCCGAAACAAACTCGAGGCTCACCACACATTGTGTGCCCCGGCCGGGAATCGAACCCGGGACCCATCGCTTCGAAGGCAGGGCTACTACCAGCTAAGCCACGGAGCCATTACTTGGTTAAGCCGTATCGCAAGCAGCAGCGCCGTAAGAAGGCACCTTATTGCTTTTGGATCTGCTTCAGATGATAACGCAGTAAAAACAAACCCACTTGAAGAACTTGAAGCACTGATCCACGATGATGGGCGACAGATCAGCGAAGTGGTTCTTGAAGGTGCGGTCCATCTGCTTGTCCTTCAGCTGCAGCGAGTCGTAGGCAGTTTGCACCTCGTTGTTTTGATCTTGTATTAATTGCAGCTCTTTGGTTAGCAGGTCCACCTCGCCCTCCAAGCGGGCTATCAGAGCTCTGTAGCAATACGGTAAAAGGAGATTTTTATTTTTTAATTTATGTCCGACAGTTTACTGAAAGGTCAAGGATTCCAATTGCTCGCGTCCGTAGGTACCTTTTATGTTCTGGTAGAAGGCTATGGGTGCCGGTGAAATCAAATGCGCATGAGATTTAACATTCCCGTCTCGGGTGACGGGCGCAACAGGGTGCGAGTGGGGTCTTCTCATACTCCGGTCGGGTGGACCTAAGTCGTATTGCTGTTGTTATGGGCGGAGGTAACCACTAAACGTCAGGTCACGTATGTGACGTGATCAGGTGTGACGTCACGTCATACGAGTTTGTCTTACTGCCAAGGCGCGCCACATGTTTCACATCAGAAATATTATAGTTTGAAATTCACCTCATATCTTCGAGTTTTTCTGCGTTTTCCACGCGATCTAGGTTTGTTCTGCGGAGACGCATCAAATTCAGATTCTCTTGGCCGATTGCAGAGTCCACTTTCAATTTCATCAACCACATTTCCTTGACCTGTACGCAATTAAACTAATTTTCAAATCAGATTGAACAGAGTCAGCTTGAGTTAGGAGAAAACAGATTCCCATTCACTCTCAATTATCGCTACTCTCGATAATTGAGAGTGAATGGGCATTGATTTACCACGGAAGCCCAATCCGGATTGAATTGTCACATATATTCGAATGTTTGGTTCTAAGACATGGCAGTTTCCTTACAATATTTTCCTTTCCGTTTTGAGAACGTAGCATTTAGCACATTTTTTTTTCAAGTGTAAAACTCATTGGTTGAGCCGTAATCATGTTCCTGCAGTGTCCCTGTGTCCCTGCAGTGGGACCATTACTCCCTGTGACCTTTTGGTTGAACTTGACGATCCCTTCGTTGAGCAGCGCCGTGAGTTTGGCGTACTCCGCATGCAGCATCTTGCGGTACTTGTCGCGCTCTTCGTTGCGGAAGTTCACTTTCGATTCGTAATCGAACACATGGCGCAAGTCTTCCTCGTTGAAGTGCTCCGGATCCTTGTCCAGCTGCCGGAAATATCAAGATTTCATATCAGGATATCCCATGATGACGAATAATGCTATCGCAATCCCTACATAATTATATCCTTTCTAATGATACAACCCCTTTGTTCTACATTCAGACAGAAAAGGTGGTAATAGTATTTCCTCACCCTTTGGAACCCGGAATCTATGTGATTGTCACAAATGCCATAAAACGTGTAATTTCAGGTGAGTTGTCACTCACCATACACTGCGGCAAGGGGATCGGTTTCTTGATCTCCTCGTGCCACAGCTTCTCCAGCACGCCGTCCATCATGTCCATGAGGGCGCGCTCCTTGAAGTCGTCCTTGGGCACCGGCTCCGGGGGCGGTATCACCACCTGGCTCGGACTGATGTACGGTTCGATGGAGCACTGTAATCAACATACGACAATCAGTGTGAATAAGCTGGAAATTTTGTGAGGAAACGAGGAAATAGTGGGATAATGCTTGCATGGTTATCTGCTCTTATTGAAACACATCCATCCTAGTTTTAAATAAGCTTGAAATTCTAGCCTTACTTTTGTTTAACTAACCAACTCTGGTGTCAGGAGTTTTAATGATATAAACCTCCCTCTTGAATAACTTTCTATTGCTGAAAACTGCATGTTCATACGTTGCGTAGTTTAAAAGATCTAAGAGTACAAACAGCGGGAGCGACTTTGTTTTAGACTATGAAAGGAAGGATGCCTACCGGGTTACCAACATCATCAGGTTCAGAACCGCCAAGCTCCAATATGTTCTGATGGTACCATCGGAATATCCAATCAATTCCAATTCGAAGCGCTAACATCAATTACGTTCCGCGCAAAGTCAGGTGACGTAATTAACTGGGACGAATAGTTGGGAAACAAAAGAATATTCACCTCCTCAGGTTCGACTTTAATGAGCTTCTCTGGCAGCTCCTCC